>JAGWCC010000222.1:0-1200000 GCA_022651775.1 Drusus annulatus | reverse complement strand
ATCATTAGCTTTATTAGGAAAATACGTAACTGTCTACGGTTTGAACCAGTGACATTCTGGTAAAGGTTTTTCCATTCTACTGAGGAAGTCTTTAAAGCACGATTTCAAATTTCTGATAACTTTCATTCGTACTCATATTTTAATTTCTCAGAAAAGAAAAATCAGTCTGAAATACAAAATGTTTTTATATTTTAATCGTGAAATGATATTTGATAAAAAGAATACTTCGTAGAGTAACAAGCCTTTCGAACTGGAGGATTAATTTTTAAATAACGTTGGCGCCATAAACTGATCGCTTTCGACCATTTTACATTAAGTTTATTTACTTGAGTCGTAAAGCATAACATTTATAGCGGAGCTCTTCTTCAATACAGAAGAATAAAAGGCTGTTTGCCGAATTGAGAAATGCAATAATTACCTATGCTTAATAAATACGTTTCCCGGTATGGTAAAAATATCTCAATTCACTGCACTTCAAGATGTTTTTTCTGTTTGTTTCCTTTTATAATTTATTTGTATTGTTTCTTAATAATAATTACCCCATTTTTCATGCTATATTTTTTTATGTAGATAAATAATTTGATTCCTCTCTATTGTATATTTTTAAAACTCATGTATTCTTTAATTTACCTTATCCCAGAGTGAGTTTTTATAACTCTTTGGGATTGTTATGTATGTTAGTAAGATATTAACATATTGTAAAAAAAACCTTGATTTCTTTTGTGTTTTTCCGAGATATTGGTGAAGTTAATATAATGATGTATTTATCACAAGTTGTTTTTCGCGAAAAAATTTCACGAAATGTAACTTAAATGGTCAGAAAAAAAATTTTGTTCAATTTTAAAAAAATACATCATAGGTTGATATTTTATTATGCCGGTGGGAATTTGAAGAGTCTCTATTTAAATTTGATAATTTGTCAGTTTCAATTCTGAAAAGATCATATTCGTTCGTATGTTAACGTACGTACTCATGAAAAAAGTTATAATATTGTGTAATTATTATTAAAAATATGTATCTTGTTTAAAATATGTACTTCCCAACCTTAATTTTCCCCATATCATTCCCTTCTACACTGCCTTTAACCTCTAAGATATCTAAATTGGGGATGCTAGAAGAATACACTGGCTTCAGACGGTTGAAAGTAGTTATGACTCTTGTGCGGTTTTCACTTTAAAAAAATAAAAAAAGAACGAAGGAAATCTCTCATTACATTTTAATTAAACTGCATTGTTCGAAAAATAAATCATCTCTTAAATGCATTATTTAAATACACCCCTTTCGTTAGTGAATTAATACTATAAACACACCTGATGTGACATCGAACGCAGTACACCCGAAATGCATTAAATCAAAGTGGAATTGAAGCCGGACTTCGGTAACCCACGGTGAGGGGATATTCAGGGGTGTATCATCCCCTATCTGCAAAAGCTACTGAGAATAGATGTGAATTTAAATAAAACAAACGATTTATAAAACTTATGTGCCTTAAAATGACATTTTATTCCGTACAATGATATAATAAAAACTGTCTCCTTCAGAAAATTACTCAGGCAAATATACGACTCATTTTGGCATTTTATTTGGCATGTTTCGAATATTGACTTATTTATGTTTTGTTGAATTTATCATACACCCTTTTAAATAATTCTAATGTATTCTAAAAATCGCTTGCTGTTTTTTGCTATTTCATTATTACATAATTTATTAATTTTGTATTTTGTGCAATCGAGGTGCGGTTACTTTTTGTTCATATTTTTTGCAATATTTTAACAAAATTCGTTGGTTGGTATTTCCAGTCTCTGATAGGCAAAATGAAAATCAAGTTTACAGGTATGTTATACTCGTAATGTAGAAAATGCGATATTGAAGAGTTTTATGTAGATTTTGTTAATTCTTTAACAAAATTCCCCCTTCATCATGAATCTGTATTTTATGCTTCAATCATAATTATTTTTCGATTTTGAAAAAAAGTACTTTAAATATTGAACTCGTCTACACGGGAGAATCAAAATACAATATTATTAAAATTTATTCACTCACAGAACAAATTAGCGGGTTTCCATAGATTAACTTTTAGATTTGACTAATATCAATACTTTATCCCCCGTTAGATAATTGAATTAAAAAAAAAATCAGGTACCAAAATTTGTTGCTGAAATAAAGACAAAATATTTTTATATAAAAAGGTATAGAAATAATAATAAGATTTAGAAGCTTTGTATAGTGTCGTTTTAAAAGCTCAAATAATTATTTATTCACCTTAAATGGGTGTAGACGCACCACCTTGTTTTCAAAGGCCCTTTCCAGTTTGCCCCCATCTGGGCTACCAAATACGGTTTAATTGAAATTGCGGCTGGGCACAAACACGTGTGTTCATACATCCACGTCTGGACACGTGTAAACCTGTAATTATATTCAAATGCGCGGACCCTGCCCGGCAGGCTCCACAAGGCCTGCATCTTATTGCAGCGGCGTATTTGCATCTGAAGGGGCGGGGGGTTGATTAAATAGTAAATAGTGCTTTTGCTTTGCACGTTCATTCTGGGGAAAGTAATTGTAATTTGCTTTTCTGCCCTAATTAGTTAGACTCTCAAACGACGAACACTATTTTGCTTGTATATAGAGAAGTGAACGTACAGCGAAGCGGTTTAAGGTTGAAGTATTTGGAGAGTCGAACCCCAATCAACTGCATGGAAGACTATGCTGACCATTACAACACCAACTATGGCTAGAATGGTGGCATAAGTTCATTTTATGTACAAAAAGTAATAATTATGTATTTGAGAATTTTAGAATGCCACAATTTTTCCTTTCTTTTAGCAACATTTTTTTCTTGAACAGATTATCTATTTAATTCATTTTCATCATACTTCCACCATACAGGAAAAAAAATATGATTAGCAAAAAAGCCTTAGTCTTTCGCGCTCTTTAGAGTGTAGTTGTTGATGTCATGCCCAATATAATAATGATAATGACAACATATTTGATCTTACGCTGATAACGAATTATTATAATTAAAATATGTATTACAAAAATAGTGTGTTGGATTTTAAAATTATTTATGTTGATTTCTTACCATCACGTTAATTATCCAAATTCTCTAGCTACCTAACCATGACACTTTGTCACCGCAATTGAGTTCAAAAAACGAATATTTAAAATAATGCCCAGTTAGGACCAGCTAGCACTCCGCTTGAAAGTATACGAGTGTGTACTCTTTTTTGTATCGTTCGTTCAATATTAATTGGTGAGTGAATTGATTTTAGAATTTTTTCAGTTATAATCAGACATTTTTATCAAGCACAATAATAGTTTTTTAAAATATTGTTTTTAGTCCCCTTTTTTACAAGTTAGTCTGAAACTGAATAAATATTTGGGGTTTCATCACATTTTCAGATCCAACAGAGTGAAAATGACATTTATATACGGAAGGTTACACGAGGTTTTGATTTTCTTATCAAAAGTGAAAATTAACCCTGTGTTATTATTACTACGAAATCCGCCAACACTTTCCTGGAAAGTTGATTGCAATTATTAATTGATTTGTTATGTTCAAAGCGATGTTTTCCAAAGAATGGCAAAACCACGTACCTCACAGAAAACGATGGAAGCATTATGGGTTCTATGAGGGCTATTCTTCTATTCTTTTAATCTAAAATATTGGATCACAATTGTTTCAAATTATTAAAAAAAGTCTACATACAATTTTTTTAAAACGGGCCAAAGCATTGTTTAATAGTTTAAAAACGTCTCGGAAAAATTAAACACTTTTCACTTGTACAAATTAATTTTCCTTAACACGTCTTCCAAAATATATTTTTCAATGTGAATACAACAAAGAGTTCCAACTTTTTGGAGCCAGCGAGATTATGGCATCCCCAATTGGAGTACGTTGTTAAGTTAAAAGGGAGTAAGAGGGAAAAGAGATGGAGAAAAATATAGTTAAAAAAAACCTGGCTATTCAGATCTGATCGTTAAACTTTTGTTTTAAACGTGAAGACTAACATTCTAAGTTGCGAATAACCTGACGATGTTTGTAAACCTTCTACTACCATCATCAAAATTGAAAAATGTTGCTTGTGCAACGCAATGGTGGAGGACTTAGCTAAAATACAATTGAACCCGCGACTCCTGAATGGGAACCCGACGCCTTTATCCACTCGGCTAGTGAAGACAATACTGAGAGTATCTACCGCTCATAAATATGAAATAATAATAATAAAACAGGTTGCTAATAAACTTGGGAGTTTTTTTCTAAATACCAAATATTTAAAAAATATATACATATTTTAATTTACGCCTTCATGACTAATATTATGATTAAGTTTAGATTGGCCTTCCTGTTGTCAATTTATTAAAAATGCCAAGAAAACCTTTGAAGGGTGAAGTATATTTCATAATTTAATATTTAAGTACGTTGAAAAAAAAACACGTTCTTGCAATATAATATTATGGTCAAAACCTTATTTCATATCGCCTTGGTCATGTAAGGTAAGAATAATTTTACAGTCACGTGTTTCCTGATCATCCATTTATATTCTTTACGGATCCCGAATTTTCTTAAAACATTTTTCAAGAGGGGTGCCATCGCTCCACTTGTTTTAGCAGTGAAAATTTAACTTTCTATCATTTGAAATATTGCTCAACCTTTCAGTTTAGGAAAACACCAAATAAAAAATATATTAATAAGAGTTTAGTATTAATATTAATGATTTTGGCATATTGTAAAATATGCCGACTTTCACACAGGCGTTCGATATGCATGTATGGCTCGGACATAAATCTTACCTAGCATTATTTATGTCAGGAAATGAATACCAAAGAAGTCGGGCACCTCCTCCGCCGCGATATCCTATCCGGCATTTATTTTTTCAATTACGCATCTCGCCAATATATCTTGCAGACATCGACATTCGGCCCGGAGCGCTGACCGTGGCCGCCGAAACCGACACACACAGAAAAGGGCGGAAGACGTTTGATCTCGGCGCCTCGGTCAGGCGGGAAGTCTCCAGCGTTGGGCGGCGGGAGGATATTCGCGGTTACTTGGCTTCGAGTTTTTGTCGCCAGATCGCACGTGCGTGTGACAGCACCGGGAAGGGGCACTGGAATACACCCTGCGGTTAGCCGGAAAGGTTTTCTCTCATATCCTTTTTTCGAAAAGTGCTTTATTTCGGTGCGCATTTTCGCTGACCCGTAGAATCTTCGGCATAAATATTGTTGGATAAACTTACTTAGTGGAGGACTGAACGCTGTTGGCGCAAAATAAGAAATTGTCCAAAGAAGCGAAACTAGCAGTCAACAATGGAGTGCTTACATTAACCCTTATTTGTGGCAGTGATGCATGGAACTGGCAGCGGAAGGATGAAAGTAGACTGAATGCTGTGGAAATGAGACGTATGTGCGGCCAAATCGTATGATTGTATTAAAAATCTGAATATCCGGAAAGAATGCAAGGCTGATGTGAGCGTAATGAATAGGATCAAGAAAGGGACGCTTAGATGGTTTTGGCATGTAGGGCGAATGAACGAAGAAAGAAGTGTGAAAAAAATATATGATGCGAAAGTGAATGGAAGAAGAAGTCGAAGACGCCCGAGAAAGACATGGCACGATCAAGTAAATCAAATACTTGAATCGGGTCATGTGAAGAGTCAGAATAACAGAAAAGTATGTATGAGACGATGTATGAATGTGAATGAAGCAAGGAGTGTGTACCAAGATAGAGTTATATGGCGGCCCGTCCTCTCTGCATACCCCTAAGGAGAAACGACGTGATTGTTAGTTAGTTAGTTAGCTTAGAATAAACTTACTCTCTTCGAAAGGATGATGTTTTTAGCAAGTAATTTCATAAAATAAAATAAATCTTCGTTGATAATTTTTAGCTCAGTATTTATATTGTATCTTTGAAGTATAAAATTTATTGAATCATAAAAAACACTTTTATTGTACTTTAATAATATTTCCATCTTTCATCTGAAACATAAGTATATTATCTAGATTAACAAAATACATACAGTCAATACCGCACAAGAGTCCCAACTGCTCCCAACCATCTAAAGCCAGTGAGACTATGGTATCCCCAGCTGGGGTATGTTGTGAGGTTGAAGGTAGTGGGAAAGAAAAGAGATCGGGAGGAGGAAGGTAGGAAGGTGGGAAGTACTTGGCTATTCAGATCCGGTCACCAAACACGGCTAAAGCTATTTCAAGCAACGTTTCAATTCTGAATGATGGTCTTTCACCAGGGCGATACTTAGAGTATCTACCATACTGGAACGTGCCGCAAATCTACTTATATTATTTCATGTTAATTATATGTGAAATAACAGATATTATCTGTAAAGTAAAATTTATATAAATTTATAAACATGAAAGATTTATACTCGTATGAAGATGTTTTAGCACAGTTGATAATCTATAAAAAAAAAAAAAAAAAAACGATGTATGAATGTAAATGAAGCAAGAAGTGTGTGCCAAGACAGAGTTGTATGGCGGTCCGTCCTCTCTGCCTACCCTTGCGGGGAAACGGCGTGATGGTTAGTTAGTTAGTTAGTTAGTTAGATAATCTATAAAATATATATCCCAATTATTATGCTTTATAATCGGTTAATAAAAATATCTAAAATAATTTATTTAATGAGTGATGAATAGAACTCAAATTCTCATCGCGAAAACAGGGGCTCACCCATAAAGAAAGTAAATATGTACAAATAAATGTTTTTTTTATTAAACAAATTTTGCACTAAACACTTTTTTTTATATTAGTACATGATGTTTGAAAGATTTATCTTCTTAAGGTTTATACTAATTAAAAAAATAACACAAAAACCCTTGGATTTATTGCATAGAATTTTTGACTAAGCTTAAATAAAAATTTAAAAAAAATCTAACCTCTTATGGACCTAGTATTTAGCATAAACGTGATACCCTCACCTGAAAAAGGTGTTTAACATGTATTTAAAAAAATTGATTTCAAAATAAAATTGTTTTTCTTTGAAGGTTTGTTGAAGGGGTTGTTTTTGGTGACAACAATCCGAGTCCTACTAATGACTGACAAGGAAGATAAAAATATGTTTTTGGAGATAATCTTTAAAGGAATATTATGATCGCAAATCAAAGGATAATTCAAAAGTAACGAGCTGAAGGACCGCAAGTTCGAGATGAGAGCGACTTCGCGCTTCTTTGGCAATCGGCTGTGTTACGCATGCGGTGATGCATTTACGAGATGAGCGCGATGCAAAGCCAGTTTAAACACACAGCCAGCTTACATATAAATTCACTTAAATACGCAGAGTTCAGCTATCGGTTTATTCGGCAAAATTACTTCTGGCCTCTTTGCATCTGTGCCTGAAAGTGAGGCAATTTTTGTCTTACACTGTGTGATTTTTTTTCAAATGATTTAATTCATTTTGATGTCCTATCTAGGGTCTAAGAGTCGAAAGGTCTTATGCAAGTTGGCAACATCAGTTTTATTTCAAATCGGAATTGACCACACTTCTACATAATATCTGTTCAGTGCTTTTGGCATGGTTGCTGCAATACTTTTCATACATTGAATAACTTGAACAATCATTGAAAAAAATATTAGAAAAGCGTAGGAGAGACTTTGATTTAATTTGTATTTTCAAAATTTTTAAATTGTATAATTGATTCTCTGTTGCAACTCATCTAGTTCAACATTCGTTGCCGTAGACTCAGAAACAATGAATTGATGTTCCTCAATCATCACTAAACTAATTATATGTATCATTCTCCACTGTCCAGAATATCGAGACTTGTTAACTCATGCCATGGTCTTGAAATTTTCGGTACCAGTCCAAAATGATTTTTTTCATTCTTTACGATTCTACCAAACCTTTAATTTAAATGTTCTTTCTTTGATTTAAATGTTCTTTCTTATGTAAATTTTGTCCTATTTTTATCGTTGCTTCATTTAATATTTTGTATGTGCTGTTCTTTCTCTGTTACTCTTTTTATCCATTTCGTGTTTTGTATTTTTTTTGTGATTGAATTTTAGTTCGTTAGTTTATAAATAAATAAATACATAACTACTTTGATATATTAAATATTTTTTTAAATTTAAGCTTTTCCCTCGATTTGACGCCTAGTTAATTGATCGATCGTTTCAGGTTTAACCTAATCTGTCGACATTAGTTAGAGCAGATAGAGCAGGGTTCATGTTCACCACCAGAGAGCCGACCAAATAATGCACAAGGCCATAATAGGGGTGGAGAGTTTAATCATAATAATTGCACGGGGATAATATCCGCCCGCGTGAGGATTCTCTTCCCATGGGTGGTTTTTAAATTATAGCTGAATTCAATTTGGATTATTATTTTCACGTGAATAAATACATGGCCTTATGCAAGAGTCAGTTTACCCACGCGTTTGTGGAAAGTTAAGCAAAATGCATGATATTCAGATTATAATCCTGGCAACTTTTCATCGGATGATGCTTTCTCCAATATTGTTAATTAAATCTTATCGGATTTCAAGTCGCCTCTGGGTGACATAGAAAAATGTTTGTTCAAAAAACGTTATTTTTTAGTAGATAATAGTTTATTTTTCTCCAAAAACGCGTTTACCAACATAATTGAAAGCCCAAAACCGAGCTCAAAACATCAATCCCATTAACAATCAAAACATCCACCAACATAACAAACTAAAAATAATAATAAAATTCACAAACCAATTACACACACCACAAAATATGGGATAAAATCTTTGGAACATATTGCCTACATATCATATAACTTGCTTTTTTAAAAATATAAAAGAGTGAACTTAATAAAAAAATTCAAAATAATGCTTAAAAAATATATATATTTAAATATGAAAATACCTAATTTCCAAATCAGTTTTCTTTTCCCGGTAAAGCGAAAAATTCTCATTTACTGTAATTAAGGGATTATTTTTCTCCGTGTGTTTCTATTTACTCGTATAATTGAGTTGTATCTTATATAAGTACAAGGTACCCAATTATTATTATATTGTTATATTTTTTATTATATTGTTTGATTTTTTATGATTTATGTAAGTTTGATTACTCTGTATTTTGATTTTTGTTGCAACTTATGCGTTTCTTGAATTCCCCTTGTCCCAGAGTAAGTTTTTATAATTCATCGAGATTACTATGTACTCGTGTTAGTAAGAAACAAATACAAAATAAAATAAAAAAATCCTTGACGACTCATTTGATAAAATTTCTTAATATTCCAATGTGGTCTGTTTGTATTTAAGAATTATCTGTAACTTATCATTCTCATTAAGAAAATCACAATAACGATAACAAGTAGAGACAGAGAAAAATGCGCTCGTGTCAAAAGCAAAATCATTGAGTTTTACTACTCATTTGATGAAATTTCTTAATATTCCAATTTCTTAAGTTTTTACATAAAAACCATCTGCAAATTATCTATCTTATAACAAATACAAGACAACACAAAAATGGAGAAAAGTGCGCTCATGTCAAAAGCTAAATCTTTGCATTTTGACCACTCAATTGATGAAATTTATTAATATTCCAATTTTGTAATGTTTTTATTTGAGAATCAACTGTTATATATCCATCTGATAATACATATAAGACAACACACAATCCTGATACGTAAAGATGGAGAAAATGCGCTCATGTTCAAAAGCCAATTCATTGCATTTTGACCACTCAATTGATGAAATTTATTAATATTCAAATTTCTAATGTTTTTATTTGAGAATCAACTTAATATATCTATCTTATAATACATATAAGACAACACACAATCCTGACACGTAAAGATAGAGAAAAATGCGCTCATGTCAGAAGCCAAATCCTTTCATTATTATCAATGCTTTAAAGAAATTTCTTAATATTCCAATTTCTAATGTTTCTATTTAAAAATCATCTGTAACTCATCAATAAAATGATAATTGGTTACTAATTTCAAATGTTTTTATTGAAGAATCATTTGTACCATATCAGATCATTTGTACATAATCAAACAAATAGGGACGGAGAAAAATGCGCCCATGTCACCACTCTTGAATTTCGACCACTCATTTGATGAAATTTATTGATATACTAATTTCTCATGTTTTAACATTAGAATCAATAATAACATTTTGCTTTATTTACTAATGAATAATTTTGTACGAATCTGACATGTTTTTCTTCGCATCTCTCTATTTTTAATTTAGTTGTATCTTATATAAATACTAATTACTCCATTTTTTGTACTGTATTTAAAAAATACATTGTACTGTTTGATTTATTATGATTTATGTTTGTTTAATTTCTCGGTATTTTGCTGTAACTCATGTAGTTCTTTAATTTCCCTTGTTCCAAAGTAAGTTTTTATAACTCTTCGGGATGGCTATGAATGTATGTTAGTAAGATACTAATAATAAAATAAACAAATTCGACTAAAAATAAATTACTAAAAAAAAAAATCATCATTTTAGACAATTTAATTTCGGATGTGATGTGATGTGAGGACGTAACATTTTAAAATTAAAAAAATGGATATGTTTATATTATTTTCAGTGAGCACATTCAACGCTGGAAAGGCAAAAGGGCTTAAGCGACACTTTGATCAAAAATGAGTTAAACATACAGTTTTAATCAGTTTTTTCTTCTGCATAGAATGTTCTTAGTGTAGTTTCATTCTGAGGATTTTTCTAGCACTTCAGCCATATAAAATAAATATGTACCGTTTGGGAGAAGTCTTGACTCAACCAATACAAGTTTAGGAAGTTTTTTGGCTTTTTGTCGCTTCAAGTAACTGAATGTGAGCTAACGAACGAGCTAATGAAGTACTGAACACTTATGAATTTCACTGTGAAAAAAAAACTTTATAGTGCTTTGGTGTAAACTTTCCAAAGTGGCGCTTCAGCCTTTTTGCCTTTCCGGCGTCGATATAATGAATTAAAAAATTCATCATTATTATTTTCAGTACATTTAATGAATATATGCCGCCGGTGTTGCAATTTTTGAAGATGGGATTCGATTTTCAGCGGTGGCGAAAAAAAATATTACGTTTGTTTTAATAAAAAATAAAATTATTATTAAAATAAAAGTAAAGTTTTATTATGATAATCTATGATTAAAAAAAAATAAGATCTTTAAACTTTAATCAGTTAATTGAAATTAAAAAAAATATATACATTTCAATAAGCTGTAACATATTTTTACTTTATTTATCATTTTATAGTATATTAATATAATTGTGACAATTTTTTGCACAGTGCATTACAAAATAAAACATATATATAAAACTGTTCCACGCCATAGAGAACAAGGTTCTTGTGTTTGGTGAGGGAATTTCGCTCAAATAATAAGATTGTGTTTAGTTTTTACAAAACAGCAGAGAAAAATACTATTATTTGTGTTAAATCAGTTTTAGCAATAAATGTTGGTACATAATGACAACACAAGGTTTGTAGAATAAGAAGAAAAAATTTTTTGGTATTTTTAATTATAATAACAATAACTATTTTTAAGGACTGTTGTTTGATGTAATGTTTCAATTTAAGCTGAAATTCACGAAAATCATCTATGGTTTTTAGATTTACAGGAAGATTGTTAAAGTAAGTTATTCATAGATGGAGCTAGGTATTTTGAGAATGCTTAGTGTTAAATTTTGGGATTCGAATGTTATTCTGATATCTAGCAGACATATTAAGTTGTTAACTATATATTTAGTGGTTATTTAGCTGTTTTTCTTTATGAATTTGTAAAATTGAATATTTTTTTTACATGTAAACTTTTGGAGATACATTGAATATTTTAAAAACGGCTTGAGTAGAAAATGTTGATGATTTTATTTTTTATTTTACCTTTATTATCAATCTTTTAATTATTGAGGATTTAAACTGTTATCATGTGTCCCTCCCAGTAAGTATTTACAATTTAACGGCCTTCCTGGTAAATTGGTAGAATTTTTATTTATAGGTCCAGAGTACACAGGCACTACTCCCAATAAGACTAAAAAAAACAACAGTTTTAGTTTTTCCAGGTATAACAAATAAATCAAATAAAGTGTATTACGGTCGCACCTCGCTATATATCGAATCTCAGATCGTCTCGGTAAGAGATTACCGTTTAAAAAAATCACATAGCGCAATTTTTTTGGTTCGTTATTTTCTGTGTAGTGAATCATATTGAATTTATTATGTAAAAATAACCGTTTCGTGGCACGCTGAAAGCAGTTTGTTGGTGTAAATTTATCGCTTTAGCTTCCCCATTGTCTTCCGAGGAATGAGTTATTGCCAAATCAGACGTTTTATCATTCCACATGTTTATATTTCCACTGTCTTTGTGTGTGACCAAATGGAAATAATGAATTCGCGTTATTTTTTTTCAGCGTTTGCATAAAATTAACCTACAAAGTTCCGCTGGCGGAAACGAATTCATAACACTTGATTAAATATTGGGTACAGAGAGAGAACCCTAGAATATATATTTTTTAAGCTCAATCTTTTTAACTGAAATATGTAGTACCTATCACAGAATATATTGTTTTGTTAAATTTTAAAAAATGCTCATATTCCCTATTAAACGGTCATATCAGGGCAACAGATTTAGTAATTTAGAAGCACTAGAAATAAATGAAGCCACTAAAAATAATAGTCATATTCTTCATAATCAGTTAAATTTGCCTAGTAGTCCAATATTAGATATATTTCCCGCAAACTCGTAAAACTTCTCATTTTTCTTTAATCACCTTCTCAGTTGACGTTTTGCCTCTTTTATTTCATATTAACTGTCTCTTTTTCTCTCTTCCTTTGTTATAATTAAAATGTTTTGTTTTTTTCACTGTTCTCTTATTTTATTTTATATTGTGTTCTCCCTCTGTATGTAAATATAATCGCATGTATTTTTTGTTTAGTTTAATTTTGTACCCTGATGATGTTTAGGCTAAGCAAAGCCGATGGGTCGTAGAAATAAAAATATAATCTGTGGTCTTTTACAAAGTTATTATTTATTTTTTATTAAATATTTCAAACCACAAAGTGATTGCTTTTTACCAATATATAAAAAAAAACATCCACAGATTTACATGATGTAAATCATAATAAGTAGATTTGAACATAAAAAATACAACTATCCAAATGAGGAAATGTAAGAATGCCTTTTAAACCTTTTCTCGAGTCCAATGTTTTTTTTTCTGAAAAAAACTTATTACATGCATACACTTTATAACACAGATACAAAAATGTAGCATTATACGAAAGGCAAGATATATTTTCAGGTGACAATTTCTTCCAACCAACCTTAAGGTATAATTTTATCTCCATATCGAGTGTGTTTAGGCCAAAGGCGTTTATTCTATTTTTTTTGCAAGCAAACTTAGGCCTAGTGGTTTTAACCACTGTCACATTTTATACCGTCGCAAATCGATGATTAGCGCCTAAAGTTTTTACCATTATCACTTCAAATAATCGCCCCCTTTAAACGCCGATTCTCGGCCCGTTCCAGGATTTGACCTAATAATGATCAGGTGTCAAACAGAACAACATGATATCGTTATGTTATCACTAAGGCCCAAATTTAAAGTTGTCGATTTTTATTTACTAATTTCAACATTTTAAATACTAGTCTCTAACGACTTTAATGATACATTATTAATATTATACGTATATTTGAGACGTGAAGTAGAAAACAAAATAAAATGCATCTACTGAATTCGAGATATGCTTAACATTGAAGACCTGCTGCTCGATACAGAAAAGCCGAAATATATATTTATATTGAGATTATTTTAATCATGTAAGTAATATACCTGTGTGCGCGAGGAAAAATGGAATGAGTCAATACACTCGATGTTCAGAAGAGCGAAAACAAAAGTAGGGATTTTTTTATATGTAATCGTTTCAAAAGTCACATGTCCTTTTTCAAAAAAATAAAAGCCCATTATTTTATTTTCTGACTCATCTCATTTTTACTTGCTAGATACGTATCTAAGAAACAATCTTTTTGCATACTTAAGTCAAAATTAGATTTTTTTAACTCATTCCGTTCTTCCTTTCGCACACATATATATTTAGACATTATTTTTTTGGCGTCATTTTCTTTCGGGGTAGGTTTTCGATTAAAATACTGTTAATGATAAGATTCGCCTTCGGATTTTATTATTATATGAACATTGTTTAGCAGATACAATATCGCCCTACGCATCACGAAGTAGACAAACGAACCGATTTAAACACAAGCTCACACGCAAAAAAAAACTAGTGATCTTTTGGATGTCCAAATCCAGTTGTATAAACACATTTTTATTTTTTACTAAGTGGTCGAGTTTACCATGTGCTTACTGTCTCAACTTGTAAGATAAAGCTCCCTACACGTGGAAGCTCAACACAACATATTTCCTTAATTACGCATCGCTCTTTTACAAATGAACATTGCGAGGCGTAAATATACGACTGATAAAAAAGCTCGGCGCTTTATGACAGGCGGTACAATTCGGTATTTACGAGTATTGGATATAAAATATAAAGGTTACGTATTTTTTGTCATCGAAAAAACTTTTTGTTAGAATGATGTTGTCGCTTTTTTTCGACCTTCAAGTAGGGTCAATGTAATTTTATGAAAAGGAAATGATACACAGTTTTTTTTCTATTTTATTACGGCTTGAGTGGTCTTTGTAGGGTTTTGGTTATAGGAGAAACAGTTCTTATGGAAAAAAAGCTGCATTTCTAACGCTATTAATCATCCCTATTCTAGACCTTTTAAAAAAAATTAGCACAATTTTGCGTTTTTACTACTGTAAAAATGTTTATGGGGAAGAATTAGAAAAAAATTGTAACATGTAATTATAATTGTAATTTTAATTACACCTCATATTACCTAGATTCTTTTTTACCAACTACAAAACTATCATATATTCGTAAAAAGCATTAACTTTGTCTTTTGCTTTATTTTTTCACATATTTTGCCTTTTTTTTTTTTTTTTTTTTTTTTTTTTTTTTTTTTTTTTTTTTTTTTTTGTGTCAACTGTGGTTGAAGGTGCATAAGCGAGGAGATAATCTTTTCTAACCCGTGAGCAGGCTGGATTTTGCTACTGTATGACTTTATTTTGTGTATGTTTATATACAAATGCTTATAGTGATATTCTGTAGACTATGATTTAATAAAACAATTTTATAACTTTATTCCACTTTTTTATTTTTTTGACTGGACCGGTTTCAGCCTATAATGGCCATTTTCAGACTAGTGCAGGTTGTTCTTATTCTTTGGCTTATATACTATTTTGAGGATGTCAGGGGTAGTAAACCATGATTTTACTTTAATTATATTAATCAGTATTGCTGCATGATTTTACTAGTTACAAGTTACTTTTAGTTTACTATTTTATAAGATATATAATATATATAGATAGATATCTGGTTTGAATTTTTATTTAAGATGGGTTACAGTTGTATTTCTCTAAGTATGATTTTACGATGTATTTATATAATGCAAGGTTGGTGAATACTGATTATTAATGAGTTTATTTTAGGTTTTCCCATCTTAATTGTAATGTCTAGATTTTCCATAAAATTTCCTAATTATTGGGTTACTCGCAGTATTATGGTATAATTACATGATTATATTTATTATGCACTTTTACAGTGGATTACTTTTATTATTATCATTTATTTGGTATGTAATTTCTCGGTATCAAGGAATTGTTAAGTGGTATGCACTTGGGTAATAACGTACATTTATTGTTATTACCTGTTAATTGTTTGGATTTTTTTTAAGTGATTTTAAATTATACTATGTTTTAAATTAGAAAAATACATTATTATATCAGGTTATATGATGAAATTATAATGGGTATAATAGCGGAGACTTAGCAAATGATTCTTGTTGACTTGTTTAGTTAGACGGGTTATTTCGATTGAATCTAGTCTATCTAAATTTTGTCCTTTTACGCATGTGTGTAGGACTTTAAAGTTATAAATTTGCTTAATAAATCATTAAAATGGAATTCCACCATGAATTAACAGTTACAAAATTAGAAATAATCTGTAGAATATGTTTTTTGTCCTTATAGCAATCTTTTATTTAAGCCCACTCACCATGGTTAAGGAGAGTAGAATATGGGATTTGGACCAAGACGAAGAGAGTTGGTGCTGGAGGTCCAGGGGCCGAGGTTGGAGATGAAAGGAATCCTGGTTCGATTTTTATTTAGAGTGAAATGTTTTGGTCAAATCTATTTCATGTTTTTGGAGTGGAAGAATTGACCCTTAAAATGATGATTTGAATGTTACTAGGTTTTTCAAAAAAATATGTTTGAAATTAATTTCAATTCTTTCTTTTCTGCCAACTCTTGGATTTTTTGAATTTTTATTTTTGGTCTCACTAGGAAATTTCTATATCGAGACAGACACAGGGTACACAAATGAAATAATAAGGTGAAACATTACATTGATAAATATTTAAGAATATTTAGACAAGAAATTAAGCAAGTTACATTCTATAAATGCAAATAAAAATAAAAATAATTTTAGTTTAAATATGAGCATTGCTAGTCTAAAATTGATGATTTTTTAAAATTGTATGATTATATGATTTTCGGGTGTTGTCAGTTGTAAGGAACATAATTATGTAAGTAAATCATTCTTGCATGAACACTGCATCAAATCACATAAAACGACGATCATCGTAATGGTAGTTGCATCCTACCGACAGTACACTTCTTTCATCATAGTTTATGAGCGAGAATGTTCTGAAGATTGAGATCTGAAAAACAAGAGGGAGGAACTGTTTCAGGAATACGAATTCGCACCGTCCACTAAATGACGTGCCGTGTCACGAAACTCTACGGTTTTTTACTATTTCTAATGTAAAGGATGGACATGTCGCATTCCGAGAATAATGAGATGACTTTGGACTTAAGGCAAGCTTAATTTTAGTCACAAAAGGACTATTACTTTTTAAATCCTTCAAAAAAATTCGCTTCAATTTTAGTAGTACCAATCGTGTACCTACCTCAATATTATTTTGATTAATTAAATAAAAAAAAATAAAAACAAATTATTTCGTTTATGATTCAAGTACGTAACATTCTGAAATTCAAATATACATAATTCTTATTTTCAATACATATTATAATGAATTTATACCGCCGCGGCGCCGTGTTTACAATAGTTGGTGGTGTAATGGTCAGCATAGTTGTGTTCCAAGTTGAACGGCGTTCGATTCTCGGCCGTGGCAATTATTTTTAAAAACTTGCAACAATTTTTTACTAATTTTTTTTTACTGATTTCAAATTTCAATTTAAAAAAAAAATAATTAAAATTATTATTATGTTTTTGTTTATTTAATTAAATGTTGATTATGAAAAATTGTAATCTGTCTGAAAAGGAGGGTTAAAACAAAAAGTTTCACAAATCCTACAATTATAATATCTCGTTATTTTTTACAGGTCTGCGCTACTGTATAACAAAAATTGTGATACTAAACATTTTACATACAGAAAGCACGTAATTAATTTTAACGCCGAGTCGGAAACTTTCGTTAACCGAGTAAATGTTATATTTTCATAATAATATATAATTTATATAAATTAAATTTAGAAAATAATATAGAAATCGGAAAAAAGGTCACTGCCACTGTCACTGACTGTAAAATGTTTGACCTCTTTTGACCCAAACTCTTAGTGAATTATAATTTATCAAAACACACATGAAAGTAAAAAGATTTAAACTACGCCATAGGATATTTTATCCAATCAGCTGTTCAATTACGGAATGTAACTTGACTTGCCGAGAAAAAAATTAGTTGCTTTAATCCACTCATTTCAAATATAGAATAATGTCTACTAAACATGCATTGAAGGTAGGTACTTTTTTAGGTTTAAATTCTTTCAAAATTTCAATTTCAATCAATGTCATTTTCAAATTTGAAAAGTTCACTTTCGCACAATCGTGCATACTCACAAAGAAAATTAATAAATGTTGTAACTACATTTTTCTTTTTTCAAAATCATTAAAATCGTTAGTTTTTCCGATAGGGATACTTTTCTTTTAATATTAATCAACACACTTAATTTATATTTACGCCGGCTTAAAAAAAAACATTACAAAATTAATTATTTTTTGCTCTCATCTTAAGCTGTCAAAACAACGCATTTCCTCAAGTGATATATACGCGCGTGTCATCACGGCCGTGCGGCATTATTAATATTAAAAACTGCGTACACGTATTATTTTTAATGCTGTCTTTAAGTGCGCCTTTAAATTCAGTGCAACTGATGCCGCTTTGAGATTGCAAGATAATTGCAACAAGCGTGCATATAAATTTCTCGCTGACAGAACGTATTTTTGGCGCGAATCGGACAAACAACAAATGCGTCACGTGGTTTCCCTTTGAAGCGCACTACCTTGCGTTCGTTTATTCCGTTCCTTTTTTGAAAATTCACACATATTCTCCGAAGCGCCCTCCATGTCGTATCGTATATCTCTCGTCACGCTTTGAAGCGAAGTAGTCATCCTTTTATCGTTTTTCGTCTTAGATTATTGAACTTGCTGAATATGTCATCTTGTTTATAAGTCAGAACAAAAATTGTTTAACCTATGGAATGCCAGATTTCCGCAAGGTAAAATTTGCGTTGTTATGTTTTTGTCAATCATTCTATCTTCTTCAATAATGTGTTCAGGTAAATACATTTTTAAATTGTATGATAATGGTAACGGTACTCCGATAATAAAGTGCTTATACCAACTCTGATATTTATTTATTTACTAACGCCCTGGTGGGCTTTTACAACAAATTTTTGTACAATATATTGATGTTGACAGGTAAAGCATTATATGATAGCACATGATATATGGCAGTGAGGCATAGACATGGCAAATGAAGAATGAAAGTAGACTGAATGCTGTAGAAATGAGATTCCTGAGATGTATGTGCGGTAAAACCATGGGTGACCGTCTTAAAAATGTGGATATCCGAAAAGAATGCAAGGCTGATGTGAGCGTAATGAAAAGGATCAATAAAGGGACGCTAAGATAGAGCTTATTTAGAGCGAATGAACGAAAAATGTAAATGAAGGTGCGAATGGAAGGAGACGTCGAGAACGCCCGAGAAAGATATGGCATGATCAAGTAAATCAAATACTTAAATCGGGTCATGTAAAGAGTCAGAATAACAGAAGAGTATGTATGAGACGATGTATGAATGTAAATGAAGCAAGGAGTGTGTGCCAGGACAGAACTATATGGCGGTCCGTTCTCTCTGCCTACCCCTGCGGGGAAAAGGCGTGATGGTTAGTTAGTTGGTTAGTTATGTTCATGAAAAATAGTAAGTGGATTTTTGATGGTACACACTTTTTATTTTGTTAGTTAACAGGTTCTTGCCGTGGGGTCTTCATATATATAGTACATTTATTGTCACTGCGAGGTCAACTTTTTTCAAATTGTAAAATATGCATTTGACTAAAATGACGACTGCCGCCCGCGCCGTTTGTATCGCGAGTTCCCGCGGTGTGCTAACATGTTCGGACATGTTTTAATAATTAACACAGTGCGAGGGCGAACCGGGGCTGGACTGGTCACCCACGGTGGAAAGGCACACATAACTTTTTTATTTGTGTTACAACGCTCAAAAGTTTAGTTTGATGGAGCCATTGAGACTATATCATCAAAAAAATTGGGAACATTTTGAGGCTGAAGAATGTGAAAAGAGAAAGATATAAATGAGGAAATATTTGCTTATTGGATCAAAGCACAAAATATGACTGAATGAGAATAAGCCTGTCTACTATGATCGCGTTTTTGGTGTCTTGCCCAGTCATCTGGAATGAGCTTCTCCCAAAACTCGCCAACATACAGAACCTAGAAGAGTTTAAACGGGCCTTAAAAACCAAATTATTTTAAAATTCTAAATACTAAACGTAACTTTTTAAATTTAATTTCTTTAAAAACCTCCTTAATTTGCTTCGTGTCGGAGGAGGTAATTTTTCACAAAAACGGCGCAATACAAATTATCCAAATATTTTTATTATATTCTCCTTACTTGTATCCTTAGAATTCAATGTCTATTAAGACTATTCCATTCCACTTCGTTATATGAATATACCATAAAACACCTTTAAATGTTTGCCATCTTCTTTATGACTTAAGTAAGTAACTACAGATTACCTTATTTTTGAGTTTTTTTTAAGTAATACCTAAGTTAGTTCAGAAATGAACAACTGATACTAATCTCTCCTCATCTATTCAAGAAGCATCACACAATGAGTTAATCATGAATTATTGCAAAACAAGCTACATAAATATGGTAAAGCCGGTCCTTTATATTCAGATTTAAAAATACACCGAAATTTCAGCACTCTTTTCTAAGTGAATTCGGCGTCTCAAAAGTGGCGTCTTTTCGTAAAAATTGCGTCGATGAACGTTGTACGTCGTAAGCTGGGCGTCTATCGCCTTCCTTGGGGCGTATATCCGGCGGCAGGTGGCGTCCTCACCCACCCAGCCAGTTCATTATCATAAGTGGTCCAGCCCATTTGTAACTTTCTTCACAGGAACTTAATCCGCTTTCCGATAGAGCCTTAAAAGTTTGGTTATTTTTCACTTCCAGGGAGAGGAAGGTTGTAACCTGTAACCTGTTTGGCAATGAGGTGACATGTGGGACAAACTTGAATGGTCATCCGTCAAGTGGATCACTTTCTGTAATGATGCCGGTTGATCAATCATTTCCCAACAAATACTTCCGCCTTTCTTGAGAGATGGTCATTGAAAGACCGATTCGGATCAATGACCTCTAAGAAAATATCAATATTATTTATTTAATCTATTATATACGCCCTTATAGGCTTTCATATAACTGTGCAATAAATGATGTAAAATAATAGTGATTCAGAAATAACACGGAGTAAATGATAAGCACACAAAAGCATAACTAATACTTACATAAATAAACATTAGTATTTTTGGAAGAGTTGTGCTATCATAGCCTTATTGTAACTAGATTCAGTGCAGTTGAATATATCTACAATTTTTGCGAAAGAATTATCCACTGTATGCAATTTGGGTACAAGTGGGTATCTAAATTACTCAGTCCTGATATTACTGTTACACTTTAAAATAGTTTTGAATATTATATGACTTGTGTTTTAAGATGTAAACGTTTATACATGGTGTTTATATAAAGTTGGTGTATTTCCAACTTTAGTTAAATTTGACGTCGTCACAATATAACGATTAAAGCCATTCTATTTTTGAAAATTTGACCGGTTCTTGCTTAGGGTCGATTTTTGGTCCGTTCCAGCTTTTGAAACCAATTATAATTAGCTATAAAAGCATAGCGGTCATGTTGCTGAATGTCAGCTGATCATAATTTGTTCCAAAACTGAAATGGGCCGATGATGGGCGTTAGATGAGGACCCCTTAAATGAAATAAAGAGGGGTTAAAATTCTTCACCGCTGCAATAAAGGGATAAAATTAGATAACTTAGAAGCACTAGAAATTATAAAATCACTAAACAGTAAATGCAATGTTTTAAACAATCAAATTAATTTATCTTATAGTCCTATCCTAGATATTTTTCCAATAAACCGCTTGGTTATTCCCATAATCCCCTCAATTACCCCTTATCCTTCCAACTCCAACTCCTAAATATGTATATACGAGTATATCTCAGAATTTTTTTTTAGATTAATTTAATATTGTCCTGATGATGGAAGGGTACTTCCGAAACCGGTAGACATAATATTGAATAATAAAGTGGTTATAAACAAAGTGTATGTGTTCTATTTAGAAATAAAAAAGGCGCTAATCGTGGAATTGTAACAATTTTAATCTGAAGAAAGTTTTAAGCAAACGTTATTTGCCAAGTTGAATTAGAGTGGAAATTAACAAAATGAACCCATCTAGTGAAAATGATTGTTCATCAAAATGATTATCCATGGAATGAGTGAACAGGTACTTCATCAGAAGTAAAAACAGCATATTTTTATAAATCAAGCGAATACCTGATTTAAAAAATCATTTTTTTGAATGAGAAACGCACAAAGTTTTGTGTTCTGAAGGGGAATTTAAATAGCACGTATTTAAAAAAAAAAAAAATACATTTTATTGAAATTTGAATTATTTATTGTTGTTGTTTTCGTCCATAGATTATATGTTATACATTTATATACTATATTTTAAATTTGCTCTCATGCCCTAAAAAAAAAAAATATACATATATATGTACAAAATAAGCTAAATTTTAAGTTTTTTATATATAGTGATTGTGTCCTTCCAAAAATGACCTGCCAGGTAAGTGTGTTGCTGTATATTTTTATAAACTAGGAATAAATATTAAGTAGAAAATAAGATTTGTACAGCGTCCTTGAGGTGATTTTTCACTAAAACGGCGCTCTACAAAATATTCAATTATTATTATGGTCTATGAAAATCTATGAAAAACATTCATAAATTTCTTGTCAATATCAAAGAGTTTTCATTTAAATACTTAAATAGTATCAATAAACTAAAACACAAATGGGAAACAGAAAATAAAAAGATAATGGTCTCAACCGAGACTCAAACTTGGATCCTCTAATCTATCCGGGAGTAACGCCTTAACCAATCCGGCCATTGAGACCTTGTTAAAAGTGGCATTTTAATTGATCTCATATTTTTATTGAAAAATATTTTTAATTTCTTCCGATTTAATAAGGTTTCACTTTCTAATATGGTACCAATGGCCAAATTGGTTAAGGCGTTACTCTTGGATATAGAAGAGTTCGAGTCACGGTTGTGACCATTATATTTTAATTTTCTTGGCTTTTTCTGTTTCATATTTGTTTTTATAGATTATTGATATTATTTAAATATTTAAAAAAAAATATATACATAATTATTTCGAGTTATTTCCAATTTCAAAAGTTTTCATTTAGTTCATCAAAAATGGATTGGAGTTTAAAACAATTTTATGGGTATGTTCGCATAACTGGTTTAAACCTGTAATGTAAAATAAGCCCCCGCCAGCTCGTAACCACTGAAAAAAATCCATTTAATTTAATTTTCCTTTGTGAAAAATACATTTCACCGTATTCGGCATATTTGCATGGCGGAATAATGCACATTTTCAATAAACATAGGTACAACTGAATCAAACATACTCCAATGGTGAGTGGTGGATCGGCCATTGTGCGGAAATTTCCCGGGTAGCAGCGCCCCGGGATAGAGCGGCGAGTGCCGGGTTCCCGGGTTCCCTGGAAGGCTAGCCCGGAGGGTCGCGTCACCACAATAGTTCGTTGTTGAACAGAATTAGCAAAGGGCTTGCGGTAGCGAGGGCGGTTTTCCGGTAAAAAAACTACAACCAGCGCTCGTTAGCCATCGGCTTTCCGCTTTACATTGTACGCCATAAAAAAACCTCACAATACGTTGAAAGTAAAGACTGTTCGGTTATGTCGATGAACCGGAAACATATTACAGATATATCGCCGCCGGAAAGGCAAAAGAGCTGAAGCGCAATTTTTGGAAGCTTACACCAGAGCATCTTTAAGTTTTTTTTGTGCTTACAATAAAATTCATAAGTCTGCAGTACCTGGTTGGATTTAAAAAAAATAAGTAAACTTAGTTAATTAAATGCTCTCACTGAGATATACCTGGAAGTAACAAAAAGCTTAAAAAAGTATTAAACTTGTGTGGCTTGAGTCAAGCTTTCTCTTAAATATTAAATAAATTTTAAATAGTCTTCAAAACCAAAAACAAAAAGTGATCAAAACTGCATGTTTGACTATTTTTTGACCACAGTGTCGCTTTTAGCCTTTTTGCTTTTCCAGCGACGAAATTATAGATAAATAATGATTTCTTTTACTCAAACATTCGACCAAAATTTGACAATCCCATTGGTTTAGAGAATTCATAGCACGATCGTGCGAATTAAATACACGAGTCGGGTATTTAAGTATTGCCCTGGTGAAAGACAACCATTCAGAATCGAAACGTTTCTCGAAATTGCTTTAGCCGTGTTTGGTGATCAGATCTGGACAGCTCGGTACTTCCCAACCTTCCTCTTCCACATCTCCTTACCCACTCCACTAGTTTCAGCCTTACAAAATACCTCAATTGGGGTCGTTGGGGATGCTACGGCTCTAGACAGTTGGGACTCTTGTGCGGTTTGATTATAAAAAATAAAAAAATGCCAAGAGTCGATACATTATAAACGTATGTGTACATGCAAATGAACCGAGGAATATGTACTAAGACACAAATGTGTGGGGGTCCATCCTCTTTGCTTTCCTCTGCCGAAAAAATGAGTAATGGTTAGTTAGTAACATAAAAATGAGTTCATTGTTACAGTATTTTTACCATTCAGTTTATTGTAAAAGCTTGGAGCGTGTACCAAGTATAGAAATTAAATATATGAGCTTTCAAAATGAGAATCTATTCAGCGGAACTTTTAAACAACATATTTGTATATTTTTTGGGTTTGCTCGTAATAGCTACATTTTTTTCCTTTTTTCGTATAGAAAGAGTCAAAATGCAACTGAAATTAACACTTTTAATTACAATCTAAGGATGTTAAAGAAGGCATAAAACTTATTTTACGGAATATATTTGTTTTCAAGTGCCTTCTGCATCTTTTTACCATTCTTCTTATCATACCTTCGGCACCTTACCATTTTCAGACCTCCCAGGATACAGGCCTAGGTAAAATATTTTTTGTAAATAATAATATCAACAACAGTGAACTTATATAGCGCAGTTTTGTAATATTTCACCACATATGCGCTTCATACTAAATAAACTAAATTAATAAGACTAACTAATAAGGAGAAAATAAAATTACATATTATGAATACAAATCTAAAATTATGATAGTTATCAAAAATCATGAGAGAAAAAGGTTCAGATATGGGTATAACAGTGCATGCGTACACCAACAGATTATAAAAGCAATTTACTAAAAGCTAAGGGTCTAAAAATCCAGATGAAAGGTATGAATTCATATTAAGAAATTTGTTAAAGCAAAGCAAAGACAATTTTTTTATTATTTTTTATTTATTTTTTATTTTATATTAGTTACTTTGTACATTTTAAGTTTACAAGTATCTAATTATTTCATTTTCTTTTTGACTAATAATATTTTAACTTAAACACTACTTGTTATTTTGATTTACATGCATTTTAAATAATTTTTACAGGCTTTTTTAAATTTATTGATAGGCATAATTTTGATGGTTTCCGGCAGCGCATTATACGATTTCATTCCTTTATATAGTAAGCTGTGTTGGGTGTTGGCTTTATTCTTTTCTGGTAGTCTAATTTCTTTGCATGCCCTTGTATTATACTTGTGAATATCAACATTGTAGATAATTTTGTCAGAAAAATACTGTGGTAACAAGTTGTTCTTTATTTTATGCATAAACATCAATGTCAGCATCTGTTTAACTGTCAGCCAATTTAGTTCCTCTGACATTTTAGCTACTTTTGAGTATCTATTTCGCCCAAATTTTAATACCTCATTAAATTATATTGAGGACAGTTAACATTTTGGCACTTAAAAAGATTAATATTCAAGTATTATAAGTTAACGATTCTAAAAATGCAAACAGTGTAAATATAACAAGTTATAAAATGACAAATGAAAAAACAAGTAATATAATGACAGTGAGTATTTGGTTTTCAGTAGACAGTAAGGACATTCAACTTTAAGGATATACAAGTAAAGATAAAACCGAAATGAAGTAAATTAAGGACGTTATTAAATAAATTTAATTTTACAAGTCACGTTTTGTATGATTGATTTTTAAACAATTTAGTTGTACGGCCCGTTTGAAATTTACTAGGAAAGTTAACTCTTTTTTTGCATTTAAAACACAGGAAAAAATTACGGCGCATTGCGAAAATTAATATAAAAAAGCATATTTCATTGCATTGCCCTAAAATTAAACTGTTTGTAATGAGGTACCAGCATTTTTTTTCTATTTTGTTTTGATAATTCACCATCAATGAAAAAGTTTTCAATAATTTATTCACGGTGAGCTGGTTTCTTTACAAAAAGGTAAATATTACGTTTAGATTTCCATCGATTGATTAGGTTTTCCAAGGGCTACGCCGGGAATTGAAAACTTTTGTAATCAAAACCATCCGGAAAGTAACCCCATCGAGCCAAGTTGCATTTCAATATTTGAATTATAAAGTTTGAATATTTTAAATGTGCACCCGCACACCTCCTCTCCCCCCTCCCGACGTGTTCCGGCCATTTGTCAAAGTTACCCCTCCCTTTAGTTGGATCATTAATATCCTTGGAAAGTCAATTGTTACAGGAGTTTTTCTTCAAAGCTTTGACTGGAATTTTTCATCAGTCGAAAAAACAAGACGATGATATAAAATACAATAGAGTGGCCCCTAGCATTACCTTTTTGAAGGTGAGTTTGAGTTTTTTTGAATTTGTTCTAGTCCCAACTGCTCCCAACCGTCTAGAGCCAGTGAGGCTGTGGGATCCCCAATTGGGGTATATTGTGAGGCTGAAAGTAGTGGGAAGGGGAAGGAGATGGGGAAGAAGAAGGTTGGAAAGTAACTGGCTATTCAGATCTGGTCAACAAACACGGCTAAAACCATTTCAAGCAACGTTTCGATTCTGATGGTGGTCTTTCACCAGGGCGATAATTAGAGTATCTACCACTCTGGAACGTACCGCAAATACACTTTATGTTATTTTTGTATGAATTAAATTTGCTTAAATCGATTAATTAAATAAAAATAATTGCGCATGCCGAATTTGAACCCACAACCTCTAGGCTCGTAGTTGAGCGTCTTACCAATCGACCATGGAGGCCGTCAAAATTAAACAACACGTCTGAAATAAAATTAGTCGTTTCTTGCCAGTCGTATGATTTTTTGAGTAAAATCGACCCAGAGTCCCAACTGGTGGGATCCATAGGATCTTTGTCATCTCCATTTGAAGTCAGTATCTTGTGAGACTGAATAAAGCAAGGTTAAAAATAAAATGAAAAAGGAAAGAGAAATTTTTTGAGGTATTTAAACATAGTTAAAATTGTGGACGGAAATACAATTTTCTCTCTGGTAGGTATAATTTTTTTCAGTAGTGTGAATGTCTGTACGTATATATGTAACGATCATCGAATTAAATACATAACATTTTATAATATCCTCAAAATAAATCAAACCTTGTATTTTCCAACCATTTCGCTTACAAGGGGGGCTTTTCTAATATGATTCATATCGCTGGATCTCTAGTTTGTGAGATAAAAATTATTTTGTTTGCAACGGAAAACTTTTCCTGAAACACTAATAAGAAATTGTTATTTGAATTTTTCGCGTTGTAAAAGGGTTAAGGAATGGTTACACAATGAAATCACAATATTTAATATTCTGTTATAAATGTTCTTTTAACACAATAATTGTATTAAAGAAAGCGATAAAATTTGTTTACAACCGCTTTATTATTAATATTTTGTCGACCGGTTTCAGAACCACCGTTCCATCTTCAGAACAATATTAAAATTAACAAGTGGTTTCAAACAAATTTTATCTGTTTTCATTGTAAATATGGGAAGCCACAAAGTTAATGCTATTTACAAATATGCTTTAATTAACTTAAAGTTTCAATCAAGTTACGAGTAAAGTGAACTTGATCCTAAACATGAGTGCAATCTTCCCAAACTCAAATAATAAATTCTCCAATAATACTTGTTGAGAGTCGAAGTCAATCGGTTTATCTTGTATTATGTAATATGATATAACGTGAATATTTTCTTTTCAAATCATATTTTCGGGAGTAAGTCACCCCTGGGAAATACGGAATATGCATTCGTTATAAAAGCTCGTAAGGAAATAATACGGCGGAGAGCTTAATTCCGCGACTGTACCGTAACGGAATAAAGCTTTCTCCTAACGGGAAACGTAAGTACCTTCGTAGATTTTCTAAAGCTCATTCGTCACACTCCACGTATCCTTATTCTGAAATATGCTTATTTCCGGGAGAACAATGCTCCCGCTAACAGTATGCCGGAATGACAACATTTATACCAAGTATTTAAATCTACACACCGGAGTGCTTTGCTCGAATTTACTGAAAATACACAAGCACTTCATTTAGGGTGATTCGAATAATGCAATTTTAATGAAGATTTCATAAAGCTCTACATATTTATTTACATAATTAGAAGACTTAGTGATTTTATCTAAGTATTTTAACTCTCGCATCTTTCCCCAATGTAGAAATACCGTTTTATCGATGGAATTATTTAAGGTTTTTTTTTCATAGAAATAATTACTTTGTGGTTCGAAATATTTAATGAAATTTAAAAAAAAACTTTGTATAAGACCACAGATTTTATTTAAATTATTATGACCGACCGGTTTCGCTCAGCCTAAGGAGCGCCAAGTTAAAAAAAAATACAAGTTAAATTTTGTACTCCGATGATGCTTAAGCTTAACTAAATCAGTCAGTCAAACAAAATCTGTGCTCTTATATAAAGTAATTCTTTCATTTCATGAAATATTTAATGTTTTCTATGGTTGTGCCGTGTTTGGAGAGTTGATACTAGATTTATTCCACCAATCAGAATTTGAGTAGTAGATCGATAGGTTTTCACAATAGTGAAAGCCAATCACAAAGGCTTGAATATATCCGGAATGAAAAATGTCAAACTCTATAAAATATCACCAATATTAGAAAAAATATTTTTAACCGAAAAAAAAACTCCAAAAACTTTATACTTTATTAATTCAAAATATTTTTAACCTACTTTGACATACATCAACACCACTTACTAAGAAGGTATTTGATTAAATATGTATTTTTAATACTTTTAATCATGGTTACCTACCCAGTACCCACTTCCGTGGTCTTTAGTTCCTCTTAAAATCCTAGTCAGGTATTAAAACCTACCTCTGCTTGATTTAAATTTACCCGCTGTTATTCTGAAAACCACTTCAAACTTAATATTTCCAATGGAGACCAGCTTTGGGATTCGACGTAGGCTGTTCACTGTTCACCTAGCTTTGTTTATTGATTAAACTCATTAAGTAAATTTCACAACTTTGCTGCGGGCCTTCACATATTTCCTGTTATGTATATTCACTATTTCACGGATTTTCCTGGAGTTTGGAGCTCGTGATAAACGTTCGTTAATTATTAACGCACGTTGATTAAAATTACGAACGTCAATTATTATACGCTGCGTTCTGATTTATGATAATAATAATATTTGTATTAATGAATGCAAACAATGTTTACCACAAAAATAACATGGTACATGTACATTCTTTAAGAATAAAATATAAAAAAAAACAAAAAATATCAATAGTTTTAATTATGACTCAAATAAAAAGAAGAATGTCTATAAAAAACTTAAGCATCAAAGATTTTCGCAATGGCCGGTTATTTTTAATGTATATTTATTTATTTTATTTTTATAAAAATAGTTTCATACCAATACATTGCAAAAAAACACAAAAATGGCAATCATAATTATACAAAATAAAGTTAAACATAGGTAAAAAGAATAAAAAAATAGATTTGAAGAAGTACTTAATATGGTTAGAACTTAAAACTAGTTCGTGCTTAAACTTGTTACAAGTCATATGAAAAATATTCACATTTCCTGCGAGGCAGTTTATTAACCTAGTAAGTCTTCTCAGGGGCATCACCGTTAGTAAGTTAGTTCTGCACCTGGGAAGGAACAGAAGCCTGTGTTGGGGGCCTCGCGTGACATTATCAGGGATATATGGTAGAATCCAATTTCCATGCCAGGACGTCAGATATTAATAATACACCGTTCAAGAATTTATGAGCTAATAACAGTAATGCTATACACTTACTTGAACTAAGGCTGCAGATACCCAGCATTCTAGAGATAAATGCTGTTGGAAACAGTCATGGGTAAAAACCAAATTCTCTCACGAAGAGGAATCGTACAGAATTATTTTAAATTTTCTCCACCATTATATAAAAATTGAATAAAGATCGACCATAATATAAAAGTATTAAGAAACATCGAGAACAATCAAACGCATTTATTTGTAACATTTTTAATTGAGATTTTTACAACATGCAAATATTTGAATATTTACGTGGCGTCGTTTTGTGCCTTGAAGGAATATGCAAGTCTTTCATATATTTTTTAGAACCAACTCAATTTGAATAAATCTCCAATTTATTAATAAATACGCACTCCAAAGCAAATTTAAGATAAGAGCAAAGGCATCATACGCAGATGTAATACGTTAAATTAAAAACCAACATTTTCTCCGATTCCACATTTTCAATTAATGAGGCTTCACAAAATGAACTGTTTGCTTCTAAGAATTTGGAAATCAACAAAAGGCGAGAAATATGTAAAAAAATACACATCAAATTTATCAGTATTAGAAAAGTAAAATCGAAACAAAATTAAAATAAAACAAGTTAAAAGAAAGTATGATCGATGTATACAAAAAGCATATTTCAATAAGTTTTAAGGAGCAATGAATAAAATAATAATCAACAATGCTTAATCATTTAAAAACACAGACTACTAAAGTTCCAACACCAACATGAGGGGTTAAGAAGTAAAGACAGGAATCTTTTTCATCGTAAATTATTTCTTGAAAAGTTGATAAAGCGTTTTGTACACTTTTCTTTCGTAAATATGTTGATAAACTTAGAGGTTATTGTTTCAAATTGTTCCTAGTTTAATGTACACAAACATTTTGAAACATAAAGTTCTCTATTATTTCTAATTTTTAAACTGTTAATTCGTGGTAGAACTCCATTTCAATGATTTTAATAAAACCAAATATTTAACTTTATTCCACAATTTTTTTTAATCACTTGTGAGTTTTTTTACACCCACAAACGCACCTAACGCACTTCGTGTAAACCATCTCCTAGAAGGTAATAAAACTACTGGAAAGTATTATTGAAGGTATGGTAAAGCCACCTCTGTCAGCCAATACTAAAATCCTTAAGTCACAGATGATTCACTATGAATATCAATACCCATCCCTTCCGGACCTAATAGTATTTATTCCATAGACTTACTTAAAATTATACCATTTTGAAGATGTTCGTCATACGACGAAACCGGTCAGGTCTTAAATAAAAAATAATGGAAAAAAGTTTAAAAAATGGTATTATTAAAATAAAAAAAAGAAAGTTCTCTTTTTCTTTATAATAATCATTCAAAAGTTGACAATGCCACAGAATTGTTTTTGTAGATTGCTGCCTTTAATTCTAAGCCCCTCACACGGGAAGAATACAAAACTATTCGCTTTAAATGCAATGTATCCAGCGCTCATTTTATGAAAGGTTCTTAGCTTTTACTTCTGTAATATAAAGGACTTATTAAGAATTGTCATTGTAGACAAATGGAAATCGATTTTTCAATAACTTTTTTATTGATTTTGAGTGATACTCCTTGCTGGTTAAGTACGAGGCTTCCTTTTAGACTGATGCAGTGGCTACTTACTTATTTTGGTTGTTCTTATAGTTTTGATTATAAAGTCCACAAACGGTGTTAATACATCATTGTGACCATACTAACATCGTCCAATGTCCGATCTCACCGTCTGCATTCTGCATTTAATTAAAATCTATCTATGCTGAACAAAGGACAGGAAATCAGAAGGTTTTGCTGACATTCATAATCTTATGGACAAGTGTTGTTGTCAATTATTTTAAATCTGGGAAGATAACTTTTCATTGCCCCATGCTATGTGAAACATTGGGACAGTTCAAAGCTCAAACTGCGACTTTCTCGAAATTTGGCTGCATTTGCAATGGTGAGGAAGAATATTTTGGTTATTTATTTATTTAATTATATACGCCCTTATGGGCTTTTACATAACTGTGTAATACATAATATAAAATAATAGTGACTGAGTAAATGATTAGCACCCAAAAACATAAGTCAGTTAATAGAAATATTATAATGCAATAAATTAACAGTAGTATTTTTAAAAGAGATATGCTATTACGGCCTTCTTGGAACTTAATTCAGTGCAGTTGAATATGTCTACTATTTCAGCGAAAAAAATACCCAGTGTATGCAATCTAGGTACAAGCGAGTATCTAAATGACTCAGTTCTGATATTATTGTTACATTTAAAAATAATTTTGGATCGAGTGGTTCTGTTAGGTACATAGAAGGTAATTAGGCCAAGTAAATCAGGGCTAATAATACTATTAACAATTTTGAAAATAAAAGTCAAATCGAAAACATGCCTCCTGTCTGAGAGTGTTAATAATTATAATTCTTGTATTAAAAAAATGTAATTTATGGTTTCGATAGGTAGACCGAGTTTGTAGTTAACGTATCTTAGAAATTTATATTGCAATTTTTCAAAGGAATGAGGCTGTTTCATATCGTTTTTTTTTCATTTATCGATAGTTTTTTAAAACTTATTAAATGGTTTGGCAAAACTAAAAGGAATAAAAGTTATTTTAAGAGAAATTTTCTTCACAGTAGCCTCCTTCGCTTTTTCGTCAGCTTTTTTTTATTTCCTTCTAGAACTGGTAAACATAAAAATCGTTTGTAAATATTTACATCTACACATTTTGCGAGAGCAATAGAATAAATTACCTTGACAAAATTACAAAGCTCACTTTATTATGTATGAGGCAGCGTAAATAATATAATAATATTTCAAAAAGACCGTCAGATTCTATGTTCTGAATTAGGAGAGACCCAAATGCTTGACATTTCACGGAACAACTTTTGTTTTATTGTGAATGAACTTTTCACATTCAAAACAATTTATTTGACTTGTTATGAATACGTTTCTGCAAACTTTAAAGTGTTATTTAATTACACTCTTAGTTTTTTGACCGAACTTTGTAAATTTTCTAGAGAGATGAATTGATTGAATTAAAGCTATTTTTTTAATAAATTATGATGTTCCACGAAAAAGATAAAAACCTTTTTATACGTTTAAAAATGTCAAAATCAGCTCAAAGATATGTCACGGTGATGGTTATTTAAAAATAATCTATTCTAAGAAAACGAGAAATACGTAAAATACTTTTTTTTTAAATGGTAGCATAATATTTTTGTAAGGAAAACAGATAAAATTTGTTTAAAACCATTTTATTAATATTTCGTCGACCGGTTTTGGAAGCACCCTTCCAAATTTTATCTGTTTTCTTTATAAATATGGCAAGCCACAAAGTTAATACTTTGTACAGATATGTAATATCTTTGCGTTTAAATTTAAGTTGAACAGTTGCAGATTCGATTTCCGTTGCTGTGCAGAAATTAACTGATTTGATACATTAACCTTGCAAGCCTCAGTGGAATGATATCAATTTTTATGTTTAATTAAGCTTTTAAAAATAGTTCTACAGTTTTTGTAAAGAATGTGTGTTAACAAATGAAAGTCCAAACGTTCAATTCTGTGAATTAAAAATGGTAAAATAGTTTTTCTCTAACTAAAGTTACAAAATTCTCTCCACATCTCATGTCCTAACTTACAACTTACACGTGTTTGTAACGAACCTGAAACGGTGTATATGAAACCACTCTGAAGTTAGCGAAAGTAATATGAAGGTACTTACGTAGTGTATATACCTTGAGTCCCCGTCGCTCGCTAACATAATACCCGAGACTCCAGTTTCCTGACGTATTGTCTTATCTTATATTTAATTATTTCCTCATCGCGTCAACTGCGATAGCTATCATCACATCAGGGTAGAAACTGGAAACATTACGTCACAACCGTCTTGTTTCCAGAAGTTTGTAGAAACAGGGCAAAGTTAAGCCGTGTATCCAAAGTAACCCCTAAAGTTAATGACTTACATAATTCCCCCTCTCAGCCGAGGGGGGGCCGGAGAAGTCCCGAGGAAGCGGCTTCATAACTGCCTCTTGTTTTGCGATGTTTAGTTAAAGGTTTAACCTTCAATCCCTTCTACACGGTGATCGCTTGTGTGTGACAGCTTTGTTAAGCTGAGGGCTTAATTAAGACATCTTAAATATTTATTCACCTACTTTAAACGCCCCGAATGTTTCAAACTATTCGGCGAACTGTCCAAGTATTTAAACAAAGCATTTCTAAATGTTTGTGTTTGTTTTTTAATAAGTTTATTTTAATTTCAAATTCAAAATCTACACACTCTCAAAAAAAAATTGAAATTGAAAATAACTTCAAAGCATTAATGCTTATGTTTTTTTAAAATAATATTGATAGTCTAAAATAGAAAAAAAATAAGAGTTACAGTCTCGGTTGTGACCATTGTTGTTTTATTTTCTGCCTTTTTTTGTTTCATATTTGTGTTTTAGATTATTGATATTATTTATATTTTATATTTCGTTAACAATCTAAATTGACTGATAATCAATCATGTAGATGGTAATATACATATGTATATAAAATATTTGCTCGAAATTTTAATTAATTCTCTTACATCAAAGCGTCACTTCAACATTTTCATTACACTAATATCGAGTTACCATTATCTAAAATCCATAAACGTATTTTTTTGAGATTTTATAAGAATGATTTCAAATCTCCCTACTCCCATCAAAAATCTGAAATTATCGCTTGTGTTATGATGTCAGTACTTTGTTTCGTTTGCAAAGAATTGAACCCGGGACGCCTCTGTGCGAGCCCGATGCTTCGGACCACTCATCCAAAATCGTTTATACGCATAACGCAGTCATGCATGGTTTAACCATAAAGTCTTGTTTTTTTCCTCTACTAGCTTTATCCCTCATTAAAATACATCATAACTAATAAAAGTGATACATATTTTCAGACTTCAAAACCTTCCGGATCAAATTTGCGAGAGCTGCATTTCGGGCACACTTTAAATATTTTATTTACTAGACAGCAGTGTCTACCAAGTTAAAAAATATATCCTCGTTTTATGAGGAAATGATGCTTTTTGTTTCAGAAGTATCTTAACGTCTTCATTACTCCCTGTAATCTCTGTTTTGGGAAAGCTTAAACGTAATCTGAGCGGACGTTTTAGATGTCCGCCACGTGATGCCAGGCCTCGTGGAAAGTAATTCTTTCTGCCCATTGAAGGATACTTATCCTCAAACGAATCACATCCTAAAGGAGATAATGTGTAGGGAGATGTACACGTATATGTATTCACTATTCAGGATACCTGAGAGGGGCTTAATCTCCCCATTGACAACGTTACAAAGAATGAAGCATTTTGTCCGGGGAGCAATTTATTTTGAGGCGAAGTCGGGTTTCTATTGCCACTTCATCTCATCAGACGACTGATGAAATAAGAAGATGAAATGCTCTCGCTAACACCTTCATACAAATCCTTTGCATAGCAATCGTACTTAAATCTCTTATTTTTTAAGATTGGTTTTCATTGCATTTAAAGTAGAAAAGACAAATCATATTAAAGGATGCCGTCGGAATAAAAAAATATTTTGATCCTTTTGAAACTTCATTTATTCAAAATAAACTTCGTAAATGGGAACATTCCCCCACATTTTATTGTATTTTTTTTTTTTTAAACCTGACTCCTTTAAGAAATTACAAATATTATGTAGCTTATGTTTGCAGAATATTATGTAAATAAATCACATAAATAAACTGAATTTATTATAATATAAGTTAATAGAATGTATTTAAATTTTAAAAAATGACAGCCCTTATATATTGCATAGCTACAAAAATATCCATTTATCGTCTATTCAACAAATGTCTTTTATTTTTTTGAAACCATTTACATTGTGAAATAATAGCCGTGGCCAATGATGGATTTGAATGGTCGTAGTCGACACTTGTAAATAAAATATTAAGAATAAATATTAAATATAAACAAAGGATTTGCGTTCTACCCGTTTCTTATCTATTTGCGTACATCTAGCTTTCTCTGTTTAAAGAAATTTTCAATTTGTTCACACTTTTACCGTGGCTTTAACTTATATAAAGAGGTGTGTTATAAGTATTTAATTACGTTCATGAGCTTTTTTGAATTACCATGACCATAAAACGATTTTTATTTGTGTAAATGATTGAATTACTTCAAGATCTTTTCATGGATACTTTTTTAAATTTGCGTTGAAAATATGAGTACTATTTTTCAAATAATCATAACAATTGTCAAAATTATTCCATTTATAGTAAATGTGGGCCTTATTTGTTTAACGTATCCTTATAAAAAAGGTATCGTGTAATACTTTTGTCGGTAAACGAAGAATAATTAAATCCATTCATGATAATGGCTGTAAAGTACCAACCAAAATATTAGCAGCAGGGAAACTTTTGCACCGTTATTTATCTACCCTCTTTCTGTAAGCTTTACATCGACAATCGATAATCTTCAAAACTTTAGATTTAATTTTTTGTAACCTAATAGATACTATGCAAACACACAGGTGAGACACGTCGCGTAACGAATGTATTTGGTTCCTTAGAACAGACAATCTGCCTAGCTAAAAACTAATATCGACCGAACAAAACATAGTAGCACTTGTGCACATTTAAAAATATTTACAGTTATTATATTAAATGTATTTTCTATTATGTTATTTTCGTCCAAATTATTTGTAACCATGTTATAAATAAAAACGTATATATAAAAAATGCGTATTTACAAAGTGAATAACACAAAGGAATTCTTGTATTATAAATATAAACTTTCATAAAGATATGATAAACAATTTATTTTATTTATATATATAATTTTCCCAGAAGTTGAAGCCTGATAAGGTCGAAGTAATGTTCACAGACGAATGATTACAAGTAAAGTTCATAATCCAACCCACATCGTAGTATTTTGTGCCCTTTAATTTGATGCCTCCCGAATTCCCGTCGCAACGACAAAGCTCCCTCCGACCCCAGCCCCAGTCTATGAGGCTTTATCCTGCAAAGCCTTTGTGCAATTGGCTTCCGCGGCGATTTTTCCGTCGCGGAATCCAATTGTAGTTCCGCTTCCGTTATGGTCGAATCACCCAAGACAGATCGAGTAATTGAATTAATTCGCCTCTCGTTTCAATTCAATCGCCGGCTCGGCATTTGACCTTTCGGCGTTCGACTGATTCGCCGACTCCGGAGCCAATTACAATTTTCGACCTTATTGTCAGCCATGGGACAGCTATTGGTCAGTGAAAAGTTCGAGGCTATTTGAACTGTTTACAAATCTACTTTATTTTTGGTTTTCTTTTTTAAAGTCTCATTTATTATCAACATCTTTTTGTTGTGTACCTTTATGTTTCTACTTCTTCAATATAAAAAAAAATTAACAGGTAAGAAATTAATATTTAGTGTATTTAATGGATTTAACGATAGTTAAATACTTGTTCCTTACTACAGATTTTTTTAAACTTTTTTGTATCTTTTTCTTCGAAATTATATTTTATAGGACTTGATTACTGTATTATGTATGCGTATTGAACTGATAAAAATATTAAATACTTAGCCCAAATTAGGGCGTAAGTAAACAAACAATATATTTTTGTATTTTGGTTGAAAATTGTCCTCTTTTGTCATTTCTATGTCCTGGACTGTTTTTTATTGCTTTCTAGTTTTTTCTGATCTGTTTTTTTTATAACTTTGTGGGTTTTTTCTGTTATTTTTTTGCGGTCTGTTTTTTTTTAAATACTTGTAACTTAATTATGTTAAAAAATGTTACCCGCTATTAAAAAAAAGAAGTTATATTAATATATTATGTAAAAAAAAAAGAAAGACTTCCCGGGTTACGAATAACCTGACAGTATTTGAAAAACTCCTACTGCCATCATAAAAAGCGGAAGATGTTGCTTGTGCAATGATGGAGGACAATGATGGAGGATGGAGCAGTGGAATTGAACGCACGACACCCGGGTGGGAATTCGACACGTTTGTCCACTCAGCTACCGACCTGTCGAATATGAATATATGACATAAGTCATTTTTCAAATTACAAATAGATAACAACTATTATGAATAACAATATATATTTGGATTTACGTGATATAACACGTCAATAAAAAATGGGGATATTTTTAAACTTGACACCATAATAAAATTAAACCACTACTTTGTATGAACCTACTATCAATTCATTTAATGCACCGTTAATCAATCTTGTTAAAACATTTGAAATATCATACTTTTTTTGTTGTGTATATAATGTGTATGTGTGGTTTGTAATTGCTAAGTTGATTGTAAAAGAAGAACTAAAATCTATCACTCAAAAAAAAAAACATATTTTTCTTTGAATTTATTGTTTTATACAGACGATACAAAAAAAATCCAAAGTCAATAGTATTTGCCATCCAAAATTTTGATTTTCGGGAAGTTTGTCACTAAAAAACTGAACTTTGGAGAAGAAATAATAAAAAATATCGACTGTACATGAAATAACCACGACATATTAATAAGCTTACAAAGTCTTGCTTCAAAGCATAACTCGAATTGCATGTCACGAATGCCACGCCCGTGCCGCAGTGCCACGCCACGCCACGCCGCGGGGCAAATTAAATGCATCCAGCCCGCGTCACGTCAAACAATCGCGGTCAATTGTTTTACAACTTTTGTTTTCGACATCGGCTGTTTGGCCAACTGCTCGGCTCTCTGAGCGAGTTGCATGAAGCGGCGGCGAATATGATTTCGAATTTCAACCAAACAATGGTGGAACTAAAGCTTCTCCTACTTCTTCACGTTCGCGGTGTCACGTTTACGTTTGAACTTTGGGCAAACTGGGGAATTAAATTTATTTGATTTCTACCTCTTTTCTATTTATACTCTCCTCCAATTCAGAGGTTCTTACAGGTGTGGGCAAATACATTGGAAAGCTACAAGCCAAATAATATATTTTTTTTTACGTGAATACCGCACAAGAGTCTCAACTGCTCCCAACCGTCTAAAGCCAGTGAGACTATGGCATCCCCAATAGGGGTATGTTGTGAGGCTAAAAATAGTGGGGAGGGAAAGGATATGAGAAAGGGGAAGATTGAAAAGTACCTGATTATTCAGATCTCGTCACCAAACACGGCTAAAGCCATTTCAAGCAACGTTTCAATTCTGAATGGTGGTCTTTCATCAGGGTGATACCACTCTGGAACGTGCCGCAAAAATGCTATATTTTATTTTATATCAATTAAATGTGTGATGACACATATTAATCAAATAAAATTTATTTGCGCCCGCCGGGTTTAAACCCATGACCTCTGGATTCATAGTCGAGCGTCTTACCACTCAACCATGCAGGCCGTCATAAATAATATCCGCTTACGACGAAAAAAGTATCAAATAACATCAAATCTGACAATGGAATATTTGTAGTACCATTTTTTAAAACAAAAATTACACACATATTCAAAAAACTGAATTTCATTAAACTATGCACGCATTTTCTGTAAACTTAATTTAATTTTATCGATTAAAATTTTATCAAATGAAATTTTATATAAAAAGTGGTATCTACACACATTTTTCGCTTAAAACATAAATCAAAAATATAAATGTGAAATTTCGTAAAAAAACAAATGTAGCAATTTGTAACACAATGAGTTAACATTGAAATATATTTTATCAATAAATATATCTACATTCATGTAAACTTTTTGACCATTCCAAAAGGCTTTTTTTTCTTGATCAATAATAGTAGAATCGCTTGCATTTCAAAAATAATATTCATTAAAAAAAAACGTGATCTTAAGCTCAAATTAAAAAAAAAAATTATTACCTTGACCTTTTGTTCTAGACCCAAGAAGTTCACGTCTCAGCCAAAAACACATTTTATGAAAACATTTTTTTAAGGCAAGTATATTGAAAAAATGATTAACTAATACCATAGGTCCGTATTACAACCAAAGTGTTTATATATTTAGGAGTAAACCATTCTAAAATGGAGGATGCACTTAATTAACATATTTTTCCATATTGATCCAGCAAATTCAGCTAAAAATAATTTTCCGGAAAACCTCGTAACTCGTTACGAACCATTTTTTCCATTATTCATAAAAATAAGCTCATTAATTTAGAATACTGATAAACTTTAACTAATAGTGGTCGCCTCTCCTCGCATGTTTGAAAAAACAAAGTCATTTTTTTATTCAATCTCGTGAAAGCATTTTCTCCATACCCTCCATATAAAATATTAGTTCAGGCGAAGTATTGCGTGATACCAGACACACTTTAAACACAGAATCGTGCAGCCTGCGATCTTTATTCAAAGAACATGCACTGTTTGTGCAACTTAAGGTGCGTATTTATATGAATTTGTCATCTGCAAGTACATCTGTATTATTTTATTAGGAAAATATACGACAGATTGTTACTGTATTGTCTTATTTCAAGCTTATGTAAGTTTTTTTTATCTATATGGTGTTTAACAAATTTTCCATGGGTACTGACTTAGGGATCAGCACCCAAAAACACACACTTTATGGCTTTCTAGTACAAACAATACTACAAGTGATTAATCTGTTAATTCTATACAGGTAGTTAAAAAAATGTCTTAGGTTGCCATTGAATACAATTTTTAAAAACAGTCATATCTTATTTTTTTAAGAAATGCAAACATTAAAAAATTATTTTTGTTTTCAAACTGCACATTTTGCTGGCATTTTAGAATGTTTTTCATTGAATTTAAAGGATTACAGATACTGACGACCAATCGGTAGCTAAGTGGACAAAAACGTCGGATTCCCAATCGGGCATCGTGCGTTCAATTCATCTGCTGGCTAAGTCCTCCATTATTGCACAAGCAACATCTTCCACTTCTTATGATGGCAGTAGGAGTTTTTCAAATATTGTCAGGTTATTCGTAACCCGGGAATGTTTGTCTTTCTTTTAAAAAAAAAGAAAAGAAAAAAAAAATTCACTGCAAGCCTCAGACGTTTTTGTAAGTACTCATAGAAAATCTAAAAATAAATCATGCGTAGTAGTGCTTGTATAATAATGCTAGAAAGCAACTTAATATAAATAACTGCACTTGAAAAATACATCCAAAGAAAAAATAATCAAATATATTTTGAGAACCCACAAACAAGAACATGTGATTAATCAATTGATGATCCAAGAAAAGATGTACTAGAGGAATACATCAGATTTCATAAAAGCTAATTTTATATAGAAGTATCCACCAGCAGTAAAAATATTTCATAGTCACAAATAATTGACGGAGTTTTCTCTAAAATCTTGAAAAAATGTTTCGTAACCCATATTTTATGATTTAAAAATAAACTATATTTAATCTATAAGATATAAGATTTGATCTTTGATTTAAAACACAATTCGGTTTTGGTATTTTAGCTGTAAAAACAAAATAAAAAACAACAAAACATTGGAAGGAAAAAAAGATACTTCAAAAAATATGTGTAAAACATAATTGTTAGTTAATTCCTCATCATTAGTAAATATGTATTGACGAGTATTGAAGAATATACGAGTATTTACCGAATACCGCACAAGAGTCCCAACTGCTTTAAACCGTCTAGAACCAGTGAACCCCAATCGCGGTATGTTTTAATGCTTAAGGTAGTGGGGAGGGGAAGGAGATTGGAAAGAGGGAGGTTAAGAAATACTTGGCTAATCAGATCTGGTCACCAGACGAGGCTTAAAGCATTTCAAGCAACGTTTCGATTCTGAATGGTGGTCTTTCACCAGGGCGATACTTAGTATCTACCACTCTGGAAATAGTATATTACCAACACAGTATGACTGTTACATATTAAGCGATTTAATATTTAAGCATGTTGATTGTAATAAGCAACATAATAATTAATATTGAAATATATTGAGGTAAATATAAAATTACTTGAACCAACTTCTCATCAAAATACAATTCCCATACTTTTTTGTAATGATTAAACCGTTATATTAAATTCTTACTTGCTCCAAGGTAAACTCGTTCTTATGGCTGTTAAAAATATTTCAATAGGTAAACCCGCCTTCAGCGAAAATTCCATTAATTTTCGTGTTTCAACTTAATTATTAAATAAACCATGAGATTGCGAAAAAATGTTTCTGGAAAAATATTTTTTCGCAAAACGATTTTTATTTATAACTACAAGCAAATGTGAAGGTACCTTAAATATAAACAGAAATATATTAGGATCCTGGTTAACATTTAAAAGTGGGTACAGTAAGATAAGGAATTAAAATTATTGTAAAAATATTTGAAACGACATATTTGTGAACGTTCATCATTGATATATGAACTTTGATATTTTTAGTAGGTTTAAAAAATGTCTAGTTTTAAATATGAATACAGTTTTAAAAATTATGAATTGTTTTAAAAAAAAACTGGTCGGACCAAAAAGAAAGAACAAAAAAACATTAAAATTTTTAATAAGAAACGTTTCACTTTTTTTTCAATTTATATAAAATAATTCCGCTTTTTAATCACCCGTCTGAACAGATAAGTTGCATTTTGAAAAGATGAGATACGTTATGTACCTGTTTTAGACAAACTTTTAAAAACCAAGCTCATCAACTTTTATAAAATGTGAAAATTAAAAATCAGAGAATCGCTTTATCCTTTCCTTCGTGTTATATGAGCAGTAAACTTGAGATGTTTTACATCAATTCTTAAAAAATTATCATTGATTCAGGTTTAAAAAAAAACTACCAGAAAGACATCCAAACAAACATTAAAATCAAACTGTTTTTTTCAATAATTCCGCTTTTGCCCGTCTGAACAGATAAGTATGCAGATTTACACATATCGACAAACTTACTAATATATATATACTCTTTTGGCAGCAGATTTGGGGAATTCGGGAAATTATAGTATATAATATTTCAGCTAGCTGTGATTTTTTTCAAATTTGACTAGTTCATTACTTCTTGTAAAAATCTCTGAATAAACCTAATTTTATTAATTATTTAATATACCGAGCACCAACTGTGTGTTCACATTTTATTATTAAACCGTACTGGTTTCAACTTGTCACGACCATCTTTAGTGTATAGATACTTGTGAGTTTATTTTATTAATTATTTTTATTATTTTTTTTCTACCTTACTTTTTATGGGCAATTCAGCATAAAAATAACAATTCAAAGTAAAAATATAACATAATTAAAAATAAATAAATTATACGGAATAAGTATTGGGATTAAATAATGACTCCACATGTGATAAACAAGAAGATGAAGATGTACATGCGGAAAAAAATTGCGGTGAAACTTTTAGGGGATGGGGAATGAAAAGACGCAATTTCATCGAAACCTTTTTATCAAATTCACTCAAAGAGGGATACCTTTTAAGAGAGGCCTGAACTGATGAGAAACGTAAGAGAAAGGCTAGAGTACCTACGGAGAACAGGTGATATTTTTTTCTCCTTTATAAATATCTCACACGTGTATTTACAAGGAAAACACGCTAACTGAAGGTTGAAAAACATGTCGTGTTTGTTTGATATTTTGTTGGGATGCCTGAATGAGGTGTTCATCATATCATTAAATTATTCAAGCACTTTGTTAATTTTTTAATATCTCTTCAATGGTGTTTTAATTGCGCTCCTTTATATTGCGTGTATTTTTATTTATTTATTCCTTAATTCTATTTCAAAGTTTGTAGCCTGTAATGAGATTTTTTCACTTAATACTTCTTATTTTTGTGTAAATATTTTGAATTTCAAAACTCACTCGCTTAATTTCACTAAATATTTTCTACTTATTTTTGCAAGTATTTTATTTTTTAAATCTAAGAAATCTTCCAGTTCAAAGTAAATGGATTTGACTGAATTGATTGAAAATGCAAGAAAGGCAGATTTATTCATAAAACTTTTTAGTAAGTGGTAGGTTATAAGACATAATGAGTCCTTGGAATTAAGTGTTTTTCTTTTGTTTTTATATAATTTATTTGGACCGTTTTTCTCTTTAAATCGTTGATAAAATTTATATGGTGCTTGGATTGTTTTCGTGGAAGGAACCGTTTTCTCGAATAAATATTTTACGGACCGAGCTTGGAGCATAAAAAGGGATTTGCTACAATAACATTGTATTGTATTGGAGATTGGAGCTAAGTCTGGAAATTTCGGGGATCCTTGGACTGGATTAGGGCCCTTTCTTCCCGGGGCCTTCTTTCGCCTTTGTAAGCCCCAGCTCAAGATAATTCCTCGGAGGGAGGGCCGGCCCTTTGAATTTTAGAAAGGAAAAAATATCTCATCTCCGAGAAACGTACGGAAAACAATATTTACATTGGGTGGTTTGTTTGGTGATCGAAGACTCTCATAAATATCAAAATCCCTCATTGTATAAAGGAGACGAAAACTATTGAAAATTCGTGTTTCCCAAATCTCGGCTGAGTAGGGACGGCTGAAACAATAGTGACCATCATATCACGCGAAACTCAATTCGCTTGATACCGTGGAGATAAATCTTACTTTTTTTATTTGTGATACGGTTAGGTAAACACTTGAGTACTACTATCTAAATCTATTGATTAAGAAACTATTTTTATCACTAAATTTCGATTATTTACGTGTGACAAAGGTACACAATTTCATAATAACAGTTTCTTTTAACTAAACTATATTATTTGCTTTTTTCAATGATTAACGTCTGAACTAGCCATATGTCCATGCCAAGTACAATAGCGGTTGAAAATATTTTAATGAAAATCTCATTAATAAAAGCAACTCTACGTATTAATATGGTCAGAATTTTTTTTTTTCACATAAATTTTCTGCTCAGGGCAATAAAACCATACAAGTTCGGTTGTGATGTGAGCACGTAACGTTCTAACATTAAAAAAAAAAATACATATTAATTCTTATTTTTAGTACATAAAATGGATCTATACCGTTACAATTGTTGGAAGTGTAATGGTCAGCATAGTTGTATTTCATTCGGTTGATCGAGGTTAGATTCTTGAATAATTAATTAATTTTGATCCTTAAAAAAATATTTTTTTATTTGTTCTATCCCAAAAGAAGAGTGCAAAAATTCAGTTACACAAGTATAACAATTACAATATCAAGTGATTTTTCACGGGTCTGCGATAGTACAATACAAAATTCATTTTTTCATTTTTTTTTACGATAACTCCACACAGGAGGCCTTGAGGAAAACAATTTCCCTCAGGGCCTATGTCATCTTTGGGGATGCTGTGTGGAGGGTTTTTTTGAGGAAAGGAAGGAGTGAACTTGGGTCTTGAAGAGGCCCATGTTGAAGGAGGGAGGAAACACAGAGGCCGGCAAATCGTTCCATAGCCGAGCTGATGTTTGATACTAGTTGAAGTGCTGAGAATATTTTTGTGGAAAAATGAAATAGAATGAATGTTTTATTTATTTATAAACTAATAGACTATTGCCAAATTACAAATAAAATACATTACGCGAAATGGGGAAAAAGAGCAACAGATGAAGAACAGTACATAAATAAAAAGGACAAAACACACAAAAGAAAGAATATTCAAATCAAAGCCAAGGTTAAGTCAAAGTTTTGGTAGAGTCGTGAAGAATGACAAAAATCATTTAGACTGGTACCAAAAATTTCAAGACCATGGCTTGAGTTAACAAGTCTTGACAATCTGGACAGTGGATAATGATACCCATAATACGTACGATCAAAGAACAGCAATTCATTGTTTCTGAGTCTACGGCAAGGAAGTATGAACTAGATGAGTTGCAACAAAGAAGGTGAGTCAATTATACAATTATAAATTCTGAAAATGCAAATTAAATCCTTTCTAAAAGTCCTTCCTACGCTTTTTCAAATTTCATCATTTTAATAATTGCCTTTTTCTCGCCCTAATCTCCACACGATACCGCGTAAGGAGCGATGTCGTACGGATCAAATATAATGAACATGAACGGTATAGAAAAGGATAACGATAACAATATATTTTTTAATAAATAACTGGCACAAATCTGAGTTACTGCCCGATAAGCGTATAACAGTAACTAATGCATCTATGTAAATAAAGTCTATTTCATAAATGTGTGATCTTTCTGTCTCTCATACTAAGCTATTGCACATCGTTAATTTAATTAAACAATTATCCAGCTCTTTCTTTGCACTTTTAGTGAGACTTTTTGTGAAAATAGTCTAAAGACAAAAACTTTCGATGTCACATCGCGTATAGCGAGAGTCAGCTGTATCACAATGAAGTTGGTACATATCGCAGAGCAATTACTTTATTTGGCAACAGAGGAATACATTTAATTTGCTCAGTTTGCCCTAAGAGCTGAGATGTGATTAAAAGCGGTACCAGTAAGTACCAGCAGCCAGATGTTTGGGCATTGATGCCTGCAGTGTTTCTTCGCTCTCAAGAAGAGCAGACTTTAAGAAGATTAATGATCCAGCGTGAATCATCACCGGGATATACAGCTTTGGGTACACCTCGGGCCGTATTTTAATGTACACAAGTTAATAGATTTTCCTTAGAGTACATAGAGTAGTATCAATCCAAGGCAGTGACGTCAGTTTTTGATGATTTTAACCAAGTTTTAACCTGACTCGGCGCACTTGGGCGTGGCTAAGACTAAGGTTAGGGTATTTATACATCCATTCATATCACATATCGACATAATGTTTTTGTTTATTCGTATGGCCACTTTTTCACAGTATTTTTATCAACAAAAATATAGCATATAACATAAAAAACCGTTTAGTTGTGTCAAGTTTAGTGGCATAATAAAATATGTGGGCGGAGTCCCGCGGTGACCCAGGAGCTTAAGATCATTGCGACAGCATATAGAAGCGGTCTATGAAATTTGTTGTCTCTTTCGCTCTCATGGTGTACGACGTAAAAACCTGGAGAAAGTGATTTATGCAAGATTATGTAGGTTGAGTAAAAATAATTAGCTTTCCCTAAACTAAGAATTAATATTAAGTAGAAATTAAGATTTGTACAGCGCCCTTGAGGTGATTTTTCACAAAAACGGCGCTATACAAATTATCCAAATATTATTATTAGTATTTATATGGTATTGTTACTTCGAGAGATTTTCGGTATGCAATGTTTATACTAATGTTTTGAAAGTGTTTAAACGCTATTGCTTTATCGGAATGTTTAAATTTGCATACGTATCTAGTTATTGTATTTTTTGTTATATTTTTTAAAAATCTATTGATAAGGATATTGAAAGGAGGTTGATTGCAAGAAACTCCGTTAGTAGAGGACTGAACGCTGTTGGCGCAAATAAAAAAAAATTCCAAAGAAGCAAAGCTAGCAGTTCACAATGAAGTTCTTACACCAACCCTGATGTGTGACAGTGAGGCATGGAACTAGCAAAGAAAGGATAATAGTAGACTGGATGCAGAAGAAATGAGATCCCTGAGGCGTATGTGCGGTGAAATCATGTATGAACGAGTTAAAAATCCTGATATAATGCAAATCTGATGTAAGCGTAATGAATAGAATCAAGAAAGGGACGCTTAGATGGCTTGGGTATGTAGAGCGAATGAACAAAGGAAAGAGAATAAAAATAATAAATGACGCGAAACTGAATGGAAGATGAAGTCGGGGACGCCCGAGGAAGACATGGCACGATTAAGTGAATCAAATACTTGATTCGGGTAATGCGAAGAGTCAGAATAACAGAATAGTATTATGAGACGATGAATGAAGCAAAGAGTGTGCGCCACGACCGATTTGTTTGGCAATCCATCCTCTCTGCCTACCCCTGCAGGGAAAAAGCATGATGGTTAGTTAGTAAGTCTTTGTCGTAAGGTTTATTTGGGTCGTTCGACAAATCATAGTGGAACATTAATTTGACATAAATGGTAATAATAATATCAGGACTGAGTCATTTATTTTGACGACCTCCATGGTCGGGTGGTAAGACGCTCGACTACGAATCCAATGGTAGCGGGTTCAAACCTGGCGTGCGCCAATAACTTTTATTTAATAAATATGTGTCATAATACATTTAATTCATACTATATGGCTGGGAATTTTTTTTTTCGTTCATAAAAAAAAATCTAATTTTTGAAAGTAAGTGTAGATACAGACGAAAAATTAAAAAAAATTACACGGTCAACTCATTGCAAGTAAAGTGTTATGTTTTATTATAACTGCCTAAATGAAATGACAACCTAATTTATATAAAAAAAAACGTTTTTTCGTTAGTAAAGCTATCAGATCTCGGACGCTTGTAATTGACGTATAAAAAAGGCATTTCTGTTTGCACATTAATCTTATTCTTCCTTGTCACTTCTAATAAAACATTCGATAACTTCCCTTACAAAGTGCGGTGAAGTGTAGAAGAAGCGGAACGCATGTAGCCTCGAAAAAATTGGGTGATTTTTTGAGCAAAAGGAGAAAATTGATTTAATTGTTTTGTTTTGCAGCCATATGAGTAAACATTTATTTTTAAACATGTGTTTTTTACTTTGAAGGGCTTACTATTGAGACTGTTATCTTTTCGAGTAAGCAATTTTGAGATTTGTTTCATATGATTGAATGAAGAGACAGCAGACTATTGTTCCCCCATGTTGGAACATTTTTAATGCTGATAGAATATTAGGATAGGGTGAGAAGTGGAAATATAAAATACATAATATATATTGGAAAAATCAGATCTGTCTACCTACAACATAAATACAAAGCCTGAAAAATTGTACTATAAAATTAACTTTTGATTTAGAAACACGCAGACCTACTTTTGAATTCCATTGAAAATGAACATTTTTGAAAAAAAAAATTGAGTGCCAAAGTTACTTATCAGTATTGGATATTTATTGCTTTAGAAAAAAGATTTTTAGTTTTTATATATTTTTTTAAAGTGAATACCGCAAAAGAACTGCTCCCAACTGTCTAGGGACTATGACATCCTCAATCAGGGTATGCAGTGAAGCTGATGGTAGTGGGGAAGGGAGAGAGATGGGGAAGAGAAAGGTTGAGAGTATCTGGTCACCAAACACGGCTAAAAGCCATTTCAAGCCACGTTTCGATTCAGAATGGTGGTCTTTCACCAGGACGATAATCAAAGTATCTACCACTCTGGAAATAGTTAACAATATCTGTTCACAAATCAGAAATGTCCTTGCTCCATAGTTCATAATATGCATTTGTACGGCACTGACGAGGTCTAAATTGAACAGTAATCTTAGTATTTTTACACTGTTAGTACCTTTTTACCCCTTGTCATACTAACCCAAACTCTGAAATTTATAATACCATTCGAAATATTTTCCTAAAAGAAAAACATTCTCACTTTTCAAGAAAATATTAAAAGTCGTTATAAGCCAAACAGCTTTTCTTTGTTGATACACTATTAAAAAGTTTCCTTCTAGTTCCAGGAACTTCTAGTCATCGTTCTTCACAGAGACATTAAAAATAATTTGCGGGCTACACAACACAGCAGCGTTGGATAAAGCGGGGAAACCGGACTATTCAGTGCTTGTCCACAAAGGGTTAGACATTAGACCATCTTAGTTTCTACCTCATTTCCACTCGGGAAATAAATGGAGAACTCTGCCAAATACCCGACGGCGTGTATGATAGTAATATAAAAGCTATGAATTCATATAGCGTAGTTTTGTGATAGTTCACCTCAAGTGCGCTTCACACAAAACTCCTTAACCTAATATAATAACTAAAAAATTACACATAACAGATTTGTATACAAACTAAAAAATCTGAAATTATGATCGTTATCATAAATTTATTAAAAAATCAGATATGGGTATAAAAGTGAATGCGTACATCAACAGATAGAAAACTATTTATTAAGAGTATTTACATACTGTGAGAGAGTGCACTTTATGGGATTCGAACTTCACTTAATTACAAATTTAATATCATCAATCATTCGGGTGGTGACAGCCTCCACGATTGATTGGTTAAGATGCTCGACTACGAATCTAGAGGTCACGGGATCAAATCTCTGCGTGCGCTAACAAATTTTATTTAATCAATATGTGTTATTTCTCAATTAATTATAAAATAATATATCATTTATTTGTGGCACGTTACAGAGTGGTAGATACTATCGTAAGTATTGCCCTGGTAAAAAACACCATTCAGAATTGAAATTTTACTTTAAATGGTTTTGATCATGTTTGGTGAGCTTATCTGAATAGCCAGGTACTTCCAACCTTTTTCTTCCTTATCTCCCTCCTTCCTTTCCCCACTACCTACAGTCTCACAACATACCCCGATTTGGTATGCTATTGTCCCACTGGCTTCAGATATTTGTGAGCAGTTGGGACTCTTGTGCGGTATTCGTTATAAAATAAAACTTGTTGATTACTCGTACTTTGGACAATTACACGACAATTATTAGGATATTAAATAAAAATAGTTACAAAAAAAATATTAAGAAATCTTTTTCTACTTTATAATACCCAATAATATATACCCAAATGCTGTTGCATAGAGCTAAGATCTTAAACTATTGGTATATGGTCTATAAAACACTTAACCATTTTAAAATCATATTCTGACTTGGTAATATCATTGCACGAAGTGTTTGTAAGGTAGTACAGTTCTCTAAAACCAAGTTTTCGAAAAAAACGCAATATCGATCATTAGGACAGTCAACTCTTAGATCGGCAATGTCATCGGCTATCGGAAGGTTGAAGGAACCAAAACGCACACCAGACACTAAGTTCAGACGGCGTGGGTCTTCAAAGTGTCAGGTCCTAAAGCCTAGAATAGACTACCACATGATCTGAGAATGATAAAAGAGTCGAAAGATTTCAGAACTTAATTCAAAACTCATCTCTGCAGAAAATCGTATTTATAAATAACAGAATCGCCCTAATTTACAAACCAAGGCTAATCCGTTAGTATCTAAACTCACCAGTATAATAATACCATTTTGTACAATGATTTTCGATCTATTGTTGAACGTAAAGTTTGTCAATTTTCACAGCCCACCATAAATGTAAATAAATTATATGTAAATATCAATAAAATAATTTTAACTACAGCATTTGTTAGGTATTTAAATAGTTTTATCGTAAACTTAATCATAGCTTTCTAAGTTTTATAAGGCGCCTTTGAGATGATATTTCCCAAAAATGGCGCTATATAAATTAACCAAGTATTATTATGAAAGTTAAATACTAATTTTGCATAAAACCAAAAATTATATTTTAATTTTTATGACCGACTGGTTTTGCTTAGTCTAAGCATCATCAGGGTACAAAATTAAACCGAACAAAAAGTTTAAAGTGTGTGGTTATATATACTCATACATATAGAGGGAAAACACAATACAAAATAAAATAAGAGAACACTTAGGAAACAAAAGAGTAAAATTTAAATTATAACAAAGGAACACAGAGAACATGTTAAAAAGCAAAACGTCAAGTTAGAAAGTGATTAAAGAAAAATGAGAAATTTTATGAGTTTACTAAAAATATACCTAATATTGGACTACTTGACAAATTTTACTGATTTTTTAAAATATGGCTTTTAATTTCTAAGACAATTTATAAATAAAAAAGTATTATTATTATTAAAAAGGTAGGAATAATGTAATTTTCCTACTTTGCGCAAACAGTTTCGATTCAATAAGCGAATACGCGGAACCTGCCTTGGCCTATGTCCATGCGAGTTTGTAGGCAAGCAGAGTTTCCCGAACGGAGGTCGTAAGAATTAATTGTGTGGAAATTCGCCCTGTCGGCTCCCGGTCCCAGTTCCCAGTTCCCAGCTTCTTGCTGCGAATGGCTTTATAAGTTTTGTTCGTTTAATTAAATCTTTATTATTCAAGAGACATCTCCACACTAAAAAAGAGACAAGTGCCACTGCTCGGCATTCCCAGGGCTGGACTCAATATAGCAAAATAAATAATGCTTCAAATTCCACAAAATATGAATTATTTACTAAAATTTCATCGTTTTAAATTGTTTATTCATTTATATATTAACAGACCGAAGTCCAATTACAAAAAAAAACATCAAAAGAGCAACAGAGAAAGAACAGTACACACATTAAATAAGCAATGACAAAAATAGGACAAACATACACAATAGTAAGAACATTCAAGTCAAAGCCAAGGTCAAGTCAAGGTTTTGGTCGATTGAGTCGTAAAAGAATGATAAAAATCGTTTAGACTGGTACCAAAAAATTCGAGACCATGGCTTGAGTTAACAAGTCTCGACATGCCGTACAGTGGAGAATGATACCCATAGTAAATTTAGTATTGTTTGGCCTACTGCGGCCTCCGTGGTCGAGTAGTAAGACGCCCGACTACGAATCCAGAGGTCACGAGTTCGAACCCGGCGTGCACAAACTACTTTCATTTAATTATTATGTGTCATTACACCTTTAATTAATATTAAATAATGTATAGTATATTTGCGGCACGTTTCAGAGTGGTAGATACTCTAAGTATCGCCCTGATTAAAGACCACCATTCAGAATGGAAGCGTTACTCGAAATGGCTTAAGTCGTGTTTAGTGATCGGATTTGAATAGCCAGATAGTTTTAAATCTTTCTCTTCCCCATCTCTTTTCTCTTCTACTATCTTCAGCCTCACAAAATACCTTATTTGGGGATGTCACAGTCTCACTGGCTCCAGACTGTTAGGTACAATTGGAACTCTTGTTCAGTATTCGGTATGCTGTTACACCCTTGGAGAAACAATGTATGGAGAGAGAACTAATTCTTTTTACCCAAGCTATACAAACTTGCGATAAATCACTTTCTCCAGGTTTTTACGTCGTACACCATGAGAGAGAAAGAGATAACAAAAATAACACACCGTTTTTATGTGCTGTAAGGATGATCTTAGCCTTTTGCGTCTCCGGGGACTCCGCCCACATGTTATCGTATGCGACCAAACTCGGTATAAATTAACGGTGTTTCAGGTTATATGCTATATTTTTGTTGATAGCAAAACTGTGAAAAAGTGGTTATAAGAATAAACAAAAACATTATGTTGGCATGTGCTATGAATGGATGTATAAATACACACGCCCTAGTCCTAGCCACGCCTGGGTTTGCCAAGTCCGGCAAAAATCATCAAAAACTGACTACACTGCCTTGGATAGGTACCACTCTATGTACTCTAAGGTTATGTCCATATCTGAACCTTTTGATTTATGATAACAATCTCGATTTTAGATAGTTTTAATTTGTATACATATTTGATATTATGTTCTCCGTATTATTTCATCTTATAAGCCTAATTAATTTAGTATGAACCACTTTTACTAATATTAAGTTTACTGTTATTATTATCAGTTTTCACTTTAAAAAAAAAGATCGGAATCTGTGATTGTGTTTCATTTTAAGGCTGAGCGTTCGCAGGTAAGTATTTTAAAAATCATTTCTTGGAAGTTAATTAAAAGCCACCGGGGTGAATGTGACAGACGGGGGGAATGTGTAGGCTCAGTTTGCCCCTGGGCGTTTGGAATAATTTATTCCCGGCGTGAAGGAGGAGCAAGAAACATTAACATTTCTATTTCGACAAGCAGCGAGACACGATCGGGCCATTTTATTCTATGTGTCCCATATCGTCGGCTATGTCCCGCCCAGAGCATGGCGCGTTTATTTTATTCATATTTATATGGTGTGTCTTGTAAGACGATGCTCCGAATTAATTTGTCAAATGAATAATTTTATTGTCAGCGGAATTATTTGAGCTATCAAAATGTGTGTCCATTAAAAACGAGGTGAAACGAGATGTCACAGTAAAATGTGGCAGAATGCCATTTGACAAAAGCATCGTTACAAGAATTTCAACTGACTGCAGACAGTCAGACTATGGAATCTCTAATTATCAGATTGTTTAAGTAGAAAGTGGAAAGTGGAAAGGGAAAGAGGCCAGGGAGAAAACCTTGGTATTTTAAATCTGAGCATCAAACAAAGTTGATTTTTGAATCCCAACTGCTTCCGACTGTCTAGAGCCAGTGAGACTATGGCATCCCCGATCGGGGTATTTTGTGAGACTGAGGGTAGTGGAGAGGTGAAGAGGAAGGTTAGAAAGTGCTTGGCTATTCAGATCTGACCACCAAACACTGCTAAAGCAACATTTCGATTTTGAATCGTGGTCTTTCACCGGGGCGATACTTAGATTATCTACCACTCTGGAAGTTTCGCAAACATAGTAAATGTGAAATTGATTTGTTCTGACACATATTAATTAAATAAAAGTTAATTGCACACGCCGGGTTCAAAATTATAACCATAGTTAACGAACCAATATAACCCACCTAATTTAGTTTTATGAGAAATAATATAAAACAGACATATTTTTTAGTTAAATCAAAAGTAAATTTTATTAGGTCTAAGCAATAAATGCACCAGTCTGGTCTTAATAATAAAAAAAAAACAGTGGAAAAAAAAAAAATTTAATCATTCAAATGGAATTCCACCACGAATTAACAGTTTCTAAAACAGAAATACAAAAAAACATATATATTTTAAAAGTGCATCTCAACTGAATGATTGTTTCTTAACAAGAGCTTTCCTTACTCTAGAAACAGGTGAAAATATGAGCGTTTGAAGTTCTTAACCGTTAACAGTTACGTCAGTGAAATCACAAGTTTCGGAATCAATCAATAAAATGTTAACCATCATACATACAAGTATAAACCACAAAAGTCTTTTTTCTCTTTCAGAAAAGTAGGAATTTTCAGATAAACTCTTAATAAAATAACTTCGTCGTAATAAAAGTTAATAAAGCCAGTAGTTTCCCAATTGCATTTCTTAAAAACTTTCATATTATTGTTATTTGAAAGTCTTGTGCAAATACCAGCTCTACATTTTAGTGGGGATAAGTGAATTACTTATCTCAAACATGCATGAACAATTACGCCGATAACGAATATTACTAATTTTCCATTTACTTGCAAACCAAATTGATAATTTCCACAGAAATTGCGGAGCCAAGTTTATTACACGATAAAAAGTAATATTGAACAATTCGTCAAACTTAGATTGACTTGTTAACGAAGTAAAATTATTTGCTCTGGTACCGAAAATTCCAAGAAGGGCTAAGGCGATCAAACCGTAAATTCGTCTCAAAATTTCAATTTTCTTTGGACGTTTTGCCAAACCAAAGAATGCCTACCTCGGGTGCAGAACGTTGGAGTATTATGAAACAAAAAATGCCCGTAAAATAATATTTAATGCACACAATAAAGGATAAAAATTAGATTTCTATCTATCCATTCAATTTTCTGAAGCACTTTATCTGTGTGAGAAAGGAAGAATGGAATGAGTGAAGAAAATCTAGTTTTGAAATAAGTATGCAGAATTGTTCTTTAGATACATATCTATCAAGAAAAAAAATAAAGTCCAATTATTTTTTGAAAAAGGACATATGACATATCACATGATTACATACAAACAACAAAGTTCTTTAATTTTGTTTTGACTCTTCTGAACATCTGCGTGTATTGACTCATTCCATTCTTCCTTGCGCACACAGATAAATCCTTAAAGAAAGAACGAATTAAAGAAGAGGAGTTTATTTGCAGTTCTTCTTCTCCTGGTGCCCTCTTCCCAGAGGTTGGCTATCATCAGAGTAAACTTAACACTGCTGTCTGCAGCCCAGAATAGCACGCGTACCAGAGACGTAGCTCTCAAAGCCATGTGTCGTTAGCCTTTACTACCCATGACTTTCTCGATCTTCCCCTGAAACGGTTAGTAGGTGAGTTGACAAAAGCGTCGGATTCCCACCCGGGCGTCGTGGATTCAATTTCTCTGCTAGTCCTTCATCATTGCACAAACAAAATTTTCAGCTTATTATGATGGTAGTAAGAGGTTTTTATATATTGTCAGGTTATTCGTAACCGGGAATGTTTGTCTTTCTTTAAAAAAAAAAAAAAAATTATAATAATAAGTAAATAAACAAACATAATATCTTATTTCAGTAAGCATCGACAAAATTAATACATCGTTTTTTATTTTATTATTTCTTTCCGTTCAATAGTTCCCTGGAAAATACCCCAGACAACCTGTATTTTAGTTGAAAGTATTTCAGTATTTCCGCACCTAATCATTATTTTGCTCAGAAAATTATTCTACGCCGTCAAAATGGACACCAATTAATTTTCCGTTATTGGAACATCAAAAGTAGACTTTCTGACAATTTTAATTTCTTTTGTGAATTTCAAATTTTCAAATGACACAATTATTTACATTGCTGCCTGTTTGGTACGAAATTATTGTATTGAATTTTTTATGGAATAATATACCGCCTTTATATGAGTTTAATTGAATAAAGTTAAATGCCAAAAAATATTTTTTGTACTCGATGTTGATGGCGGACTTTCACAAGGGTGATACTAAGAGTAAAACACGCCCTGTAATGACGGCCTGGGTGGTCGAGTGGTAAGACGCTTGACTACGAATCCAGAGGCCGCGGTTTAAATTCGGCGTGCCCAAAAAAATTTTTTTTGATTAATTTTTGTCAAAACACATTTGGTTTTTATAAAATAATATTAACGTATATTTGCGACAAGTTTCAGAGTAGTAAATACTATACGTATCGACCTGATGAAAGACCATTATTCAGAATTGAGACGTTGCTTGAAATGCACTAGCCGTGTTTGGTGACCAGATCTGATTAGCCAGATACTTCCCAACCTTCCTCTTCTCCATCTCCATCTCCATCGCCTTCCCCTCCCCCCTCCCCATTTCCATCAACCTCACGACATGCCGACGGCCTCCATGGTCGAGTGGTAAGACGCTCGACTACGAGTCCAAATATCGCGGGTTCGAACCCGGCGTGCGCCAATAACTTTTATTTAATTAATATGTGTCATAAAATATTTAATTCATTTATACAAATACTAAAAAAAGTATATTTGCGGCACGTTCCAGAGTGGTAGATACTCAAAGTATCGCCCTGGTGAAAGACCACCATTCAGAATCGAAACGTTGCTTGAAATGGCTTTAGCCGTATTTGGTGACCAGATCTGAATAGCCAGGTACTTCCCAAACTTCCTCAGATCAATCTCCTTCCCCTCCCCACTACCTTCAGCCTCACAACATTCCCTATTTGGGGATGCCATAGTCTCACTGGCTCTAGACGGTTGGGAGCAGTTGAGACTTTTGTGCGGTATTCGTATAAAAAAAATATATAAAAAAATACACCAATTGGGGATGCCGTTGTCTCAATGGCTCTAAATTCTTGGGATCAGTTCAGTTTCTTGTGTGGTATTCACTATTAAAAAAATAATTAAAAAATAAATGTAAACAAGTTAGTGAAGACAATAGACTCTATGATTTCCTTCTAGGCCTGTCATTTTTGAAATTGCTGCGCTATTGGTATTTTTTAGGGCAGGCGGAGTAAACTTTGGTCTTGAATATACAACTTTCGTAGAGAGAAGAAACACACAAACAGGTCGTTAAAGCGATCCATTCTAAAGAGGTAATTTTTAAATTTGTACAAATGTTGGCACGCGTGTACCGATGTCGAAAAGACGAATACCTACCTTCATCCATGGAAATTGACTTTATTTAGCAAGAAACTTATTAAAACTTTTCAATATTATAAGCAGATCCATGGCTGAATGCGAATAATTGGGAAATCAGAAGGAAAACTCATGCTAGAAAAATTTCGAAGTTTTTCAAAACTTTTTTATTTAATTGAAATTATTAAAAAAATAATTGCGTGTTTGCGATATGTTATATTAAATCATTGATCTATATAATTAATGAGTGAGAAGTATTTGGTTTATTGTAAGAATATCATATACAAATTCAGCAAATATATGAGCTTTTAAGAACTTTTACTTACAGGAACCTTTTTTTTAAAGTAAAAACATTATGAACATATTTCATTCTCAAGGCAATTCATCCTCGACGCCACTATCATAGTAAAAATATTACAAAGCAATATTATTATTTTATAAACATATTATAAAGAAGATTGTTTTATTCAGGACGATAGGGTTAGTATCCATGCTTGTGTACACTAAATAAAAATTACTAATATTTATATATTTCTAGTGTTATTACTTGCCCGAAGTGAAAAAATCATGTTTCCGGCTGAGCTTTGCATGAATTGCAGGCAGACGTATGCACTCCATATAGACACATTAGCAGTGCCTACCCTGCCGTAGTCGCATACCAATATAAATTATATTCATTATGGTTTTAAAGTTTTTTTCTAGAATTCCATTTTAATTTTTAGGTTTCTTAATTTTATTTTAATAATAACTATTATTTTTTTTTTTTTTTCAAAACAATTTTTAGTTAAAAGTTCTGCTAGGTAATTATTTTCACGCCTTCTGAGGGCACTATCAAACTGTCACATGTCGATAATGCCCTCAGATGGCGAAACAGCTGTCACGCGTAAAAATAATTACCTAGCAGAAATTTTAACAAAAACTTTTTTTTTTAAATTTTAAATAATAATAAGTGTTGTTTAAATAAAATTTAAAAAACCTAAAAATTTAATTATATTGGATTAAATAATACGAAATTATTACAGAAAATGAATCGACACTTTAAAAAATACGCGAAGTTCAACTAATCTCACCGCCGCGAGTGCCCCACCGACCGTCTTATTATAACGTGTCAAAAGCAGTAACTTGATGTGCCCAAACGCCGCCAGCGTCAGAGTAGATGATTCTATGTTGACTAGACTACATAAAATATGTACGCATGTGTTCAGCTGTGAGCTGCGTGCGCGTTCAAGTGGTTCGTTTGTGTTAGTATCTTAGTTAGTGTCTAGGCAGTGCTTTTACAATACAAATGCAAAAGCCTACAGTGACATATGTTGGTATCTATCTCTAATGTAAATTAATTTGCTGTTTTTTTTACTGCCTACCTTGATCAAGAACTTTGTGCTCGCCACCGATTGCAAGGAGTGTTACAGTTTTAAAAAACGACCAACGAGATTGGTAACTTTGGTAACGATTTTAGATCAACCGCATTCCGTGTTGCCTGCGTTTTTCCCAACTCAGGATCGCGGTTAATTTAAGGGGTCCGTAGTCTTTTAATTGCCTTTTGGCCGCAAACTCGGACCGCCCCGCTGATTTAGAGCCCCAATATAACCGCCCTAGCCGAGGGGAAGTTTCCTACCTTATTTTTTATCAAGGATTCCGTGTTTCTCAATCACTTTTTAATAAATCCACGGCGATCGTTACGCGAAGGGTCGACATTCAGTTTCGAATTTGCTTATCGATGCAGTTTTATTACGAGTTTTATTCATAGACTTCTTGGGTCTTTCAAAAAATGGTGGTAAACGATGTATTTTATTGATATATTGTCATGTATCAGCACATGCAGACGTTTTAAATGCAATTATCCTTGTTTTTATTTATGAAAAAAAACCTTTTTCACTATTCTTTTTTTTTAGCTTAATAGGTATGTCTAATACTACTGAACAGATAATTCCAAGAAAGGTAATCTATACCAACTTGAAAAAAAACTGACTTGTGGACTCCGAAAAGGTCAATGAAATAGATTTTCTGTTTAAAAATAAATTTAGATATTTGAAAATATTTGAACTCTTTCACCAGAAGTAAGGAAAAATTAGATAACTTCGGGCACGTGGACAAACCTATAATACTCTTCCACCGGCTTAATCTCTTCAGCGTCTGGTACCCACATATATATACAATTAGTTTTTAGTAAAAATCATTAAAAACTTATTCTAGTGATATCATATATAGATATTATATTAAACATAATTTATTACCTATCAAATTAATGATGGTAAGTGAATTAATGTTTTTTTTTTTACTATCCACGAACGATTTTTTTTAAATTTAAACTAGTGGGCAAGAATGCTGTCGTATTTGAATTTCTTGTCGAATATAATACAAAAATGAATGAACCTATTGTTTGCTTCAACGAATAAATTAAACGAAAAGCTCGAGATGGATTTTTTAAGGCACTTTAACACCTAGTGTAATTTGAAAGTTTACTACTACCGTAAAATAATAGTTGATGAATTCCGAGAGAATTTCTTAAGTTTTTGCTCGGTAGTTCTGCCGCTAGATGGCAGCGCCGTACTCGAATCAACTTAGCCAAGACGCCATCCAAACTTTTCCTTGGAGGGTTTTATATTAGTTTATTTTGTTGTTGACTTCTTTATCTCCTAAGTTTTTGTGATCGTAGGCAAGATACATATTGATGTTGAGGAATAATCTTTAATAATATGTTGATGTTTACTTAGTAGGAAAAAATAAAGCAAGGAATATTTATGTTTTTCCTCTTTCGTATTTATCTTATTTCGGGCAAATGAAAAACATTTATCGTAGTTTCAATAAAGTATTTATTAACCCGGTTAGGTACACATACATTTATATGTATTTTTGTTGCTTTCCGTGTTGGCGCAAAACTTGTTTGTTTCCAATCTGTTATCTTAAGTTACCATTTTGATTTGACATGTTTTGTTTCGATTCCCTTAATCGATGTGATTATTTTCATACAACTTAACAAAATATGTTTCCTATAAATAATATGTTTCTTTAATAGGGCCTATATTTCAAACAAACTGGTTACTTTTTGTTTAGGGAAGGGTAGAATGTAGAGAAAGGGGCAAAATTATCGCATAATCAATCATAGGAAGGCTAAAATCTTAAATTGCTTCAATCAATATTAATTCAATGTAATGAAAGAATCTTTTTTTATTTGTTTCAGCAAATGATTTTGATTTTTTCACCGTTTATTGTAAACCTTTATTTTTAATAGCCCACTCGGGCATATACAATAAAATAAATAAGTAATATATCAGTAACCATCACCTTCATTAATAATGCTTATAATATTTGGATAATTAGTACAGCGCCATTGTGTGTGATTTGCAAGGGTGCATTATATAAACGCGTTTTAAAATCATATATTTTTTAATGCAATGTAAACCAAATTATATAGTTTTTGAAGACCAGATAATGTAAAATTTTATTATAACCAACTAACCAACCATCACGCCGTTTCCCCGAAGGAGTAGACAGAGGGGACGGACCGCCATACAACTCTGTCTTGGCACATACTCCTTGCTTCATTCACATGCATAAATCGTCTCACACATACTCTTCTGTTATTCTGACTCTTCACATGTCCCGACTCAAGTATTTGATTTAATTGATCATGCCATGTCTTCCTCAGGCATCCTCGACTTCTTCTTCTATTCACTTTCGCATCATATATTCTTTTCACACTCCTTTTTTATAAATTCATTAAATAAAATCTACAACTTTGCGGTATTTAAAATCATAATAAAGAAAACTAATCATAAAATTAACGTAAAATCATTGTTATTCACCCTTGACCCACTGAAATTAATAAAAATCGTAGTTTAAGTCAAGTATTTATCTACCAATCAGAAGATAACCGTAATTGGTTAAAACCGATCTATCTGGTCTAAATAATAAAAAGCGTTTTTTTTCTTATTAAATAATTAGGGAAGGAGGAAATATTAACATGCACATCAAAAAAATATCGTTAGTTTGTTACAATTTATTTATCAAGTAACCTTATCATATTATTTTAGTATCTGTTTGTCTTATCTTAAAATATGAAATGAATATGAAGTACAATTTTGTCAGGTTCACAATTATGTTAAACCAGAGGTTCTAAACTTTTTTTCCCGTAGACCAAATACGTCGATTTTTCCCTGTTTCCTAGTATTGATTTTTTATTAAAAACTTTAAAGTTTTATGAACGCTTTAACCTAGTTCTTTGAAATGAATCCTTCATGGTGAACACTTCAATTGTCGAACTCGTCAAAAAATAGTACTAGTCGGCAGAGACAAATCGAAAAATGGAAGGTTTGTTCCGAAAAAAAGTACTAGTCCGTAGAGATTTTTGAAATCGAAAAGTCAAATCGAAAAAAAATTGAATTCATGAATCAACAAAATATGTTCGAAAAAAGCACTTGTCGGTAGAGATTTGAAATCGAAAAGTACTAGCAAATCGACAAAAATCCTCCCCAAAAAGGTTGTAAATCAACAAAATATACCTCCGAAAAAAAAGACTAGTCGGTAAAGATTTGAAATCGAAAATAGCAAATTTAAAAATTTTTTTTTTTGAATATAAAGAATTAAAGTCCATTATAAAAATTGATCTTCCATGAAAATCCAATTTTGAATATCTCATGGACCCCCAAAATTCTTTTTTTTGTTTGTCGTAGACCCTGGGGGTCGATATAGACCACTTTCGGAATCACTACGTTAAACGAACAATGAATGGGTATATAATAATAAAATACGTCTTTTTTTATACAAATTATCAAACCGCTTTTTATCAAAGTCGGCTATTTATGGACAGGTTTGTTCGGTCTCCGTTTTGTAAAAATTTCATTTGAATATGAAACACAATATATCTGTAAGATTTATATACATCAATGGTAAATACCATGAGTTAATTGCGAAGGTTGTATTTATGATAACCAGCCTCCGATAGGAGAGGTAACTAGAAGAAAAATAGAGTGGATATCAATTTTTTGTAGTGCACGTACAAAAATGATCTCATCATGGTGAAAATAATTTTTGAATATTTGTACAACGCCATTTTCGTGAAACATCACCTCGAAGGCGCTGTATAATCCTTGATTCCTAGGCTTGAAGCAACAATATATGGAGAGAGAGCTAATTCTTTTTACCCAACTTATACAAATTTTGGACAAATCACTTTCTCCGGGTTCTTACGTCGTACACCATGAGAAAGAAAGACACAAAAAAATTTCCCAAATTATCACACCGCTTTAAAAGTATTGTAAGAGTGTTCTATAACACACGTTTTGATATTCGACATAAATTGACATAACTCAATGGTTTTTTTTATATCTTATTTTTTTTTAACATTACCCTTTTAAAATTGGCATATGAATAAACAAAAACATTATGTGTATAATGTATATAAAAAAATAATGCAATTTAAAACAATATAAGAAAAATAAACAGGCTATAATGTGTAATAAAAATTTTAAGGCATTATTAAAGATTTTTGTAAAATAAAATTAAAATTTTAAGGCATATGTAGAAAAAAAAAATATGGTAAACTGAAATATAATGCATACAATATAAGACAAGTTTTATAACTAAACAGAATAGATGTAGTAAATACAAGTTAAGATTTGCTGTTTAAACACTTTAAAAATATCGAAGCGATTAGATTCAACAGCAAGAGTGCCCTCCCCACCGGCATGACCAATTTCTGAGAAATCTCAGAATTTTTTTTGAACCCTCTCCAACATGAGGGAGTTCTTCTCCTCGTGCGGACTCCAAATCACTGATCCACTCTCCAGCCTGCTTCTTACCAAGGAATTAAATAATATTGTGAGAACCCGGTTGTCTCTAAAGTTTTTCGCAGTACGTATAACGAAACCCAACATTTTCAATGAAGTGCCACAGGTCAGTTCGATATGAGCAGAAGCATACTAACCTGGTAGGTCACTTCACATCAACAAAATCGTTTTATTTTATATTAGTTGCTTTGTGAAGTACGCATATTTATTTATTTTCCTAAAGTGTGTTTAACGTACCTAAATATTGTAGCTACAAAATATAGTTACGCCCATAGAACTCCAATAGTGTCATAATAAAATAAAATGAGGTAACTTACAATAATAACAGAGATATTTGTGAGTAGCTAACTACGAATGTGAATTTTAAAATATATTTTTTTTTTACCTCAACTCCCAAAACAAGTCGACCGAAAGAAGAAAGTATAATCATTGCCCTATTTGATTTGTGAAAGGAAATATATAGAAATATACTAAAATCAGAAAATCTTTTGAATTGTCAATTTCTCGTAGGTAACTTTTTGCCAAAGAAGTGCCCAATTCGTACTTAAGTGGTCATCAGCAATAAAAAAAACTACTCCGAAGAACGTAATTCCAAGTTTTCCAGTTCCCCTTTAAGTAAAATGGATATTTGTTAGTCCTTTGAATAGGTCATTTAGCCATGGAAAAAGTCGTTATGTTGACAAGTCCTCGCCATTCTTCAAAACTCCGCACAATTCTTTCAATTTCATAGTAATTCCGTTTTTCTTAGAGTTTCTGTGTTTAATTTTGGGAAAATTCGGCAATTTTATTCGTTCTTTAGAACATTAATAACAAATATATATATTAAATGTTTCGGTACCCAAATAACTTTCTATTCAACAAACTATGGAATTTGTGAGCATTATTTTCATTTATAGGAAATCACGAGAAGTTCGCAATAATATACAATGTATATGCTTTCTTGAGAATATTATTACTTTTTCAATGAACATATCTAATGTGAGATTAAAACAATGCAAATATACATGTATATATATTGACTGTATTTAGGTGGAGGCCGTTATTTCAAACTTTTCTTGCAAGGAGATCCATGCCTTAGTGATAACATAATGATCATGCTGTTATAATTTGATGAAATGCTGACAGGCCAAGAATCGATGTTACGGGAAGCGATTATTTGAAGTGGTCACGGTAAAGAAACATAATAATAATATATTTTAATAATTTGTATAGCGCCGTTTTTGTGAAAAATTACCTCAAGGGCGCTGTACAAATCTAATAATGGCTCTAATCTTTGGTTTGCGACAGTGTAAAATGTGACAGTGATTTAAACCACTAGGCCTAAGTTTAATTTGGTCGCAAGAAATGTGGGATAATGCATTTGACCCAAACACAGTCGATATGTAACACCCAAAAAACAGCTTACTATATAAAAGGAATGAAATCGTATAATGCGCTGCCGGAAACCATCAAAATTATGCCTATCAATAAATTTAAAAAAGGCTCGTAAAAATTATTTTAAAATGCATGTAAACCAAAATAATAAGTAGTGTTTAAGTTAAAATATTATTAGTCAAAAAGAAAATGAAATAATTAGATACTTGTAGACTTAAATGTACAAAGTAACTTATATAAAATAAAATGAATAAAAATATATTTAAAAATACACCGGTTACATAAATATAGTGATGAAGGTTAATATAATTTACTCATTATAATTAATTTAGATTTAATTATTTATTTGAAAACAAGTTGCTACCAATAAAGAATCACAATATGTAACTTGAGTTGACAAGAAAAAATATTCGTTCTATTTCAAATATAGAATAATGTCTTTTAAAATACACTATACATAGGTACTTGCTTAGAATTTAGATTTTTCTTTTATAAAACTTGATAATTTTCTGAAAAAATCCGTCGTTTTAAAATTTGAAAAGCTCACCAAAGTATGTACGTAATCATAAAGGATATTATTTTCAATTAATAATTATGTCAGGTGCAAGGGGAACGAAGCAACACGAGACAGGTAAAGTTGAATGAGGAGACACGCGGGGACTCACTGGGAACATGTCAAGTGCGGGGCTTAAGTTTAAGTGATTGTTGATGATTCTTTCCTTAATATTGAAGATGTTCTTCATTTCAAGTGCCAGTATTTTTATATTAAGTACAAATACTAAACGCACCTTGATTAAAGAGTGGTTGTGATAGTTGTCATTAAGTTTTATACCAATGGGACAGATCAGTTGACAAACTGCCCTGCCCCGTTGGAAAATTGCTATTTAACGGGACTTATGGTAAACTTAATTTAAAAAAATAAACCCTCATTTTTAACGTGTGATAAACAGCATGAAATTATGAGAAGAAAAGTTTTGCGAAGTTATAGATATTTTAACGAAATAGATTGTTTTTATCAACTCATCTGCGTATGTATCCCTTCGGCATCGGTGCACAAACGGGAAACTCGCCAAAAGCGCGTCCAACGGTTTGCTTTTACGACTCGTTCTTACGTTCAATAGCTCTGCTATAGAACGATTTGCCAGCCACTGTGTTTCCTCCCTCCTTCAACATGGGCCTCTTTCAAGACCCAAGTTCACTCCGTCCTTTCCTCAAAAAGATCCTCCACACAGCATCCCCAAATATGATATAAGCCCTGAGGGAAATAATATCCCTCAAGGCCTCCTGTGTGGAGTTATTCTTTAAAAAAAATGAATATTGAGATATCAAAATTATTTGTGAAATTAAACATAGAATGCCTTCCCATGCAGAAAATTTTTTTTAAAAACAACTTGTTTAAGTATTATAAAACAGTGTTGTCTGAATTCTTCTTTAAATGTAGCTGTGTTTCAGAAAAACCATAGATATTTACAGAATTCTACGGAAAGAAATATATTTTCATTTTCTTTTTTCCAATAAAAAGTATTTTTTCTTCGGTATCAGAAAAGGTTTTCTGTCAGCCATGAAATAAAAATAAAGGTTAGTCGTCCGGTAATAGAAAATATTCCAAAGTAGTTTTAAGATTTGTTCCGAAACGATAATTCGTAGAATAGAGTATTGAAACCCCGAGTAAACAATATTATTCGATTCAAAACATCAAAGAAATATGTCTCGAGAGCTTTTTCAGCAAATAAATAAAACAGAAGACAGAAACGTTTTCAAGCGATTTCTGTTTGCACAAAGCGAACGGCTATTAATTTAAATAAGGTTAAATAAACCACGGAATAAGTAACAAAAGCGCAGATTCAATTACCTCTTTCATTGGCAAGTCTTTATTACGACGTAGTCAATAATAGAAGAAAAAAGCCACGAAAGCTTCGCTAGAATCGCCGTCTTTTGAACTGAACAAACATTATTTTCATTTATATTTCAGTAAAAAAGGCGGTCCGCTCTGAAGACAACGCTGTTCCCGCTGAGAGGAGAAAGGTATAGTGGCGTGATCAGCCGCCCTATAGATTCATGAATTAAAGATGTTTATTTGGGAACATCTGAGGAAGTGACTGGAAATTGAATCAGATCTCTGAGAAGTGTACTTTATCCAGTGTTTTCGAGTCTCTCCGATTCCACAAAGAAAATTGTTATCAATTTCCAACATTTTGATTCAAAAGAAAATAGTATCTAACTTAATGAAATAAAAAAGAACAGATTCTTTTTAAACACACAAATTAACAGAATTTTTCGTGTTGATTTTCTTAACCGTATCTTACTAAAAGATACGATCTTTGTTATTTAAATAATAACCTTCCAAGTTTTCATCAGTATTTAGAAATTGAATAAGTAAACCTACAATTAAAATAATGAAAATACGTGAAATCAAATACAATATCCACAAAAAGTTTCATTAAATATATAAAACAACAATTGTTTAAATACAGGTATAAAGTTTTTTTGTACATAATTCATTTGAATTAAATTTAGTATAATTATTATTGAGTTCTGCTATTTTTAGTTTTTTGTGTTTAGTAACAGCTATTTTTGCATTTAGAGCCGTTATCAAATTGTAGTTCTAAAAATTGAACACAAAAACTATAAATAATATAGGTATAAAGTAACTTCTTCAAAATACGTTGCATGTTATTATTTATATTAGTTAAATAATTAGATCCAAATTTTAAGTTACGTATTAAATTATATTATTAAGATATGTAGAAGTTTAAAAGATACCCTTTGTCGTTTGAATATCCATAATAATATTTTCGCAGAAAGCAATCACTTTGTGGTTTGACATATTTAATGAAAAAAAAAACTTTGTCTAAGACCACATATTTTACTTAAATTTATATTACCTGTCTCTTTCCCTCTCTTCCTTTGTTAGAAATTTAAATGTTATTCAATTGTTTTCTCACTGTTATCTTATGTCATTTTATGTTGTGTTCCCCCGCTGTATGTATATATAACCGCACACTTTGTATGTTTTGTTAAGTTTAATGTTGTACTCTAATGATGCTTAGGCCAAGCGAAACTGGTCGGTTATAAAAAAATGAAATAAAATGGTTGGTCTTATGGATGGTTATTTTTTCATTTTCATCAATAATAATGGTTAAACCTACTTGTTTTTCTAGTCTTTATATTTTATTTTTTTTCCTACGTACTTTTCATCAAATCATTACAGCCCATTTTCCTTTTAGTTAATGTCATTAATTTAATAAATCTTTTAAACAATCTTCAAGCAATTAGGTATAAACTGTTTTATATTATGAGGAAAATTATTTTTTTTTCAAAGCTTTTTCCTAAAATATTCAACAAAAATGTATCCACAGATATATGGCCTATATTGATTAATTTTATTCAAATATAAATTAAATAACTCAAAAGAGTATTACACATATGTCATTCCTTTTGATTACGATAAGTATCATTTGGTAGGGTAATTTTCACGGTAAATACAAAACACACAAGTTTGTATGAAACAGGTGTATTCCTCTCAATGATTAGATTTGAATGGTTGATTACTCTCAGAAATATCGTACATGAACGTGAAATACGATATAATTATGTATTGTGTCTTTGATCTTTAATTATGTTTAGATGTAGAAATAAAAATTAATACAATCTCGTCTGAACTTTTTGTCAATAATAACCCCTTTAAATGCATACATAGTTAAAAAAATAAATATCTACAGCTAGAGAATCAAATATTCCACAATGGCTTTAAATAAACTGAGCGATCATATATTATCATCTAGGAAATGTTGATTTAGACATATCTTCACTGGAAAGGCAAATGGGCTGAAGCGACACTTTGATCAAAAATGAGTTAAATATATTTTGATCAGTTTTTCTTTCTGCATCGAATGCTCTGACTCTCGTTTGGTTCCGAAGACTTTTCTAGCCCTTCAGACATCCAAAATATATTTATTATTTGGAAGAAGACTCGACTTAAGCGACACAAGTTTAAGGACTTTTTTTTTAGCTTTTTTGCTTCAGGTAACTCAGAGAAAGCATTAAGCTTTATTTTTTTTTCTTAATCGAACCAGGTATTGAAAACTAATGAATTTTGTTGGAAAACAAAAAAAAACTCAAGTACTCTAGTGTGAGGTTTCCTAAATGGCGCTTCAGCCAGCGTTTTTTTCAAAAGTCTTACTTAAAAAATAAATTTATATTTGAAAAAAAAAATCTTGGCGGGTGTAAAAAAACTAAGCAAAAACTATTGGTTCACGAATATCGAAGACACCGGAAAAAAAGTCAGCGTTTTCAGCACGCGATTACACCGGCAAAGGTTCACTCGCTACTTGCCACACACTACATTCTACCCTCTTACGTCCTGCCCAATTCCCAAATGTATTCCATTTCGGTCGAACTTTGTTTTGAAACATTAGGTACAAATCTCGGATTAACCGCCCTTCCGGTCCCAGGGGATCGCGGTTCGCAGGATTCGTGCAAACCCGAGGAATTGAAAAGACCTTGTATCTGGTCAGTACTGATTTCAAACTTATTTCGTCAATACGAATCAACCCACACCTGTGAAAGGTGAATACGTGCGTGGGAAACAAATATGTATCAATTATAAAAGAATACTTTGTTTTAAAACAACAAAAATATTACGATGAAGGCCAACCGGTTTCGTTCGGATCAAGCTTCGTCAGGGCACATATAATAACTTATTATACTCAGTTATTTTATGTGTTTTAGAACAAAATATTCTTTTATTATTAATATAATGTCTAACCACCATGTGATTGCTTCTTCCGAACAAAAAAAAGTATTAATTTGGCATGTACGTAAATTTAACGGTGTAAAATTATATTTCATCGAGTTGTAAGTCATGGGTAAAGCAAATTGTGTAGATCAGGGGATAGAAATTAACGTAAGAAAATTTAGTTTTGTTATTTCAAAAATAAAAATCAAAACATGAAATTTTCTAAAAATAAAGTTTGTTTTTATTTTATTGAAGTTGATCGGATTTACCCAGTTGTTATTTTCAACAGAAGATTTAAAAATAATAATAGCAAAAATGAGTAAAAAAAAAATTACCCTAAGAAATTTACTTCGCTGAATTGAGAATCAGCTTTATCCATATTTGTTAGTGTCTATTGAAAGATTTTAAATAATTTTTATCGTTAATAGCATCACTACTTTGCAAAAAAACTATTTGAAATAATGACACAAACATTTCAAAAAAATAATACCTCATATTGCAACAAAATAATTTCAATTTAATTTAAAATTTTTTTTTCTATTATTTTCTAAATTCACTAATGTTTTCTCCAACAATCCATCCTACAAATCATATCTTGCGCAATTATAGTCGAACAACACCAACTTATGATTGTGTGTATTGGTGAATAATATGTATAACATTCGGAGGGTGATGTTTTTGCCAAAATGACACTAAGAAACAACCTTTTGTCTTGCTTACGCCAACTCATTCACAACAAGTTTACACTTTGCACAAATTCAAACATTCGTAAAATTTCATGTGTGTGTTTTTTACTATAATTTTTTTTAAGTACAAAAAGTTTGAAACAAGCTGTATGCAAGCAATGCCTCTGTGTAGGTACTATATTCGAGTCAACTTTAGCTGCGATAAGTCTAACTTACCATATAACATCTATCATTATGTAATATCAAGAAGTATATATAAGTTATAATAGGTGGTTGTATTTAAATATTATCAAAAAGTATATGAGTTATAATTACTAGATTACTTTGTAAACTTTAATGTACAAATAACTCAACTAAATAAATAAAACAAATAAACCACACACTGTTGTGCTAAGGAATAAAATAATATAAAAATGGAACATATTTTATCATGAAAAAAGGCTTTTTATAAAACCTACCTAACCCAGTTCCGTTAAAACAATACAACAATGATATTTTACGTTACATTAAGCTAAAGGTCCGTTTGTATGATATCTGAAGCAGCAAAATCTTTCTTCATTGAACTCAAACATTATGAAATTTCCATAACTTTTTCTGTTTGATAACTGTTTGTCATGGCAACTGACTCTTTACTCTAGTATTCCATTATATCATGAACTAGGTTCCAAATATTAATTAAATTGACTAAAAATAATACAAGGTCCGGTGTAAATTATTTAACATTCTTAAAAAAAAAAAAAAAGAAGGGTGAATTCAGGAAACTCCATTAATGGAGGACTGAACGCTGTTGGCACAAATACAAAAAATACCGAAGAATCGAAGCTAGCAGTCCACAATTGAGTACTTATACCAATCCTGATGTATGGCAGTGAGATATGGAACTGGCAGAGGAAGGATGAAAGTAGACTGAATGCTGTAGGTATGAGATCCCTAAGGGGTATGTGCGGTAAAACGAGTTAAAAATGCGTATATTCGAAAATAATGCAAGGCTGATGTAAGCGTAATAAATAAGATCAAGAAAGGGACGCTTAGATGGTTTGGGCAAGTAATGCTAATGAACAAAAAAAGGAGTGTGACAAGAACATATGACGGGAAAGTGAATAAAAGAAGACGTCAGGGCACGCCCGAGGAAGACATGGCACGATTAAGTGGATCAAATACTTGAGTTGGGCCATGAGAAGAGTCATAGTGTGCCAAGACAGAGTTGTATGGCGGTTCGTCCTCTCTATATACCCCTGCGGTAAAACAGCGTGATGGCTAGTTAGTTAGTTACCCTAACTTTCATGGAAAACCAAGTAGAAACACTAGTTTTAGCTCTCTGTTTGAAAATCAAAGAAAAAGTCAACACCTATCACCAAATACGAGCGAAAATGCTTCATTGAATAATAAAGTCGCAATGATTATTATTCGATAGAGCTCTAAGTCTCAATGCTATGAAGTTATTTTAGTGAAATATAACATGACGGTGCTTTTTGAGCGAAGGCTGGTAAATTGGGAAACGACGTTCAGGTTAGGGGAATGTGTTTCCACCTTCGTGCCGCTGAAAAGGGTCGGTCATGAAATATGTATTTGTTTATGTATTTATTATTAAATGATTTTTATCAGGAGGGAAAGCGGCGGAGGGCTGTTTTAGAAAGTTGAAAATCACGATCGCGAGAAATGGGCTGCCCTTTTTTATTTAATCAGGAATATTTAACCCCGTAAAATCGCTTTCGTCAGAACGTGATGGAAATATTGCCGGGAAGGCCCGAAAAGGCACGGAGGAAATTTAATTAAAAAGTTTGTTACATGCTGATTTATTTTATTGATACTTTGCACTCTTCAAAATTTAGAAAAATATTTGTTTTAATTATTCGTGTTATCCTTTTGAAGGACAACGTCGAAGGAAACTTAGTTTGAGGTAATTTAAAACTCCATCATATTTGATGACCATCAAATCAATGGTAAGAGCCATTTAAATTTTTTGATGTTTGAACGGTCTCCGTCGAAGGCCAATTCTTGACCCGTTTCAGTTTTTGATCAAATGGTGATTAGATGATAAGCACGAAAACGTGATTTTTATGCTTGTTAAAACAGGCCGACAATCACCGTTAAATTCATTCATCAATTCGTTCATATTTCAAAATATTGCATTGTTCATGCATCACATGGAACTACTCGAGGAGACACATTATCAAAGCTTAGAAGCTAGGCGCAATGCTGGTCTCATGACAATAGGCTTTAAAATTATAAATCACTAAATCGACTGTCCATACCTCTTGGCATGCTACTGCTTATTCGTACCAGAAAAATACTGCCGCAGCAGAAATCATGCCATGTTCAGAATACCCTATGGTCGGACAGATGTTTTGGCTCAGCATAGCATGACAAGAGGTATGATTCTGTTAAATACATCATCTATATATATTGATATATTTTCAGATAATTTACAAAAGTTCAAAAAACTTGTTAATTTAAAAATTTTATAATTTGAAATTGTTTACTTGTTGTTCCATTGTACTGTAATTGGGTTTATATCTGTTGTACAATAATAAAAAAAAAAAAAAAAATGAAAATAACGCTAATCGATGATTTTATGATGATCAAATGTAAAGAGAGTTTAAAACAATCCAACTGATGGCCTACGTGGTCGAGTGGTGAGATGCTAGACTAAGAAACCAGAGGTCGCGGGTCCAAACCCGGCGTGCGTAAATAAGTTTTAGTTAATTAATATGTCATTACACATTTGTTTCATATAAAATAAAATAAAGTGTATTTGCGGCACGTCCAAGAGTGATAGATACTATAAGTTTCGCCCTGGTGAAAGACCACCATTCAGAATCGAAATGTTCTTTAAAATGGCTTTAACCTTGTTTGGTGAGCAGATCTGAAATAGCTAGATACTTCCCAACCTTACTCTTCCGCATCTCCTTCCCCTTCTAACTACCTTCAGTCTCACAACATACACCAATTGGAGATGCCATAGTCTTAGTGGTTCTAGAAGTTTGTGAGCAGTTGAGACTCTTGTGCGGTATTCACTGAAAAAAATAATTTAAAAGCATATTTTTTAATTTTGGGAATCGAACCTTCATTCTACCGTCTTAAAGTGAAATGCAGTTATCCATATTTTATTCTTCGTGTCTCGCGTCTCCGTTGACTCCGTCCACACTTTTTGATTTTTGACATAAATTGACATAACTCAACGGTTTTTTAGGTCATATGCTATATTTTTATTTATAACAATACTGTAAAAAGTGGTTTTACGAATAAACAAAAACATTATGTCGACATGTGCTATGAATGGATGTATAAATACCCTAGCTCTAGTCTTAGATACGCTCAGGTCTAGCCGAGTCTGGCAAAGCTCATCAAAACTGACTACAGTAGCGCTCTCTCTTGTATGTTATTGCTCTGAGGATATGTGATTTAAATACTCGATGAGGTCCGCTACACCCCGCTGGGAAGCCTACACACAGAAAAGATTTATTATGCAAAGTATTTCTTTTTAGTTGTTTCTTTATTCTGGACCAATATTGCGTAAAGTATACAAAGAAATTCAGAATATTTCTCGAATTCTTTGAGATATTTCTTACTTCATTGATACGTCGACAATACGTTTTACTTTCATTTTCTACCAAAGCCGAATTCTTTATTCAAATATCGGTCAGTTTTTTACTATCGGTTAACGCTTGCTAAGCAATATTTTATCTTTCCAGAACCTTCTAGATTTGTGACATCCAATCCCTGGCCTCGAACTGATGCGTACATAGAAACAACATCACCATGTAAAAAGGGTTAAAACATCGCTTCAAATATCATTAAAAGTTTGCAGTTGTTTCGGAATTTTGTATTTCTATGTGAAATTTACTTCTAAGCGATTTGTGCGCGGTCGATCGCGCAGGAAGGGCTCAGTAAACTAAACGCAAAAGTCTGTTTATAGAATAATTTGTGACAAGAGCCCTCTATCATTTTCGGTTCATTTGTCACGCGGTTTTGGCCCCTATTGTGCCCCGGGACGATATATCACGTGGTAGCCCTACCCACCGCGAATACTTAGTAAAAACAGATCTAGTTTATCATCGGTTGATATTTATACGAATGGCTGTCCAGGGCTGCCTAAAACTTTTCCGGTTTTGTCAAGTAGATTTATTTCACTTTTTTGTGTATTTTTGCTCCCCCTCAAATAATAGCTACCTACACAAGTTTTGTACATAGAGAAGTTTCATAACATTCATATTCTAAAATGGTTCATATTTTATAAACCAGAAAAGTTAATCGTACTTGTTATTTTTTATATATTCAACTAAGCGAGGAAAATAATTTCATGTTTCATATTTTTACCATTAGTTTTATTAAATTACCAACAAAAACAAGGAAGACGATGGAGACAAAAGTTAATGTTTTACATAAGATTTGTTTTATGGTGTAAGTCGTACCATTTAACATGATAAATACATAAATATATTATCCTTAAACAGCAGTTTCTGGAGAATCTTACTTTAACTTGAAAAATTAAGGCAGCTGACCACGATAAATTACTTAATTAGCGGTGTTAACAAACGAATTATACGAAATAAAAAAATATCACCGAGTAAACTTACTAATCAATAATTAGAATAGCGGTTATCATATGCAGGAAACTCCATTAATGGATGACTGAACGTTGTTGGCGCTAATAAGAAATTGTCCAAAGAAGCGAAGCTAGTAGTCCACAATGAGGTGCTTATACCAACTGTGGCAGTGAGGCATGGAACTGACAAAAGAAGGATGAAAGTAGACTGAATGCTTTTGAAATGAGATTCCTGAGACGTATGTGCGGTGAAACTATGTATGACCGTGTTAAAAATGTTGATATTCGAAGAAAATGCAAGGCTGATGTGAGCGTAATGAATAGGATCAATTAAGGGACGTTGGTTGATGGATTAATTAGGCACGTAGAGCAAATGGACGAAGAAAGGAGTGTAAAAGGAATATATGATGCAAAAGTTTATGGGAGAAGAAATCGGGGACGCCCGAGGAAGACAAGACACGATCAAAAGAATCAAATGCACGAATCGGGCCACGTGAAGAGTCAGAATAACAGAAGAGTACGTATGAGACGATGTATGAATGTGGAAGCAAGGAGTGTGTGCCAAGACAAAGTTTGTATGGCGGGCTGTCCTCTCTGCCTAACGTGATGGTTAGTTAGTTAGTTATTTTTTTCTAGGCACGACATTCGTGATTACTGAATATTTTGAAATTTAATATGAAACATCTTCATTATAATTTTTAAAAAATCTATGCTATTTAAAGAAAAGCTTTTACTAGATATTGCAAGAGAAACATCTTCATTAGGTTATGTAATGAATTTGTCAAAAATTCCAGAAATAAGAAAAGTCTAAGGGGAAAAACACAATAAATTATTTCGGCAGCTACTTGCCCCAATCTTTGAGGCTTGCGGGTTAGTATCCTCACAAAAAAAACCATTCTACATTTTCTGTTCAATAGATCAATCTTGCTCCATCGGGGCAGTGTGGACTGTTTCCTTTTCCCTCCCACAACCGCCCTCTTCCACCCTCCCACCTTAACATCACCCTCTCCCTCTCCTTCCCTGAAAAATACCATGAACAATTCGTTAAAGTAGGATAGTTTACGAGAGAAATATTCAAAGTCTGATAGGAAATAAAATCCCTCAACTTACGTTCGCTTAGTTTCGAATAGTGCTTGTTCATTATTCAAATATTTTTTATAGGTCTAAGTAAAACATTTTTAGTTTTGTCAATTTCGGCATGTGATACACCAACTTTTTCAAATCAATTTAAAAATCTCAACTCCCTGACTCAGTTGTACTATGGCATTCTCAATTCTTTTTAAGATGATTTTTTATAGTGAATACCGCACAAGAGTCCCAACTGCTCCCGGGCGTCTAGAGCCAGTGGGGCTATGCATCCCTAATTAGGGTTTGTTTTGAGGCTGAAGTTAGTAGGGAGGGGAAGAAAATGGGTAAGAGGAAGGTTGGGAATTACCTGGTTAAAGCCATTTCAATCAACCAACGTTTCGATTCTTAATGGTGGTCTTTCACCAGGGCTATTCTTAGTATCTACCACTCTGGAACGTGCCGCAAATTTACTTCATATTATTAAAAAAAAAAAAAAAAGACAAACTAACCATCACGCCGTTTCTCCGCAGGGGTAGGCAGAGAGGACGGACCGCCATACAACTCTGTCTTGGCACACACTTCTTGCTTCATTTACATTCATACATCGTCTCATACATACTCTTCTGTTATTCTGACTCTTCACATGACCCGATTCAAGTATTTGATTTACTTGATCGTGCCATGTCTTTCTCGGGCGTCCTCGACTTCTTCTTCCATTCGCTTTCGCATCATATATTCTATTCACACTCCTTTCTTCGTTCATTCGCTCTACATGCCCAAACCATCTAAGCGTCCCTTTAAATATTATTTTTAAATGAATTAAATTTGATATGACACATATTAATTAAATACAAGCTATTTGCGCACGCTGGGCGTGAACCCGCAACCTGTTGAGCATCAGCTTACCACTCCACCATGGATGCCGTCGGCGACTTTACTAGGGTTTAAGAAGTGAGTCAGGAATAGGAGAAAGGTAAGAAGGAGATTGTTTTATTTTTCTTTTTTTTTAAAACAAAGATGAAAATTCCCTGATAAACAATAACCTGAACATATTTGGAAGACTCTTACTACCATCATAATAAGCGGAAGATGTTACTTGTGCAATGATGGAGGACTTAGCCAGCAGATAAAATCAGCAACCCGACGCGTTAAAGGACCTATTTAATAAGACAACAAAATGAGAAGGGATTAAACACTAAACCTACTAAAACAGAGAAAAAGGAAGAAAGTTAAATTTTTGGCTACATCTCAAGGACCAAGGAAACGAATAACGTGATAGGAAAAATTCGCACCTCACGATTTCTTGATTTACGTGATAGTACGAATGCATTTTACAGGCTGCAACCTGTCGAGTGAAGATCGCCCTGATGATAGCCAACCACCGATAAGAGACGCACCAAAAAATAAGGAAATATGTGAAAAAATATAATATCGAAAACGAATAAATGAGAAAAAAAACTTAAATCACCGGGAAAGAAAATTACTACCCCATCAAAAACATTCGTCAACTTTTTAGTGAGACGATAAAATTAACAAACGCTAAAGAGTACTTTGAAGATTTTTTCATCCCATTGAACTAAATACGGAACATTAGAGAAACGTCATAACTCCTTTATTAGCGCCCCGGCTTTATTACACCTCGCTTTTTGCTTGTTGTCGGCCAGATCTAATAAAGTCGATTTTTTCTCGCATTTCCAACACGTTTTTACTACCCTTGCTGCTACTGCTTAGCATTTTATACCTTTTAAACGGGCATTCGGCGTTTTATATTGGCGGGCCGCCTATCGGGGGGCGGGGTGGGGGAGGAGGACGCCAGGCATCTCGCCCTTATTCTGAACCGAACATTTCTAAATCGCAGGTTTTTAACACTTTTCATATTTAAGGTTGCAGTGGATGCATGGATTCAAAAAACATCAAATCACATCCTCATTCTTCAGCATGCTTTTGGTAATCATACTTTTATTTATTAACTTTTTGTTTCTTACATTATTTTTTTACCTCACTAGGTCATTGGAACCTGTTCTGAGGTAAGTGATAGTGAGTACAAGTAGAATAATATGAAAAAATTATGATATTTGTTACACAATGTTTGATGATAAAACAGATACTGACCGTAAAATGGTAGGTTTAATGATTGCAAAATTAAACATTCCAGGCATAATTATCGTAAAAAAGATGAGAAAATTTCATGTTTTACGTATGTTTTTATGCAATTTCACCTAATGCATCAAGGAAAATAAAAGTTTTTTCCACAAGCGACGAATTACACGCAAAGTACCTAACTTTGATAAGGGAACGGAAAATATTTTAATTGTGAATTCTACACAAGAGTCCCAACTCTGGTACCTCTGGTGAGACTATGGTATCCCCAATCAGGGTATGTTGTGTGGTTGAAGGTGTGGGAAGGGAAGGAGATGGAGAAGAGGAAGATTGAGAAGTATCTGACTGTTCAGATCTGAAATAGGTTCATTTTGTTCGTGTTTTAATGCCTCAATTCGGCGTACGAATTGTACTGTTGAGATCATTATAAAGGGCTCTTGGTTTATGTACATTGTTACAATACGTGAGAGCCGTTCCGACCATAATTCTATAACAATGCCTCGACTTTTACTTATTTATTTACAAACTAACGGACTTAAAGTCAAATTACAAAAAAACACAAAACACGAAATGGGAAAAAAGAGCAACAGAGAAAGAACAGCTCATACATACTATTATTAAATGTGAATCAATAACCATGAAAAAGAGGAAATTATAAAAAAATTCAGTAATCGTAGAACCAGCGACAACAACGCAGCAACCTACAGTCCCCCTCGGAACAGGAATCCTCAGTGAGGAGGACTGTGAATAAAATATTATTTGTTTTTCAACATATCTGTTTTTCATCATATCTGTTTTTCAAAATTTTATATTGTAATTAATAATAAAAAAAATTAAAAAAATTAGGTAATGACAAAAATATGACAAAATAAAAATAAAACAGAACATTCATATTAAAGTATTTAATGAAAAAAATAATTTAGACTGCTACCAAAAATTTCAAGAACACGGCAAGTCTCGACATTCTGGACAGAGGAGGATGATATCCATAATTAGTATAGTGATGATTGCGGAAAAGCAATTCATTGTTTCCGACATTTTTATCTTACAGATATGTTGTTAAGAATAACTCCTGTTTCGTCTTTTCTAAAATCTCTAGGGGCTTACGACACTTCTCCACGGAGATATTCTAATAATGTGCATAAAGTTATCTGCGACCGTTTTACTGGGAGGGCGGTGAGGGGCGGTGGGGTCATTGGTTCGGCGGGAAGTCGAGCGGATTTGATGGCGCTTCTCGCATCAGATAAGCGGGAAGCGGATAAAATAGTAAAGTGACAGTTCGCCTGCTTGACAGCTAGCCGTATCGACACCCAGCGATGGGTTTTACCATTGACATTAAATACTGAGAATTCACTTTTTTTAAATAACAATTTTTATAATTTGTGAAAAAAAAGACAAGCATTCCTGGGTGACGAATAACCTGGTAATATTTGAAAAACTCCTTTCATTATGAGTGGAAAATGTTGCTAGTGTAATGATGGAGGACTTGGCCAGCAGAGGAATTAAACCAACGACGCCCGAATGGGAATCCGACGCGTTTGTCCACTCAGCTACCGACCGGTCATGTATGTTATTAAAACTGGAGGGAATTATTTATCCATTTATATACTAACGGACCGTTGTCCAATTACAAAAAAAAATGGGAAAAAAGAGCAACAGAGAAAGAACAGGATATACATAATGAAGAAATTTAAAAAAAAAGACAGGACTAAAATAATATACATTTTAAGGAACATTCAAGTCAGAAGTCTGATATAGATTTTGGTAGAAAAATCAAACAAAATCATTAATTCTACGTCTACAAGTAAGCCCTTTTATATATTTGTAAATTCGACCACTCACCTGGCGATATTTTTTTAAAATGCTGGTGTGACACCATTATGAACGAAAAACAGAAGTTTGTTGTAACGCCGCCATTCATTAGTGCTTTTGGTGCCTACAAAGTTATGTTTATGCCAAAACTTTACAAAGGCTCAATTTACGACGGCGGAGGCGGTCGAAAGGTGAGACGCTCGACTACGAATTTGGAGGTCGCGGGTTCAATCCCGGCATGCGCAGATAACTTTTATTTGATTAATATGTGACATAACATATTTGACTCATATAAAATAATGTATGGTAAATTTGCGGCCCAGTGGTAGATACATCAAGTATCGCCCTGGTGAAAAACCAATATTTGCAATCGACACGTTGCTTGAAATGGCTTCAGCCGTGTTTGGTGACCAGATCCGAATAGTCAGGGATTCCCAACCTTCCTCTTACCCTCCTCCTTTCCCTCCGCATTACCTTCAGCCTCACAAAATACCACAATTGGGGATGCCATTGTTTCACTGGTTCTAGACGGTAGGGTGGGGTTTGGTCTTCTCCATAAACACTACCATCTGGTTCCGGTCTCTCACCATTTTCCTTCATCAGGCCTTTCTGTGCCTGGTTTTGGAGTGCTTTTACTGGGGCACCTACTCGGCAATGATGTTCAGTGTCCTGTCATCTTGTATTATTCCCTGTTATCCTGAAAGGCTATACTAAAAACTTTTTGAAGGCTGAAGGTAGTAGGGAGGAGAAGAGAATGGTTGGAATATAAAGATTGATTTCAGCTCGTACATATTTAGTAAACGCACAAAGCTGAGAGTTCCAATAGTTTAATTTCATTATCGTAAGACTCAATTATAGAAATAGCGACAGTTAAGAGCTCCTCTTGTTTTCGTGTACCAATGGTTCAGCCAAATCTGCGTAACTCCAAATAGTCCCAGCCCATCAAGTGCCCTAATGTCGTCGAGCATTGTTCTGCAGAATCCACTCCCAGGTTTTTCCATCTAAAATGAATCCAAATATTGCTTATCTCAACGGAGCTTTCTTTTATTTTCGTTTCTCGGAACTTGTTTTCAAAAGAGTGTGCATTATTATTTCCTCATTGACTGCACACAAAAAAAAATTGATTAGAAGTTTCGCTTCTAAGATATCATAATTTTACTTTAAAGATAAATTAGAAAATTGTAAGCAAATCACATAAAAAAAAAATATGTGAGATTAAAATACTCAATTGAAATAAACAACATATGGACAAAGTTACACTTAAAACAAATAACTGATTGAGTTTTTTTTAGTTATATTTATTTTATGTTAGTTACTTATACATCAAAGTTTACTTAGTATCCAATTATAATTTATATTCTTTTTGACTTAATAATAATATTATTACTTATATACTACTTGACATTACTAATGTATTTTAAAAGGTTCTCAAATTTATTTTAAATTTATTAATTGGCATATTTTATTTGGTTTCCGGCAGCACATTTTAATATTTCATCCCTTATAAAATAAAGTATTTTGTGTATTGGTTTTATTCTTTCTTAGTAGTCTGATTTTTTTGCATGTTCTTGTATTATGTTTGTGAATATTCACGTTGTTGATCATTTTGTCAGAAAATATTTTGGTAACAAGTTGTTCTTCATTTTATGTCCAAATATCAACGTGTTATATAAACTGAAAGTTCTAAGTATATATATATACACATTTATTTTTATAAATGGACTGTGTTTAGGTGAAAGTCGTTATTCCACATTTTTAGCAAAAAAATTTAGGCTTTTTTGATGCTGTATTTTTTTAAAAAAAGAAAAAATAAACATTCCCGGGTTTTTGTGTTTTACAATTAAATTCACAAGTCTACAGTAGTCCAAGTTCCACGACGTAGTAAATAAAAATCATGCTTTCATTCATGATTGCGTTCAATTTTCCGTTTACCGTGGAATCAACATAATCAATGTAAAGCATTTTCGGAACGCCCTTGCGTCCTGATTTTATATCTTACATCCCCTACATCCTACAGCCCTATAGCCCAATAATAGCTCTACAACCTATAGCTCCCCAAGAAACTGCTTTGTGTTCTGTCATCCATGACAGCCTTATAACTCCGATATTTACAGCGTTTTGTCGACATAAATAACCTGTAAATTTTTCAACCCCGGATCCTGTATAGTAATTAAATTTGATTTTTGCCTCCAGTCCTGACAGTAAACGGCAAAATTGTTAATTTTCTTTATGGTTAAGGCTACGAGCACAAATACTGAGGGTATAAAAAGCTTTGTGCTAAAAATACGTAAGTTGATTTTACTCTGTAATAAAAACACTACGAAGCATTTGTTTACATACATATTTTCTATGAAGTAATTATTTTCAAAATTCATGTACGAGTATGTTGTTTACGCAAAGAATTGTTAATGCATGGGTTTTGTTTTGTAAACGTTGTACTACGAAGAGTCCAAGCATTGGATTGTTTTGTTTTGGATTTCCGTGTTGTTGATATACTTCTTTGTTCACTTTTAAAATGAATTTTTGTATTATGCACTTAACCTTAAAACACGGTGTTACATTTATGGTTTTAAAGTTTATTTTGTAGAACTCCATTTTAATTTTAGGTTTTTTTAATTTTATTTAAACAATAATTATTATTATTTTGAATTTTAAAAACAATTTTTAGTTAAAAGCTCTGAGGGCATTACAGTTTGATAATGCCCTCAGAAGGCGAAACAGCTGTTTCGCCTTCTGAGGGCATTACAACGCAGAGCTTTTAACTAAAAATTGTTTTTTTAAATTTAAAATAATAATTATTATTGTTTAAATAAAATTAAAAAACCTAAAAAAAAGAAACGGTGTTACATTTTTATTTCCCTTGAAATATCTTTTCCTTTTTCCATGTTTTAGTATAAATAAAGTGAAAATATTGAAATAATATGAAGAATAAAAATACGACGCCTTGTTTCACTAATTGAGCATTAAATCAATATTTAAAAGATTCATTGGTCATTCTCAAAAGAGTCTATAAACCCGCAAACGGTTAGTAAAGACCTTCTGTGAGTATCGAACTCGGTCCGTCCAACTGCTATTCGAGCATCCTACTCACCATGTTATTGACCACTTCATCTAATCTACCTTTATATTTTGACCTGCCTTCGTGGCAAATACACTTACACGAGGTTTATCGGTGTTTTTTTTGGTAGATGGTGAATTTTGAAAAAAATTTAAAAAATAACATAATATGCCACACGTCAAATTTGGATCAAATTAAACTTTATTTCGGAAAACAAGTTTTTCATCATCGGGATCTTTTTTTTACTAGCAATCGATTAATTTTATTAATAATTTCGATTGCAACCTTATCAGGAACACAGAACGTTGCCACGTGGGTCATTTCGATCTCAAATATAGATTTATTCAATCGCACCACGTGACAGCTCTACGGGCGGTCCCACGTGTCGTTATGACTGGCTGTAGTCCCCAATGGAGAAAATCTTAAAAAAAAATTGAAAACGAATTTCGTCTGGATACAGTGGAACTTAGGCATTCCCAATTGGGGTATTTTGTGAGGTCTTCCTCATCTCCTTCTCCTCCCCACTACCTTTAGCCTCAAAACATACATCACCCCTCTTTCAAATTACCATTCGTGACTCATTCGAACGCAAATGTATCTCAAATATGTCTAAAGAATATAAGATTATGTAAAATATTCAGATTTTATCAACATCTTTTTCTTGTTTTAATAGTATTACAAATACATACTCATAGATCGTTACATGAAATATCTTGTCTTTCCTTTTGACACTTGAATGGATATTTTTTAATGCCATACGCCACGATGTACGTGAATTAGATTGCGAACTAAAAATAGTTTCTTGACCAGTATATTTCTGAGAGCCAAATGCATCTGCGGGTAGTTGTTGAGACAAACAAACATATTCTCGGCTAAATCTTTTTTTTTCTATCAGTTCAGCTACAAAATGATGCCCTCAAATAAAGCCCCCGCCTCGCGTGAAGGTTTCCAAAATGCTTACAAGTTAAGCCACCCCATTTTCGTAACACACACCCTTATAATTTCAAGATCCTATCATTAATATTTCTTAATTGTTTTTTTGCACGGAAAAATAATTAACAATCTGGCTTAATCATTCCCGAATATCAGGTAACTTTAATAACATCGGATTTATTCGTCACCGTATTTCCAGCCGTGTCTCCGGTAACCGCCCTTTTGTTATTCCTCATTTTCCCTCTTCCCGCGTTCTTCCCCTTTCCTTTTTCTTCTTTTCGCGGAGTCATTAACCCTTGGCTTGGCGGGATAAAGGCTGCGTGGGGGTGGGGGAGAGTAGGGCGGTCTATCCTCCACTCATCTGATGGGCGGCCCCGGTGACGAATGAAAAAACGCTGGAATAATACAATAATTATTGTTGGTGACTTCGACCAAGGGATGGCAAGCTCAGTCTGACTAGTTGAGTTAACATCAAATAATATGTATTTTTGTAAGTTTTATAAAGCTCGCTTGTTTTATGATAATTTATTCACTTGGAGATTGATAGGTCATTGATGTAATTTTTAAATAAATAATATTTTAAAATATTAATATTCTAATGTTGGGAGGTTCATGCAGCTTAACAATCATTATCACAACACCGAAATCTCTCAGCTCAACCCCTCTACTGAAACAGTAAAATGTGTGATTGTTCATTATTTCAGCGTCATCAAATTAGCTAGTTTTCAACTCGCAGACAAATGCATGCACCTTTAAGCTATAGAGACCGTCAAAAATGTTACAAAACTAAGCAAATAAATTGAAAAATCAAACGTCAATATCTGTAGTATTAATTAATCACGCTGCCATTTACAGTTTTATAAAATATTTTTAACCTGTTTAATTTGAATTTATTCCTCTAAATCATAAGTTTACCCGTACACGAAACTTCTAATATTTGCTCTTACAGAATTTTACCCCACAACACACTATAATAATTTTAAAAAAGTATTCATCATAATATTTCAACAAATCTGCTTAAAATGTAACACGGCCAGAATCTGCAATAATTTTTAATTTTTCGTTATTATCTTACTGTGTATACCTACCCTTTTGTGTAAAAGTCTAGTTGGGCGTAAATATAAATAAATAAATGTAAAAATAAACAAATAAAAATGAATACAATAAAAGCAAAAATACGTATATAAATAAATAAATGCATCCCGCGAGAATCGAATCTGAAACCTCCCGTCTAAAAGTCAAATGAAGTCAAGTAGGAGCCCTCTTATGCAGTATTTTATAGTAATTATCTATGTGTATTTAGGTTTTTATGAAGTAAGACGGCTTTCGTGGTCGAGTAGTAAAATGTTCGACTACAAATCTAGAGGTCGTTGGTTCAAATCCGACATGGGTTAATACATTTTATTGAATTTTAATATTTGTGTCATAACACATTTAATTCATACAAAATAATATAAAGTATATTTGCGGCACGTTCCAAAGTGGTAGAAACTCTTATGTATCGCCCTGATGACAGAATCGAAACGTTGCTTGAAATAACTTTAGCCGTGTTCGGTGACCAGATCTGAATAGTCAGGTACTTTCTAACCTTTGTATTTCCCATCTTCTTCCCCTCCCCACTACCTTCAGCCTCACCAAATACCCCGATTGGGGATGCCATAGTCTCACTGGCTCTAGTCGGTTGGAAGCAGTTAGCACACTTTTGGTCGGTATTCACAGTAAATTTAAATAAATTTAGTCTTAACTTTCGAGACAATGTTGCAAAAAAAAAAAACAACCGGAATATCAGTGCTTTAAAAGTAAGCATTCTTTGAATTATAAAAGTATGAAAAATAACTCATTTTATTAATATTTATAAACATTAAGATTCAAGCCACACTAAATGACAAACACCACCACACTGATTTATTATGTACAAACATTGGAATCAAAACTTCTATCATACTTACTTACTACTTTGGCATCACTATGGACCAATGCTTAAAATGGTCACCACATATAACTCTTCTTAAAATTAGAGTTCGAAAATTAGCATACATCTTTAGCTGTTTGAGGTATATTCTCAATGAATAATTACTAAGAACGCCCCACTTTGCTTTCTGTCAACCTTTAAATTCTTATAAAATTCTTTAATAGTTTACCGGAAAAAATAAGATTAGATAGATTTAATTATTAGATTTAAAAAAATATTAGTGTAACACTTTCCAATATAATGTAATATCTTTGTTTTGTATTTACGTATTTTGTTTGATAAATAAATAAACATAAAATTTAAAAAAAAATATAAACATTATCACATATATTGACGATTTTCGTCAAACGAAAACAAACAAGTACTTATCAATAAATAATGACTCACGACTAGGAAGCCATACTTAAACAACTTTTCTACTTGTTATATTCTACCCGTCAGCCAGATTATTTGATGACAGACAGACCTGGAACGAAGATAATAATAGAAGGGAAACATAACGAGTTCTGGATATCATTTTGTTCCGTGTAACTGCGGGGTACGGATTTATTATTTCCATCTCTAATCAAAGACAATTTCAACGTCCCACTAAGATGGACTTCCATCCCTTTCTGACCGAAAACCAGTGGCGTACTGCATCTTTCTCTGACACCCTTGCCGAACGCCCAAACCTTCTCACACTCAGAGGCGTAACCAAATAATGCATTTAAAAAAATATATACAGATTGAAATATATTTATCCATAATGGAAATGTATTAATATATATTCATATATTAATAATTAAATCTTAGATGTATGTCACTAGTTATAAGTTATACTCAGTAATTAGTTACTAGCTATAAGTCCTGATTGTAAGTCACTTATTGAAAATATTTGTTGGAAGCCATTAGTTATAAATCCTAGCCGTAAGTTATTAGTTTTAAGCTTAAGTGATAAATTACTTAAATTAATTTGCAAAGCGCCCTTGAGGTGATTTTTGCACGAAACAGCGCCATAAAAGTTATCCATTTATTATTATTTTTTAAATATAATAACAATTTTGTACAAGACCACAGATTTTATTTAAATTTTTATGACTTATTATTACTTTTTATTCTTTTATCACATTCTCAGTTGACGTTTTGCCTCTTTCATTTCATATTATATGTCTCTTTTTCTCTGTTCCTTTGTTATAACTTTAATGTTAGTATTTTGTTTTCTTACTGTTCTCTTATTCAACTTTAATTGTGTTCTCCCTCTGTATGTACGAGTATATATTACAACAAACTATGTATTTTTTGTTTAGTTTAAGTGTGTATACTGATGATGCTTAGTCTAAGCGAAAACGTACGGTTATAAAAAAATAAAATAATATCTGTGGTCTCATACGAAATTATTATTTAATTTATATTGAATATATCAAACCACAAAGTGATTGCCTTTTTTACGTTGTTTTAAAAGCATGATCTAGGTACTTCCCTTATTTTGTCGCAACTGTAAACTTGATGACTGAGTTACTGATTTTGTGGATACCAATTAAACTATTTTGTTTTATCGAAATTAATATTTTTGGTCTCATATAGAATTTTAATGCATATCGAATATTATTAACCTTTCCGTACCTGAAAGTAAAAATCTAACGTACGATCCGAAGAGGGGTGACTTAGTTACCCCATTTGATCTTGCTTATCAAAGCGTCTAATGGCGTAATCTTAAGTAATCTGTTTTTGGTTATACTTAAAGAGAAGTACTTATATTCATAATACTTCAGTAATCTTTATCTAAGATATTGCACACAATTTTTTCTTTCAGGGTGACATCCAAACCAGATGACAAGACAGAACTTCCCCCTTCAGGACGAGAGTGTTAAGCGCGTAAGTGACAAATCTCTGCGGAAGATTGAAAAACTCGTCTAAATGAGAACAAAAGCATATTTTTTACTAATAAATATCTTTACCTTGCTCTTTTTTATGAATAGAATAATTAAGTATTATTTCAAAACACAAAATTAACGTTGTTTTCTTAAGTTCAATAATATATTTTATAATACATCATTTTCGCTTACGACAGCGATTACAATTTTAAAAAATTAGTGATAATAATAGTAAAGTGGGGTAAATACATTCTACATCGATTTCACCTATCATATTATTAATTTACAAGTTTTTTGCCCGTCAAAAATCATGAGATCTAACTTCCCAAGAAAAAAATATTAGTTGCTTTTAATAATGCACCCATTTTAAATACAGAATAATTTCTGCTAAAACTACTATAGGTAGGCACTTTATTGGGTAGGTAGAGATATAAAACATTATTTTTTAAATGTGATATTTTTTTTTCTTAAGTGAATACTGCTCCTAAGCCTCTAGAGCCAGTGAGACTATGGCATCCTTGATTGGGGTATATTATTTGGCTAAAGGTAGTGGTCACCAAACATAGTGTAGTTTCAAATTAAAAATTGTATTTAAAAATAAAAAAATAAAAAACTCAAAATCCCGTACATGACTTTTCCGGCGGATAACTGTTCCACCACTGGTCCCACTGCTGTTATCCGGTATCCGTCACGTATCAACGTAAACCTTCTGCTGTTGTTAATCTACGTTTTACGGGCCGGCCCACAATAAACATTTTTTGAATTTATGTTTACATGTTTAGTGCCTGTATAAAATAATGCAAGGTTTCTCGGGGTTTTCCGAAGCGGTTATTATAACTCGAATGAAGGTATGCACGGAATGTCAACTCACATATTTTATGGGAATAATTTACAACCAAGGCTCTACTGATTCGAGTCACGATCCTGTAAAGGCCTATGTTCTTACAAACAACCTACAACTTAAACATGTAGCTCATGGGGAAATCTACCAAAATCCTAAATGCAATATAATTTTATATGGTATTATTATGTTTTATTAGATACGCGTGTTTATCTCAAAATTATTTAATGTTTATCTTTCAATTAATTTTAAATCATTAACGTATTATTACAAAAAATAAGATTTTTAATTGATGAAATAATTTTAATAATATTCAACGAAAAAATAAAACAGAAAACGTCGTACAGAAATTTTTAATGTTTGTTCAATTTCATCATGTTTTATGAATAACGTAAGAATAAAAATATCAACTGTTATCAAACATGACATCCTCGAACTGATATTAATTCATTTTGGTAGTTTACTCTTATATTAAGTTGTTCATTTCATCGTATAATTTCATATAAAATGCTGCCCACCGTAATAAAATTACACAAAATAATAATTTCTTCTATAACTGATGTTAATTGAAATGATCAAATAAAAAAATAAAATCAGGAACATCAGTTCATTAGAAACATCAGAATCAAGAAAGGGAAGATTAGATAGTTTACTCACGTAGAGCATATTAACGAAGAAATGAGTGTGAAAAAAATATATGACGTGAAAGTGAACCAAACACTTGAGTCGGACCATGTGAAGAGTCAGAATAACAGAAGAGTATTCATGAGATGATGTATGAATCTGAATGAAGCAAAGAGTGTGTGGCAATACAGAGTTGTATGGAGGATGGTTAGTTAGTTTGTTGAAAAAAAATCTTTTCAAATTCTTACCTACCTAATAAAGTACCTGCTGATAACATATTTTAGCTGACATTATTCCATATTTAAAATGGGTAAATTGAAGAACTAATATTTTTTCTTGGTAAGTCAAGTTACACATCGTGATTTTTCACGGGTAACAACAAGGTTTTATATTTTATAAAATTTTCACATTTAAATAATTTTGTAAGACATGAGAATGAAATAAATAAAAATATTTTTTTCTGAACTATATAGCAATGCATCTACAAATTATCTAGCGAAGAATTTTAATAATATTTACAGTATTCGGGCGGAATGTTAACAGATGTTTTTAACGAAAAATATTTTCCGCATAACATTGAGATTCCATCTTTCCACGTACTCGTATTTCCGAATATTAATAAAATGGAAACGTTATTACGACTTGTGTCAGTTTGGTCGATCTATCTTGCTCCCGAGTACACCATTTTGTAATTACGAGGGGATGAGGAATAGCCCCCCCATGAAGGAAGATACAGAAGCAATAATACGGGCATTAAATTCGGAGGATGCTATTTGATGTATGTCTGTAGTATAGGGTGGAAATGGGGGTGAATGTTAGCATTTTACTTAAATTTAGGAGATGTATGAATATCTCCGTGGTATAGAGGTATGCTCCTTGATCTATATTTGTAGACGGCCTCCGTGGCAAAACGGTAAGACGCTCGACTACGAATTCAGAGGTCACGGGTTAATTGCGAGATTTTATTTTATTAACATGTGTCATAACACATTCAATTTATACAAAACAATATATGGTATATTTGCGGCACGTTCCAGAGTGGTAATAATAATAATAATAATAATAATATTTGGACGATTTGTATAGCGCCGTTTTTGTGAAAAATCACCTCAAGGGCGCTGTACAGATCTTACTTTCTATCGTTACATACTAATTCCTAGTTTAAATAAGAAAATATACAGGAACATACTTACCTGGCAGGTCCCATCAGATAGACACAATTATGAACTTAGAATTATGATTATTATTTAATTATTATTATTATTTATTTATTTATTTATTTATTTTTTTTTTTTTTTTTTTTTTTTTTTTTTATTTTTTTTTTTTATTTTTTTTTTTTTTATTTTTTTTTTTTTTTTTTTTTTTTTTTTCTCCGATTTAGGGCATGGGGGCGAAATTAAAAGAATGGACTTTCTGAATTTGTCAAACGGTAGAGGATTTGGTTAAAATTTGCATATCTAAAGGCGATTCGTCGAGAGACAGATTATGTTGAGATTCTTTTAATGAATTTAAGGATATGAGAGTCTGAAAAGGTAAGTTTTCAGTTTGGACCGAAATTAGATTTTATTTTATTTATTTTTTTACATGAATACCGCACAAGAGTCTCAACTGCTCCCAACCGTCTAGAGCCAGTGAGACTATGGCATCCTTAAATTGGGTATGTTGTGAGGCTGAAGGTAGTGGGGAGGGGAAGGAGATCGGGAAGAGGAAGGTTGGGAAGTACCTGGCTATTCAGATCGGGTCACCAAACACGGCTTAAGCCATTTCAAGCAACGTTTCGATTCTGAATGGTGGTCTTTCACCAGGGCGATACTTAGAGTATCTACCACTCTGGAACGTGCCGCAAATATACTTGTTATTATTTTTATATGAATTAAATGTGTTATGACACATAATAATTAAATAAAAGTTATTGGCGCACGCCGGGCTTGAACCCGCGACCTTTGGATTCGTAGCCGAGCGTCTTACCACTCGACCATGGAGGCCGTCAGATACTCTTAGTACAGCGATATACTCCTTGCATCTATATATATCTTTAAACGGCCGTCGTGATCGAGTGGTAAGACGTTCCACTACGAATCCAGAGGTCGCGGGTTGCATGTACAAATTTTATTTTTATGTTTATTAATATGTGTCAATACACATTATATTTTTATAGAACAATAAATTATATATTTGCGGCACGATCCAGAGTAGTAAACTAACTAAACTATTATGCCTATCAATAAATTTAAAAAAGCCTGTAAAAAATATTTAAAATGCATGTAAATCAAAATAATAAGTAGTGTTTAAGTTAAAATATTATTAGTCAAAAAGCAAATGAAATAATTAGATACTTGTAAACTTAAATGTACAAAGTAACTTATATAAAATAAATAAATAAAAAAAAAAAAAAACATCAAGCCGTTTCCCCGCAGGGGTAGGCAGAAAGGACGTAACGCTATTCAACTCTGTTTTGGCATATACTTAGATTCACATTTATACATCGTCTCATACTCCTACCTTATTCTGAATCTTCCCATCCTGACTCAAGTATTTGATTCACTTGATCGTGCCATATCTTCCTAAGGTGTTCCCGACTTCTTCTTCCATTCACTAGACCACCATTCAGAGATGAAACGTTGTTTGAAATAGATTTAGCTGTGTTTGGTGACTAGATGTGAATAGCCAGGTATATCTCAACCTTAATCTTCCCCAACTTCTTCTCCCCCTCACTATCTTCTCACAGGTATTGTAGTCTCAGTAGGTAAAGACGGTTGGGTTAGATTAAGTAGGGTTAGGTTAGGTAAGGTTGGGACTGCTACTCTAGTGCAATATTCAATATAAAAAAATACATTAAAAAAACTATATTATGGATTACTGAAGAGATTAATTGATATTGTGTTGTGTTGAAATTTATGAAACATTTTCACTTACCATAATTCTTCCTAGAACAGATCAAATTCATTGACCTGTCAAAGTCTAGAAGTCGGAAATATATAAGTAAATATACCAGTTTTTTTCAAATTGTGTGGGTTTTGTCGGACACAGAAAAATAATAAAAAATAAATATCATGCGAGTATACCAGTTGAAACGAACCTTCGGAGTCAAAGCGTTGCTGGATATAGAATGGCTTAAGCAGTATTTACGAAACCGTTGCCTATTGGTACAGACCCAAAGAGCTTATCGGCCTGCCACGAAGATCAGAAGTAAGGTTTGACCTATGCGTTAAAAAGTAAAATGATTAGGGTGAATGTTGTTTTGTGGAAAATCATGTTTATTTTTCTATCGATTTGGAAAAATCAAGGAAACTAAATCTTATGAATTTTTAGGAATATCGGTAATGAAAAGTAAATAAAAGAATTGTGATCGAAAAAAATATAAAATAGGTTTTATAAATTACAATAAACTTTAAAAGCTTAACGTTACATTGATATATTTATAAAGTTTGAATTTTGATCGAATTTCCCACAGCGGGATCCGTAACCTTTTTAGCACGTGGAAAGTAAGATATTGGCTCCATCAATCTTAACGCTGCCAGGATAGACTTCTTCTTGATGGCGTTTTGCAGAAAGAGACCTAATCCTCCATTAATATTTAAATTTCTGTTTTTTTTCCTTGTAAATTTATGTTTTTTATTTGTTTATTACAACTGTTATTTAATTATTATTATTACTATGTATTTTTATCAATAATGCAAGGTATTGCATTGCACTACTCTTGCATAGTTTCTGAAATAAAACTTTATTATTTATTTATTTTTAACTGAAAGAATAATAATAGTTTTTCAAATTATATGGTAACAGAAAGATACACCGACAAAAAAAAATGTTTTTATCGAGACTCGAACTCCGAATCTTCACAATATCCAGGCGTGTCGCGTCTACTAATCCCGCCACCCCGACCAATTCATTGAGCGTTATTTTTGACAAGTACACACATCTTGACAATTGTTAATATTTAATAGTTTATTTATTTTTTTAAAGAAAAAACAACCATTCCCGGGTAACGAATAACCTGACAATATTTAGAAAACTCCTACAACCATCATAATAAGCAGATGATGTTGCTTGTACAATGATGGAAGACTTAGCCAGCAGAGGAATCTAACCCACGTCGCCTGGATGGGAATCCGACGCGTTTGTCCGCTCAGCTACCGACCGGTCAAAATTAAAATAGCTTTGTACAAGACAACAGATTTTATTCAAATTTTTATGACAGACCGGTTTCGCTTAGCCTAATCATCATCAGGGTAAAAAATTAAACTGTAGTTTAATTATTTTTAATTCAATTTTGTACCTTGATGATGCTTAGGCTAAACAAAACCGGTTGGTCATAAAAATAAAAATAAAATCTGTGGTCTTAGCCAAAGTTATTATTTCAATTTCATTAAATATGGCAAACCACTAAGTGATTGCTTTCTATAAAAAAAAACATTCATATTTTTGAAGAAATTTATTTTTTGTCAGTGGTTATATTTAATTAAGATTGCTTTAATGATAACAAACCTCCGATAAGAGAGGGCACTTGAAAAATAAAAAGATATTTAAGAATTCCTTATATAATTAGCACAGAGGGCTATGATAACATATGCTGGTGGTTTTTTATCATTATGTCTCGGGTTTCGAAAGGTTCTAAAGTGTATTCATTAAAAAAAAACTTATAATCTTTGACTACAGTTTTATATTCGCGCATATTTCTCGTGCACAATTAATGAGGACTGATGTTTTTTTCTCAATTTGTCTTGTCAACATAGCCGTTCCTCCCTGCGTCGCGTGATACATGTAGGGAGGGGGTGAAAAGAGTCGACTCCACCCCTCCTTACTGCGGGATCTCCCATTAGCATGACGTAACGTATTTGAGGTCATCTTTCATGGCATAAATCATTCTTTTTCTCTCCTTCGTCACAATGCAACGCAGCAGAACACTGGCAAGTTACGATTTGACGCTGCGAATTTCGGAGGAAAATAGCATAGAATTTTACATTCAACATCGTGATTTTTTTGAAATGAGATCCCCGTGGCGTATGTGCGATAGAACTACGTATGACTGTGCTAAAAATGTGGATATCCATAACTAATGCAAGCGTATGCACCCATCATGCGTACTTTTCCAGCTATACATTGCTCAAACAAATTAAATTACCAATAAAATCAGTGAGTTTATTAAGCACAGTTTGTGAAAGTTCACCTCAAGTGTGCTATACACTAAATTACCTAACCAAATACAACAACGATAAAATAATGTATTTTAATTAAAACTATCTAAAATCACGATCGTTATCATAAATCATGAACAAATGCTTAGATGAAGGTGTAACAGTGCATGTGTATATTAACAGATATTTTTTTTTACTGGAAGTTAAGGGTGTAAAAAATCCAGTTAAAAATTATGCATAAATATGAACAAACTTGTCAAAGCGAAGAAAAAAAAATCGAAGACAGTTAATGTTTTATACTCGGTAATTGTTATTTTTAATTTCTTTTAAATTTTAACTGTCTAGAGCCAGTGAGACTATGGCATCCCTGATTGGAGTATGTTGTGAAGGGGGGGGAGGAGATGGGTAAAAGGAAGGTTGGGGAGTACCTGGATATTGGCTACAGATTTAGCTTTCTTTTAAATTTTAACTGTCTAGAGCCAGTGAGACTATGGCATCTTTAATTGGAGTATGTTGTGAGGCTGAACGTAGTAGGGAGGGAAAGGAGATAAGTAAGAGGAAGGTTGGGAAGTACCTGGCTATTCAGATTTGGTGACCAAACACGGCTAAAGCCATTTCAAGAAACGTTTCAATTTTGAATGGTGGTCTTTCACTAGAGCGACACATAGAGTAACTACCACTCTTGAACGTGCTGCAAATATACCGTATGTTATTTTATTTGAATTAAATGTGTTATGAAATATATTGATTAAATACCCGAATAACAAACATACTAGAATAAGGCTGAAATAACTAAGCTTTACCGGGCTGGTCACAAAATAAAAACGTTAAATCAACACAATTCTGAAAGGCTTTGACTAGTTTGATACTTTAAGAAACTTGGATACGAACGACGTACCTTTGTTACACTTTTTTTTGTATTTCACTAATTTCGGATCGAGTAGTTCTGTAAGGTACATGCAAGGTTATTAGTAAATCAGGGCTGTCTAAAATAATAAACGTATTATATTTAATAAAGAAAACATCAACTAATCGGCTGCCAGTTTGGTTGTCAATATCTAGGCCTCTGTTTAGTTGACGATAGCGGTTGAACTCAACAAACTAATCCTGTTATCGCCATACGTTGTCCAGCGGTACATTCTTGAGTCAGCCATACCATATACAATCTTGGTACGCTATTATTTCCATCAAGCCATCACACGTAGGACTTTGCTTGGAGATAAGTCCAATTCCCACTCAATTAAGTGGATCGTTCTGTCTGAACGGTGCGGGCAGCTACCGTGCTGTGCCGTATACGTCAACCACGCAGCAACGATAATTCCAGGCACCGTTCCAGTTCCCGCATGCGGCGCTGCACACACACTGCGCCCGCGACGAACACAAATTGCATGGCGTGGACTCGTTGCACTCACACCGAGGTGCAGATGTCCCTCCGTGGGAACCCTGCGGACGTGCAAAGCCATGTGTAGCGCCTAATTTACTCCACGTATTGCATATCAGTTGAAGAAGAAAAAGTGGGAGAAAGTAGTGAATAATTTTATTATAACACATTGAAAAACAGCTTTTTAAAGTAACTTTATAGATTGAAAATGGTCGAAAACGATTTTAATCAATTAGGTTTACTAAGAATTTGTTAAGTTATCATAGCGCTTGAAAGTAAGGAATACATTTAATAAATCGTCACCGAAAAGGCATGAAGGGATGAAGCGCCATTTTGGGAAGTTAACACCAAAGCACTTTAAAGTCTTAGCTTAAAAAATTAACCCAAGGTAATTCAATGTTCTCACTGAGTTACTTGAAGCGACAAAAAGCCATAAATGTCCCAAGCTTGTGTCGCTTGAGTTAAGCCTTCTCCCAAATGGTAAATATATTTTAGATGACTGAAGGGCCACAAAAGTCTCCAGGATTGAACGAGTGTCAAAGCATTCGTTGAAAAATAAAAGTTTCGCAGAAGCCCTTTTGCCTTTCCAGCGACGATATATTATATAATACATTGAAAAAATAGTTTTTTAAAGTACCTTCCTAAATTGCGAATAGTGAAAAACGATTTCAATTAACCAGGTTTTTAAGAATTGGAAGTGTAGGGAATATATTTATTATATATCACACATTGAAAAACCAATTTTCAAAGATAACTTCCAACATTGCAAATAGTTAGTTAATTCAATTAATTAGGTTTCTTAAGAATTTGTTAAGGTTTTTTTAGATTTATGACTTTATTTGCGATTATAGTAGATTAGTTTAACTCTTAAATGTATTTGGTAGTCTGAAGGCGAGAGTTTTTTTTAAACGAACATATATTGCATATATAAATAATATTCTTTAATTGACTCAATCAAATTTGTGAATTTACTTAATAAAACAGAAACATAATTTACCTCCCTAATGCTTCGTTTTATATTCAATCCCAAAACTACCCCTAAAATATATATATTTTTAAATCGATAAAAAAAAAAATTCCGCTCCCCTTTGAATTCCATGCAGATTTTTTCAGATCAAAAGGAAATGTGTGCATTTAAAGGTAAGGGTAAAACCGAACATGCTTCGAGGAAAAAGGTATAACCAAATACTACCCATTAAATAGATTACTTTATTTTGAAATAAAATAGTGCATCCAATGTATTATGAGCCTACAGACTTCTTTTGAATTAGATATGGAACAAAATGGAACAAAAGCACATCACATGGACAAAATCACACGGAACAAAAGCTCAACTTAATTGATGTACCGTCATAATAAAACTATGGTAATATTTAATATAAATAAGTGCATAATCTGGTTATTAAATGGTCAGCCTATTTATTATGCATGCACGCAGGTAAAACCAAAGATTACTAGCAGCGAGTGTGTGTGTGTGATGACGTCTGTGTGTGTGTGAGGACGTCTATGTGTGTGTGAATGCACTCGAAGCGGAGTGAAACAATAAATTGCACATCGAATCCAATTTGAGGAGAGGCTTTCTTCAATACTCACCTACCGGGTGGCGAGATAACAGCGCTATAAAAATACGATTTATTTACTTTTCAGAAGACGTCTTCAATGGTAAGAAAATACGCCGCTCTTTATGGGATAAAGCCTACCGGTTGAAAAAATGGCCTGATGAAAACATATCTCTGATAAATGAAAAGGTATTTATTTACTTAAGTAACTAACCGTCACGCCGTTTCGCTGCAGGTGTAGGCAGAGAGGAAAAACCGCCATATAACTCTCTCTTTGCACACACTACTTGTTTCATTCACATTCATACATCGTCTCATACATACTCTTCTGTTATTCTGACTCTTCACATGACCCGATTCAAGTATTTGATTTACTTGATCGTGACATGTCTTTCTCGGTCGTCCTCGAGTTCTTCTTCAATTCACTTTCGCATCATAAATTCTTTTCACACTCCTTTCTTCGTTCATTAGCTCTACATGCCCAAACCATTTAAACGTCTCTTTCTTGATCCTATTCATTACTCTCACATCAGCCTTGCATTATTTCCGGATATCCACATTTTTAATACGGTCATACATGGTTTCAGTCTACTTTCATCCTTCATCTGCCAGTTCCACGCCTCACTGCCATACATCAGGGTTGGTATAAGCACTCCATTGTGAACTGCTAGCTTCTCTACACAAAAATTAATTATTTGCACTAGCACACAGCTTTTTTTTAAATAACCAAACATTATCTCGTCAACACAGATTGTTTAAAAAACATTTTCCTTTAATTTATTAAAAGGTAAATTTTACGTATAAATTTAAATGTAGGTGAAAGATTATAATTAATGTTACATCTTCAATATATATTCTCACGCGTTAACTTTGATTAATATATTGAAACACACACGACTGCCTCTGCGGTCGAGTGGTTAACACGCTCAACTACGAATCCAGAGGTCGCGGGCTCAAATCCAGGCGTGTGTTAAAAAGGTTTATTTTATTTGTATAAAATCAAATGTACTTTATTTGCGGCTTGTTCCAGAGTGGTAGATACTCCAACTGTCGCCCTGGTGAAAAATCACCGTTAAGATTCGAAACGTTGCTTGATTGAAATGGCTTTAGCCGTTTGTGACAAGATTTGAACAGCCAGGTACTTCCAAACCTTCATCTTCCCCATCTCATTCTCCTTCCTACTACCTTCAATCTCACAACATATCCCAGTTAGGCATGCCATAGTTTCATTAGCTCTAGACGGTTGGGAACAGTTGGGAGGTTGTCACTCTTGTGAGGTATTTTCTATCAAAAAAAAAGAAAATATAATATATTTTCCTTCGTTTTATTCAGTGGTTCCCAAACTTTTTTGTCCCGTAAACCACTTGCCGATTTTTCTGTTTTGTATAGACTCCCTGTTTAAAGTCGAACTCGCCAAAAAATAGTACTAATCGGTACAGATCTCAAATTGAAAAGTGCTAGCGAATCAACAAAAACTCTCCGAAAAAAAACACTGGTCGGTAGAGATTTGAAATCGAAAAGTACTAGCAAATCGACAAAAAGGTGAAACTGAGGAAGAACCAGTTCCTCGCCAAATCTTTGTAGTTCTTTCGTTCTTTGTAGTCTTTGAAGTCGAACTTCCATTGAAGTACTTCATTGAAGTCTGACTTCAATTGAAATATATGAACTGCGGCAAAATGAAGTAGTTCGCACCAACGAAACTACCAACTTCAATTGAAGTATTTTTTCAATGAGAATTGAATGAAGTTGGAATTGCCGCAAAAGGAAGTAGTTCTTTGAAGTTTGCGGGAAGCCATCATTTTGGTGACAGCCTGCCTAAATGGAATCCACTCTCGTGGACCCTCGTTTACGTCTCATGCACCCCCAATTTTTTTTTCATTGACGGGGACTCCTTGCAGGTCGGAATCGACCCCTGGGAGTCGATATAGACCACTTTGGGAATGACTGGTTTAATTCAAAACGTTAAATTACTTTCTAAGCCGTAATAAAAAAAAACGTTACAAGTTGTTTTATCAGTCCACTCGGTACTTTATAATTTCGTCTAATACGTTTGTATGTCCAAGAGACTTGTGTCTGTTCCTTGTTGGACGAGAAAAATAAATTAACTCCTCAGGTCAGTGTTTATCTTATTTTCAAATTACTGAGACATCTTTGAGTCTGCGAGAAGTGAGGGAGGCTGTTTTTAAGTTTCTCTTAGATTTTTTTAAAAATAAGTAGGTACGCACTTGTTTATCCAATCAATCATTATTAGATCGTTCTATTCGAATTGACGCGAACATCGCATACTAAGGATTGTGTATATTGGTGTATTTACTATGTATACACTTCCAAAAGTGATTTTCTGGGAAATCACTTATCACTTTGTGGTTTAACATATTTTATGAAAATTAAATAATAATTTGGTAGAAGACCACAGATTTTATTTCAATTCTTATGATCGACTGGTTTCGCTTAGCCTAAGCATCATCAGGTTACAAAATAAAACTTAACAAAAAATACATATTGTGTGGTTATATATACTCATACATACAGAGGGAGAACACAATATAAAATAAAATAAGAGAACAGTAAGAAACAAAAGAACATAATTTAAATTATATAAAAAAAAAGTTACTTTGTTATTTTGCTAAAATGCATCTAACGTAACACAATACAAAAACATTTAATTTATCGATCTATGAAGTTCTGGTAAAATCAATCAATATGCATGTACTACCAGTAGGTATTGAGTACCTTCTTATTGAAACAGATTTAGAAACTCATTTAATTTTCTTCCAACTTATTAATTCTGCAACTCGATGGGTGTCTATTACCTTTCAACCGTACCTGAAATTACATTTCGATAGCGGTATTGGATTTAACAGCACCATTGTTATAGAAGACACAAGGTTTGTCGTAGTGATTTAAACGTGACTCCATCTCACTTAGGTTGATGTTTTTAATCAAACATCACATTTGACATCGTTACATTAGAAATCGTCACATTTGACATCGTCACATTTGAAATCGTCACATTTGACATCGTCACATTTGAAATCGTCGCATTTGAGATCATCACATTTGACAACGTCACAGTTAACATCGTCACATTTGAGATTGACTCATTTGACATTGTTTAATTATTTGACATCGTGGCATTTGACATCCTAACATTTAACAATGACACATTTGACAATGACACATTTGACATCGTCACATTTGACATCGTCACATTTGAAATCGTCACATTTGACATCGTCACATTTGAAATCGTCACATTTGACACCGTCACATTTGAAATCGTCGCATTTGAGATGGTTACATTTGACAACGTCATAGTTAACATCGTCACATTTGAGATTGACTCATTTGACATTGTCACATTATTTGACATCGTGCCATTTGACATCGTCACATTTGAAAATGACATACTGGAAATCGTCACATTAGAAATCGTCACATTTGACATCGTCACATTTGAAATCGTCGCATTTGAGATCGTCAAATTTGATAACGTTTTAGTTAACATCGTCACATTTGAGATTGGCTCATTTGACATTGTCACATTATTTGACATCGTGGCATTTGACATCGTCATATTTGACACCGTTGCATTCGACATCGTCATATTTGAGATCATCACATTTGTCAAAATCATATTTGACATTGTTGAATTCGACATCGTTATATTGGACATATTCGCATTTTACATTTGAAATTGTCATATTTCACATCGTCACGTTTCAGATCATCAAATGTCACATCGTCATATTTGAGATCGTCACATTTGACAACGCATATTTGACGTCGTCACATTTGAAATCGTCACAGTTTACATCGTCACATTTGAGATCGACTCATTTGACATTGTTACATTTGACATTGTTACATTTGACATCGTCGCATTTGACATCGTCACATTTGACGTCGTCCCATTTTAAATCGTCAGATTTGTCATTGTCTTTTATACTAACACTTTTCTTTTTAAAATTTTACTTTAAAACAAAAAATGTAAAATTATAAAATGTTGAAAACATTATTAAAAAAATAAATCATAAATTCAAAAAATAAAATAGATTCTGTAGGATTCGAACTAACGCTACTGGCGTCTATAAGTAAACCGGCAAGGAAGCGAGTTAACCACACGACTAAGTACGGCTCGAAAGGTTCCGTGAATCAATTTATATATATATCTTAATCAATTCTTAATTTCTTAATTTTTTTAAAAAGAAATACAAACATTCCCGGCTTACGAATAACCTGACAATATTTGAAAAACTCCTACTGCCATCATAAAAAGCGGAAGGTGTTGCTTGTGTAACGATGGAGGACTTAGCCAGCAGAGGAATTGAACCCACGACGCCCGGGTGGGAATCTGACGCGTTTGTCCTCTCAGCTACCAACCGGTAGCTTAATCTTAATTGTAGTTTTAAAACAATGACCATCAGTTTTTGATTTAAATTTATCACTTTTAATAACTTATTTTAAATTAATGGGGTAAATATAAAAAACGGATATTTTGCAAAAATCTCTGCACCTCATATATTTATAATGTCTTTACTATTATTATTATTATGCACTAACTATTTGACAGTTTGTGATGTTTTAAGAACACTGTTTTAAAATACTAATACGGCAGGTATTTGACCTTTCTGGCAAATTTACAATATTACTAAAAATTAGGAGGACACTCGGAACATTAGTTAATACATTCAAATTTCATTTAATTTTAAGCACTGCAAGTAAACACAACTGATAATCCAAACTAAACGACAACTATCTCCATCTATTGACACCATGTTTTCATTTAATATGACATGCATCAGTTGTTCATTAATTGCTGAATAACGATCCAAAATCCAATCAACTGCTTTCCAGCAAAGGCCCCATCTATTTCACGGAATATCGGCGAAGCACACTCTAATGCGTTGTGTAATGCTAATGGTGTTTGATTTATGGTTTCGTGATTAATACGCATCAAAACTAATGGGGGCTTGCAGTAGGCGTGCGAATATGTGTAATTAAACCAGGCTTTCTTTATAGAAAATCAGTATGGGGTATAATCGTATAGAAGGCAACGACTTTCCCGTGATACAAACGAATAACTTTTCGAATGAAAACGTTATTTAGTTGTAATTTAATGCAAAGAAGGAATATAGGTGTAAAAATAAAAAGTCAGGAGATGGATAAACAAACCTTTTTGATGATGTTTTAATCTTTTGTTTTCAAAAGCGTATCATTATTTTTTAATTCTTCGCTCTCGAAAAAATGGTGATAAATAGTTTTGATTCAGATCTCACAAGCTTGTCTCACTCGTTATGCAAAAAGTGTAGACTTTTTAGAATTTTTGGAGTGAAACTAATGGTTGTGTGTGTGGGTTGTACTTTTTAAATGGGAAGTATACAGTTTGATATAAAAATATTTCCGCTTTATTTTAGCAACGAAATATGAAACCTGTTTTAAAAAACAAATAAATAATCTTACGAGAGGAAAAAGTAATAATATCGGTCTACGATTCTAACTGATGATTTGTAAGGCAATCATATTATTTACATTTATTAAAACAGTAATATTTTCAACCAGAAGTTATTATTAACACTCCCGTTCCGAAGAGGTGGGAGGGGGGGGGGTTCAAATGTCACCCCGAATAAGAGTGTTCTGCTAATCTTAGATAAAGTTAACTGGAATATTATTAATAAACTTTTGTCCGAGTATTTAATTAACAAATGACAAATTTGACAAGATTATGTCATTAAAGCGCTTTAATAACTAAGATTAAAAGGGATAACTACGTCACCCCCCTTCGGATCGTACGTTCGATTTTTACTTCCAGGTACGGAAAGGTTTTAAAGGCACAATAACATAATATTTCAACCACTAGAACACTTTATTAAATTAAGATTTGACACAAAACAGATTAAGTTGCTCCTGCAGTTTTAAGAAACCGCGTAATTTTAATGTTTAAACGTGTAAATGGTCGGAACATTTGATTTTCGGTCAAGGAATATTGGGTATATTTTACTTAAGTGATTAAAAAATAGTCGGTATACTTACATAAACATTATTTTCCCTCCTTCAGTCATCAATAATGAGCTATTTTTAATTCAATGACAAAACCTCTCCGTATTTAATTAAAACAGCTATAAAAATAATCCTGTTTTTCGCCAAAAAGTCAAACGTTTCGTGGTTTATATTTATAAGTTGTAGAACTCAGAATCGATATAAAATACTCAATCATTGAAAAATAAAAAAATAATTTTGCGTTTCGCAATAAAACTGCTTATCTACTGTTGTTTAAAAAATATCATTTATGCACAAGGTTTTAACACTGTAAAAGTTTCAGTAACTTATTACTACTTGACGGCTTGCATGGTCGAGTGGTAAAACGCTTGACTACGAATACAGAGGTTGCGGGTTCTAACCAGGCGTGCGTCAATAAATTTTATTTAATTAAATGTTTTACAACACATTTAATTAATGTAAAAGAATGTAGTGAGAATATTTGCGGCACGCTCCAGAGTGGAAGATACTCAAAGTATCGCCTTGGAGAAAGACCACCATTCAGAATCGATCCGTTGCTAAGATGGCTTTAGCCGTGTTTGGTGAACAGCTCTGAATAGCCAGGTACTTTCTAACCTGTCTCTTCCCATCACCTTCTCATCCCATTACTATCTTCAGCCTCACAACATACCCTAGTTGGAGATGTTATAGGTTTACTGCCTCTAGACGATTTGTAGCAGTTGGGACTCATGTGCGGTATTCATAATACAAATTAAAAAATAAAACTATATTATTTTAACCAATAAAATTTCAAGGTTTCTCTTTTTCCACTGTTCTGTTTTTTTCACTGGTGGAATTCTATTTTAATGATTAAATAAAAACAAATTTTAAACTTAATTCCACTTTTTTATTATAAAAAAGTGGAATAAAGTTATAAATTTGTTTTTATTTAATCATTAAATCTAGTTTGTTTTTTATTAGAAAAACTGTTGCAGTTTCCATAGAACGACTTAAGATAAGAATGGTCATGAATCATACGTAAGCACTGGTAGTTGGCGCTATCGATTTCATGTGAAAAGGTTTTCATAAAAGCTCAACTGCGGAAAAGGTTATATTTTTATATTAGAAAATAAAGTAGGATGGGAAACACATATTGATAAATTTTCAGTAGACATTTAATTATTCATATTTTTACTAGATGTCACCGGTAAAAAATCACGGGATGAAACTTGACTTGCCATAAAAAAATATTACTTGCTTTAATCTACCCACCTAGGATAAATAGAGAATAATGTCTTCTAAAATACATTAAAAATAAATAAATATATATAATGTTAATACCGTACAAGAGTCCCAACTGCTCCCTTCAATCAAGTGCCAGTGAGACTATGGCTTCCCCAATTAGTATATGTTGTGAGGCTGAAGGTTGTAGGGAGGGATGGATGGAGAGGAGGCAGATTGGAAAGTAACCGGCTATCTAGATCTGGTCACCAAACACGGCCAAAGTCATTTCAAGCAACGTTTGATTCTGAATTATGGTCTTTCACTTGGGTGATACTTAGAGTAACTACCACTATAAAACGTGTCGCAAATAAACTAAATGTTTTATTTTAGATTAATCAAATGTGTCATGACACATATTGATTACAATTAATTTATGTGCGCATGTCAGGTTTAAGCCCACGATCTCTGGATTTGTAGTCGAGCGTTGTATCACTCGACTACGGAGGCTATCGGGGGATTATAGGTAGGTACTTTATTAGGTAGTCAAGGATTTGAAAAGATTCTTTAAAATATGATTATTTCAATTAACAACGACTAACAGGTACTAACAAAGGAAATTATTTATAGTTAATCAATAACAGAATGCACCAATGTTTTGGGTAACAGCTTTTCCAGTTTAAATATAGTTTTTCACTTCTGCTTAAATATTTATTAATCTAAGTAGCCGAGTGGCAAACGCATCGGATTCCCACCCGGGCGTTGTGAGTTTAATTCTTCTGCTAGCTAAGTTCTCCATCATTACACAAGCAACATCTTCCGCTTCTTATGATGGCAGTAAGAATTTTAAAATTATTTTCTATTTATTAGTGACCCGGGAATGATTGTCTATTTTTTTTTAATTTTAAATATTGTAATTTCAGACGCTTTATCTAATTTTGAAAATAGTGGTCAAACAGTCGTTCCCTTTCAATTACTTTTCAAAAAATATTCCTTAGAGAATAAATCACAAGCAATGGATATTAGTACCCACTGATAAACATACCATTACTTATCGAATAAAACGCTCCAAAAACAATTTATTATATCACTTGTTTGTATGTCAGTATTAGGGTAGCCAGGTGTTGTCAATGGGGGCCGCTTTACATGCAGGGTCCGGGCCCGCCTGACAATAAGTACACCACCGCAATAAATCCACTAGTGATTTATACCTGTACCACCTCCTGCCGTATTGGATACAGGCAAATGGAACCTCGAGAGCAATATGGCTACAATTCTCACTATTACTTTATAATTAATGCGTAATATCCAATTATATCGTAGAATGAAAATGCAATTCGATCCATATTTTCTTCGATTTATGAAATACAAAGACTGTAGATCTAGAGTGTTAAATACATACAGAATCGCCTTGGTAAAAGACAACCACTTAGGATCGAAACATTTTTTTAAATGGCTTCAACCCAACTTTTTTCCCTCATCTTCTTCCCTTTCCACCAGCTTTAGCCTCACAACATACACAAATTGGAGATGCCATATTCTCACTGGCTTCAAAACGATAATGGAACTAAAATAATTAATTAAAAAATACAAACACACACAAATTTAGACAATTCAGAACTTACATCGTACGTTGGTGCCTTAGATTTAAATTTGGAATGAAATCGTTCAACATACAGGGCGTTATTTAAAATGTCAATTTGATTATTTAAAATAATGAAAGCCTTGCGTCAGTGCAGCAAATAAGATGAAAAAAGTCACTCTTTGATTAATTAGAAGTGAGTAGGATTAAAAGTACATATTAAGAAAGAAAGCAGTAAAGGTCTTAGGTAGATATGGTATAATCCATTTAATCAAATGACCGGTTAGTAGTTGAGTGGACAAAGGCGTCGGATCCCCACCCAAGCCTCGTGGGTTCAATTTTTTTGGCAGCTAGGTCCTCCATCATTCCAAAAGCAACATCTTCCACTTATTATGATGGCAGTGGGAGTCTTTCAAATATTTTCAGGTTATTCGTGACCCGGAATGTTTGTCTTTCTTTAAAAAAATAAATAAAAAAATCTATAAGGTTAACGTATAGAAATTTAAAAACTGCAGAAAATGTTTGATTATGGATAAAACTATGGAGGTGTTTCATGGCATAGGCTTGTGATGTTTTACCTTCTTTTTCCACCCCATAAAAGAAGGTCCAATGGGTAGCCAAAATATACATTTTAACAAAATAAGTGTTGTGCCCTTATTGAACAAAAGGTGCTTCATGTATTCAGGCCACAGGTTTCTTTGGGTGTAAATAATAAAATATGTGTATATCATGTTTTTCAAAACGAAACCGGTAAAAGGAGTCCAATAAAATTAAGTATATATACACCTAGTAGGAGATACTATTCCTGATAATATGAAATTTATACATAAAAAATAACCATTTCGAATAAATCAGCAAAACAATAAAGGTGATAAAATGAACATGGGAGAGATCGTTTTAGGAAGACATAATTAAATAAAGAACCTCTCAATTAAGCATGCACAGGTGTTTATTAGGGAATATTAACAAAAGTGAGGGACGAAGCATGTGACACCAGCTTCTATAGAATTCGCAGGTGTAAACCCAGCGAGCGTAAATAAATTTAATGTAATTAGTATGTGTCTTAACACATTTGATTCATATGAGTAATATATAGTCCATTAGCGGCACGTTCAAAAGTGATACATACTTTATTAAAAAGCATCGCCCTGGTGAAATACCACCATTTTGAGTCGAAAAACGTTGCTTTAAATGACTTTAGCCGTGTTTGCTGACCAGATTTGAATAGCCAGGTACTTCCCAACTTTTTTCTTCCCATTTCATTCCTCTCTCCACTGCCTTTACCCTCACAAAATACTCATGTTGGGGATGCTATAGTCTCACTGACTCCAGAAGGTTGGGACTCTGGTGCGGTATTCACTATAGTTTTATTTTAAATTATTAATCCAAAACGTTAGAAAAAAAAAACAAGAGAATAGCATAAGTGTGTGTAGGAGACGATGTATGAATGTGAATAAAGCAAGAAGTGTGTGCTAAGATAAAGTTGTATGGCGGTCCATTCTTTCTGCTTACCCCTGCAGTAAATCGGCGTGATGGTTAGTCAGTTAGTTAAGAAACATTAATAAATTGTGAACAGTGATGAGAAAACAGTATTTTTCGTATATATTTTTTTTATAATTCAATTGAATTAAATTTTATATTATTTAGTTGTGCCATTTTAAGTAACAACTGTTTTAGTTTGTATTTTTGTGACAGTTTGATAGTGGCCTTAAACAGCGAAACAGTTGTCATTAAAAATAGCATAATTAAATAATAATAATATTATATTTAATTCAATTGAATTTGAAGTGGATTATACACAATACAGAGAAAAATAAACTACAAATTGAACACGAAAACTGTTTCAAAACAAAGTTATTTTCAGTTTCCCACAATTTCGTTATAGTGCATTTTGTGAGTTTTGATTCTTCATCCCTAAAATAACAAAATATTTTTTGACAATAAGTATTTGCTTTTCTTTCAGAGGACAATGAGGACATTGGACATGCCGTGGAGGAAGGAGGTTGCCGATAAACTAAACAAATTAAGCATTCACATGAAACGCGATTTTTAACGCCCCCTTCGCGACGCGCCCTTATTATGATTAAACATTTAGTTACGGAGGCGGCATCCTCAATTCCCAGTACCTTCCTGGAAGCTACACAGCTCCGCACAATATATCTTATTTCATTCCGGAATTCAGTGCGGGAATTATTTAAGTAGGAATATAAACTGGCGCTGGTGTTACTTTGGCGAACAAATAAAATAGTGTGGCAATTCCACGACTTGACACAGAACACATGACACTCTCCTCACAGTTTATGTCCCGGCTGATGTTAACTCGGAACCATTTACCCCCGTTCCCGCGTTATTTCCAGTCTCGCCCCTGGCCGGGGTGCAATGAAACGACTGTTTTTGCGAGGGAATTTTAAATTTGATTAAACACGCTTTCCGAGACGAAATTTAAGAGACAAATTGAATTTATATGCCGTGTGAATGTTGATGTTGATACGAAAAAAAGCACACGAAGAGCGCGATGTTAAAAGTAAACACGATTGTTTTTTTCTTACCTACAATTGAAAGATGCTGTTCATTGGATTCGATTAATTAACAAAACAAGATAATTATAAAAAAAATAAAACATGCATGAAATATAAAATTGATTTGTATCTACCTTAAAGGCCTCTGTAAGACCTTTTCACTAAGCACAACTTGTTATATATAATATAAATATTCTACATAACATATCGTCGCTGGAAAGGCAAAAGGGATTAAGCGACACTTTTGTCAAAAATGAGTTGTATATGCAGTTTTGATCATTTTTTTCTTCTGAATCGAATGTTCTGACTCTCGATGATTCCTAAGACTTTTCTGGCCCTTCAGCCATGTAATAATAATAATAGCAGTGAAGTTATATAGCGCAGTTTTGTAATATTTCACTTCAAGTGCGCTTTAAACTAAATTAATTATGCTGATAAGATTAACTAACAATGAGAAAATAATACATAATATGTATAAAAATTAAAACTATTTAAAATCATGTTCTTTATCATAAATAGTGAGAGAAAAAGGTTCAAATATGGGTAAAACAGTGCATGTGTACATCAACAGATAAAAAAAACAATTTACCAGAAGCTTAAATAAAAACTTAAATGAAACGTATGAATTCATTTTAACATATTTTTCAAATCAAAGAAAAGAAAATTAGATAAAATTATTAATATTTAAATATATTTACCATGACTCAAGCGACACATGTTTGGGATTTTAAGGTTTTTGTCGCCTTAGGTAACTCAGTGAGAGCATTGCAACAATTACCAAGGAAATAGAATCCAATTTCAGCCGGGATGTCAGGTAATAATACTAGATCGTTGAAGAGTTCATAAGCTTAAAGCAGTAATGCTAAATCCCTCCTTGAACTAAGGCTGATGATTTCTAGTCATACATGAAGCCATCGATTATTCTCACTCACGAGATTTGCATCAAACAATTGATTGAACTTGATTTTAGATAAGAAATAATTGGTACAGGTACAAAACAATCAATTACGGTACGTTTGTTTGTTTTATGCTTTGAATACAAGATATTGACACAACAGTAATAATTGGTCATTTCCCATGGATTTGCATTTCTTCTTATCCTCACTATATCTCGACATCGTGATGACCATCATTCAAGTGACCTTATTTTCAATAATATCCCGCTTTCCTTAGATTTGTGTAAAGTAAGAATGAAAAGCATTTACTAAACTATAATACTCAAAGCTATTGATTGAGATAGTGGTAATGAAATTATATTAAATTATCTACAAATATTCAAGATAACTTACAGTTTAACATATCAAGATATATTTTATTAAAATATATTTTTCTCTAATAATTTACATAAAATTATTCACATTCTGTTGATATTTATACAAATAAAAATGTGTCATAACACATTTAATTCGTTTAAAATAATATACAGTATTGTTGGATCCGAAGCTGCGATAAAACACCGAATGTGTTTTCAGCTTCCGATGAATTTGGAAAATAGTGGACTGTAAAACAATAAACTATACTACTTGATGGAAATGTCTCATTATTGATGTGGAGAGATTGTGGAATGAAGAAAGTGGGAAACCAATTCACTCACCGATGAAGTTGAAGTTAAAGTTTTTGATTATTCTTACACATTGTATTATTAACGAACACCATAACAAAAAATCACACTTCATTTAATGTTACTTGAAAAACAACAACAAACCAAACGAACAAGCGAGACACCAACGAAGGAACACGTTTTTTTACATAACTCCCTTCTGTTTTTTTGATTGTTACTTGTTTTCAAACTCAATGTTGTTGAATACGGAAATCGAATATAGTGAAATGGTTGGATAAGGTAGGAACTGGATAAAAAACAAGAAGGTAAGAACCAAAATAAAGATCTCTTTGAAATCCAACAAGGATATTTGCGGCACGTTTCAGAGTGGTAGACACTATTAGTATCGCCCTGGCGAAAGACCACCATTCGGAATCGAAACGCCGCTTGAAATGGCTTTAGCCGTGTTTGGTGACCAAATCTGAATAGCAAGGTACTTCCTGACTTTCCTCTTCCCCACCTCATTCTCCTCTCCACTACCTTCAGCCTCACTACATACCCCAATTGCGGATGCCATAGTCTCACTGACTCTAGACGGTTGGGAGCAGTTGGAACTCTCGTGGGGTATTAACGATAAAATTAAAATAAAATAATCTTAATTATTATCACTTAAAATACGAATTTTATTGTTAAATACGAGATAGAGATTATTTTTAATAATCCTGCGATACAAAAAACATGTTTTCATTTATTTAGAAACATGTTTACTACGCTCTTGTCAGCACAAAAACAATCTGCATAAAGGTGATGAATTCAAGGCACTATTTTCCCAAACAAATAATATTTTTCGATTCCTATGTTAATCCCAAATAAGTCTTTAATAAGCTCGAACCAAAACATATCGCAGTGAAAATAATTAACTCCACAGGCATTTAAAAAATTCGTTGATGTTTCAGTGTAAAAATATTTTCATCATAATTATGCCCGTTTTTTCATTTGTCTCGAACGCTGGTGGATTTACCGAGAAAAATTCTCGGGTAAAAGGCTAAATGATTTTCTACAAGCTCGGCCGAAAAGTTGAAAACAGGGTGGCGAACAAACAGCCCGAATCCCAAACACTGCATTCGCCAGAAATTCCGTCGCAATGCCAGAATAAACCCACCCTTACTTTATAAAGAGTTTATCATATTAAGAGCGCACGGATTACTGAGTTTTGTAAAGATATTTTTTTCAAGAACTGTTAAATTTATCCAAAAAGGAAGATTTGGCCATTTTTGTAAATCTAATAGTTGATGCGTGGTTGGTTGACTTCCACCTTTTGGTATTATTTGGATAATTAAGTTGTTTATACCTAGCAATTAAATGCATTTCAATAATATATCGACGCTGAAAAGGCAAAAGGGCTTAAGCGACAATTTGGTAAAAATGAGTTAAATATGCAGTTTTGATAAGTTTTTTATTCTGCATAGAATGCTCTGACTCTCGTTTGATTCTTGAAAACTTTTGGGGGCCCTTCAGCCATCAAAAATATATGTACCACTTGGGAGAGGGCACTCATGCGACATAAGTTTGGGACTTTTTTAGCTTTTTGTCACTTCAGGTAACTCAGTGAGAGCATTAGACCTGAGTTACCTGAGTAAACTTTTTATTTCCAAATCCAACCAGGTACTGAAGACTTGTGAGTTCTTTTGTAAAAAAATCTTCAAAGTGCTCTGGTATAAACATCCCAAAATGGCGGCCTTTTTTGCCTTTCCGGCGTCGATATACAGTTTAATAAAGTTTCAATCTCATGAAAAATTGTTGATTCCTCATAAAAATATAGTTTGACATGTATAGTTTGGTTCCGATCTAATATAAGTATAATAAATACAGAAATATATCTTTCAATGCAAAAAACTTTTCTTTCCAATTAGAAAAAAAAAAATTATATTGAGAACGAATTTCCATATATTTTTCTGGTTATTTTTACAAACATCAACCATTAAAATTAATATAGCGAAGGAAAATACTACGATAGTTTACTTTAATACCGTATTAGGAAGATTGACATTCAGCAGACATTTTCTCAAATTGAGCGGCATTTTCTTTTCTTTTGGTAAACTCAGCCTTTTGAATAATTACTTTTAACTTCTTTTCATTTATTTTTCATTAGAGACAAACGTTTCGCCAAATCGAACGGACGAGAAAGCGGGGGGTCGGGTGATGGCAATCGAATATGGCAAAAACATACAAGGCAGGAAGGCAGAGCGAAAACACTTTTAAAAACTTTCCCTCGAACGAAACTCCCTCATTATATTGGAACAAATAGGTCTCCCAACAAACAAGTCGGTAAAACACATATTTCCAATGTAGGTGACTGCTTCTCTCAGAAAAATAAATCTTGGGAACCTAGAAAACTTTTGATTAGATACCGCTGGACCGGGATGCTAGCTAAACGGCCAGATTCGCTTTTCCCACGCCGGGAGATTGTTTAGAATATACGCTAGCACCGGCAGACGAAATGTGAAATTACGTGTCGAAATTTATGGCGGAATAAACTGAACGAAGTGTGAACTGAAACCTTAATAATTCAGAGTTATGAATATTGCGTTTGTAACCTTATATAGTCATGGTCGGTGTAAAGTCGAATAATATACATATCGACGTTTGCTTTAACTCAAGTGTTGACTTTATAGGTGTAAATAGTAGAGTTGAATAACGTTTAGATTATGCGGAAGCGTCGGGTTATTAAATGAGTAATATTAACATTTTTAGCTGTTGGCGCAAATAATAAATTGTCAAAAGAATCGAAACTAGCAATTCACAATGGAGTGCTTATACCAACCCTGATGTATGGCAGTGAGGCATGGAACTGGCAGAGGAAGGATGAAAGTAGACTGAATGCTGTGAAAGTGAGATCTCTGAGACGTATGTGCGGTAAAGCCACGTATGACCGTATTAAAAATGTGGATATCCGAAAATAATACAAGGCTGATGTAAGCGTAGTGAAAAGAATCAAGAAAGGGACGCTTAGATGGTTTGGGCATTTAGAGCGAATCAACGAAGAAAGAAGTGTGAAAAGAATATACGATGCGAAAGTGAATGGAAGAACAAGACGAAGACGCCCGAGGAAGACATCGAGTTATGTGAAGAGTCAGAATAACAGAAGAGTATGTATGAAACGATGTATGAATGTGAATGAAGCTATGAGTGTGTGCCAAGACAGAGTTGTATGGCGGTCCGTCCTTGCGGGGAAACGGCATGATGGTTAGTAAGTTTGGTAGAGTTAAACAATGTTGAAATTATGTCTAAGCGCCAGGTTATTGAATTAGGTAATATCACATTCAATATTGGAAGCACGACTATGCACATTATGTATATTACGTAATGTTCATCAGTACCGTGCAGTGAAACTTTGCCGTTTTGGTTTAATAATTTATTTAACTTTTATGTGATTGAAGTAATCTTCACATTTACATGACTGAAAGGGTACCCGGGTACCTTCATGTGTTTTATATGGAATTTGAAGCTTGTTTGTATTTGTTAATCATTTTATCTTGTTTTAAATGATAACTTTGATGTACTGTTGTGTTTAAATACATAACCTATATATCTTTAATAATATTTTTAATCACCAACTGAATTAAAAACTCCAAGAAAATATGGTACTGGGTGAAATTCCCATCCACTTTCCCAAGTTAGAGCACTGGGTCGAAATGTATTACTTCAGAAAAGTGGTCCAGCAAACTTTGGCAAATTATATATTGTAAAAGAAACCTTCAAATCAATTTATTTAACGAGGTGTGTAATATTTTTTGCGAGAAACTAATCGAAAGGGACGAAAAGTTACTGATGAGTACAACAGAAAGCCAACAAAAATGTTTCACGGTCCAAAAAGATGCCCACAAGAATAAACAGTGAATAATTTCTTGAAGAGTTTCTAATTATAGCTGGTGTACATAAATCAAATAAGGAGCATATTACTGAAGTATGGAGGGCAGATTCTTAGATGACCTCTTATATGTACGTACATCTATGGCTCGAGATACCTTCAAGATGCCACTTAGATTCATTCGTTCTGACAATGATATCACTCGTTTTAGTTATCTAATATATTCATTTAAGTTTTTTATAAAAATCTTAGCTTGCTAAAAAAATACTTTGATCTTGTTTGATTTCTGTGTAAAAATGACCAATAAGAAATTTGATGTTGATTGTCTAAAACAATGGCTATTTTATAAATGACTTCACCGCTTTTCAAACATAAGAAGTAGTTCGTTGATTAAAATGTTAATAATTCTGAATGACGATCAGTACTACCTGGAAAGTAATTTGCTTTATTTATTTATCGGCATCAACGTATATACCGTCTGTATCTACCGATATTCATCAAAATAACCCTTCTTATCGATCCACTACAAAAGTTTGAAATTCCGCCTCGAAAATATTTAATAAGTAGATTAGCTCTTTTAACTTTTGTAGCTTGAAACGAGAGCCGAGTTTCCGAGCCTTGCCGAGTTCTCAAATGCGTAAGAAAATAATGCTAGAAGTAGAAGGAATTTATATTAAAAAGACAGGTGAACTGTCTCAATCGAGAGAGAGGAACAATTTATTAAACTGTTCCGTCTATATCACAAATGTTACCAATATAAAGAAATCAATTTAAATGTTCCCTCTCATTTTGACTTTATTTACTTTAAGAGCATCAACATTTCAACGAAAAAAAAACTTGGAATTACTTTAGTTTCCGATTAGTTGCCTGATTAATGTTAATGTTAAAAACAAATCCTTTAGTCGCTAGCAATATAAATATCAGTCAAATCAAATAACGTCCAATAACAAACAAGTTTGTTAAATAGGAATACTAAACTTTTGCGACATCGATGGGGAATATTCGTTCAAACTACTTTGACCCACTATTATTTCCGGAAAACAAATATTTCAATCGAAAAAAATACTGCTGAAAAAAAACTTACTCAGTGTATTGAATCTATAATAACGAAGGCTTCTCTCTCCCTCAACTTATTACGAAAGCGATGAATGGGGGGAAACGTGGAATCGGAATTAGGTATTTGTCTGACTGAGGAACTTTATGGCGATGGATGCTTCATCTCTCATTCAGGCTGCAGAATGTCACAATACCTTCATATTGGTTGACAGTGATATAAAACAGTAGTTTCTCGTCAAAATATACTTAGAAAAACCTTAAAAATACAAGAATAGTACATTATGCAAAAGTTTGGCATCACAGAGTGTGTATTTTTGAACATAGTGTTTGCGAATTCTAAAATAACCCAACCAAAATATTATACTCTTTTGTCTGAATCTCTGAACATTGATTCCACTTAATTCGAAGAATGGCTATAATTTTAAAGCTTGGGGGAAATTATTCGTGTGGAAAAATTAAATTTATTTCCTTGATTAGATATGAACACAACCTTACATAATTTATCTTGGCTTTGTACTCGGTATAAACAAGTCAATAGGGTATACTGGAATGCCTACATTGAGTGATTTTATTACTTTTAAAAGCATAAATTCATTATTTTATTTTAAAACAAAATGCTTGCCTTTGGTTGATTTTGTTGGTGGATGGTGGATAAATGCAATCACTGTTTTTTTCGCTACAATACCCTTTAATGGGACAAATTATAATATATTTATATAATTAACCACTAACTAAGCACGGGTAAATACAAACAAGGTTACTGCACAGGAGTGCAGTTGAAATTGAAATAAGATTGAATAATTTTACAGAATAGCCTTGGTTTTATAGCTACATTATGGGCATGGTCTTACTGAGTATCATAGACCAAAACATGTGGTCTATGGGATAACACACGTTGAAAAGAATATTGGAAAAATATGTTATCCTAAAGTGTATTTATTTATTTATATTAATATTAATGAACCATTGTCCTTATACAAAAAAAAAAATAACACGAAATAAGAAAAAAAGAGCTACAGAGAAAGAACAGCACATACATAATATTTGAATGAATCAATGACAAAAATAGAACAAAACTATAAATCTGATAAAATATTCAAGACAAAGATTCAATAAGGTTTTGGTAGAGTCAATGATGTTAGACATAATGAATTGTATTGCTTGAAGATTATTATTGTAAAGAATGACAAAAATCATTTAGACTGGTACGAAAGATTTCGAGGCCACGTCTTGAGTTAATAAGTCTCGACATTCTGGACCATGGAGAATGATTCCCATCATTATTATAGTATAATGACAATTGAGGAACAGCAATTCATTGTTTCTGAGTCTAAGGCGAGGAATGTTGAACTTGATGAGTGGCATCGAAGAAGGTAAGTCGATAAAAAAATTAATAATTTAGAAAATGCGAATTAAATCGAGTCTAATCTATGTCTTTCCTACGCTTTTCTAGTGAAGATTTTTTTTGACAGCAATACATCAAAGGATGAACGCAATAATATAAGAATGTTTGACATGTTTTGTGACATGGGATGAAGCACATGTGCTAAACTGGTTGGGTCATTGTTCCGTAGGCTCTCTTTTACCTTAATCAGGTTATAATTATTTCTTCCACGTTTTAAAATCCTACATATAATAACACATTTTTAAAATTACCTAAGCGTGTTTATATTTATACGTTCATCATCCGTGGGAAATTATGATTCATTCATGACTTTTATGTAGAGCAAACGGTATCCCAACAACATACGAATATATTCCAGACTTGTCTTCGCTTTGCGGTTAATGTTTAGACCATCTAAGGAATGGTACCTTTCACGCTTGTATAATATGCATACTCCGATACTAACGAACGATTTACTGCATGTACGAACAAATAATAACATGCATCCATGTGAATTTACATTGAAGTTATGCACTATCCACGTGAACGTATTATACTGCAATATACTGCAGTCGGCCGATGTTTTATTAGGCTATTTCTCAGTATTAGGATTTGTACCAGTAGTACAGTTATGAGTGCTAAGGCGTTCATTCAAAAACAGATGCACCAAGACTTGAATAATGAATATTATGTTAATAATAGTAGAATTAAATTGCATAAGCATGTAAAAAAAATAAAATTATAATATCATTAACTTGCAAAGAAATGATTTTTTACTGTTCTATAAACTATAAAAAATGTTGGGGGAAAATAAAACATTAAATGTGTTATGACACATATTAATTAAATAAATGTAATTGGCGCACGCCGAGTTTGAACCCGCGACCTTTGGATTCGTAGTCGAGCGTCTTACCACTCGACCATGGAGGCCGTCGTATGACGTGTCTTGTATTTTATGTCTATGGTTTCAGCCCTTTTGCCTTCCCAGCGACGATATGTAGTTAGTAATAAGATAGAGCCTAAGAATTAAGATTTGTTCAGGCCCTTAAGGTCATTTTTCACGAAATTTCGCTATCAAATCCATAAATTATTATGATTATTATTAACCTACCTCTTATTCTTTCCCTCCAGACTTCATTCAGTCTCAAAACAATATTACAAAAAAAGAACAAATTGATCCAAAGCATTATATTATTTTTAGTAGGTTACATTAGATGTAATTGTATATTAAACAAATTTGTGCCACATTGTATTACCAATGAAGCCTGCCCGTTTAGGTTACAGAAATAGGGTATAATCTAGCACTACCCACTCGCCTGCCTAAATCAGACCGTCACACAACTTCCGCGTCACGACTCTGCCGCCATGCGACCAATTATTATTGCATAGTGCCTACCTACCCAACCAACCAACGACGTGCATGCGTTATGCAAAAATAAAGTTATTAACTTTTCCTTTTTTGGAAGTTACGTCAAGATTATGTTTTTCAATAGTACTTACCTACTCATAGTTGGAATGCGTTATTTTAGCTAGAATTTATGTAAAAAAATGTAGGTACTTACATAGTTTTGCAGAAAAAAACCATAGGGTTGTTTACCCTACAAAATATTTTTAACCATTTTAACCGTTGTTTTAGTTTTATATTTTATTTAAGTACATATAACAGACATGATGCCCAAAACATACATCCATGAGTGGTTTTTTTATAGGCCTATTTAACAACAATAGTTAAAGGTAATTGAGTAAAAGTGAAACAAAAGCAAATTATTAAAATTATACAAGGTTGAACATAAATAAATTGATTATTGGCACCTGCTTGGAACTTCATTCAGTTTAAACTAACAATGTTATATTTTTTTGTTGTATTTAATTAACATTTTAACCGCTTGGGAGTAAGTGGGCAAACAACTGGAAAGGTTAGTCACGTTTTTGTGTATTCTTCGATTTTTTTACTATAGAAAAAAATGGATCAAAGAATAAAACCCATGATTTGTTTATCCACAACTCCAGGACGCTCATCGTCATTAACATCTTCTCGGCCTTCTGAAAAATGTTTATAAGTGGCGCAAGCGCTTTACAGAAGGCCGATAAGATGTTAATGACAATGAGCGTCCTGGAGTTGTGAAAAAACAAATCATGGATTTTATTCTTTGATCCATTTTTTTCAAAAGTAAAAAATCAAAGAACACACAAAAACGTGACTAACCTTTCCAGCTGTCAAAAACAAACCACTAATCCAAAATTACTGATAATGCTAACATATGATAAACATATGTGTACCAACATAACAAAAAAAAAATCGAAAATCGAATGTACACAGCCCGCGAAAATTCAAAATTCACCTCCTCTTTTGAACAGGCCATGTATATTTAATCTTTTATATTCGAACACACAATGATATGATCTCATTCAAGATAAATACATAAAATAAAGCCATTTTTAGCAACGTCGATTCTGAATGGTGGTCTTTCACCAGAGCGAAACTTATTATCGACCACTCTGGAACGTGCCTATATACTATTCGTAATTGTATTAAAAGAATATGTAAAATAACACATATAATTTGGATAAGATTTATTTGCGTCCGCTATGTCTCGAACCCGACCTCTGGATTTGCAGACGAGCGTTTCAACAACTTGACCACGAATACCGTTTAATAAGCTTTAACCACAGTACGGGGTAATAATGAAGATATAAAACAACGAAGATACCGAAAAAGCTCAACTCCCCTTCGGGGAAGATAAATAATAACATTTGTACATTTGAATCTAAACGAAATTGAACAGCCGAACGATTTATCAACTTCAATAGAGGCAGATCAAAAAACAAAATGAAACTGATTGAAAAATCTCGATATTGTATTATTAAATAAAGCCATCAGCGTCTTGGGGGGAATTTCCACCCCTCCGTGTTGGCTCTAGCAACCCTCTGTGAACACTCCCCAGTCAACTGTCAGCTTAATTTTCATGAATAATGGATGCAGTTTAACTTCCGTGATTAATCAAGTCCAAATTTTATCAGAATGGCATATTATTATTACACGCTTTCGGGATGAACGGAACTAAGTGATACACATCGTGCTTGTTTCTCTTTACCGGCCCTCCATACTAGTGACCTAAATTATATAAAATATTGCGGAATCTATTATTAAATCGAAATGTAGGTTAGAAATCTTATATATACATATATTTGAATTAATATGCGTCACAAAAATTCATATTAAATAATATAAAGTTTATTGCGGCAGGTTCCAGAGTGGTAGATACTGAATAGCCGGATACTTCCCAACCTTCCTCTTCCTCATTTTGTTCTCCTCCTCACTACCTACAGCCTCACAACATTCTAATAATACACAATACTAATTGGGAATGCCAAAGTTCCACTGACTCCAAACGGTTGAGAAAAGCTGAGTTTCTTACGTGGTATTCACTATAAAAAAATAATATATTTAAAAAAAAAAAAAAAATATATATATATATATATATATATATATATATATATATATATATACATATATATATATATATATATATATATATATATATATATATATATTTATATATATATATTTATATATATATATATATATATAATATATAAATATATATTTTTATATACATATATAAATATATATTTTACATGTTATTTTCTTATCTTACAACTCGACGACGCAGGCCGTCATACATAATAATATTCATACATAATGGACGACCAAAGTTTAAAATGTTTCTCCACTATGAAGGATCTTGGAATCATGTTTGATTGTAGGCTGATATTTTAAATGTTATCATTCTCTATATCACTTGAATTATTATTATTTAACTCATATGTACTATTTATATGGCAGGCAGAGTATTGCACCCACTGCTCTTTTCGGTTGAAATTAACCATTCATTTATTATTCCTTTTATGAAACTCATTGGGTGTTTTTTGAGTTTATGGATTTTTTTGTAAATTTTCATGTTAACATTTTTAATCGTATGTCGGTAGTTTTTTAATGCATTCGTAAAAAAATGTATCCATGAGAAGTACAAGACAATCGATATGTTTTGCTTGTAGGGAGTATGTAGGCTTGATATAACAAAAAAATATCATGTGTGTTGTATGGTAACGAACGGAGTTCTAGATCAATGAAAGGTAGTAACATGCATTTAATGTACAAATGTTTCGACTCTGATTGTGGATCTCTTACCAGGATTTTTTTTTAATCTTCTTTTAGAACAAGTTCAAAAATGACAAAAAAATATTAAGCATCTGAATTGAAAATAGAACTATTATTTTTTTTTGTCCTCACTCGGTTTCCAACCCTCGACCTTTGGACCAAAGAGCTTATCGCTCTGCCACGGAGGTCGTCAAGTGCAACGTTTACATCGTAACCGCACGCGATAAGAATCTTCAATGTTTTCGTAATCGCCGATTATCTGCACGATTTTATACGCTTTAAATATTCGGTTAGACATTGGCATGCTTAAATTTACAGCAAAAAAAACAAAAAATTAAAATGGTATGGAACTGAGTGAGATTTTCTAGCGAAATAAAAAGGTACTTAAATGACGGACACGTCAAAAATTTTAAGCTGATCAGGAGATTTTTTTAAATATATTTTTTTTAATAGTGAATACCGCACAAGAGTCCCAATTGCTCCCAACCGTCTAGAGCCAGTAGGACTATTGCATCCCTAATTGGGGTATGTTGTGAGGCTGAAGGTAGTGGGGAGGGGAAGGAAATGAGGAATGGGAAGGTTGGAAAGTACCTGGTTATTCAGATCTGGTCACCAAATACGGCTAAAGCCATTTCAAGCAAATTTTCGATTCTGAATAATATTCTTTCACCAGGGCGATACTTGATGAGTATCTACAACTCTGGAAAGTGCTGCAAATATACTTCTTATTATTTTATATGAATTAAATGTGTTTTGACACATATTAATTAAATAAAAGTTATTGGCGCACGCCGGGTATGAACCCGCGACCTTTGGATTCGTAGTCGAACGTCTTACCACTCGACCATGGAGGCCGTCAAAGAGGTAGTTATATGTTTAAATTGGAAATAATTTTAAAGCATGAATACTTATGTTTTGAATCCATTACAAAGATGGCTGCCAAAAATCGGAAGAAATTAAAAATAATATTCATAATTTTCAATGAAAGTATGACTACGATTAAAATACCACTTTATAATAAGGTCACAATGGTCGAATTGGTAAAGGCGTTACTCCCGGATAGAGTAAAGAATCCAAGTTCGAGTCTCGGTTGTGACCATTGTCTTCTTATTTCCTGTCTTTTTCTGTTTCATATTTGTGTTTTAGATTATTGAAATTATTTTATATATATCTACGTTTCTTACAAAAATGACAGAAACGAGACTTCATAAATCCCATTTAAATTAAAAATTTTACTGAGAACATAATATCTAAGCCAATGTTGTGTAGAACTGTTACTACGTAAGGATGCAATCGCTTTGCGTGAGTGAGGGGAGTTATTACACCACTCAATGTTTGTGTGTATGTGAAAATGTTATAGCACTAAGTCAAATAGACGGTGACCATTCACTACATCTTGTTACTCTCACTGAGCTGATTTTAATGCTAAGTGAAGCAGATTTCCTTTTGTAATCAGTAGGAAAAAATGTCCTTCTAAGGGTTTCTTAATTATTTTTTTTTTACGTGAATACCGCACAAGAGTCTCAACTGCTCCCAACCGTCTAGAGCCAGTGAGACTATGATATCCCTAATAGGTGTATATTGTGAGGCTGAAGGTAGTGTGGAGAAGAAGGATATGAGGAAGGGAAAGATAGGGAAGTACCTGGCTAATCGGATCTGGTCTCCAAACACGGGGGCTAAAGCCATTTCAAGCAACGTTTAAATTCGAAAAGTGGTCTTTCATCAGGGCGACACGAGTATCTACCACTCTGGAACGTGCCGCAAATAAACCATATTTTAAGTTTATATCAATTAAATGTGTAATGATATATTAATTAAATAAAACGTATCTGCGTACTCCAGGTTCGAAACCGTGACTTCTGCATTCGTAGTCGAGCGTCTTACGACTCGACCACGCGTCAAATTTATTTACAAAAGGCATCTTTAAGAGCGCCGCACTTAGCGATTTTATTGGCTAATAAAAACCTTAGAATTTAATAACGATACATAAAGATTATTCAACGGACGTCAGTTTCATCTACCATGAAAATTTTGTCTTGGGGCAACGGTTTTTTCAAATAATTCATAATTATTTGCATGAAACAAATACGGAATATGATTATTGTTGCCACTTTATATTTATAAATAAGAATCCCGCACAAGAAACCCAACTGCTCCCAACCGTCTGGAGCCAGTGAGACTATGGCATCCCCAATTGGAGCATGTTCTGAAGCTGAAGATAGTGACATGGGAAAGTGATGGGGAAGTGGAAGGTTGGGAAGTACCTGGCTATTCGGATCTATTCACCGAACACGGGGGCTAAAGCCATTTCAAGCAACGTTTCAATTCTGAATAGTGGTCTATCACCCGGGTGATACCTTAAGTATCTACCACTCTGGAACGTGCCGCAAATATACTTTATATTATTTTATATGAATTTAATGTGTTATGACACATATTGATAAAAAAAAATTATTGATTTATGTACTATTGTATATATATATACATATTTTCCAAAAATTTGGCTGCTTAAAAAAATTATAAAAAAGCAAGCTTTGTGTATAGTGCAGGTAGTTAAATGTGTAAGCGTCAAGCTGACAGCGAGCTTATATAAAAAAGCGCCGAGTATGTTGCGGCAACGTTCGGTGTGAATGGCCGAACGCCAATTCTCACACCATTAAGTCTCGGGGCAGAACATGTTAATCCTCAGCGAATGGAGCTTACGAGAGAATAATTTATTGTCACTTTAAAAATAATAAATAACAAATAATACAAAATCGCAAATCGTTTTTTATCTAACGACAAAAAATATCGTATAATATTTCTCTGTCAATTTTTTGAAGGACGAATTTATGTACTATAAATTTAAAGTAATTTGAAAATATAATTTTTAGCATTAACCTCTTGTGTGCCGCAGGTGCCAATAGTCACCAAGCATTCATCATTATCTTTTCTTGAGTTTTTATCCTTTAACCCTGTTGTTCGCATATTTTAATATATCATAATCACTTGTCAATCTTATTTTTTTTTTTGTATATTATATTTACTTAATAGCGCACAGGAGTCTCAACTGCTCCCAACCGTCTAGAGCCAGTGAGACTATGAAATCCGCAATCGGGGTATGTTGTGAGGCTGAAAGTAGTGGAGGGAAAGAAGATGGGGAAGAGGAAGAGGAAGGTTAAGAAGTACTAGGCTATTCAGATCTGGTCACAAAACACGGTTAAAGCCATTTTAAGCAACGTTTTGATTCTGAACGGTAGTCTTTCACCAGGGGGATTCTTTAAGTATCTACCGCTCCGGAACGTGCCGCAAATATACTTAACATTATTTTGTATTAATTAAATGTGTTTTTAATTGTTTTTTAGTAATAAGTTGTTATTAATCAATCCATAGAAATATTTTGCATTGCGTTAAGCACAAGTTGAGTAAGAAATATTTAAAGTTTGCTTACATTACTGTATGTATTTACAATATAACCTCATGCAATTTTATTTTTATTTGAAAATAAATTTTTTCAGCCACACAAGAATACAATAAAATGACTGAAAAATATTCACATTTACTAATCATTTTTTCATGTCATATGAGGGAGAAAAAAGCTATTCTCCAAATATAAGTACCTATTCCAGAAAAAAAAAACAATTAACAAACAAAATTAAAAAATACGTAAAACACATTATTTGAAAAGATGGCATTATTGACAAAAACACCATTGTGCAAAATACAAGTGAGTTGTAACGAAATTACTACGAGGTACGATAGAAGGTGTACCTTGCGGAAATCTGGCATTTCAGAGGTTAATCGAATTTACTGTTTTTTTGTAATGATGATCTGCTGGTTATGTATTGTTATTTTAAAACTGTCGCCAAGCCACGTACTGTAATCGACTATTTATATTACTCTAATTACCACTATTTTTTGTACCGCGTAATAGTATTGCGTTCGGTAAAAACCAATTGATATTTTTTCCCCCATTTTATGAACACTAACGACTTATAATAGCTGAAAGCTTCATATAAAATGTTCTTTAGTGTGTAAAGTAATATTCATATTTGGATGATTTGTACAGCGCCGTTTTAGTGAAAAATCCCCTCCAGGCCGTTGTACAGATCTTATTTTCTAGTTGATATTAATATTTATTCAAAGAAAAAATAAACAAGAACACACTTACCTTGCAGGTCCTCTCAGATAGACGAACTTATTAACTTAAAATTATAGTTATGATTTTATAAAAAAAAAAAAAAAAATATATATATATATATATATTCTTTTCCCGATTTTAGGGCATGAGAACAAATTTAAAAATGAATTTTCTGAGTTTTTCGTATTGTATTTTAAATTAGTTACCCTTAGTTATTTAATGGTAGCTTTCCCCGTTGCTGTAAACATGCAAACCATCAAAGCGTCTATTCTACAACCTTGTTCATAACGCGTGTATCTGGCTTGTATTATTTTCGGAACTACTCTTTTACACTTATATTAATAATAATAATTGGCTGATTTATATAGCGCCGTTTTCGTGACAGAAATATCACCTCAAGGGCGCTTCTTTATTCTTCACATTCATGCCAGGGATCTCGTATCAACTATATTCAATCAACACACTGATTAAATATATTTTTTCAAATTTTCCTCCACATAAATATTGTTTTTTCAAATGTATTCGTAATCGTTAAATATTTGTATATTTTCGACCCAGGGGTGAGAAATCTTTGCGTCATTTTAGAGTGGGTTCAGTTGTTAGCAATTTGCTTGCTCGAAGAGATTTACGAGTATTTTCCTTAGTCTGGCTTCTTACATATATCTGTATCTACCTCAACTGCATGCACTTCCATTGCATGCTGCTGTACATTTGTCTACTTCCGTGATACGGATTGTTTTCCACAGAAAGGAAATACAGATACCATTATTTATCATCTATTGATGGATAATGGCCTGGTTGCACTTCTTGAGGTAAATTAATCATTGTTAGTTTTTTTTACAGGACTTGCCTAACTGTCAGGCTTCGACCGATTTTCAAGAGTCTATTTCTGAAATCTTCTAAAGCAAATTAACAATACCAAACAAACAATTTGGATCCTTGCCTGACATTTATAAATATCTGTAGCTCTTGATAGAAATGACGTTGCAAGCTGGAAAATGTACAAAATGATTAATCTCCAGATTAAATTTTAATTATGCCCATCCTTGATAAGTTTCTCTATTCGAGTTGTATTAAAAATATATTTGTATTTGTTAAAACGTCTTAGAAACCTAAATATGAGGGTTATAGAAGTAAAGGCTGCAACTTTTTTCATCCTAAATTATTTCTTGAAAATCTGATAAATCGTTTTTTGTATACTTTTTTTTCATGAATATGGTGATACATTTAAAGATTATTTTTTCAAGTTGTTTCTATTTTAATGTACAAAAACATTTTGATAAACAAAAGGCTCTGTTTTTTTTATAATAATCACTCAAAAGGTTTAAAAATGCTAATGCTGTTTTAGTAGATTGCTGCTTTTGCTTCTAAGCCCCTCATATTACAATACATAAAAGGTTTTTTTAAATCAAGTAACCATGGTTTCGCTGTAATGTTTTTCTTAGAGTGATAGATATGTTGACCCTTTGTAATAACAAGGTTCCATCTTACAATGTAATATCATGCGATAATGGGCTCTGTAGAAAGCTCCTTTAGAGTTTATTATCGCATAGCAGTGCGGTGTCAGATAGAAATTTGTTATTCTAAGGGGTCGATGTGTTGATTCCCACAGTAGCTCAAAAATCCATTAGAAAGGAATTACTTTTACATATTCGACAGTTGTGATGTTGGTCGGTTTGTTTGACAGACTTTCCAAAAATAAATTCACATAAATTGCAAAGAAAAAATATAATTTATATTTGTATTTGTGTGCTTCAAATTTAAAAAAATGTTTTTCAATGGAAACTATTTTGAAAAAGAGATCAGCGTCAATTTTCTTTGATGGCTTTATCGTAAGGTGTTTTCCTCTGTACTTTTTATTTGCAACTAAATTGAATCTACCCAAGTATTGAGCCTAAATCTTGCCTTGTTAAAACTTGTTTATGAAAACTGCAGAATTTCCAAGAAATTTTCCGCCCTGGTGACAGAACGCCAATGGCAAGTGACGTGGGGCGATAATTTGACGATTATTTTTACCTGATAACGCCGGGAACTTTCTTAATTTTGGGCTACACTTAAAAGTTCTTAAACACTCGATGAAAAAGGTATTAATCATTTTTCGATAGGAGCTGTTAAGTGGTGGGTAGATATCAAACACAAATACACGTTATGTTCTTACAAAACCCAATGTGTTTTTATGTAAGGCGGATTAAAATGTAACAAACATGATTAAGATAGAGAAACTTGAATGGTTTTGAGTATTTAAAAAAATCTTTGTGTTTGTGAGAAATTTAATGAAAATTAAATAATTGGTATTTATAAGACCACAGATTTTATTTTATTTTTTATGACCGACCGGTTTCGCTTAGCCTAAGCATCATCAGGGTACAACGTTAAACTAAACGAAAAATACAAAGTGTGCTTACAAATTAGGTATGTTTCCTGTAAACTTAAAAAAATATCATTATTCTGAAATCACCTTCTCGGTTGACTTTTGCCTCTTTCATTTAATATTATCTATCTCTTTCTCTCTTTTCCATTTTCATAATGGTAAATTTTATTCAAATGTTTTCTAACTGTTCTCTTATTTTTTTCTCTCTACGTATGTATTTATGACCAAACACTTTGTATTTCTTGTTTAGTTTCATTTTGTGCTCTGATGATGCTTAGACTGAGCGAAACCGGTCGGTTATAAATATTTTAACAAAATCTGTGGTCTTATACAAAGTAATTATGTCGTTTTCAATAAAAACGTCAAACCACAAAGTGATTGCTGTCTACGAAAATATAAAAAAGACTATAACTAAAAAAATAGAGTAGGATACGTTCCAGGAAGATATGGTACAATATTATAATACAGGCAATCACTAGAAAAGTCAATCTGCCTAGCTAGGCACTAATATTGAACGAACAAAACATAAAAGCACACATTTAAAAATATTAAAATTATTATGACAAATGTACTTCCTGTTATGTTATTTTCTTAAAAAAATGGTTGAAACCATGTAAATACTAAATAATAAAAATAATTTTGGTGCAAATAACTGACGAAATTTTGATCATGAATATGGATGAATAATGTGCGCTTAGTAAGTGATTAAATCTAACAAGTTTAACTGATTCAATCCAATTAGAGTTCAAAAAGCCATTACATAATTTAATTTTAAGTCAGCAAGTAGAATAATGTATTTTCCTTCAAGTTGATATATTTTTTTCAGATACACCTCTCCGTTGGACAAAATCTTCAAGAACTTAATACATTCAAAATTACTTTAACGATTTATGTTTGCCCAATTATTTTTCCAATTCAGTGGATATTTAGATTAATTTCTTTTTAAAAAAACCCCGTTCCATAAATAAGGCTTTCGTTAGACTCGTAACTAGCTACTGGGGCAAACATTTTGTAGAAACTCTCATTAAAGGCTTCGTAAATATAGCATTACTTGTAAAGGCAGACTCTAGAAAGCATTTCATGTTCAACTTCTATTTAAGTTTAAATAAAGTTAATTGCAAATTGGTATTTATTTGTCAAAAATCTAACAATTTCAATATCAATAGTCACATTAAAACAGGCGGCACTGCATACACCCGTCATAAATATTCAACAGTCAGCTCAAATCAAAGGCGTCTCATGAAATAAATGATATGTAATCCTTGAAAGGAACATTTTTATGTTACTTCTATTAGCATTTAAAATTTTGATGTTTTTCAGCAGAGGTCAAAATTGGAATTTTCTTTATTGGTTATTTTTATTTGGTGACTTTAGTAATTTAATCACCTCAAGCAAGGTACTTTCCGTGGTTTAAAGTAGAGTGTAGTTTCTTCTTCAGATATGAGTTTGGATTATCTTTTAAATTGCCCAATACGAGGTACAGACCTCAGCCTATACTATGACAGGTCATTGTATGAATGACCTGTTTGAATACGAGATGGTCAAATATATGCTCGGCAACCGATATGTGGTATAACAATAATTATTTTGACTCTGTGCCTTGGTATGTTAGGTACTTCTACAATATTTCGAGCAAGGGGCTTAACAAATGCTACACAATTGTCCAACTCCATGGAAGCGGAAGAATTATGGCGTCCCTTTCTGATCTTTGGCTGATTTTTCTGGCAGTTTTTTTTAAATATTTTAATTGTAATTTTTTTTATTTAAAACAAACTAATTCACAACTACGAGGCGCCTATCGCAAAAGCGCATTCCCCATTGCCAAGCGGAGCCCCGCTTGAACAAAATTACTTATTTCAATTGTCAGTGAGCGAAGGAAAGGAAATGTCTAATGCAATACCTAATGGCTCGAAGGGGGGTGTAATGAGATGCACTCCCGAACAGGTGTTGCGCTGATCATGCCAATATTTGAGAGGAGCAGCATCTCGGGGCCATCTAGAAAGTTTTCATACGAGTGATTAATTCGTAGAGCAAGTTTTGTCTGCGGAAGTCATGGATGGAAAACTTGCTAGATTGGTTACTATTACTGTACAATTTTCGTTAAGTCGAAGTAAATCACCAAGGGCAGATCAAATTTCGATAACAACATTTGTTGAATTAAAGAAGTCATTTGTTAGGTTCTTACCTTAATGTTTTTGACACAAGTCAAACCCATCCAACCATTTTGCTATTCAATTTCCGTATTCAACAATACCGTGTTCAAAACAATTGACAATCAGACAGAAGAGTTGGATGTGAAAAAACGTTTTGCTCGTTGGTTTTTTTTCTTGTTTGTGGGATTTGTTGTTTTGATTTCCAAATAATATAAAATAAATGTGTTTTATAAATAAAAAGACTAAATCGGTTTGGTTTATTTGTTTCGTTAAAAATACAGTTGTGTAAGAAGACTTCAAGAACTTTCATCATCAACTACACCGGTGAGTGAATGGTTTCCCATTTATCCTTCATTCCATAATCTTTTCACAAGCTGAAATTAGAAACTTCCATCAAGTAGTATATTTTATCGTTTGAAGTCCACTATTTTTAAATTCATGTGAAACTTAAAACTTATTCGGTGTTTAATCGCACCTTCGGATACAACAATTTTCATGGATTTAATTTGGAAAAAGTAATTATGATAGGTACCTATACATCAGTTTAAAAAAAGTTTGCTTGTCGTTTGTAATGTAAGATGCAAAAAGATAAATACATTTTTATTGTACCTTGAAGATTTTTAAAATTTTAATGTACTTATTTTATTTTATTTTTCTACGTGAATGCCACAGAAGACTCTCAACTGCCCGGAGCCGGTGGCACTATTACATCCCTAATAGGGTATATTGTGAGGTTGAAGGAAGAGTGCAGGGAAACGATATGGGGTAGAGGAAGGTGGAGAAATACATGGCAAATCAGATTTGGTCACCGAGCACGGTTCAAACCTTTACAAGCAGCGTTTCGATTTTCAATGGTGATATTTACCGGGGCGATACTGAGAGTACTCTGAAATGTGTCACAAAAATAAAACATATAAAAATGTGAAAAAACACGTTTTAAATCAACGAATTTTATTTTGGTACTCTATAATTTGAACCCCCGACCTCTGGATTCCTAGTCGAGGATCTTAACCGCTCCACTACGGAAGTCATCCATATTCTGTTGTCATTTTACTTTGATTTTCTTAAAACCAAGATCACTAAATTCTCTTGTTCTGTAAATTACATTATACTTTATTTAAACTTATTTTCTTTACAATGTGTTGATTTTTCTGACATAATTAGGTATTATACCACCTACATATGTCTCACACTTTTGCACTATAACATACACCTATCCATTTTTGTGTATATTACCTTCTGCATCTGTGTGTAAAGTGTCAATTAAAAATATTAAAAAAAAAACTTCAACATTCAGTCCCAGGGTTAGTGCAGCTTTTTGCTATCTGAAATAACTAGTTTACCGCAACAAATTTCAGCTAGCAACGGTATTTCAATCATGAGTAATGGAGTCATAAATATTCAAGATTAAAAATCGACAAGATGTCACACATGTTCAAATTTATCAAAATCAATTAGAAAAGATTTTATTATCCTTTTTCTTTCTTTTCATTTTTGACATTAAAATCTAACGGATAACCGAAACGAATGTGAAGAAATACGTACAGAGCCAGGTCTTAAACAAAAAACTGTGGAATTTTAAATCAACAAAATATATAAGAAAAAGAGGTAGTTAATCTCGCGTATTCATTTCGATGGCAAACTCTCACTTAACGAGCGTTATTATTTATCTTAGCGCCAGCGAAATGAGAGTCTGGCTGAAAGCTGATAGAAACTGATGAGCACTATAACTATCGCGAGTCTGCATATTGCTGCAGGTGTTATTTGCAACATGTTTCTCGAGATTTAAGGATCGAACACCGCACTCACAACTAACAGTAGGGTATTAATTTTACCTGGGAACAAGTTGCAACTGATAGCTCTTAATTTAGTGAATACCGCACAGGAGTCCCAACTGCTCCCGATCGTCCAAATTCAGTAGGACTATGGTATCCTCGATTGGGGTATTTTGTGAGGGGAAAGAGATGGGGAAGATAAAGGTTGGAAAGTACCTGGATACTTAGATTTGGTCACCAAACATGGCAAAAACCATTTCAACCAACTTTTCGAATTTGAACGGCGGTCTTTCACCAGGGCGATACATAAGGTATCTACAACCCTGATATATATGAGATTAATTTAGAGGAATAATCTGTATAAGTGCTCAACACTGAAGGTAAGGTAAAAAATAATTTTTTTTTGTATTTGTCTGTTTTGAGTGGAAAAACTTCTCGAAATTTTAGTTCTATCTGAAGTTTCTCGGAAAACGCAATTAATATCGGCTTGCGAACATCATTTCCGATATGAAGAGTGAAATTTTTGTGAATCGTATTTTCCTGGGACCTCGCTGATTTCTTTAATTAACTTGTGCTTTTCTAATACGAACTTTTCTTTGGTCTTCTTTGAATTACAGCTTAGCATGATTAACTTCGTAGACAGCAAATTAACATACGAACATTTTTTTAAATCCATTGATCTTTGTTGGAGTCACAAGACTTACATTATTGACACCACTGACTGCAAAGTTAACCATGTTAAGCTGTGCTTCTAAACCTCCTCACAAAGAAGGAGTTTGTAAATATAAATTTCAGTACCTACTTAAGTTCATGTCCTCCAGTTTGTAGGTAACGTTACGTAGTTATTTACGAAGAGCGTTTACAACGTGACGCGGTATCTTTCTGGCACCCTTTTCAAAATAATTGAGAGACGGCTACCCAAATAACAAGAAATTCTTTCTCATCCACAACAATGAGCGAAACTGAATATTAGGAGAATTGCCAAACATAAAAGGGCTCACTCTTAAATGCGTCCCTACCAAGGGAAGATCCCGTTCCGGTGTCATAATCCGACTTTGCATTGAGTTCTAAGAGTCTCTTGAGGGTGTTATTCCCAGTGAAGTAATACAAGAATTTATCCTTCTTTACGAGTACCTAAATACACGAGCAGTCTTCATACATTATTACCAACGCAGTATTACAACACGGTACGTGACGTTTTAAACTAGTGAAGCCTTCAAAGGTTTATGTTCTCCCGGGAGTTTTTAGGTGACTTGGCAAGAAAATGTAATTTTCAAAGGAACGTTCATAATTTTTAACGGTAGATCTAATGAAGGCGATATTTATCACAATTTTCACACGGCAAAAGCAATATTATTATGGATTTGTACATCATATCTACAGAACTGATATGTTAAATTATAACTAGCAAAGAGAAAGCAATACTAATACAAGTGCCCGGATGATATTTTAATCTGTAAACTCGGTACTCGTAACATAAATTGTTGTAAATACTAATCTATTTTGTAATATGATAAGAGGTATTGGAAAATACATAAAAAAAGAACCTTACTATAAATTATATTCTGACGGCCTTCATGGTCGAGTGGTGAGATGCTCAACTACGAATCCAGAGGTCGCGGGTTCAAACCTGGCGTGCGTAAATACTTTTTATTTAATTAATATGTTTCGTACTTCATAACCCATAAAACATTTTAATTCATATAAAATAATATATGGTATATTTGCGGCACGTTTCAGAGTGGTAGATACTTTAAGTATCGCCCTGGTGAAATACCACCATTCAGAATCGAAACGTCGCTTGAAATGGCTTAAGCCGTGTTGGGTGACCAGATCTGAATATCCAGGTACTACCCAACTTTTATCTATCTTCTTCCCCTCCACACTACCTTCAGCCTCAAACATACCCCAATTAGGGATGTCATAGACTCACTGGCTCTATACGGTTGAGAGCAGTAGGGTTTTTTGTGCATTGTTCAGTGTGAAAAAAATATTTGAAGAAACAAAAAAAGTGTTACCATCAATCCCAAAATTTATTATTCATCTTTCAAATTATATTTGTTAAATATATGTAAGACTTCTGCCTCACAGTTACAAAATGATTTAATAATACCAATTAAAAAAAAACCTTGTTCTATTATTTTTTTATTTAAGACCTGACCGGTTTTAACAAAAGGTGACGGGCATCTTCAGACAGGTACATGGTATATTGTCTATTAATGTCCGGAATGGACGCTTATTGAGTGAAAATTTCAAGGTGAACATCTGTGACATAGGGTTTTGTTTTATTGCTGACAGAGGCGGCTTTACAATAACATTTAAAAAAATCCTTCGGGTAGTTTTATTACCTTTTGAGAGACGGGTCTGCAAATTAACAGTTTCAAAAATAGAAATTATGAAATTTAGTTGTTTAAACCTACTACAATAGCAGTCCATTGCACTTTTAACTATCTTGAGCTGCACTGGAACTTCTAGTGAGGAGTGCTAGGTTTTAGAACTTTTAAACACATTCCGTTACTACCCATAAAAATTCTTAAGTAAAATAGTCAATATTGTAGAACCGTGTGTATCCTTTGAAATAAAATTTTCAATTTTATATTTGGGTTAGAGATATTTTCGAAGTTTTCCTCGGCTTCTAGTGGTTATTCTAGTTTAAAAAAATGTATTACGTATTACTAAAATAGTGTCAAAAACAAACCGCTAATCCAAAATGGCTGATAATGCTAACATATGATAAACATATGTGTACCAACATAACGAAAAAAAAACGATAGTCGAATGTACACAGCACGCGAAAATTCAAAATTCACCTTTTCTTTTGAACAGGCCATTTATGTGTAAATTATTAATCTTGGAAATTAATGTTGTATATTTTTAACTGAAATGGGGTGAAAATTGAAATATTATTGTTATGTAGAAAATTCGCATCGTATTTGAACATAAATTGCTCTCAAATCATTACTATGACTCGATATTGTTAAATATAACTCGACGATTGTGTGTACATTACATCGTGCATTGTTCCCGAGCACACACTGTTCAGAGAGCACACACCTCTCGGCAACTTCACAAGTCTCAATTTCGCGTAAGATTTACAAGCGTAAAGCAGCTTTAAATATATTCTCTTCAACTCGGGCGTTTCTTTTCAAATAAATCTGGAGATTTACGATCTCGTAAACATTGAACATAGGCAAAGAAACAGTCCTTTTCAATGAGAGGTCGGGTCAGGATTAGGCCTTTGTGTGAAGGGAAGACGGAGGGAAGGGAATAAATTCAGACTCTCCTCCCCTGGCCTGATATGATATGTCGGATACAAAATCTTCTTCGGACTTCTTAGGAGATTACACAACTTTTTCACTGCGGAACCGGATCTTTTCCACTTCCCCTAACATCTTGTTCGCGTTCAACTTTTTATGTTCTATGATAATATATCTACTGATTTCACCAGCTTATTCCAAAAGTAGATTATTTGTTTCCCGCCGCACTTCGATACACTTATGTAACAGGATTTTTAATCTTCGAAGTTGTGGCTCAACTAGGATCAATACATTTATTTATTTTCTATAGGAATCCACTCTGAAAAGTGTTGTGGTCAAAGACTGTTGTAGTAAATACATACACGAAAATTGTCATTTCAATGACTTTGCAAAATCATTTTAACCATCGAAAAAATTCAACCCAAATTTCTTAGATATATCAACTATAAACATAACCTATCCATTGAAAACATAAACTATAATCAAGAAAATGAAAAAAATAAGTTTCTATAAAATCACAGATTTTATGTTAATATTTATGACTAACCGGTTTCGCTTAGCCTAAGCATCATCAAGGTAGACTAACCAAAAAATGCAAAGTGTGTAGTTATATAAACATACAGAGCGAGAACACAATATAAATCAATACAAAGAAACAGTGTAATGATTTTCTCACTGTAATCTTCTTTTGTTTCACATTGTGTTGTCCCCTGTAAGTATACTCGTATAACTGAAAACTTCGCATTTTTCGTTTAGTTTAATTTTATACCCTGATGGTGCTTGCTAAGCAAAACCGGTAGGTCATAGAAAATAGAATATAATCTGTGTTCTTATACAAAGTTATTACTTCATTTTGATCAAAAATGTCAAACCACAAAATGATTGCTTTCTACGAAAATATAAACAATAACTATTTGATGAAAGAATTAAACTTATAAAAAATTTCAGATCGAAGAATTATTTTTTACTTGACTTCTATTAATAAAATTGACAACAGTATTATGGACAGTCCTGATGATTTACTGAACCTTATTTTCTTTCACATACCAACTTGAACTACTCGATAAAAAATTAAATTTTGTTGTAACAATTTTATCAGGACTAAGTCTTTGACATACTCCCTTGTACCTAGATTTAATGTATTCGGTAATACATACGCAGATGTGACTGATGTATTTAACTGGGCGGAATGTAGACACAAGTGGGTTTTAATATCATATATCTCAACCAATATTAATTTTATGTTATCAAACAATATTTTCCTTTGTGTGAACAAACGATTTAATTTTTTTCACTGCTTAATGTGAAACTTTATATGTGATTGCCCACTCGGGCGTATACAATAAAATAAATAATTTTATTTTTTTGAACAAATAATTGAACTACTTGTCTTTTACTTAAGCAATGAAGATGTTTCAAAGTTTATTATGAAATTGATGCCACGACCTGAAAATAGTAGCGAACAGATTTTTTTAAATTTAGTGAAGCTACGACTTTCGAGAAGCTTTGCTGCTAAAGATTTCAAAAGACATTTTAATTTTCGTTTCATTTCACTATGTGATGAGGCGTATTAAAATACATAAACTCATTTGAACAGGCAACCTTTTTTCTTTTAAACATAAAATAAAATTAACTTACTGTACCGCTAATAAAAACAAAATTATTAATCACAGAGAGGTTTTGACCGTTGGTAACATTACTATTCTAGGCAGTTGTTACCTGTGAACCATCTTATTAGCATGATTAATTTAGTATGAAGCGCACTTGAAGTAAAATATCACCAAACTGCGCTATGTAAATTCACTGTTATTATTATTATTATAGTTAAAAATCGCGGGATTTAACTTGACTTGCCAAGGAAATCAGCCCATCAGCCCTGATTTACTTAGCGTAATTGCCTTCCATGTACCTAACAGAACTACTCGATCCAAAATTATTTTTAAAAGCAACAATAATATCAGGACTGAGTCATTTAGATACTCGCTTGTACCTAGATTGCATACAGTGGGTAATTCTTTAACAGATATAGTAGATACATTCAACTGCACTTAATCTAGTTACAAGAAGGCTTTGATAGCATACGTCATATTTTTTGTGTTAGTATTATTTTATATTATCTATTGCACAATTGTGTAAGAGCCCATACATATAAAAAAATTATTATTAGTTGCTTTAATCTCAGCGTGAAATCAAACATGCTCAGTAGAAGATTTCGGCTCTGTAGTCCACCAGTGGAAAGGACACTCTTCCTGGCGTTCTGTACTACCCTATACACGTGCGAGCTCTGGACCAATTTTAAAAAGAGTAGCATGGAAAGGCTTCGGGTCCAGGACAACAACGTCTACCGCATGGTGTTCAGTCTTCCCAGGTACTGCAGTGCTTCCGGTATGTTCGCCGAGGGGCGAGTTCCAGGATTTGCAGCCCTTATGAGAACCAGGGTAGCAGAAATGCGGGAAAGGATTAACAACTCCAGAAATGACCTCATCGTGGAATCCCGTCAGATCCCGAATTCAAGCATAGAAGCGCATTGGAGTAAATTATTGACCCCATCAATCTTAAAGCTGCCAGGATGAACTCCTTCTTGATGGCTTTTTGCAGAAATGAGGCCTAATATCCTCTATCAATATTTTTTACTTATATTATTTAAATATTTTATTTTATTCTATTTATTTATTCATTTTTTTCTCATTAATTTCTGTTCATTTTTATTTGTTAATATAATAATTACTATGTATTGATATCAATTATGGAAGGTTGCATTGCACTACTGCATACCTTCCGGAATAAAACTTTATTATTTTTATTAGTTGCTTTAATCCAGTCATTTCAAATATAGAATAATGTCTGGTGAAAAACATAATAGGAAGGTACTTTATATTAGGTAGGTAGAGATTTTATTCCTTTTTCAAATATGATAATTTCAATCAATATCACTTTCAAATTTGAAAAGCTTACACTCGCACGAACACGCGAAATAAATTATTACATTTTGAAATTATCCATGAATATTTAAGTTTACTATTAAAAAATACTATTACATTTCCTATTAAGTTTACTATTAAGAAATACTATTTAAAAAATCTAGAAGAAATTCTTGATATGGAATGACAAACATCTAATTACATCTTACTCAAGATGCACATACGTAATATGTAATGCAACCTCTTTTGCTTTAATAATTGCATGAAATTATGTGCAGAAACTGCATCGTATAATAAGCTGAAGGTAGATGGAGGTAAAGAAAGACGGTAAATCTTTTTCGTCATGGGAAATGATTATTTTGCAGAGATCCATATGCCTCCATTGTGCGGTAAACGTGACGTCTTGGTTGCCAACTAATTTAATCGTTTTACTAACTGCTCCGCTGGTTTTCTTCGGACAAGATTGGATACACATAACTTGTTATGATGTAGATTATTAAACGTTGTTGGTACTTAATTTAAAAAAAGATCTTTAGTTCTTAATACAAAAAAAACATAGTGGAAGTTGTTCCAACTTTGAAAATAGGCTTCTCTCTTTTTTTTTGCCCAATTTTGGATGGTTTCCTTACACATTCAAAGCCGGCAGTTATATTCCAGCCGCCAGCCAATCTCATCCGCAAACGACCTCTGCCGCTTTTTCCCAACTAAGAACTTTATTATATAATATTGTTATTCAATTGACCAGTCAGTAGCTGAGTGGACAAACACGTTGGATTCCCACGCAACCCGGGAATTTTGTCTTAAAAAAAATGGTCATCTGTAAGTAATACCAAGTGACCATCATAGTTTTGATTGAGGTTGAAGCTTTTGATGAAAACATCTGCCGTCTTAGACTTCTTCATTGCTGCTCCATTTTCAGTTAATTTTTTTTGTCTCACAATGTGATGCCTGATATGGTCCTTTGCGCGGTTGCTAAAAATTAATAATTTTGACAGAGAAATATAAACTTACATATCTTATATTCAATCCAGTATAAAAATGAAGTAACTAACTGAATTTTATATAGACACAAAGAATCGTCAAATAATTTATACAATAATTAAACACAGACCCAAAGTAGGAATGAAAACATAACCAAAATTAGTATAATAAGTAAATATGCATTGGTTTACATGTATATGTATCTGTATATGGGACGATTGAAGGGTAGAAAACTAATAACGAAAGGGTAATCATATTTGACTATAAAGTAGTCGAGAAGAAGAAACAGGTATAAGTGTTTAATTATACATAAAATGTATCAAATATTACAAATGATTAGTAGTTGAATTAATCTAACTAAAGAGAAAAAGAAAACAAAACAAAATCAAAATAATAAATAATGAAGAATAAGTAAAAATTTAAAAAGAATTTAAAGATTTTTTCGATTGACATTTTAGTGGTATGTATCGATGTGAAATCTAAAAGTGTTGGCTCAACCCAAACCTCCAGTAAATAAATTGCTCTCTCCACAAATGAAGGCCAATTATGAAAATAACCAATAATCAAGCTTTGGAACACCCTGTTGTGATGTTTTTTTTTTCAAATAAAAAAATGCAAAAGCGGATATTGCATAATATTAAATCTTGAAATATTATTCCAGAGCCTTTCTGTTAAACTTTAATATAAAGCACAGTGTGACACGAAGTCAGCTTAAAATGCGGGTACATCTCCGTAAGCCCAAGTTACATGGGATATTTCAGTTAAAAATATTTCTCTTCCAGAGCCGGGCTTTTCCCGGCCGTTGTGCCGGCGGAGGGGATTAGGGGCTTTCCCGAATTGTGCAATAAGTTCCCCAATGCGGATAGAATGCCGATTAAGACAGTACCATCTCTAGGTGGAGCTAACCTAAGGCGGACGAACGACAACGTGCTTTTTGTATGAAATTGAGATGACGCTAAACGTTAGTTTGTGGCATTCTAAGCAAGCAAAACAGCGAATGATTTATCAACAAATTTGATATGGGTGGTTAGAATAATGTTTGAGGTTTCCAATGAATACAATTTTTTTAACTGTAATTGTTTAGATTCTATGAAAAAGTCAGTAAAAGGTGCAGTTTGAAAACTACCAAAGGCATTTTGAACGTTTTATCCAAAATTACGGAATTCATTTTATAAAGAACTAGCGAGTACCCGGTATGCTTTGCAATTCCACAATTGCCAAATTGGCTTACCTATCATTTTTCCCCAGAAAAATAAATCCAAACAGACTTTAAAACGGAACCTGGCTTTTATTGAAACAGATACTTAAAAACATCATCAATACTACAATTTTAAATATAAAATTTAAAAAAAAGATATACTTTTTCCACGCATGTTCACTTTAAAAAAATGGCTATAAACGAAAAATAGTGAAGATTTTTACATCTAACAACTAAAGTAAAGTAAACTTAATTTAATTCAAGCAGTGCAACAAGTTCAAATCCAAACCTTCCTCTTTCGATCTCCTACTTCTAACCACTTTCTTCGGAATCAAAAATTCCCCGGATAGAGGATGCCGTAGTGCCACTGGATTCGAACAGTTGGCACGCTTGTCAAAAAATTGCAAACCTAAAATGAATTCTTGAATATGAAAAAAATATACATTCACTGGGTAATTAAAAAAAAAAGTGAATGCCGCCGAATAGTCCAAACTGCTCCCAACCCCCTGGAACTAGTGGGAATGTAGAGCATTCTCAATCGGAGTATTATTTCAGACTGAAGGTAGTGGGCAAGGGAAGGAGTTGGGAAAGATGAAGGTCGGGAAGTACCTGGCTATGCAGATCTGGTCACTAAGCACAACCAAAGCCATTACAAGCAACTTTTCGATTCGGAATAGTGTCTTTCACCAAAGCGATACATTGAATATCTTACAATTATCATATTTTACTACCAACCGGTTTCGCTTAGGCCAAGCTTCGTCAGGGCAATTATAATAACCAAAGAATACTACAGAAAATTAAAAAAAAAAATCGCGGTTTATATCAGAGTTATTTTTATTTTAATGAAATGTGAAACCACCAAGTGATTACTTTTTATGCGAAAAAATATGTATTTATATAAAAATGTTATATTAGCAATTAAATATGAATTAACACAGTAATGAAATGAATTGGAATGTGTATACTATACGACAAATGAAGAAGCGGTTGTTGAGATTCTATGTCTCATTCGACCGGTCGGCAGCTGAGTGGACACACGCGTCGGTTTCCCACCCGGGCGTCTTGGGTTCAATTCCTCTGCTAGCTAAAGTCCTCCATCATTCCACTTATTATTATGGAAGTAGGAGTTTTTTTAATATTGTTAGGTTTTTGTAACGCGGGAATGTTTTTCTTTAAGAAAAATAATATTATAAATATTATTTATAATTGTAATAAATGTTATTCACTCTCTTTCCCACATCCTTTGCCACCCCCAGTGCTGGGACCATCGCCCGCCGTTCATAAGTACGATTTCTTCGCCCCACACTTTAAAAGGCACATTTCCGTAATAGCCAAATAATTATATTTTATATGCCAAATACAGTTAATTGAAATCTGTGGTTTCCGATTTGACGGCAGACAAATTGGGTACGTTTTTCTTCGTTGCCCAATTTTGATTAGTAACTCATTTTGAAATGCATTAAAATATATTTTACGGCTTTTGAAATTAATTTGCAGAGCTCCACAATATTTTTAATAGCATTTATTAGGTAGTAAAAATATTCTACCATATTTTTTTCTGTTACAACCGTTTTGCCTTCAGAAAACTTATGATTATAATCGTTTTTTATTATTGCTAGTTTTGAAACGATTAATTGGCGATAGAATTCAATATGAATGACTTAAATCACTCATTTTTTGTTAATGAATTGAAGCAAAAACTTTGTACTAGACCACAGATTTTTTAAATTTATTTTTTTACTATTAATATCTTGCTAACATATATAGCAATCCCGATGAGTTATAAAAACTCACTCTGGGACAATGGAAATTAAAGAAATACATGAGTTACGACAAAATACAGAGATCAAACTAACATAAATCAAACAATATAACATAGCAAGAAATACAGTGTAAAAAAAAATAATTAGGTGTTAGTTTTAATATAAGATACAAAATTATGAATAGAAACAAAAGACAAAAAATGAAACCCTGAAGTGCAGTAAATGAGGATGTTTTTACGCTTCCGGGAAAAGAAAATTGATTTCGAAATTAAGTATTTTCATTTTTAAACGAATTAAAAAAATATTCTTTTAAAGCCTTATTTTGGTTATTTCTAATTTTTTAACTGTTAATTCATGGTGGAATTCCAATTTCATGATTAAATAAAAACAAATTTATAACTTTATTCCACTTTTTTTTGTTTTTTTGACTGGACCGGTTTCAGTCTAGTACTAGTACTAGTCTGAAGATGGCCGTTATAGGCTGAAACCGGTCCAGTAAAAAATAAAAAAGTTGAATAAAGTTATAAATTTGTTTTCATCAAATCATTATTTTGAATTATTTCACTAAGTTGACTATTTTTATATTTATCTGAAAGCGAGTTATATAATGTATAGGCAATGTATTCCAAAGATTTCATCCCATACTTTGTAGTGTGTGTAAGTGGAATGTGAGTTTTATTGTTATGTTGGTGGATGTTTCGATTGTGAAGGGGATTGATGTTATTTTACTTTTTATTACCGACCGGTTTCGCTTAGCCTAATCATCATCAGGATACAAAATTAAACTTGACAAAAAAATACATGGTGTTCGGTAATATATATACTTACAGAGAAAGAACACAATATAAAATAAAATAAAAAAGCAGTGAGAAAACTATAGAGTGACGATTTAATTTTCACAAAAAATAGAAAGAAAGGGGCAGACAGTATGAATTGAAAGAGTTTAATTTTTAAGTTCAAAAATTTCCAGTAGATACGAAAATGGAAAATAATATAAAATCTTGATAAACCAGTACTTTACAAAAACAACATTACATCATTGTCATTAACCCCTAACACCCTCAAAATGTATGAATATCTTAGTCTAAGCAATACATGTACCAGTCTGAAGATTTTCGTGATATTTGGAAATAGGTCCAGTTCTAATAAAAAAACAAAAGTTAAAAATGATGTTTTATTAAATTAGAGTTGTTTTTTCTTTCTATTATTCGTTTGTAATTTTATAGCCACTATAGAAATATAAAACATTAAATCCTCTATCACGGAAGTAGTCAGTTGAAAACAATAAGAGATTATTTTATTTATTTTTATATAAACGAACCGCTGTTCAATTACAAAAAATACACAATACGAAATGAAAAAAAAAGCAACAGAGAAAGAACAGCACACACATAATATTTGAACATAATACAATAATTATATAATGTTCATACCACTAATGTTCATCCCTTATTCATGCGCATTAATTAAACCAAATGTGGGCGTTGATAGCTTAATTAACATGGCACAGGTAGGAAGCTTTAGGCTGTTATCGATTATTTGTAAACAAAAATAGTATCCCTCTTTTATTTTCTAGGTATTTGAGGATTAACGATATTGAGGCTTATTTTGATGATAAATTCTACCTTTTTTATAATATATAAAATATTAACGTGTTCAAAACTAAATATTCATTAAAGAAATGAAAAAAAAAATTGTACAAGAACACGAATGTTATTTTATTTTTTATTACCGACCGGTTTCGCTTAGCCTAAGCATCATTATGATACAAAATTAAACTTAACAAAAAATACAAAGTGTGCGGTTACATATAATCGTACATACAGAAAGAGAACAAATTATAAAATAAATTTAAAAAAATAACAAAACAAAGAGAAAACAATAGAAAAACATTCAAATTATAGCAAAGGAACAGAGAGAAAGAGACAGAAAATATGAGTTGAAAGAAACAAAACGTCAACTGAGAAAGCGATTGAGGAATAATAAAAAAAAATATTACTTTACTGAAAATATACCTATTATTGGACTACTGTACAATTTTACCTAATTATTAAGAATATGACTAATACATGATAAATGATGCTTGAATATATTATAAGCACGTGAAATAAAACAAATTAAAACTAAGTATTTAAGAATCTTACCACGGCTTTCTACGTGTACATACGCATTTGACTTGACGGGAAGTTGTGGTGTCGATTCTCGCCTATAATTAAATTTACGTGCTTTTATGAATTTTGTCAAAGAAAAACGCGTTTATCATTCGTTGTATTCTCCCCGCATATTCTTGAAAGGCTTGTGGCATGTTAACAAAATCCTAATAATAAATCTTTTTTAAAAGTAAATGCTATCGAACAAAGAACTCCAGTGTAGGTATTGAATTTTATACACATTTTCTGTCGGGATTACGTCATTTTCATAATATATACGAAGTTTTGAAACATACATCCAATATAAAGAAAATATATAAAATCGACGCTATATTTCTTGCACTAGATTGTTTTTAAATAAAAAAAAACAGTATTAAACTCTAGTAATTCATAACTCTTAAACTATAGCCCAAATCAGACAAAATACTTGATTACACAATGTGGTTTCAAAACAGATATTCCTTTCATTAAATGTAGTCTCTTTTTGGTAAGCCGTAAAGTAATTGTTTTTCATGAAAACATTAAAACACTTTGTGGTTTGACATATTTAAAGAAATAAACAAAAGGAAATTGTCTCATTTAATTAATATTATCTGTTTCTTTCTCTGTATTCCTTTGTTGAAATTTGAATTTTATTCTATGGTTTTGTTATTTTATTTTATCTTATGTTCTCCCTTTGTATATATATATAACCGCAAACTTGGTATTTTTCGTTTAGTTTAATGTTGTACCCTGATGATGCTTAGGCTAAGCAAAAACAGTCGGTTATAAAAAAATAAATAATATCCGTGGTCTTTTACAAAGTTTTTTTTTAAATTTCTTTACAAAAACTTTTTTTTTCATCTGTACTTCAAAATCCACAGGTTGAAAAGACCGATATAATAACCTACCTCCGAACCCAAATCAACTTTGGGCACCAATTTGAATATCAAGATTTGACGTGTTGTAGTTCCACGCACCCTGCGTTAGGCTGCGACGTGTAACGCGTTAGGCTTTCTGAGGCGAGGGAGGGTAGTCGTGTCATTAATCATGATATATACCAGTGCAGGGAATCGGACGGTAACTGCTTCTCAAGGGTTCCGTCACGGCCAACTCTAATAACCATCAACTCAAATATACGATTAAAGTGAAACGTTGGGTATTATGGTAACGTTTAACGTTGGTCGGTAGATTTGCGTTTCAACAAAATTATTATTAAGCTTAAACCAACTAGAATCATGATTAACCTTAATGTGCTGAAAGTTTCACCATAGATTTTTTAATGTTCCAGTAAGTCTAATCGGCTGAAACTTCTTGAATTCTCCACAATAGAGGAAATGAACAATCAAACATAACAGTTAGATAGGTGGAGGGTAGTTTATGAGCGAAAAACGTAAAGTAAAACTTACACCTTTTAATTGCTGACGGGGTACCCGGGTACCCTCATATGTTTTGTATTGATTTTTTTACAAGATAAAATTAAAATATGAATATTGGTGATACAGTTTCAGTTTTATTGGGTTAATATTAACCCAATAGTTACATTGAATATCTGAAAGTATTATTTAGAATTTTTATCGCTAAAATTAGTTAAACTATCAATATGGAATTTCACCATTAGTCAACAGTTTTAAAATTAGAAATAATAATAATTGAAAGAATATTAATAATATTTCAGATAAATATGAAATAGAAAATGCCAAAAACTAAAAAGAATAACGGTCGTGACCGAGACTCGAACTCGGAACCTTTACTCTATCCGGGAGTAACGTCTCTGTTAATTTAGCTACCGATACCTTATTAGGAACCGGTATTTTAATCGATCTCAAACTTCATTGTAAACTACAAGTTTTATTTTTCAATTTCTTCCGATATAGACTGCCATCTTTGTAACTAATTTATAACGTTACTCCCGGATAGAGCAGAGGTTACGAGTTCGAGTCTCGGTCGCAACCGTTCTATTTTTTCTGTTTCCTATTTACGTTGAAGATTATTGATATTATTTAAATTATTAATATAATGCTTTTTCTACTAGCTGTTTCTTCGTACATAGCAACATAATAAGTTGTCTCTTCATTACTATGTACGAAGAAACGTACATAGTAATTATGAGAAAAAGTTTGAATTTTCATAATTCCTCATTGGAACCACAATAAAGTCGTCTACTTCCTAATCCCTCGCCCCTCACGCCGCGTGAGCTTCCCCGCAGCAGTTTGGCATAACATTATGTATGACGGAAGCTGATCTGACGCGTTCCCCTTTACATTACGCCGGATATTAATTGAATAGGCACATCAAAACCGTTATTGGGATATCTGCAGGGGACTAAATTAACGATAACTACACTGGCGGGTAATTGAACGGTTTCGGAAGATTAGCAGTAATGGGTATTTCATACTCAGGTCGGGTTAATTACTATTCCAGGAACCTAAATAAACATTCGTTTTTGATTGAAGAAAACAACATTAACTTTTCTTCTTCTTACTTTAAGTCGCATAGTTAGTAATGCGCGTAAACCAGAAGCACGTAATTATATTACGTTTCAGATCGTCATAATTCTCATCGATGAGCAGTTTTTTTTTTGACATATCAACGGTCCCCGCTAAACGCCAGCCTATGCCCGTTTTAGTTTTTGTAATCAACTAACTAACTGGTTAGTTAACCATCACGCCGTTTCTCCGCAGGGGTAGACAGAGAGAACGGACCGCCTTACAACTCTTTTTTGGCACACACTCCTTGCTTCATTCACATACATACATCGTCTCATACATACTCTTTTGTTATTTTTACTTTTCCCATGGCCCGATTCAAGTATTTGATTTACTTGATGGTACCAAGTCTTCCCCGGGCGTCCCCGACTTCTTCGTTTATTCACTATTGCACAATATATTCTTCTCACCGTATTTTATTCGTTTATTCACTTTTCATGTCCACAGCATCCATTTCTTGATTCTACACTTTCATCAGCCATGCATTCTTTCCGGATATCCACATTTTTAACATGGTTTTATATCACATACGCCTCAAGGATCTCATTTCTATAGCATTCAGTCTACTTTCATCCTTCTTCTGCCGGTTCCATGCCTCACTGCCATTCATCAGGGTTGGTATAAGCCCTTCATTGTGGACTGTTAGCTTCGCTTCTTTTCACACATTTTAATTTGTTCTCCATTAATGGAGTTTCCTGCATTCACCCTTAAAAAAAGTCTGAACAAATTATAAAATGAAATAACAAAACAATGAGAAAACAATAAAATAACATTTAAATTATAAGAAAATAATTAATTAAATTATGTTATTTTTAAGTTAAAGAACTGAAGTGGAGTTCTACAGGAAAACTATAAATTGATAATAGATAAATGTTTTTTTTTCCAATTGCTTCTCATTTGTATACAATCTCTTCTCAACAGGAAGTACTTACAAATGCGGGAACCGATAAATTTTGCAGTAGTTCTGCAGAATTTGGGCCACGGGAAACCAATTGGAAGCCAATATAATGGATTTTGGCAGCTGTTGGCATCGTTGAACGAGCCGGAGCCCATTTGTGATGGAACGTATTTTTTGTACGTTATGTCGTGGGTTGTTTTTCGTCAACGGCAGCACTCAATTCTTCCAAAAGGTCGTATTGATAATATTTGTTGATTAGCCTTTTCTTATCCATACTATAAGGAAACTAAATTCCCGGGCATGATAAAAAACTGATTTCATGATTTTATCTGCCAATGTAATTCTTTCATAACCTATTTATTCACTGAGTTCACTGGTTTGATTGATCTTTCAGCCTTGGTTTGTTATATTAAGTCCATGATTTTTAAATTCGGTCCATCTTGAATAAATTTTAATGCTCTTTTAAAATCTGAGCATTTGTTTTTTTACAAAATCAACACTCGCGGAAACTTTTGACGCGTCTAACTATTTAGTTAAAATTTAATGTATGCTTCCTACCAACATATCTTTTTAACCTTCCTCTTCCCCATCTTCTCTCTCTACCTAAACTAGTTTGAACGTCACAACATACCGCAATTAGGGATGTCATTGTCTTACTGGCTCCAGACGGTTGGTAGCATTATATATATATGTTTTTTTTTTAAACGCTCTAAACCTCCGTTTTTTTACGGAGGTTCACTTTTTGGTCCTTCTACACTATTATCGTGCACTTTATTTACATTTATTTTAGACGCTGACGTCAAAGGCTTTCCACTGCGAAGGTAATCAATCTTCCATTAGTTTTCTGTATCTTTTAAAATCAAAAAAAAATGTTTTTTCCTCTATGACACAGATAGTTATAAAGTTTTTTGCCATAAAAAATGTTATCTTTTTTTTAAAATAAGTATTATCGCCCGAAATAAACAAAAATAGATCTCCGGTGCTTAAATTATAACGTAAAACAAAAAATCAAACACGTCTCACTTAAACATCCGTCAAAACTAAATTAAAGGGCGTAAGGGATAAAAATTTTGGCAAAATGCTTGATTAAATAAGCATTAAAATAATACAAAATTTTCTCTGTGTGTGTCACTTTTTCAATTTGTTTTAATAATTTAAAAAAAAAACGGAAAGAAAATTTTCTCTAGTTCATGTGTTGATGACGAGCACAACATGTTATTTTTTGGCAACTTATAAGTGATCTATGATATGAACAGATACTAAAAGTCATCAATCTTTGTATTGTATAGAAATTATTAAGATACCCACATTCAAGTAAAATTGTTTGCTTTGTTTTCCCACAAAATCATTATATTTAACAAAGTTTGAGCGGAATATGTAAATGATAATAAGCAACTGATGCTGTTGAGTGTTTCTTTAAACTTACTTAAAACACGAATTAAATATTAAAACAACCATCATCATAAAACATCAAACCGAAAACCATACAAAATCTAATAAATAATTCATAATACCCAAATTCTTAAGTAAACCATTAATCTTGATATCTTGCTCGTCAAACTTGCCCAAATGGGCTTCTCCTTTCACATGCTTCAATTTTTCAGAAGTTACCTCGAAAACAGAAAGCAATTTGTCACACACGGAATCTTCCAATCCGCTGAGTTTTCTGTTCTTTCTGGTGTTCCCCAAGGGTCAATCAATCTTACCACTACTTTTCTATTTTTATTAATGATATTGCCGAAATAATCCGTTTTTTCGCTTTCTCCTTTTTTTGCAGATGACCTTAAAATATTTCTACAAATAAGAAGTATTAAGGATTGCCTGCTTCTTCAAGCTGACGTCGATAACATTTCTGAATGGAGTCGACAAAACCAGCTCAATATCTCGAAATGTGTAGTCCTTTTATTTTACCAGAGCATTTAGTCTCACCTACCACAGGTACACCATGCTCGATCATAATCTCAAACGCGTTTCCACTATAAAGGATCTTGGGATTGTGTACGAAAAGCTTGCATTTCGTGTTCATATCGAAGGGCGCCAGTCGGCATTGAAAATTTTTGGTTTGTTCTCAAACCGTCAGAGTTTTAATAAGCGAAAATAGAACACTATATTTCTCTTTGGTCCGCAGTGGTTCAATTATTTGGAATCCTCATGAGGTTAAAAAAAAACATCTTGAAAGAAAAAGTTCCTTTTTTTACATGTGGGAGTGATGACCACCAACGAACTTTCTCCTGGGCATCGTTTCACTTCTTATTCAGACTGCTGCGGGGCTATACGAACCCTGCTATTTTGGAGCGCGTAAGTCTCTATGTTCCTGATGACTATCTAAGACAGCGTCTTCATAGATTATTCTATCTTCCTGCCTGTAGGACCAACCTTGGTTCTGCCGGTGGGAGAAGTATTTTGCTCCTGAACAAAATCTCTTCCGATAACGACTTATTTCATGTCAGTGAGGAGATTCAGAAGTGAAATCCAATTGATTCTTTGAAAGAGTTTCTCCTCATTGACCTGATCATCACCACTGCCTGAAATTTTATTTTTTGTTACTATAATTTGTATTTATTTTGTAAAAAAATTAACTTAAAAACTTATATGCACAAATTCAAAAACTTGTCATGTATAAGAAATTTAATAAAAATATTATTATTATTATTATTATTATTCTTCAGAAACATTCGAAATGCTAACTTTGAAATTTTTTGAAATTATGTTACCTATTGTATGCCGATGATCCGATGCTGATTTATGACAGTATGGAAGATCTACAGTTTCTTTGTGTCTAGGATGAATCAAATATGCACGCAAAATTAATTAATAATGAATGTAAGTGAGTCCAAAGTCATGGTGTTTGAAAGAGAGTGCGAGAACAGCGTGCAATATCGTGGTAAATGATGAATACTTGGAAGCAAGTGGATGAGATTGTGTATTTGGGAAGTATGTTTACGAGAGACGGAAAGGCTGATAAGGATATTGAAAGAAGGGTGAAACAGGAAACTCCATTAATGGAGGATTGAACGATGTTGGCGCAAATAAAAAAAATGTCCAAAGAAGCGAATCTGCTTGAAGTGATTGTACCAACTCTTAGAGTAATAATATTTGGATAATTTGTATGGCGCCGTTTTTGTTAGAAAAAGATCACCTCAAGGGCGCTTGTATGATAGTGAGGCATGGAACTGGCAGAGGAAGGATGAAAGTAGAATAAATGCTTTAGAAATGAGATCCCTGAGGCGTATGTGCGGTAAAATAATGTACGACCGTATTACAAATGTGGATAAACGGAAAGAATGCAAGGCTAATGTAGGTGTAATGAATAGGAACAAGAAAGGGACGCTTAGCTGGTTTGGGCATGTCGAGCGAATGAACGAAGAAAGGAGTGTGAAAAGAATACATTTAATGGAGAATATATAAGTGAATGGAAGAAGAAGTCGGGGACGCCCGAGGAAGACGTTGCGCGATCAAGTGAATCAAATACTCGAATCGGGCCACGTGAAGAGTTAGAATAACAAAAGAGTATGTATGAGACGATGTATGAATGTGAACGAAGCAAGTGTGTTCCAAGACAGGGTTGTATGGCGGTTCGTCTTCTCTGCCTACCCCTGCGGAGAAACGGCGTCATGGTTAGTTAGCTTAGCCTTTTTAAGCACAAATCGATAATGTTTTATTCCAAATACATAGTTCGAAAGGAGGTTTTAAGATTGATTTAGTTTCATTCCCTAAAAGCAGATACATTTATTTACCAAGATAATTGTTTGTTATCGAACGACTGGGCGGTACCTGGTGGTAATTTGGAAAATTAATGTCTTCCGTCCCTTGTGTGGTTTCTGACATCAAATCCATAGGAAGACCCACGTCTAGGTGGATTACGAAATAACCATTATATTTCGTAAAGGTAAAAAATCATTATTTAGTCTTCTGGGTAAGAAATCATTTCAGCAGTAAATTATAATGTGTTCATTTATTAAAATGGTATCTTGGATATCAATTGAGTGTTTGTTGTTTGCAGAAAATAAACATTATTTTTACAAGTAAATAATGATTCTAATATATACTAATAATTGACTGTTTGTTGTTTGTAAAAAATATATATTATTTATACAATTAAATAGCTTATGAAACTAATATATGTACCACATATATTTCAAAATTTATGCGTTTGTTGTTTGTAAAAAATATGTCCAGCAAAAATAGGTTAATTTTATATATTTTCGCGAGGCCTGTCCAAAAGAAAAGGTGGCTGTGTACATTCGATTATCGATGTTTTTTTTGTTATGTTAGTACACATATGTTTATCATATGTTAGCATTATCAGCCATTTTGGATTAGTGGTTGGTTTTCGACAACTGGAAAGGTTAGTCGCGTTTTTGTGTGTTCTTCGATGTTTTACTTTTAAAAATATAGATCAAAGAATATGTTTTAAATTTTGCGTTAAAAATGGAATAAAGTGCTCTAACGCACTTAAAATGTTGACTGTGGCATTTGGCGAGTCTACTTTGTCTCAAAAAAGTACAAGTGGTACAAGCGCTTTACAGAAGTCCGAGAAAATGTAAATGACGATGGACGTCCTGGAGTTGTGGAAAAACAAATCATGGATTTTATTCTTTGATCCATTTTTTTCAAAAGTAAAAAATCGAAATACACACACGAACGTGACTAATCTTTCCAGTTGTCAAAAACCAACCACTAATCCAAAATGTCTGATAATGCTTCCAATGATAAACATATGTGTACCAACATAACAAAAAAAACGATAATCGAATGTACACAGCCCGCGAAAATTCAAAATTCACCCTTTTTATTTGAGCAGGCATGCAGCACAATACATTACAAAACTAGTGCATAAACTTAGTCACAAACAGACGAAATTTAAAGCAGGGGTTGGCAGAGAAGTTTGGACCATCACACAACTTTGTCTTGACACACGCTCCTTGCTTTAAAACAAATTTAGAGTGACCTACGTAAAATGGTATACTTCCCTGTATTTCTCATAAACGACACGTATAACACGAGTTCTTAGAGGCAGGACTAACCAAGTTCAGAAATTCTAGATCAAAATTCTTTTTTAAACAATGAAATTCCACAAAGGATTTAATTATAAGGATTTTCAGTTTGTGTTCTTAAGAAATTATGTATGGAAAATAAAAGTAAGTTGATATTAACTCTCAAATATAATTAAATATATTATTTTTTGGAAATAATATTAATAACCTTCAACGTAAATATGAAACAGAAAAAGTCAGAAAATAAAATATTTTACTAAAAAAAAAATAAAGTTATTAATACTTATTATCATTATAATTGTTGTTATTTGTATTTAATATAATAAAATATGTTTAGTGAGATATGAGTTCCTAGTTTTGATGGAAACATCCATGTAAAATATGTAAGAAAGCATCTGCCAAGCCTTACCGAAAACGACGTTGCGGTGTTAATACATGGGAGCGGCTTAATAATAATAAATCCAACCCTTTTAATATTATCTCTGGTTAAATAATCATACCTAATAGGTGATTAAAACTTACATAATTTAAAACATTATCCCTTTACTAATAATGTTCAATTAGGATTGACCTCAATTTCATAGAGTAATAAAACATAAGAACCAAAATTAAAATGCATAAAGACCCTTCCTTCACTTAATGACGATAACCTTTCATTAATTTTACGTGTATCCTTATGAATCCCATTTACGCCGAATCGCACTAAGTAGGAAAAGATTTTCCCTGCCTCTTTAACGAGGCTCACTGTCAACGTTAAACCTAGCGTTTTTGTAAGGTGCCAAGCAATGAAACCACCGGGGACGATTGGTACAAGTCGCGGTGTTAGTAATGATTGTATCTAAACTGCCTCTTAGCCCCCCCTCCCCGGAAAGTTAATTCAAAAGGCGTGTTAATCTGAATTTCCGCGTTGCGATGTTGTTGTTTCTAATACAAAGTATAGTTGAATCTTCCCGTTTGTTTTGGTGTACCAATATGTGGGCTTTTTAGTTCGAACAATAATTATAAAGTAAACAAATAGTGTTGAACAAGTTTTGTTCAGTTTCAGTTAGAATTAAGTAGACTTTGTACTCAAGCTTATTGATTTTAAGTTGATAGATAATGTAGCACTTTGTATTCATAGTATATGTAAATTGAAATAATATTTAGATACTGATATTTGTGGCATGATATCGTCATCGGAAAGGGAAAAGGGCAGAAGCGCCAAATTGGGAACTTTTACAAAAACACTTTAAAGATTTATTGTTGTACAATAAAATTCACCGGTTTTCAGTACCTGGTTGGATTCTGAAATAAAAGGTTGCCTCCATTAATTCAATGCTTTTGCTGAGTAACCTGAAGTGACTCAAATCTGAAAAAGTCACACACTTGTGTCGCTTGAGTCAAGTCTACTCCCAAATGGTAAATATATTTTAGATGGCTGAAGGGCCATAAAAGTCTTAAAAATCAAACCTGAGTCAGAGCATTTCTATGCACAAAAAAAAACTGATCAAAACTGCATAATTAACTCGTTTTTGACCAAAGTCTTGCTTAAGCCCTTTTGTGTTTTCAAAGTTTGTGATGTTTAAAATGTGTTCGTCGTGGTGAAAAATATTCTTATTTAATTATTATTTTGCTTAAATCCACTTGCAATATTGACCTACATTTTCATTTTACTTTTAACGGATTGAAATCGTAATTGAGTAGAAAAAAGTTATCATTTTTGGGCATTAAGGGTTAGCACCCAAAAATACATACGTTGAGTGGCAAACCTTTTTTTGTAGCATGACTATAAATCATTTGTTTGTTAATTCTATACGGGTAGTTAGAAAAACGTCTAAGATTTCCAGTGAATACACTTCTTAAACATTATTGATTTGAATTCTTTATGAATTGCATACAATAATTTTAGGTAAAACGTTAAGAAATGGCTGAAAATCCTCGGCTGGTTTTCAAAATGCATTTTTACAGTTAAAAAAAAAGTATTATCTTGCATTCAACTACCCGTAGAAAACTCGTAAATAAAGCAATTGTAGTATTGCTTATTTTAAAATGGTATAAAGTAACGTTAAGCGTTATTACTGAGTGCTGACCCTTAAGATATGGTTTATTTATTTTTGTTGGAAATTTCAAGGCTTCCCTCCATTCAGTTTTCCTAAATATGTGAAAGGCCCTGAAAGAAATGGTTTACTTCGGGGCCTCTTATGTAAAGTTAATATAAAACAAAATATTTAAAAAGTTGGTAATTTCAAAAATTTTATGAAATATAACTTTGTTTGTTCCAGTTTTTATAATTTTCTAAACAATAAAACCAATGAAAACATATTTTTTTACTCGTAAAATAATATTTAGATAATTCATGAATAAAATAACCTGTGCCATATAATATTTCCCCTTGGAGATGTATGTATTTGTTTTCGTGTATATTTGTAGCGCCTTCGAGGTGATTTTCCCACGATAACGGCGCTACAAAAGTTATCCATTTATTTTGATTATATTGTTGTAGAATATTGACAGCATCATGTTGAAAAAAAAATCCTTTCTTTATATTGATCTGAAATTGTAGCAAAAATTATCAAAAACATAAAAAAATATAACATCTATCCTTACGTAATAAAAACTTGATATTGTTAGATATTAGATTAAATTTCTGGTAGTAAACCTTTTTTAAGTACCTAGATTACGAATATCCAAAGAAAATATTTGCTAGAAAAGCCGTTTTTAGTTTTGCAGCCACCTCCAATATGGAGACTCTAGATTGTCAAAAGCTTTTGTGTTTCTTACAACATTCATTCATTGTTCTCTCTCCTTAAAAGAACATCTCTACTGTATAACCATAAGAACTCGTATAATATCTGTAGATATTCATAGACATACTACAAGGACATGCAAAGAAATCACACTACAAAAAACACAACACACAAAACAGCTTACTTTATAAAGGGATGAAATGTTATAATGCGCTGCCGGAAACCATCTAAAATGACACCAATGAATACATATAAAATAGCCCGTAAGAAACATATAAAATACATAAGTTATATCAAGTAGAATATGAGTTATGATAACTTTGATGTACAAGTAACTAAAATAAAACAAATAAAACCAAACTAAATTTCATCGGAGAATGAATGGTATGAATATATTAAATCGAAAACACTTTAAGTATTCTATTTACATTGAAAATTAACGCTAAGCACATACACAAACAATGTTGAACACCCTCACTAAGTTTGTTCAAGATTTTGAAACGTATTTACGTTTAAAAATGAAGCTCGAATAACATCAATTTTCATATGCTCCACTATAAATAAGGCGAACAAACACTAAGTTGTGAGGTAGTAACATTGAGATAATAAAGAGCATATTTTAAAAGGATTCGGTTAAAATGCCTTGACTATACAAAAGTCGGTAAGTATCCAGTGTGCGCTACACACGGCAAGGAAACAACATGAATGTTTTTATGGAAGCCGAAAACAAAAGGAACTAAGATGGCTGTTACGACGAGGTAGCTTTTCCTTAATATTTCGGGCAGAGAAAAAATAAAAGCTAAATATTATGCCTATGAAAGAAAAGCAAAACGTGTGGCTTAAATTCAGCCCCTCATTTACACGAAAAAATTTATACGAAAACGAAGAAAGCTCAACGAATATTGGGCTGTATAAACAGGCCTTACTTTTCTTGTAGGTTTTAGGCCAGGGGTGGGCAACTTGTTTAGGTTGGCGGGCCAGAAATAGTTTCATAATTAGATATATTAAGAAAAAAATATTAATAACTCCATACAAAATAATTATTTAAAGTTGCAATCAATATACATGCAGTGAAATAGTACTAGAATTAGTACTAGCAATATTTTACATACTTCCCCACAGTAAATTCTTGTCCGAATGTTTCATTTCATGTGGCTAGATTGTTGTGTATTGATTTCTTGATAAACCGTTTAACAAACAGTTCAATTTTTGTTTTTTTTTGTTTTTAAATAAATCCACACAGCATCTCCAAAGATGACGTAGGCCTCAGAGGGAAATCATTTCCCCCAAGTTCTCCTGTGTGATGGAGTTAATGAAAAAAATAGATTTTTCCATTTTTGAAATACACAAAAAAATCTAACACTCATTAAAATAAGTACCAGATTGAATACGAATTCAAAAATTGAGAAATTGAAAAAAAACATTATTTTGAAGTACGAGTACGCGGAAGGTCAGAAAATTATTTACATAATTTTTCGATTTTTTAATTTTTTCTAGAAAACTGTGTAGAAAATATTTGAAAATGGCCCGTGAGCCGCGGTTGACCGCGACTGTTAAAGATGAAATTTTTTAATAAATTAAGAGAATTGAGGAGGCATTTTCTGAGAATGTCGTCCCGTTACTTATGTACGTGTTATTAACCTTTAGGAACAGCTCACTGTTTCGTATTTTCCACTAATTCCATTTTCCGCAGCGCCGAGCAGAGAACTGAGTTGTGTTTTTTATGTTTTCCATCTACTGCTTGTGCATAACGTGTTCTCCAGAGCTTCCAACTTCCCCACCGACCGTTCCCGAGAAATTGAAATGTGCTCAAACATCTAAACATATGAAAATCTTTCAATATTCTGTGGAATTCTTCCATTTGGCCTGTTCGCTTTGAGTTTCGACAAACCTGTTTGAACTTTACAATAAGGTTTTAATACTCAATTATACTTCTTTTTTTTAACTCATAGCCTAAGAGCAATTCAAATATTTTTCATGGTTTAAATTAGTTATAACTTAGTATCATTAAAGAGATTAAATATTTGTGTGATTATTAAATAATTTAAAAATTAACAGGAGAAATTCTCTTTTATGGATTAGGATGTAATAATCTTGTAATTGGAACCATGACACAAAAAAACCGCTTGGTATTGGTTAAACATCCATTCATAGCACATTTCTACATAATGTTTTATTTATGTGTATAACTACTTTTTCAAATTATTAATCAACAAAAATATAGGATATAACCTTTAAAACAGTTGTGTTATGTTCTGTTATGTTGCATAACAAAACGTGGTGGGCGGTGTCGCCTGAGACGCGGGAGACAGAAAACATGCTTACATACCGAATGGTGGTGCTATATTATGTGAGAACTTGTCTTGTCTCTTTCTCTCTCACGGTTTACGACGTAAAAACCCGGAGAAGGTGATTTATCGTAAATTTGTATAGGTTGGGTAAAAATATGTAGCTCTCTCTTCATATATATTTTTATTCTGAGTTCGAACCACAAAGTAATTGCTTGAAAATAGTTTTCGTAGACAAAAAAACACAGTTTTCATCTTGGCAAGTCAAGGTACATCACGTGATTTTTTACAAGCATTAATATAAACATGATATTTAAAAAAATCTACAACTGATTCTGTTTTCAATGTTTCATATTAAATTTATTCAAGCTCTGCTCCATGCTCATGATTAAATTAGCTATTGAAACGGGTTTTCCTTTCAATGACTGCGCGCCATCAAATTAAAAGCAAATGAAATTCCATTGTGTCCGGGAGAAAACCAAATCAAACATTGCGAACGAAACGAGGGGAAGTCACGAATCCGTATTTTCAGCTCCCAGCACTTATTTGGAACTTATTACACATGACAGTGTTCACACAGCCTTCTCCAACCAATCACTTTAACTTCGGCTGAGCAAATACTGATACCGGAATGCATCTCTGCTGGCTTGGGTGGATACCGGAAATGATATTTGCGATGATTATACGTTTCGGTCATTGCTTTTCTACTCCCTAGGACTCTACTCACCTTTTACTGAGACATTGTATAAATGCTAATGGCCGCTTTCGTTAATCGAAACTGAGCAAATTAACAAAACAAATTGCATAAACAGAATACTGGTAGTGGTAATTGGGGACATGGCACGATCTAGTGAATCAAATACTTGAATCGGGCCATGTGAAGAGTATGTATGAGACAATGTGTGAATCTGAACGAATCAAGGAGTGTGTCAAGACAGAGTTGTATGGCCGTCCGTCTTCTCTGGTCAGTAAGTAAGTTAGTTTACTATTGGGGATGATATCCTTGTTCTACCGATATTTCAATGGAAGATGGTCTGAGGAACTTGCGTCATTGATTCCTTCGGCATCGGCGCATAGTCGCGAATCTCGCCAAACGCGCGCCCAATATTTGTACATGTTTGACATTCAATATATGTGAGCGAGTCAGTTTAACGACTCGTTCTTATGTTCAACACCTCGGCTGTGGAACGATTTTCCAGCCTCTGTGTTTCCTTTCTTTTTCAACATGGGCCTCTTTAAAATCCAGATTTACTCTTTTCTTTCTTAAAAAAGACCCTCCACATAGTATTCTCAAAGATGACATAGACCCTGAGTTAAATCATTTCCCTCAAGGTCTCTTGTGTGGAGTTCAATTAAAAAAACCCAACTTATTGGGCACTATTCTATTATGCTGTCAAGTTATTGATTGGACGTTCTAGCAAATCTATAAACATTAATAAATAATGCTGATCATTTTTGCGCGTAGGTACTTTTTAAAATTAATATTTAGGGGCAAATGAACCATGTTCTTATGATTTTCTTACACATTTGTGGATAAATTGCTAAGTGGTTTTAAATTTCGCGAACAAAACTTAGCAGGTCACAAGGTAGCAGCGGATTTTTAATTTAATAATTTGATTGAATACATTTATTCAGGCGTATATGTGGTAAAAGTATTTATGACCGTGTTCCAAAATGTGGTCATCCGAATGGATTGTAAAGCTGATGTAAGCGCATATAATTTAGAAAGGGACGCTTAAATGGTTTGGGCATGGAAAGTGGATTAACGAAGAAAAGATTGTAAGGAGAATATATGACGCGAAATGGAATGGCAGAAGAAGTCGAGGACGCTTGAGAAAGACAGGGCATGATCAAGTGAATAAAATACTTTAAGAATGTGAATGAAGTAATGAGTATGTGCCAATACAGAGTCGTATGGCAGTCCATCATCTCTGCCTACTCTTGGGGGGAAACGGCGTGATGGTTGGTTTGTTGGTATTTATAATCTAACACTAAAGTCAATAGAACACTATGAGCAGGCAGATGAATGTTATCTATGAGGGGATAGTATTGAAATTATAGTAGAAATTTGTTACGATAATTAAAGCGGACGAAAAGCAATACTGGAACAGAAAGAAAAAACGAGTAGAAGTAGAGTTGATTTAACGTGTATCAGAAAAGATTCCAGAGACAGCTGTTCAAACCTTCTTCAACGTAATTTATTTACAATTAACTACACTCGCCAAGCCAAAATAATAATATATATCCCCCTTCAATGCAATATAGGTGCAAGTCTAGTTATGCACTTTAGGTGTTATTATTTATTGAACGAGTATCTGAATGAACGATTTCTTATATTCTTGTAATGCTTAAAACCGGTTTGTAGCTAAATGGCCCAAAGTATCCGGTTTGTACCCAGACGTTGCAGGTTTAATTTTTTGTAAGGTAATCGCAAAAGCAACAATTTCAGCTTTTCATGAGTGGGAAGAAACCCAATTTGTTGCGTTATTCTTAACATTTATTTTTGTGGGAATCGTTCTTAAAAATAAACATTTTTCGGTTGTGCATAAAATTTCAAAACCACTATTATATACATGTAGTATATAATGTCAAACATTATCATGTAGAATATACATACGGGTATTCAGCGCCCTTGAGGTGATTTTTCACAAAAAACGGCTCTATACGAATCGTCCAAATATTATTATTATTATTATATTTATATATTATTTATCATATATATGTATTTTTATATTTATATATATATCGTGTATATATAATCTTCAAACTGCATACAAAAAATGTAATATTATTGTTATTTTGGTCGCCCATACACAAAATTATCCCACTCTTGTTTAATATTACATTATGTTATAATTTTGAACACTGCATTCTTGTTTATTAAAAAACCTTATTGGTTATAAGCGTGTTGACGTAGATAAAGCATATTTGTGTCAAAAGCTGTTAAGCTTATGATTCATCTTATTTTCAATTGTAGATTTAGAGAATTATATTCCAATACCAAAAATGTATAACCTTACTAGACGGTACTTTTTACATATATAATAGCGTTATTAATATCCAAAGTCGTGACTTACTAGTTTTAAGTCTTAGTTGTAAGTCACTAGTTTTTACATTATATTTTAATTTTAATGTCTTTTTCCATGAACATAATCTTTGAATATTGCTAATTTTTTTTTCAATCATTATTAAATTATATCTTCGTAGAAAGCAATCACTTTGTAGTTTGACATATACAAAGAAATTTTGATTGTGTCAAACCAATTTTCAATTTTTTTTGACAACTTTGAACAAGACTACGGATATTATTTTAATTTATATGACCAACCGGTTTTGCTCAGTCTAAGCATCATTAGAGTACAAGATTAAGCTGAACAAAAAATACAAAGTTTGCGGTTATATATACATACAGAGGGAGAGCAAAATATAAAAAATAAATAAAAGAACCATGAGAAAACAATTTAAATTAAAACAAAGAAACAGAGAGAAAGAGAAACATAATATGAATCGAAAGACACAAAACTGCGAAGGTGATTAAAGAATACTGATAAATTATATGTGTTTACAGAAAATATATTTAATTTCAAAATAATATCCGTTGTCTAATAAAAAGTTATTTTGTAATTTATTTTAATTAATAAATGACTCACAAAATCTAAAAACAATTATTGTGAGGTGAACCCTTGTTTTTTATGGTTCATTCCAAGATCACATTAACATATCATAATTTCAATGAACAAAATGATAAATCGTTTTATTTTTGTTGAAAGGCTTCAATCAAAGCTAACAAACCACTATTTGGGTTTCTTCGTATAAAATTGCCTGGAATAACATCCTTAGTAAGTTTGAAAAATAAACATGGCTCAGATTATGGCCCGAATTTAACATTATTGTAATTTACTAGCATCGTGAAAATAAACAAGCCTTCTTGAAGTAGCAAAATATTTATCGCGCAGGAGATCAAAATTACAATGAATATTTTTATAGCATTCAATTCCAGAGTCTCCCAGTTAATATTTAAATAGCCGAGCAGCGGCACCCTTATAGCTTCGTGGAAGGGGTGGGTAATTTTAACCCCAGGCATCATCTTTCAATTGTTGTTTCACCTCCTTCAGTAAACAAAATCCCTCGAGTCAATTGCCAGGAATGATTTTCTTCTAGGACCTCCTATTTGTATGCCGAAATTAGTGAAACGTTTTAAAATACCATTTTTGAGAACGAACTTGTGGTATGCCTCCGTTGAAATCGTTTCTGGAGTAATTGTTTGTTGTTTTCTCCCATTGTACTTCTGATCTCCCGGTATGTATTACAAAATAATCGCCATCGTTATATTGTTACTGAAGCGTTTTGAATTTGAACAAAATAATACAAATGCAGAATTTCGATGATTTAAAAAACAAAATCTGAGACAGCATTCTAATTTTTTTTTAAATCTTTCAGTTTAATTTTTTCTTTTTGAGACTCTGAAAGTACCTCAATTATAAGTATTTATCACTGTTGGGAAAAATACATTTCTATTCTCATTTTTTTTTAGCAGAGGCATGTGAATGATTGACCGAAAATGTTTGATTAATTTCTCAGAAGTATGGAATTTTTTTGTTTATTTCTGTCGCACTTACAACCTATGGGTTTTCTTTTCAGTGCAATCCATGCAAATTATAACAAGGTGTGAAGTTCTGTACATTTTCTGGTACGTGTAGAGAAAGAAATATACTATAGCAACGAAGTTATTTAAAGAAAAAATGGTTAATACCGCACATGAGTCCCAACTGCTCGCAATCGTCTAAAACTAGTGAGACTATGGCATCCCTCAACTGGGGTATGATGTGAGGTTGAAGGTAGTAGAGAGGTGAAGAGGATGGGGAAGAAGAAAGTTGGGAAGTAACTGCCTATTCAGATCTGGTCACCAAACACAGCTTAAGCCATTTCAATCACAGCTTAAGCCATTTCCAGCAACGTTTGAACTTTGTATTATTTAGTATGAATTTAATGTGCAATAATATATACTTATTAAATAGATTTTTTTTTCGCACGCCGGGTTTGAACCCGAGACCTTTGGATTCTTAGTCGAGCGTTTTACCACAGCTTAAGCCATTTCCAGCAAGGTTTGAACTTTGTATTATTTAGTATGAATTTAATGTGCAATAATATATACTTATTAAATAGATTTTTTTTGCGCACGCCGGGTTTGAACCCGAGACCTTTGGATTCTTAGTCGAGCGTTTTACCACTTGACCATGCAGGCCATCAAATATGTAATATCAGACGTAACTCTTCCTAGATTTATTTTGGAACACTCTTAATGACAAGACCCACAGTTCAAATATTTTATGTGTATGGTTTCGTTTTCAAAAATATTAAAAATTAAATATAGTTTTTTATTATTTATAATTTCATAGAAAGCTATTACTCAAATTTATTGAAATAAAAACATTTTTTTTTTAGTTTCACTTTGTACCCCGATGTTGCTTAGGCTAAGCGAAACCGGTCGGTCATAAAAAACAAAATTAATTCTCTGGTCTTTTACAAGGTTATTATTTCATTTTCATTAGTTTCTGGCTTTTTTCTGTTTCATATTTGTGTTTTAAATTATTATTATTTTTGAAATATTTAAAAAAAAATAAGCATTAATGCTTTCAAATTAATTCCAATTTTAATAAAAAATTACAGTTTCTCAGATATTTTGTATATTTATATCAGGTTTTATATTTCACCCAAAACTATACTTACAAGGATAAAAAACTTTAAATTTTATTTAAATTATTTCTAATAAAAACTGCCTAAACGTTTCTAAAGAAACAAAACTTTACTTTTATATAAATTATTTCTAATGGAAAACTGCTTAAACGTTTCTAAGGATAAAAAACTTAACTTTTATTTAAGTTATTTCCTATATTTTTTTCGAGTATTGTAATAATTTTTTTGGATGTGCTTTATTTAGAAGTACCAAGATATATTTTAAGAATTATTTTGAGAACTGTTATAATTAACCTCATGCCCTTGCCTTTTCAAAAATAACAATTTTGTTTACAATAACAAATAATCTTTGATATTTAGAAGGTTTTCGTCTTGATTCTCGCTTGGCGAAGGCCACGGTCTTTTCGTTTCCCACCAGAAAAATTACACTGCGGCAGTAGGCAGTAAGCAGTAAGCATACAGTAAATGGTGTGTTATTATTTCATTACAGTGTGGCAAGTCTGCAAGTCTGTGTAGTGTACAGTGTACAGTGTACACCTCTGGTTTTAATACACCTAGAGCGGCATCAAGTATTAGCGGATTACACTTGGGCAACACACAATTACCTCCATACGGTTACAAAATCACATTCTACAAATTGCATGAAACGAAGAAGGATTCTGGGACGATGGTAGAATAATAAATGATATTATGTCAAACATAGTTTGTCGAAGAAAGGTGAGCCCTACAGCTGGGTGAAAATAAATTGCCGAAATATTTGTAACTAATGTTGTCGTCTTGCTTTCCATTCAGAATCGAAACGTTGCTTTAAATTGCTTTGAAAGCAACGTTTGTCAACCAGGTACTTATTAACCTTCCTCTTCCTCATTTCTTTCCTATTCTCACTGCCTTCAGCCTCACAACATACCCCAATCGGCAATGCCATAGTTCTACTGGCTGTGCTTTTTAAAAGCGTGATATATTTTTAAAATGACTGAAGGCTTAGAATAATATTTATTTTGCAATTTTTAATTTTTTTTAAATTTTTATGTTTTTTGTTATTTTAATTGCTTTTCCTGTTTACAGAAATACAATTCAAATTATTAAAACTATGCGTAGTCTTTACGTAGATATAAGATAAAAATCGAAGATATAGGTTTCCTACTCCGTTTTTGTTCATTTAAGTGAAAATATTTAAATTAAAGCTATATTTCGCAGACTGAGACATTTAAATATGTATATATACCCATCATAACAATATTTATAGGCACACTGCTTTGCCTACATAGGTCATATTATATACGTACATATTAAAATCTTAATTTTCGAATTACTGGATATTTTTTGACAAAACAATGAAATGATAAACTTTAAATTTTTTTTATAATTCAATTGAATTAAATTTAATATTTTTATTATTTAGTTCTGCTATTTTTAGTTTTTGTTTTTAGTTATTTCGGCGTTTAAGGCCATTATCAAACTGTGGTTAGAACACATAGAAACGACTTATTTTTTATGATTTTTGTTGCTTATTTAATTACTAATTACTGTAAAAACCAAATTGAAAATTATTGTATTGACCAAATTGTCTTGAATTATTCTGTGAGGTACTTAACTTTAAAATCTGTTTAACCCATTTTTTATTACAAACTATTTCTATAAATCTTACCATGTGGTTTCACTAAATTATATTAAAAAAATAAATGGAGTTCTTTCTACAAATTGAACACAAAACTATAAATAAATTGAAAGCTTTCGTTAAAGGATTGCTTTAAGGTAACAACTCATAAACAATATTCGAGTAATTACATAATCACGTAATAACCAGTCTCAACACCGTTTAATATGGTTCTCTTTAAAAATATTAATAGAAGTATTTATTTGTATTTTTGGAATCTTATACACACGTCTTACACACAATCAATATATCTCGGGTTTTATACACAATCAAATCTGCAAACCTATTATGTATGGTGATAATAGATTTCAGTCATGAAAACAAACGTGTTTAAAGAGGCTTTTTCCACTTCACGTGAACCATTTAATAACTAAAATGCAATATTTTCGTGGAAAGCAATCACTTTGTGGTTTGACATTTTTAATGAAAGTGAAAAAAATATTTTTCTCAATGTTATCTTATTTTATTTTAAATTGTGTTCTCTATCTGTATGTATACATAAACGCACACTTTGCATTTTTTTTAAGTTTGATTTTGTACCCTGATGATTCTTAGGATAAGCAAAACCGGACGGACATACAAATTAAAATTAAATTTGTGGTCTTATACAAAGGTATTATTTCATTTTCATTGAAATGTAATAACAAATATTTTGACGACGCGCTCATCGTTTCGCTGCATCCCTCGGTTATATTTCCACGCCTGGTGTATAATTATTTTCCTTGAGTTAATTGGCTTCTGGATTTATGATTGCCTTTTGTAAGGAACGGCAAGAACTTATAATGGAGCAGCTCTGAAATCGTAATCGGAATAAATTCAACATCGCCCAATCATAAAAAAATTAATATTTTCCAATACCAACGTCGTTATCCCCGAAAAGCCTTATTTAAGAAACAAGACAGTTAATTATATTGCCCTTGGCAACTTTTGTATTGACGCCTTTTAAAAGATTTATAAACTTATTGCTAAACGGCTCTTAATAATATAACTAAAAAATACAGCTCAACGACCTGGTCCCCATACAATAAAAATCATGAATTAAAATTTGAGAGAGTCCAACACAAATTTCTAAGGTTCATCAGTTTTAAGCTCTTCTTACCCAATGAAAAAAAAAAACTAGGTTAGTGAAAATATTAAACGTAACTGACTAATTTTTAGGTTTTTAATTTTATTTAACAATAATTATTATTATTACTATTTTTTTTTAAACAATTTTTAGTTAAAAGTTCTGCGATGTAGAAGGCGAAACAGCTGTCACGCGGAAAATTAATTACATCGCAGAGCTTTTAACTAAAAATTGTTTAAAAAAATAAATTAAATAATAATAATTATTGTTTAAATAAAATTAAAAAACCTAAAAATTAAAATGGAGTTCCACGAAATAAACTTTAAACCCATAAAAAAAGTAACTGACTAATCTTACAGAAGAACCATGAGTGGCCTAGTATTATTATTCGAATTGGTTAACGGTGTACCTGTACATGCATCCTGTTTTAAATGACCTAATAACGTTCCGAGTTCCTAATCGTGAAACTAGACTTTCTGGGTTATTTCATGTTAATTCACCAAGAACTAACAATGCAATGAACTCCCAGTCGAAAGGTTACATAGGCTTTGAAACGAATTTAGTTCTACTGATATTTTTCTATATTCCATCATGAAATTCAAATCAAAGTCATATCACGTAATTAGGTAAATTGAACATGTTGTATTTAATACATAATTGAATGTGTCGTTTCTTCCTTTTTATATTTTGTTGTTTCTTTCTTATCAATTTTAAAATTTTATCTTCATATATAATAATTCGCTATGTTACTTTATTGTTATAAATTTACTTAATACATTACTCTTCCTGTAAGAACCCAATGGGTGTTTATCAAATAAATAAATAATATTTGGTTGCGAAAAGAAAAGATTTATTTTATTCTAAATCCCTATGGGGTTTTTATTCGGTGATAACGAGAGGCGGTTGAGATAATGATGATATTGGAAGAAGGGTGAACGCAGGAGAAATTGAGGATTGAATACAGTGGGAGGTAATTGAAAGTAATCAAAAGTACCGAGGCTATCAGTCCACAGTAGAGTGCTGATACTAATCCTGGCATGGCAGTAAGGAATGGAACTTATCAATGGTGGTGGCCTTGGGAAGACTTACTAGGTTAATTAAACTGATTTGCATGAAATGTGGATATTTTTTATATGACCTATATATAACAAGTTTAAGCACAAACTAGCTAGTAAGTTCTAACCATATTATGTATTTCTTAAAACCTACTTTCTGTTTTTTAAACTTATTTTTATCTATAAACAAAACACATAAACTTTCTTTTTAACCACTTTATTATTTAATATCACGTCTACCGGTTTCGAAAGTACCCTGATGATACCTAATATTGTCTTGATGATGAAAGGACGTGATATTAAATAATAAAGTGGTTATAAACAAAGTTTATGTGTTTTATTTATAAATATGGCAAACCACAAAGTAAATGCTTTTTACAAATATGTATTTTTATCTATTTTTACCTTTATCTTTGTACAATGATTATGATTATTATTTTTCTAATGTATGAGTGTAAAACTGTTTTTATAAAATAAAATAAATGAAAAAACTGGCAACGGAGACGATGAAAGTAGACTGAATACTGTAGAAATAAGTTCCTTATTACAAATGTGGAAATTTAAAAAAAAAATGCAAAAATGATGTAAGCGTAATCGATAGCATTTTTTTAATGTGAATAATGAGTTCCAACTACTCCCGACTGTTTGGAACCGGTAGCACTATGGCACATACCCAATCGAGGTTTGTTGTGAGGCTAAAAGGAGCAGAGAAGGAAAGGAGATCTGGAAATGAAAGGTTGTGAAGTACCTGGCTAGTCAGGTATTGCGACCAAACACGGCTTAACCTATTTTAAGCTATTCTTCGATTCTGAATAGTAGTCTTTTACCGGGGCGATGCGGAAGTATCTACCATTCTGGAACGTGGAGCAAATACAGTAATTAAAACAACAAGCAAACGTGAAATAAGACATTTTAATGAAATAAAACGTACTCACGTACGACAGAACTTGAATGCTTGATATAAACCTTAGAGGTAGCTGAAATAAAAAAAATAAATTATTAAAATACTAACATAATCACTAATATCTAGTATCATATTCAATAATAAAGAAGTGTTCTTACGACGAATACTTAAAAAAAATACTACCTACATTGAATTCCAGGTTAGTTACTAGTTATTACTCACAATACTAGTTGTGACTTGTGAAAAATCACCGGATGTATCTTGACTTTAAGTGATTTATTTATAATATTGATTGACATTTGCTAAAATAATAACATTGAATTTATACAGCGCAGTTTTTTGACGATTCACCTTGTGAAGTGCGCAAAATACATTTCAGGCAGGTAATTATTAGGTAGGTAGGAATTTGAAGAGACTTGAAACAATAATTATAACTTCAATTAACATCAGTTCCAAATTTAAAAAAGCTCATACTCTTACGTAGGTATTCAATAAAAGAAATCACTTTTTTGCCCAAAATGTGTTTTAATGGGTTATAATAATAATAATAATAACAGTGAACTTATATAGCGCAGTTTTGTGATATTTCACCTCAAGTGCGCTTTATGCTAAATTAATTATGCTAGTAAGATTAACTAACAAGGAGAAAATAATACATAATATGTATACAAATTAAAACTATCTAAAATAATGATCGTTATCATAAATCACGAGAGAAAAGGTTCAGATATGGGTATAACAGTGTATGTGTACATCAACAGATTAAAAAACAATTTACCAGGAGCTAAGGGTATAAAAATTTAGATGAAACATATGAATTCATTTAAACACATTTGTCAAATCAAAGAAAAGGAAAATATGATTGAGGACAGTTAATATGTTGGCACTTAAAACATTAATATTCAGGTATTATAAGTAAACGATTATAAAAATGCAAACAGTGTAAATATAGCAAGTAACAAAAAAGAAAATGAATATTTCATGACAATGAGTATATGGTTTTCAGTAGATAGTGAGGACATTGAGTTATAATGATAGAAGAAAGGAGAATACCGAAACAAAGCAAATTAGGGACGTTTTCTAAGAAATTAAATTTTAATAAGTTACGTTTTGTATGTGGGATTTTTTAAACAATTTGGTTTTTAAGACTCGTTTGGGTTATCTATACGAACGAGACAATGTTATAGGCTAAAACATTCGTGAAGTTTTTTTTAATCTAACATTTTACCAAACCACCAATGTAAATATACCTTTTATAAAATACATTAACCAAACAGAGACGGGAAAATCAAAGAGTAAATTTAAAAATAGCCAACTGTTGAAAATAAAGCCGACAACTATAGAAATTATATATTTAAAAAAAAATCTAATGCATCCCATGTAACCCGTCTCTCAGAAGGTAATAAAAGCACTCGAATGTATTTCTGAATATTATTGAAAAGCCGCTTCTGCCAGCAATAAAACAAAACCCAAAGTCACAAATGTTCACCATGAGATATAAGAAGCGTCCATTTCGGACACTAATAGTATATATGGCAAGGATTTACTTAAAATTGTACTAGTCTGAAGATGCCCGTCATAAGATGAAACCGGTCAGGTCTTTAATAAAAAATAAATAGTAAAATAAAGTTTAAAATTTGGTTTTATTAAAATCATTAAAATGGAGTTCCACCACGAATTTACATCTTATGTCAAGAGAACTAGTCGCCACTGGCAATAAATTTAATTTAACTGTTACTTAGAAAAGGTTGTATTTGCGCTCAATGATTTACGCATTTAATCATAACCACATCAGCTTCGCGTAGATGCTCGACATAATATATTATTATTAACTACACCATTGGCCTTTGAGAGGCAGTGTTCAATTAACGTTTTTCAAGAATTGTGTAGATCTGATAGCAGACCAATGCAAATGTATTTCCTGTGAAGAGGTTCATTTATAAGGAGAGAAAGCGGCAACTGAGGCCTTGTACCGAGCCTTGCTAATGTTTTGTTAATAATTAACCGTCGTTCAAATTACAAGAACCTTGACCAGTCGGTAGCTGAGTAAACAAACGCGTCGGATTCTCACCCGGGCGTCGTGCGTTCAATTCCTCTGCTGGCTAAGTCCTCCATCATTGCACAAGCAACATCTTCCGCTTATTATGACGGTAGTAAAAGTTTTTCAATTATTGTTAGGTTATTTGTAACCAGGGAATGATTGTATTTCTTTTTAAAAAGAAAAGAATGAAATTAATTTTTAATAAATTGTAAGAATGAGGGAAATGTTCCTAGAGGCACGAGTGTATTCTTTCAGAGAACTTCTCCGTCGCCGCATGGGAATCTTATGGCGCCGACTACACTCATCGGAGAAGACCATCATCACTGCTATGGCTGCGTGGGTGGAGTTCCCTTGACAGTTTTCAGGCCTCAAGAGACCGTCAAAATTGTGGCATTTCTTTAAAGAAGTATATGTCACGAAAAATCCAAAAATGAGTATAATCAATGCAGTTCTACTTTTGAAGGTTTAAGAAAGGTCGGGTGAAGAGAAAAGACCCGAGAAAAAAACATTTATACCTATATTTCAGTAATAAAATTGATAAATGTTAATTTTTTTATAGGAGTAGATGTATGTGTGACTTGTACCAATTTGCGTTTAATATTTCTAACAATAAATAATGCGAGAAAGAATACATATATACATAAACCGCTTCACCTATTTGATTTTAAACGTCTTAAAAAGTCTCTACTCCATGATACTGTCAAGTGTTGACATGTACCATTTCTATTTTTTTTTCCGTAATTTTATCTGTAAATATCATTAATAATCAGTTAAAACTATAAAATTATTGTTTTATTTTCATTAAAATACTGTGAACTTAAAATGTACAGTAAAAATACTTTGCACATTATGGACCTACCGAATAAAAAAGAAAAAAAAGAATCTAGCTGATGATTAGGAGATGGTAAGCATAAATACGATGTTTATAATTATAACGACTGTTTTATTTATGCATTAAATGAAATTGTATAAAAAGGTTATGTATACCCATACTCGTACATTCATTGATTCATTCAATTCACCTTAATCAATTAAAAAAATGAAAATCTTTACAACATAAGAAAATGTAGCATTTTCCGTGGACGATTGCCCTGTGGCAATAAACCTTTTCCTTCAGACGATTTTGTATTCCTTCCACTTTTTTTAAAGCTGGATTAAGCTTTTCAATAAAAATGTAACTGAAACTCCCGGGCTAACCCCGCCCTGAGCCAAACAGCATCTGGCGGAGGTATTTTTTTGGCACACGTTGTCAAAACCTAAGTTTAAAAGCAAAATCAGCGAAAAACTTTAATTACGACTATTGAAATTAATTTATGTGTAATTATTGTTTACTTCTTAGCCATTTTTTACGAAAAACAATGACTATTATACACAAAAAGCATCACTTTATAAAATGAATCACAAAAGTTAACCATTTACAATTGGCCCCTTTGAAAATATCTTAATATGAACTAACAAATCCAAAAAATTATATGTTTGAAATGAAAGTGTTAAATTAGTATAATGTTTCGTGTATTATTGAAAAAAAAATAACAAAACAAAATAAAAACAACAACGTGCGTCATAAATTCGAAAAGATTTTCAAGTGGCTAGATGTTTCTATTGGATTGTTTCTATAATTTAATTTTTCATTATTATATCAGTATACAAAAAAATCTTGACGTTTCTTTAAATACATTTCAAATTTGTGTGCATTCACATTGTAAAAAAAACTTTGTGAATCTTATATCAAAATGACTGTCATTGCCGGAAGAATGCGACATCGATATGTATTCATACAGTGCTTTATCATTTTTTACTTGACTAAATTAGCGCCTATTTCTCTCTTATTTGCACGCTTGTTTTTGCATATTTTTTGTCTATTTTTAAAACACATTACAAAATATACAACGAAAAGACCTAGCTTCAAAGAAAATTCTGCACTTCTCCATTCTCCGTTTTTGTGTCAAGAAAATTAAGCGCCGGTTATTTATTTCTACATATAAAAGTGGATTCAAAGAAACTTTTACGATGTGGCATTTGACTCCAACACTGTGTAAATAATGATAGACTTAAGACGATTAAATGAAAAAATCTCCTAACACTTAAAATTATAAAAAAAAATTTTTCAAGCAAAATGGGAACCTGAGGGTTTGGAAAAAGAAACTTGCCGTTATGGACTGCGAGGCTCTATCCAAAAGATGAAACTTCTCAGGCTCTAAATAATTCTGTTGAGAAGACTAATGAAGAAAATAAAAATCAAAAGTAACATTTGTAAAGAAAACATCAATTTTATTGACAAAATGCTAGGCTTGGGATCGAAAATTAGATGCCTTTTTGCAGGCTCTATCAAACGAAATAATGTGATTCTTTTGAATTCTGTTGAAAATGATAAATTAACGAAGATCAAACGAAAAAACCAATCGAAAACAACATTTGTTACAAAAACACCAAATTTGTGGACGAAATGCAAGGCGGGGTCGGAAGATAGATGCCGTTTTCTGGGGTTCTATAAGACAAATGAGGTGATCCATTGTAATTCTGTTAAAAATGATTAACTTAAGAAAATGCAATAAAAAAATCAATCAGAAGTAAAATTTCTGAAAAAATCATCAATTTTATGAACAAAATGCAAAGTTTAGAGTCGAAAATTAGATGGCGTTTTCACAGGCTCTATAAGACCGAATGAGGTGGTCCTTTGAAATTCTAGTAAGAATGATGTATTTTAGAAGTTTGCTTAAAAAACTCTAAGTTTATATGGACAAAATGCAAGGCTTGATGTCGAAAATAAGATGCCGTTTTTTAATGCTTTATGGAACTCAACGATATAAACCTTTGAATTTCTGTTAATAATTATGAAAATAAGACAATTAAATGAAATAAACTATCGAAATTAGGATTTGTGAAAAAAAACTCCAATTTTATGGACAAAATGCAAAGCTTAGGGTCGGAAATAAGATGCCGTTTTCTCAGGCTCTATGGAGACTGAATGAGGTGATCCTTTAAAATTCTGCAAAGATAATACATTTTAGAAGTTCAAATGAAAAAATCAATCAAAAGTAACATTTGTAAAAAAACACAAATTTTATGGACAAAATGCGAGGCTTGATCCAAAAGAGGATGCCGTTTTCTCAGGCTCTATTTAATTTAATGAAGTCAAACTTTTGAATTCTGTTTACAACAATAAACATAAGACGATTGAATGAAAAAATCCTACAAAAGCAACATTTATAAAAAAAACACCAATTTTATGGACAAAACGCTAGGCTTGGGGTCGGAAATCAGATGCCGTTTTCTCAGGCTCTATAAGACCGAATGAGGTGATTCTTTATAATTCTGCTAAGAATGATTAATTTCAGACGATTAAATGAAAAAATCAATTAAAAGTAACACTTGTGAAAAAAACACCAATTTTATGGACAAAATGCTAGGCTTAAGGTCGGAATTTAGAGGCCGTTTTCTCAAGCTCTATGGAACTTAATGAAGTTAACCTTTGGAATTTTGTTTATAACAATGAACAAAAGACGGTTGAATGTAAAAATCCCCAAAAAGTAACATTTGTGAAAAAAACACCAATTTTATGAATAAAATGCTAGGCTTGGAGTCCGAAATAAGATACCGTTTTCTCAGGCTATATGTAACCGAATGAGGTGATTCTTTGGGAAACTGCTTAAAATGATTAACTTGAGATGATCAAATGAAAATATTCCCAAAAAGTAACATTCGTGCGAAAAAAACAATTTTATGGACAAAATGCTAGGCTTGGGGTTGGAAATTAGATGCCGTTTTTCTCAGGTTCTATGTAACCGAATGAGGTGATTCTTTGGGAAACTGCTTAAAATGATTAACTTTAGATGATCAAATGAAAAAATCCCCCAAAAGTAACATTTGTGAGAAAAAAACAATTTTATGGACAAAATGCTAGGCTTGGGGTCGGAAATTAGATGACGTTTTCTCAGGCTCTATGGAACTTAATGAAGTCAATCTTTGGAATTCTGTTTATAATAATTAACATAAGATGATCGAATAAAAAAAAATCCCCAAAAGTAACATTTGTGAAAAAAACACTATTTTTATGGACAAAATGCTAGGCTTGGGGTCGAAATTTCAATGCCATTTTCTCACGTTTTATGGAACTTAATGAAGTCAATCTTTGGAATTCTGTTTAAAATAATTAACATAAGACGATCGAATGAAAAAATCCCCCAAAAGTAACATTTGTGCGAAAAAAACAATTTTATGGACAAAATGCTAGGCTTGGGGTTGGAAATTAAATGCCGTTTTCTCAGGCTCTATGTAACCGAATGAAGTGATTCTTTGGGAAACTGCTTAATATGATTAATTTTAGGTGATCAAATGAAAAAATCCCCCAAAAGTAACATTTGTGCGAAAAAAACAATTTTATGGACAAAATGCTAGGCTTGGGGTCGGAAATTAGATGCCGTTTTCTCAGGCTCTATGGAACTTAATGAAGTCAATCTTTGGAATGCTGTTTAAAATAATTAACATAAGACGATCGAATGAAAAAATTCCCCAAAAGTAACATTTGTGAAAAAAACACTATTTTTATAGACAAAATGCTAGGCTTGGGGTCAAAATTTCAATGCCGTTTTCTCACGTTTTATGGAACTCAATGAAGTTAATCTTTGGAATTCTGTTTATAATAATGAACATAAGACGGTTGATTGAAAAAATCCCCCAAGAGTAGCATTTGTGAAAAAAACACCAATTTTATGGACAAAACGCTAGGCTTTGGGTAAGAAATAAGATGCAAGTTTTCTCAGGCTCTATGAGACCAAATTAGGTGATTCTAAGGAATTCTTCTAAGAATGATAAACTTCAGATGATTAAATGAAAAAATCAATCAAAAGTAACATCTATGAAAAAATCAATCAAAAGTAACATCTATGAAAAAATCACCAATTTTATGAACGAAATGCCAATCTTGGGGTCGAAAATAAGATGCCGTTTTTTCAGGCTCTATGATACCGAATGAGGTGGTTCTTTGGAATTTGGATAAGAATGATAAACTCCAAATGATTAAATGAAAAAATCAATCAAAAGTAACATTTGTGAAATAAAACACCAATTTTATGGACAAAATGCTCAGCTTGGGGTCGGAATTTAGATGTCGTTTTCTCAGGCTCTATGTAAATTAATGTAGTTAACTTATTAGCCATGTTTTATTGCATTACAAGCAATGTTTTCATCCCCCGTGATGTTATTGACGCATAGCGGAACTTTGTTCTTGGATTTTAGGACGTTTGACGTCTTTTGCCAGAACTTTCTGAAGTCTTTGTAATGCAGAGATGTAGCTATGTTATTTATTCGTGCTTCGTTTTCAGACTGTTGGCGTTTTCGGAGACCGATTTTGAAAGATTTCTTAGTTTTTTTTCCTTTCATCTGCAATACGACCTTCCGTAGACCTTTCAGCTTCAACCCAGCCAAAAAATGTATGCCTTGAGTGACGATTTAATGTGGCAACTTGATCGTTCCATCCAGGAACAATGTTATACTTATTTTTGTACATTTTCTTTTTAAAAGCTTGCATGGCAGAGTTTCCAAATGTTTTGAATTGGTTGGCATATATACCGTTACTATAAGAAGAGTTCCACTTGTTGACTCAGTAATCTGAGGTTCTCTGCAATCAACCAGAACGGTTTTGATTGTATTGCATCATAAAATTGCAACCTTGCCGGGGCGACCACTTAGTGGGGCGCCTGAAAGATTCAGTGCGGATGTTCCAATGCTGTGAAATTATGGATGTATTGACGACAAATATCCTAAGTCCGTGGATAGTAATCAGGTTTCTTGCAAAACTACGATGTCATTATACATAATTCATTTGTGAAGTGTTCCGTTTGACGAATTGACCTACAATTCAATGAAAATATTTTTAGTGGCTTATGATCCATTAAAAAAATAAATTATTTTGAATCGTTTGTCAGCATTTTCAGCGTTGCTAGCGTTGTCGGCATAGTCGGAGTTGTCGGCGGTTGCTAAATGTATTTCCTCGCAACCGAGAATTTTGGCCAAATATTTGCATCCATAAGGTTTTTTTATCCTGACTCGGGGGTTCCTATTTTAAACGCTCTATACTCGCCAGATTTAGTTTTTAACTCGTATGCAACAGCTGAATTAATGTCATTTTGCTTAATGAGGGAAAGCACATCTTAAAAAGTTATAGTTTTCTCCAGTCTTGTGGCAAGACCATATTTCGTTCTCTGCATACCTTTAATTTCAGCAGTTTCGTTACTGCCCAAGATATTTGTGTTTCTTTTTGGGTGCAGCTTGTGATTTTTTGGTTTTTTTTTTCTTTATTGAAATCCACCCTGGTTCATTATGTTTTTCATTATTTCCTGAAAAATGATTACTAACGACATCTGCAATGGATTTTGAGCAATCAGTTTGTTTTTTGGTCAGAAGTGGTCGATCTAGTTTTGGACTAGTCTCCATAGATGTCGTTATAATATCTGCCTTTAACGTAGGAGTGGCCTTGATATGCGGTTTCGGATGAGCGTTCATAGATGGTACTGCACTATCAAGATTAAGGATATTGTTTGTTTTCGTTATATCATTGACAGTACATTTGAGACTTTTTATCTCGGAAGTTAGAAAATCGATTTGTTTTTTAATCGCCTTAATAATAAATGAGTAATAGAAAAAATGAAGAAAACTATGGCGGGAATTACTAGTCCGGACAAGATAGGCACCATTACCCAACACTCGAAACCGACACCTGACACCCGACACCTGACACCCGACACCCGACACCCGACACCCGACACCCGACACCCGACACCCGACACCCGACACCCGACACCCGACACCCGACACCCGACACCCGACACCCCGACACCCGACACCCGACACCCGAAACCCGACACCCGACACCCGAAACCCGACACCCGACACCCGACACCCGAAACCCGACACCCGAAACCCGAAATCCGACATCCGACACCCGACACCCAACGCCCAACGCCCAACGTCTAACGCTCAACACCCAACACCCAACAGCCAACACCCAACACTCAACACACAACTAATTATACTCTTCTGGGGCGTCCATTGAAGGTGTGAGGCAACACACCGCATATTTTCTTTCGTACGAATTGCACTGTAGTAGAAAGTACACTTTAAGAAGTATCTCTCATCAGGACTTACTATCAGCAAAATGTACCATCTGTATGTACCAACAGAGACGGTGTCAAAACCGGTATCTAAATGTATTTATTCTCAAGTATTCCGTTTTAGAAGGTCATCATTACAAAAGCCAGCTGAAGATGCTTATAACAAGTGCGACGCATTAGCGATTAAATTAAAAGTAGTACCTGCATCTGAAAAAGTGCAAAAGCTCTTTTCCCTTCTCAAATCATTTATCCCTTCGGCACCAGTGCATAGTCGGGAATCTCGCCAAACACGCGCCCTACATTTGCACACGGTTGATATTCAATACATTAAAACGGGTCGCTTTTACGAATCGATTTTCACAATTTGCCGGCCTCCGTGTTTCCTCCCTCCTACAACACATGGGCCTCTTCAAACCCAGGTTCACTCCTTCCTTTTCTCAAAAATACCCTTCACACAGCCCCCCCAAAGATGACAAAGATGACTGAGGAAAAATATTTTCCTCAAGGCTTTCTGTGTGAAGTTAATGTAAAAAAGGCATATTTCAATTATTTTATTTTCCCCAGGGTTTTTTCGTTATGACGTTAAAAAATGCATTAGCGTATAATATAACTTAAGTGCAAATGCATATAAATAGAATAAATAAAGGTGGTGAAAGATTAACCAAGCCTCTAATGAACAATTAGAGGATCTGACATATAACCCTTTCACCTAAATGCCACAGAAATATTTTCCCATAACGATAATCCTCACAAAATCACCAATTTATTGAGTTTTGTTTTGCTTATTTTACCAACCATTTCTTATTTATTCTGTTTTTTGTTATTTTAATTACTGTCGATTGTGAAATGTTTTACATTGTAATACTTCTGCCCATGTTTTTGGAAAAAACACTATCAAGATTGTTATCAAAACATGTCAACTGAAGTAAGTAATGATTGTCATAGTTTAAAAACTCAAAGAGTTAAGCCATGCCATGTAGATGTGCGCCTTTTACCATTTAAGTGCTACAGACCACCATAATATTTTGAATTTGACTTTCGCTAACTTTCGCTGGTAGATGAAACTATAAGAAAGACATTTTCAGTCATCACTTCATATTTGGATTGATCAAGTTTTTTCCATTGTGATTGTTGTGTATAACTTAAGGTTGGCATCACTGAATGCCACCAGCGTGAAGTCATTTAAGGTTGCTACATCGGTACGGCACTCTAGTCCGTGACCTTGTTCATTAAGGAAGTCTTTAATAAACGGTTAAATACTAAAAAGGGGTTTACGCGTTTTATCTATCTGATATCGTACATAATAATGGACGACGGAAATTTTCTTAATAACGCAGTGTAATGATGAAAAGTGTCATAAGTGTTCGTTAGTGAATAATTACGTAAAACTGAAATTTCAAAATGTTGTGCAATAATTTGCCAGTCCCGTTTTGCAGTCAAATGTGGAAAATTTTCAAAATATTTATTGAACGTGTTAATATTAAATTGCAACTTTTAAACGTTACTTTACTTTATGTCGGATGTGTATGCATTTTGATCGGTTACTCGGGTAATCAGCATCGGTATTGAAAAATGTAACATTTTGATAAAAAAACATAGACATAAAATACAAGACACGTCATATTCATACAAATCTTACAAAAAATGTAGCACCAGTAATGTTGCACCACTAAATGTTTCACCAGCGTAACCAGGCGCATTGTCTCATTAACGTATCTACATTATTTAATTCATCTAAGGCTTCGAAAGTTCTAGAAGACAAAATCATACCGCGAAATTTTTGCGATTGTGCTAAATGAAATTTAAGAAAAGGGAGGTACAATGTGCCTGATAAACGGTTTACTACCCACCACGCCATATTTTCAAGGTAAATAGATTAAAAAATATATTTTAACCGATTTTTATTTTCGAAAGCTAAACTGCGTAATATTTTCTCAAAATTGAAAAGTCTATTCAGAAAATTTTATATTAGCAAGGTTAGTTTACAGTAGAGTTTAACTTTTGCTTGGCATGATTTAAAAAAATTAAATCACTAATCTGACTACACTCGCAAGGTAATAAGGCTCGTTAGATCCGGGATTATAATAATATATAATATACAAAAGCAATCTGTAAAATTAAGTATCTTTCAGGCATTCAGAAAGATTGCACATTGTTGTGAAATCATTGAAGGTTGCGACATCGCTTCGGCACTTTGGTCCGTGACCTTCTTCAATAAGGAAGTCTTTAAAAAACGGTTCAGTATTTAAAAATAGTTTATGCGTTTTATCTATATAATCCCGTACATAATATTTATTGGCGACAAGCATATTTGTAATAACGCATAAGGAAAAGTGTTAAAAGTGTTCATTTGTAAATAATTACGTATTACTGAAATTTCAAAATGTCGTGCAATAATTTACCGGTATGGGGCAAACGTGGAAAATTTGGAAATATTAATTAAGCGTGTTGAAATTTACTTAACTGGAAACCAAAATTTTTTTCATAATTATGCATGTTAATCGGTTTTGAAAAATACAAAATTTTAAAACAAACAAGTGCTCCGAAATTTCTAGAAGAAAAATCATACAGCAAAATTGTTGCAATTGGGCTAAATGAATTTCAAGAAAAAAAGTGTTCAATGTGTGAACCCACCACGCTATGTTTTCATCGGTAAATAGTTAAAAAAACATTTTAATCGATTTTTATTTTTGAAAATTAAATCACGTAATATTTTCTTAAAATTGAAATGCCTTTCCACGTAGTTTGATTTTAGTTAGATTAGTTTACAGAATAGTATAACTTTCGCTTGGCACGAGAAAAAATGTTCAAATCTCCAATCTACTCATTTCAATGTATTATTTTCTAACCATGTATGATATACACAAGAAATCGGTAAAATGAAGTGCCTTTCAGCCATTTAAAACACTTTTGAAGGATTGCACATTGTTGTGAAGTCATTGAAGGTTGCAACATTGGTACGGCACTCTGGTCCGTGACCTTGTTCAGTTAGGAAGTCTTAAATAAACGGTTTTATACTTAAAAGTGGTCTAGGCGTTTTATCTATCTAATCCCTTACATCATAATTGGCGACGAGGATTCTCGGAATAACGTAGTGAAAATGAGTGAAAATGTTAAAAGTGATCGTTTGTGAATAATTACGTATAACAGAAATTTAAAATGTCGTGCAATAATTTACCGGTATGGGTCTAATGTGGAAAGTTTTGAAATATTTATTGAACGTGTTAAAATTTACTTGCAACTCTTAAACGTTACTTTTTCGTTACTTTACTGGAAAGAAAAAAACGATATTTATGCTTGTTTATCGGAGAATCGGGTAGTCAGCATCGGTGTTGAAAAATACAACATTTTGAAAGAATCAATTGCTCCGAAAGTTCTAGAAAAAAAATCATACAGTGAAAGTGTTACAATTGTGCTAGGTGAATTTCAAGAAAAAAAGTGTAAAATGTGCCTGATGAGCTGTTTATTACCCACCACGCCATGTTTCCGAGGTAAGTTATTTAAATAAATATTTTGACTAATTTTTATTTGTGAAAAATAAATTCCATAATGTTTTCTTAGAATTGAAAAGCCTCTCATCACACTTTAATATCAGTTAGGTTAGTTTACAGACGAGTATTACTTTTGCCTCACACGATTTTTTCTTTTAATCTTCAATCTGACTACATAGTTAGCATACAAAAATCTACTTGACAAAACATAATTGCATTTTAATATTATTTTCTAACAATATAATATTATGTTCACTACTAATCGGTAAATGGGGTGTTTTTCAGCCATTTAAAACACTTTTAAAAGATTGCACATTGTTGTGAAATGAAATAAAAAGTACATATTAAAATCACAGGTATTTTTTTTAACACATGTATCAATGATGTATAATTTTATCCTTGCGGCAGCTGGCAAATGGCTATTGGATATTTTCCATCCGTACCTCCACGTTCACTGTCCAGAGTGTCCCTCCCAGCCAAGAGTGGGTTCCGCCCGCCTCACGTATAACACAATTAGTTTGATTGCAATCAACCAGTGAATGTGTTTACATGTAATGGATGTACATTGGGCCTGCATTCCTCTGCCGCATTGACAGTAATTAATTATCGGATTGGAGGCGATTCAGTTCGCTCCCCTGGGCTCGCCTACCTTCCCTATGGATAACCAACCCCTCGTCTCCTCCCACATACTCCCACTTCCACCCCCAACCTTCTCCTGGCGGATATCCGGTTAGGGATGACATAATCACATCTTGTAATCATAGGGTTAGTGTCGATATCATACTATACAATGTGTAAATCAGTCGTAAGGTACATGTTTATATGTATGCAAAAATTTATACAGTTTTTAAATGAAACGTATACGAGTATACATAATCAAATGTTTTTGCAAACGCGTTATAATGTGTTAATAAAAATAGAAAAATATCAACGATTTATATTGAAATTTAATTTTAAAGTTGGATGACCTGATACATGATAAATTTTTGTGTGGTTGATTTTTTTCCTTTCTGGTAATCTAATTAGTTTTACGATTTTTACTCGTAGGAACAGCGTTGGTTTAGTTACACCGGATGTGGGCCATCAAATTAGATGCAAACGCCGTGGTTATAAGACAAGTTTTTTGCTATTTCGACCCTACATCACGCGTAACATTTACACCTCATTTAAAAGTAAAGGGGTTTTTGTTTAATTTGAAGAGCTTAATTTTTTTTTTGTTTTTATAAATCAATTGAATTAAATTCAATATTATTGTTATCTAGTTCTGCTATGTTTAGTTTCTATTTTTAGTGACAGCTGTTTCGGAGTTAGGCTTTATGTGACTGAAAGGGTATCTGGGTACCCTTTTTCGTTTTCAACATAGATTTTTTTAAATTTTCCAGTGAGTCTAACCGGCTAAAACTTCCTGACTTCTCAACAATAGTGAAATGAACAATTTAACATAACCGTTGGATATTTGGAGGGTGGTTTGTGAGCGGAAAACGCTTAAGCAAAACTAACAACTTCTGATGACTAAAAGAGTAGCCGGATATCCTCATGTGTTTTATATGGAATTTGAAGCTTGTCTATATTTAATTATCATTTTATCTTTTTTTAAATGATAAATATGATTTACTGATGTATTCAAATTACATCACCTGCATCAATAATACTACTTTTAATCACCTACTGAAGTAGGAACCCCAGAAAAATATGGTGCTACATGGAATTCCTATCCACTTGAATTGAATCAAAATGAATTACGTAATAAAAGTGGTCCAGCAAGCTTCAGCAAATTATGTACTGTAAAATAAACCTTCATGCCAATTTTAAAAAGGTGTAGTTTTCTTCAGTTACATAAGGGTAAAGGTCATTATTAAACTGTACTTAAGTAAGCCTTCCGTATTCATACAAGTGCATTATATCAGTAGTGATGACTTTCTTAAGTCCTTGTTTTCCGCCGTAGTTTGTTGTGTTGTTTGATATATGGCCAAAACAAATTATTTTAAGTGGAATTGTGGAAGTCTGTTTGAACTTTTATTTGGCGTCGTTAGACGAAATTAACATAATGCGCAGGAGTTGGGGATCTAAGTGGTTTGTCGTGTATCCAAAAGGCTCAGAGGCAATAATTGCAAATATTTCGGTCGGGATGAGAAGATTTATTGAAATGATATGAATAAATTTTAGTCGTGAAGCCTTTGATGATCATGCAGAAGTTAGTTTTGGAAACTTCAGTTAGACATTAATGGACGCTTTTGATATTACTAATTGGTGACATAAGGCATATTCTAAATAAATCCATATTTATCAGCTTGATAACTAGACGTATTTATCATAAAAGCGTCCAACCCCAAAAAGATGAATGCATAATCGGCATTTGTAAAGTGAATGTCAGTGCTTTATTCTTTATGAGCATTATTATAAATAGGTTATTTATAATCTATCAATGTGTTTATTTAAAAAAAACGTATTTTTCATTTCATCCCACATTTTATAATGTTTTTTTTTATCTTCAATTAAGTCAAATATCTGAAATGACCAAAAATCTATTAATTTGAAGCTTGGATGTTTTCAGCAGATCTCGTATTTATCTTTAGGAATATCCCAACCTTCCTCTTCCCTATCTTTCCCCCCCCCACTACAGTCAGCCTCACAACATACCCTATTCGGGGATGCTATAGTCTCACTGGCTCTAGACCGTTGGGAGCAGTTGAGACTCTTGTGCGGTATTCATATTTAAAAAAAAATTATCTAAAACTCGGTTTTGGGAAATTGTGGGTTGGACGCTTTCTGAATAACTAGGTCCAAGTGAAACCTCACTAAGCAACGAAGTTCGTCAAACAGTAATTTATTATTGCGACAGTATTAAACGAACAGTGTTAAGATTTTTTCATTGTCTATTTTTTTATTGTTAGTTGTTTTTCTGAACCGAACAATGCGTAAAGCCAAAAGTTACTATTATAAGTCGAGTGATTAGAGCTGATACAATTAATAAATATGGTAGGTATTTAAGAATGTGTGTATTTTATACTTGCATATGTAGATATTCACTTCCGATAGCGATGCCCTTGCAAAAAGTCACTGAGAAACAGCTTGCAGTCTTGCTTACTCCTGCTTATCGTAATTAGCGAAAACAAGTGCATACACTAATCAAATTTAAGTATTCGAAAAGTTTCTACAGCGTATTATTTTTGTTAGTCGATAAAAAAAGAACAATCATTTTTAAAAGTGATCTTTTTTAATTTCGCTGCAATTTTCTTTCCTTAAGTCGAAAAACAAGATTGAAACATGCTATATACAAGCAATGCATCTGTGTTTGATCAATCTTTTGCTGTGATACCTGTTAATTAATTCAACCTTCCTGGTCACCAGCTTCATGGTGAAATATCATAATTGTTTTGTGACATCGAATAAAATTTGATATTAGTGAATTTGTGATAATTTTTTTTGATTGTATAAAATGTATGGCTGGTATTGTATAAACTTACGAAGATATTAAATAACAAATAATCCAGATACATTAAATTGTTTTTTTTTGGGTATTAGGAGGCTTAAACTTTGTTCAGGCATATTATCTAAAACAAAAAAAATATTTTTCCGATGTTTTCTTCGGTCAATTCAGTGAGAAAATATGCAATGAAAAACATTGCTGTTATTTCAGTAAACCAAATCATAAAATTTAAATATTGTTGGTTTTTTTCATATTCTGAGTACCTAAAAAAATATCAAATATATTTATTCATGTACTTACATTAAAAAATTGAACAAACGGGAAGAAAATACACTTCAATAATCACTCTTTGCCAGTTGGCTCGCCCCCCAGGCAAAACTTTTTGCGTTTGTACTGAGTAAGAAAGGGAAGTTTGCCGATAAAGCGTGAATCAAATTATTAGAGGATCCTTAAATAATATTATTGAACGTATTAATTTTTGACTTACACATAATTTGCATATATTGATCTTACCCAAAAATTGTTGATGGGTTGATAGTACTTTTACTCGTGCCTTTCAAAGATCATTGAAACATCTGGAAAATACGTGTTTGAAAGTACTACTAATAACTGATTCCTTAACACAAAAAGCCATCCTTAAAATTATCTTACACACGATAATTGAGATGTAATCTATAGATTGACGTAGAAAAAAAAGGATTATTTCGGTTAGTAAAACATGATGCAAATATTATCACATTTTCCGTCCCAAGTTTATTTAGGCTATGAATAAAGTAATGAAGTCTGTTGAAAATTATGTAAAACAATATGTAACCAATGTGTTGTAGAATTCATGAAATTTAATGTTTCATGTGAAATCTTAATTAAAAAACTAGATACTAAATTAATAATAATAGTTTTGAAATAAAAGTATTTCTGTTTTAACACCACTTTATTGGATACATACATCAACCAATTTCGGCTCTACCTAAACCTTCTTCAGCGTTGAATAAATATGTATTTATTCAAACATATTTATTTGACCCTAAAGAAGATTCCGGTAGAGCTGAAACCGGTTGGCGTATGTATCCAATAAAGTGGTGTTAAAACAAAGATACTTTTATTTTAAATTTAATTTTGTCCTACCACAAAGTGAGTGGTTCATGTCAAAAATAGTAATAGTTATTTATGATCATTTGAAAATAAGTATTGTTAATTTTCTCACTTTATTTGATATTTGAAAGAACTACTGCAACAAAAAAATTAATGTTGTCGGATCTTTAATTTAACGAGTGTTTAACTGTTAGATAGGTATTTTACGTATGTAGTTAGCTTGATCATATTATAGAAAAAAAAAATCCCAAGGAACCCTTAAAATCCTGGATAAAGTTTTGAACAAATAACATAAAAATTTTAACAGTATTTCCTTTTTAACCAAATGTAATTATTAATGTGTTGAATCTCTCAACATGCAGGATCAACTTCCCAGTGGTAATGTTGGAGAAAAAGTTACTGCTTCAGTAAAAATTAAAACATTTATTTTAATGTTTCATAAAATATTCCAATTTTTTTTTCCCTTTCGTAGTTTTTTTTTACTGCTACGTTATATTCAATATTAAACACATATTCAATTGACGTTTTATTTCTTTTTTTAACGATTTATTAAAATTGTTTTAGAACATGAATTTTTTTGTTTTACAAAAAATTAATTAAGTGAATATTATTCATATATGTAAGGTTACGCAATTCGAAGTGACCTAAACAATACACACATAGGATTGTGTGTATTAATGAATATGCATTAATTTTTTAGAGTGATTGCCTTGCAAAGCGTCACTGAGAAATAGTACTATGTCTTGCTTAGGTTACTAGCGAGAAAGAACAAGAAGTTTATAAAATCATCGAGTTTGAATATTCGAAAAGTTTTTACAGCTATTCGAAAAGTTTCACTGTTTTATTTTATCATATAAAAAATGGACTTGGTTTCAATTTCACTGACACAAAATTTTTTGAATCCCAATAAAAAGTTTTAATTGTGCTATATACAAGCAATGCATTTGTATGAGTACTGTGTTTGCGTCATCTCTAGTTACGATACCAACAATGTGCCTTTTAACAATTATAAGCAAGCACCCTTTTCCAAATGCCAGAGCTTTTCTGCTTCGTTATGCTTAACAAAATATTTCCAAAAGTTCTATTCATCGGAGAAACATTTTATTTGTCAATTAAAAGTTATCACTTAAACACAACACTTCCGTCTGTACAACAGGCCATTATTTTTATTTCACAAACGTAACAATCGCCCGAAGTTTTGAAGCATTTTCAATTTGAATGTTGAGCACATTGCTATGGCGAAAGTTGCTGGGAAACTTCGATTTGCCTTTCAACTCCAAGACAGTAAAAACAAACAACTTTAGTTGAAATATGAAATTGTGTCTCACAGCTGATGTACCGCCCGCGTCCGAAATGCTGTTACAGGGAAACCGTTCTTCGGGCAGGCTGCTTGAAAATCTACAAATGGAAATAATTTAGTTGTACCTGCGTCTCATTATTCACAAGTACTTCAAGAGTTCAAACGGGTTTTAAAAACCAAATTGTTGAAAAGTCCTACTTACAAAACGTAACTTATTCAAATTTAATTTGTTTAAAAACGTCCTTAATTTGCTAAGTTTCGGTTTTCTCCTAACTTGTATCCTTACAACTCAATTTCCTTACTGTCTACTGAAAAGCATATTCTCATTGTCAGAAAATATTTATTGTTCTTTTGCTACTTGTTTTATTTACACTGTTTGCATTTTTATAATCGTTTACTTGTAATACTTGAATATTGATATTTTCAAATACCAACTGTCCTCAAAATAATTTTATTTTCTTTGGTTTAACACATTTGTTGATTTGAATTCATACATTTCATCTGGGTTTTAATGGCCTTACCTTCTAGTAAATTGTTTTTTTTTTTAATCTGTTGATGCACACTGTTATATCCATATCTGAATCTTTTTTCGCATGATTTATGATAACGATCAAGATTTTAGATAGTTTTAATTTATATACACTTTATATATTATTTTCTCTTTATTAGTCAGTCTTATTAGCTTAATTAATTTAGTATGAAGCGCACTTGATGTAAAATATCACAAAACTGCGCTATATAAGTTCGCTAATATTCAAATTATTTTTTTTTTTTCATAATAAATAGACATTTTCTCGAAATATTAAATGAATTTTCCCCTACGACTAAATAAAGTGGCTTAAAACAAAAATATTTTTTATTTTTAAATTATAATGTCAAGCTACAAAGTGATTGCTTCCTTCGATAATTGATTTGTGGTAGTTAATTAAATCTTTTTCCCTGGATGAAATTTTTCTTCATGTGATTGACAGATTAAGTTAAACTATCAAAATGGTCCTTGATATCTAAAACAAAATAAGAATCCTTTGATGAACGGGTAAATGCTAAACTAATATTAAAACGTTAAAGATTAAAACATAGTTATTAGTCGGTAATAAAAATATGATTTTATTCTAAGCGTCATTTTGACAGAGTAAAATTTTGCAATGAAAATTTTTAAGCGAAAATAATTTAAGAATAATTATTTTCTCTTTCAAAAAGCACTAAAAACATTAAATTTAACGATATTTAAATTAACTTTCAACTAAATTTGCAAAATGGGTTTGAATCTGCCAACGTCTTGAATATTTTAGTCAATTTAAGACTTATTTTTTTAAAATAAAATGAAATCATTCGTCAATTATAATTTTATATGAGAAGTATCCACAATTTTTATTTATTTTTAAATTACTTCTTTTGAAAATGTTAACGATGAGGCAGGGAAATCTCTTGAATTCAAATTATTCAATTTGGACAGTATTTATTTTTAATTTTTGTAGGCCAACCCAACGATTCTACCTAACCTTTTGTGAATCTTGTGGGAGTAAAAAATAATGTTTTTTTTCTTTTATAACGAAGAATCATTTGCGTATTACCAAATGGTAATAAATATAATAATCTTGTGACATATTTTTAGTGAAGTGGCGGAACATCACAAAAATCAGTAGTAAGGGTTTATCAAGAAAAATGTGTTACATTATATTATTCAGACAATTATTAAGTATCAGTTTTGGACATTATTACTGGTAGTTTATTTTAAGCAATTTATTTCAATTGAATAATAAGTAAATACAGTGTATAACTCGGGTGAAGACGAGGGTTTTGTAACTACCAGCACATCATTAAAACGATATTCTATTTCATGCAAGATATCTCCGAACTGTGTCATATCCCTTTGACAAAAGGGGAAAACATTTCTGGAGCAGAGAAACGGCCGTACATAATATATGAAATACACGCATTAATGACAGATGCACCCTTTTGTCAGAAACTACACACTTTACTCGGCATAGTTCGTCGTTATACCATTCCACGTCTTCGAGCGCCGGCGTCGGTAAAAGGCGTCTAAAAAGGGGTTCTGGGCAAAAGTTTTCCCTTAAAAAATATTCACCATTCATTCTCGCAGAATAAAAGAAGCCCACTATTAGAGGAACTGAATTATAAATTATATTCTTTGAAATCTAAGATGGAAACCTAATTTCAGGGCCGAAATTTTGTGAAATTATATCTTACAGATCCCAACCATTTTAACCGTTTAACCAAATTTTGTGTAATTATATCTTACAGATTTCAACCATTTCACCGTTTAACCAAATTTTTTGAAATTATATCTTACAGATCCCAACCATTTCACCGTTTAACCAAATTTTGTGAAATTATATCTTACAGATCCCAACCATTTTACCGCTTAACAAAATTTTGTGAAAGCCATTTAATTAAAATTATTATTATACTGGCTAGTAGCTGAGTGGACAATGGACAGCGTCCTATTCTAGTTAAGCCCTCCATCATTGCACAAGCCACATTTTTCGCATTTTATGATGGCAGTTAGAGTTTTTCAAATATTGTCAAGGTTGTTCTTAACCCGCAAATGTTTGACTTTTATTTAAAAAAAATGGTTCAAATTTGTTATACCAAAGAAAGCCCCTAATCGAGTACGTAACACTAAAATAAACATTTGAAATCTTCTTATTTTATTCCCTTTTCATGATTTCATACAATTGGCTGCCAATTATTGTTCAGATAGCCGATAATTTATATGATTTCTGATTTTTTCTGCTAAATAAAAAAAAATATTACAGTTAAAATTCTTTGTTCCTTTCACTGTTTAATATAAAAATATAAAATAATACCTACATGAGTTAAGAATTAAAAAAACAGGATTTTTACTCTCAATCTGTCGGATAATTTTATTTTATATAGTAGTTAATGATTTAAACTATCACAATGTACATATTAATTAAATTGTTTAATGATTTAATAACTAACAGAAAATTGTTTACGTTAATACACCGGAAACAGGATGATTAAATCAATGCATAAAATTTGAAGATGCTGCAGTTTTTTTAAATACAGTTGGAATTATAGACGATTCAATAAATATGTTTGTAAAAAGTAAGACAACATTATGACAACAGAATACGATGAGATCATTACAAAGAAAAGAAGAAAGATGCAGTGAAGTGAAAATTTCGTTAGTCTGTTTTCTTTTTAAATACATTTGAAAAGATAATGTGCATAATTACGCATTGTGCATTAGTAGAAGTGTGATGATAATTATATCAAAAAGAAATATTTTTTCCAAAAATATAAGGGATTCATTATTTTTTTTTAATCAACAGAAAAGGCCCTTTAAAATAATTCGTTTTTATGAGAACATTTGTTCAAAAAAAAACCTTCTGAAAATACACAATTTTTAAGACCTGAGAAAGAGCGAAATGGTTGTAATGGGTAAAATGAATAAACAACGAGTGCACAACATTAATTTAAAATAGAGCTTTTTTAAAGCCATACCCCACATAAAAATACGAAGAGTTTAGTGAATTTATCTTATAACTTTTAAAATGCCCCATGCTTTTTAAAAAAAAGTAATCATGCTATTTTAAAACAAAATTGTCAAAAGTTCATGTTTAAAAAAGGACGAATTCAGCAATTTCTCATCTTAATGCATGCTATAAAAAGAAAATTAAACTTCAACTGAAAAATCATTATTTTTACAGCGTCCTTTCGAAATTTTCGCTTAATTATTCCGTTTTATGAAAACATCTAGTACTCGTCGGTTTGAAAGACAAAAAAACGTACTTATTTTTGAAGTTATCCCCTAAAATTTCCATTAAATATGCATTCAAATAAAAAACTAAAAATATATGAAGAATATTTCAAAAGTATTTGAGAATAACTTTAAATCAACATTTTTTCTAAACTTCTTGCTAAAAAAATATTCGAAATACCGAAATACTGGGGAGTTTATATTTTTTATTACTTCACGTTCCGGCTTCGTCAGAAATTTGGCGACTTATTTTACATTAGAATTTAGCGATGCTGAAGGAGGAGGGAGGGGGAGTGGGTGAGAATTATGGTTAATATCTGACTTTACAGATCTGGTCACTAAGTATGCTTTATACTTCTCAGACAACGTTGATTCTGAATTAAATCGATTAGAAATACAAAATCGTATAAATAAAAGGTCAATTGTTTAGGAAAGAGGAAGTCAACTCTTTTCGGACTTTGACTATATTATTTGACAAAATAGTAAAGTAAAAATGAGTTCTTAATTAACTTTTTATGTATTTTTGTCTGGATGTCGCTATAAAAATAGGGACATCTACGAGATATCCTATAACCTTTTTTGCACAACTTAAATTTTCACCTTATGTTATTTGAGGAAGACTTCAAATTTTTAATATTTTTTTTTTTTTTTATTACATATATTTTTTTAACGTGAATTGTAATATTCAACCTAAAACTCATTAAACCTTTCCGTACTTCAAAATAAAAATCAAACTTACGATCCAAAAGGGGTGACGTAGTTGTCCCATTTGACCTTGTTTATCAAAGTTAAGGCTTGGAATAAACTTCCTATCAAATTGAGATGCAAAATTAGCCCAACAGAATTCAAAACTTAAAACTCACATTTTCAGGGATTTATTCCCATTAATTCGTCATTCCACTTCTTCAGAACGGGAGTACCCCTTCTTCAGAACGGGAGTATTAAAAAGTAGAAACTAAAGATTTGACAGTAAATTATTGAAATACGTTGCCTCCTCGTAATAGTGGCGATCTTTCGAAAGGTAAAGCGTAAACGCAAACTACCTGTACTACTGGTGTTTCATGAGACAAGCAAACCAGAATCACAAACACAAAAACGAAAGAGTTGATACGTGGTCGCGCTTTTTTATTTCCATGCAAACAATGAGATGCATTCTAGATTATTTCACTTGCACTTGTTGATGGAGAGAATCGTCGAATTCGGTCTGTTACCACGGCGATTCTAAGGAAATACATTACTCTGTAGCGTAGTACAAATGTCGTATATATCGTATATACTCACTATGGACGCATTCACGTGCTAGCTGCGAACGAAAATGCTGCCATCTTTGATATATATATATATTTTTTTGTGTACGCCCGAGCGGGCTTTTACATTAAAGGTTTACAATAGACAGTACAAAAAATGGGAATTATATGCACCAACAAAATATGAAATAGTTGTAAAGTAGTAAAAAATAGTGTTTAAATACATTAAAATATTATTGATTAAAGATATATGATGTTATAGCCTTCTTGTATCTACATTCCATCCAGTTAAATACATCAGCAACCTCTGCGTATGTATTACAAACAACATGCAATCTAGGAACAAGCGAGTATCTGAAAGACTCAGTCCTGATATTTTGTTACAACTAAATAAAATTTTGGATCGAGTAGTTCTCGTTGGTATGTGAAAGGAAATAAGGTTCAATAAATCAGGGCTATCTTTAATACTATTGACAGCCCTGATTTATTAAAAAATAATTCTTCGATCTGAAAGCTTAAAAAAATGTAATTCTTTCATCAAGTAGCCATTGTAGATATTTTCAATGGAAATATTATGTTTATATATCTAAGAAATTTATGTTGGATTTTTTTGATGGAGTCAGAGAGGATTTTATAGTTAGGGGATCAAATAGAAGAATTATATTCCACTTCACTACGAACTAAAGATGAATACAATATTTTGAGTGTAGAAATATTCATAAGGTCTGTAAGCATTTTTAGAAATTTGAATTTAGTATCTAAATTTATGCCAAAATCATTGATTTCATTGACAAGAGTAAGGAACATTTTGTTGAGGTTATATTGGTAAGAAACTTTTAATTTAGAAGATAAAATATCTAAATGTTTCAACTGCTAGTATTGTTTAATTAAATTATTTAATATATAATATAATATGTAGTAAAGTCATTTTTATCATTTTTCCAAACCGGGTTTGAAAACCGTGACTTTTCCACTAAGGAACTTATAATTTTGTCACAGAGGTGGTTAAGTTAGAAATTTCCTAGTTACTTTGTGAACAAAAATGCAAAGGGAATATTTACCTTGTCAAAGGGAGCCTTCTCATCAAATGAGCAGCAAACTGGCAGTGACGTATTTAGATAGAACTACTAACTTTGACGTTTTCCAATACTTCCGTGAAATTTCCTCTCACTCACGGAGTTGTACTTTTGTGGATTATTTTACGCTTTGAGGACTTCAAAAACACATGTGGTTAGAAGCCTATTTCAAAACAAATGTTTATAATTAATTTATGAAAACCAAATAATTACTTTTTATAAGAACACGGATTTAATTTTATTTTTCGCTTAGCCTAAGCAACATCAGGGTAAAAATTCAAACTAAAAAACGTTTATTTCATTAAATGTGAAATTATAAATTATTTTAATTTATTTGCGCACCCCGGGTTTGTACCGAGTCTATTACCACTCGACCATGCAGGCTGTCAAATATGTAATATCAGACGTAACTCTTCCTATATTTATTTTGGAACACTCTTTTTAACAAAACCCACAGTTTATTTTATAATGTTTGAATATAATGTTCGTTTGCAAAAACATTCAAAATCATGTACTAATATTTACCTCAAATAGTTATTTTTTTTAAATTAATGTAATTGATATCGTTATATACCATGAATAAATGTTCCGAAAAATGTCCTTTCTAATTAGGACAGAAATCATAGAGATGTAGTATTTTTGAAAACGTTGCAATTTTATTTTGTTTGAAGCAATAGTCTCCTTCGGCGACACGGAACAAGGATTTTTCACTATTTTTCAAATGACTTCCAAATAAATTTCAGGTGCAATCAATGAACATGGTAACTTCAGGGGTACGAAACAAATAATTTTAAAACAAATACAAAATTTATAATGATTTTTTATTACAGAAATGTGCTTTTTGTAAGTTAAGGGTCAGCGCCCAAAACATACAACACTTTTCGGCTTTCTAGTAAGAGCAATACTATAAATAATGATTAATCTTTATGGGGTGTTAGAAAATTGCTTACGGTTTCAAGTGAATACAATTCTTAAACATTAATATTTAAAGTCTTCGTAAAATGCATACCAAAATTTTAGAAAAAAAATGTTTAAAAATGCCTTAGCTGGTTTTCAAACTGCACCTTTCAGTTTGTTTTTTTTTTAAATAATTGAAAGGATAACGCTAAAAAAATTATATTCACTAGATACCTCGGACATTTTTCTAACTACCTATATAAAATTGACAAATAAATTATTTGTAGTTTTGCTTGTATAAGAATGCTAGAAAGTAACGTTTAGCGTGATAATTGAGTGCTGACCCTTAAGTCATCCAATTAAAGCATTCATAATCCGCTCTTTGTATCCAAATTTTTAATGTTGTTTATTAAGCTTTTATTAGCATTACAATCTGTCACATAAAATTACATGCAATTAATTGTTTTTGGAAAAGAGTTGAAAAGAGACGATTTACTCTAATGATAAAAAAAACTAACCTTGATTTCATTTGCACATTCAAAATTGTGGACTGACTTCTTGTCTTATCTTCTTTGTAGCAATTCTTTCCTTTCAATATCCTTGGTCGTAGACTCGGACATTTTAAATTTCTTTTCCCCAATCAACACTATGAACACCCTTTATCCTTGTTGAGAATTTTAAGATATGTCAACTTAAGTTAACACCTAGAATTTTTTATGCAAGCCGATTATTTTGTTGTTCATCACTTAAGTAATTTAAATATCTTTTGCTTACTTGACTTCAAATATTAACACAAAAAAACTTATTCAGATACCTACCTATTGACTTGAAATGATCTAAATAATAAATCTACCGTTGCCGGAAAGCCAAAAGGGCTAAAGCGTCATTTTGGGATGTTTACACCAGAGCACTTTAAATTTATTTATTTTTTACAATAAAATGCGTAAGTCTTCAGTACCTGGTTGGAATTTAAAAATAAAATAAATTTAGGTAACTCAATGCTCTTACTGAGTTACCTGAAGCGACAACAAACTAAAAAAGTCCCAAACTTGTGTCGCTTGAGTCAAGCCTTCTCCCAAATGTTACATTCAGAGTGGTAGATACCTTGCATTATCGCCCTAATCGAAATGTCGCTTGAAATGGCTTTGGCCCTGTTTGGTGACCAGATCTAAATAGCCAGGTACTTCCCAACCTTCATCTTCCCCATCTCCTTCCCCTCCTCATTACCTCCAGCCTCACAACATACCCCAATTAAGGATTCCATAGTCTCACTGGCTTCAGACGGTTAGGAGCAGTTGGGAATCTAGTGCGATATTCACATAAAAATAAAAAAAAAAACTAAAAAACGATGCAGAAAAAATAGGTGACCAAAACTGCATATTTAACTTATTTTTGACCAAAGTGACGCTTAAGCCCTTTTGCCGTTCCCGCAACGCATATATATATGTATAAATATTGTTCTATTTGTCATTGCTGTATATGTACGCATATTCTTTTTTTCCATAATTTCCATTGTTTTTTTTTATTTCGTGTACTTACATATATTATCTTTGTCGTAAAAAATAAAAAAAACAGTAAGCACTTTCGAACTCCGTATTTATTACTCAGTCCTCCACACCTGCCTTTCGAAACCCCTCGAAACATGCTATTTTTTGGGCGTTTTTTGTCGCCGCGTCGCCATCTTTCGTCTACCTCACTAATGACTCTCTCCAATTCCATTTTTCTCAGTTCATATTTTGCCTATGAATGCATGTTCATCTTTTTTGCACCTTTCCGCAAATTCCATTCGGACACGGTTGAGAGGATATTCCGCATGGATACCGGAAAACTGAAACTGTGACGGTATACTTTTGTATGGAACACCGCCCGTATAACGGTGAATGAAAATGTATGTAATGTCTACACTTTTTCGGTAGAAACTGGATTTATGAAAGCAATACTTAAGTGTTGTTTTTTTGGACTTTCATATTTTGAAGGTTTTTATTTAAATCTTGCTGTTTTTAGTTATCGTAATATACTATACAAACAACCTTGGAGGACATGGATAGGTACCCTTGCAAAACAGTGTAGTCAGAATTATAGAATTTTTACTGACTCGATAGAAAGAGAAATATATTTACAAATATATATATATTTATATATATATATTTATATATAATATTTGGATAACCGATTAGTTACCGCCCACATAAAATTATTCGGACATTTTTAATAAACATATTTGAACACATTGAACAAAACAAAACTAAAATGATTTATAAAGTCAAAATATCACATAAACACGTATAACAGAAGGTTTTCCTAAAAAATGATGAAAGCTTTTTGATGATTTTATGACTTTATATCATTAAAAATGTGAAAATTCTAAAGTTTGGTCAAAAATATTTAAAACTGTTGAAATAACTCTGAAAAGTGATGTTTTATAATCTTTGTGTAGTCTTATTTGAACATTCACGCATAGCACATATCACCATCATGTTTGATTTATTTGTCTAACCACTGTAAGTATTTTAATTAATACAAATATGGAAAATAACCTCGAAATTCGTTGACGTAAGTTATGCGACTCGATTATGTGAAGTTAGCGCTGACGGAAAACATTCTTACACACTTAGAAGTGCTGAAATATTAGGTGAAGACTTTTCTTGTCTCTTTCTCTCACTTAATCTCGAAATAGTCGCCATTGTACAATGTAGGTAGATAAATTAAGTTCTAAGTTTAAAAAAGGGGTCAGACACAAAATGTTTTTGTTGCAATTATTTGTAGAAAGCATTCGTTTAATAAAATTCCGTTAATATCGCTTATAAAAACAAAATCAACTTAATGGGATTTCTAACAGATACGAACACAAAATGCTTTAATGAATTAATGTATCGTTTGACAAAAATCGAACATTTCAAACTAAGTGGAATATCGTTTTGCACTTTTCAAGTTTTTTTTTGTTGTGAATTGTTTTGAATTTTGAATGACGCCACATAATATAATGTATTAAATAAATCTCTTCACGGTTAAAACATTTGAGTAGTACCTACACTGATGTGGTTGTGGAGTAAATTTATTCAAATCATTTATTTTTTGCATCTTTGTTCCAACTTTGATGTTACTTTTAGATATGGTTTTGAAATGAGGTTTTATAAGGTATTCGAGTGTTTTCATTAATATTATTGTAGTATTTGATAAGGTTACTTTGATGACGAGTTACTTTGGGTGATAAATCACTTTTACGGCGGTTACTTCTTTGGCGAATACTTTTGTGACGAGCTACTTTGGGTCAACAAGTTACCTTGATTTATTTGGTTTAATTTGATGATTATATGTTTGGTTGACGAGTTGTTCTGATGACGAGTCGAGAATATGAAGAGTTGTGTGAATCAAGGTACGATGGATGGAATGTGGTACCAGCCGAATTTCAGTTAAAGCGTTCATCCGAAAGTAGTGTAGAGAAACATTTATGGGGTAAAAGTGTTAAATTATGTGTTCATTTTTCATTCCTGCCTTTTCAAAAATTCTCCCATGCTAAGATATATAATTCACTATAACACTTTCAAAATATCAGTTATCTCAACTCACAACACCTCCAATTGAGTTATTTACAATGCCTCTGATAATTTCAAATAATTTTTTTATTAATAACGTGAACGAAAAAATACGTTCCATAACTGTGTAAATGTATTAATCATTTTACATGAGTTTCGGCTTTTAGAAATTTCTACTTGTACATACGTTTTTTATCGTACAAAATAATTGGTAAAGCAACTATTTAATTTCCCCGGAAATGTAATGAAAGCTTATTGTGATTTTTTTAAAAACCTTCGCAATTTGCCAAAAATGACTTTTAATTTGCACAACTGCTTAAACATTTTGTACCGAAAACACGAGCACAGCGCGAGTAGAGGTACCTTTCGCCTGAAAACTCAGGGCAAGTTGGCAATTAAATTTTTGCAGCGCAAATGTTTACCTTTCATGCTGGGAAAAATTAATCAAGTAACATGGTAACAATGTCAACACCACTGCAGAACTAGGGTTATGTATGAACAGTTAACTGATCAGTCCGCTTCGTAAATGTTTGAACACGTTGTATTCGGTGTGAGTCGCGAAAAAAAATATGACAACTGTGTTTTTGATAAGATGGAAGAGTGTTTGGAAAGATAGATTAAGGTATTGATTTCGTATGAACGTTTTTAGTTGGACAAAAAACAAAAACCAGTTAGTAGGTCAGTGGACTAACGCGTCGGATTCGCATCCGGGCGTCGTGGGTTCAATTTTTCTGCTAGATAAGTCCCTCATCATTGCACAAGCAATTTTTTTCACTTATTATAATTGCAGTGAGAAATTTTAAAATATTTACAGGTTATTCGTGACCCGGGAATGTTTTTTTCTTTTTTTTTTAAATTAAGGTATAGTAAAAAGGTTTTATTTATGACCGCGAAGTTAAATTTAACAAGCTTATCTTTTCCACTAGCACAGATTTTTATCTTTAATTTTAAGTTAAAATAATAAAGAATTCATAAAGTAGGATGACTTTATTATAAAAAAAATAAATTAAAAAAACTACAGTGAATTCCGCTCAAGAGTTCCAACTGCTCCCAACCGTCTAGAGCCAGTGAGACCATGAAATCTCCAATTCGGGAATGTTGTGAGACTGAAGGTAAAGGAGACAGGAAAAATGAAGGTTGAGAAGTACCTGCCTATTCAGATCTAGGCACTGAACACGGCTTAAGACATTTCAAGCGGTGTTCAAATGGTGTTCTTTCACCAGGGCGATACTTTTAGTATTTATCACTCTGAAACATGCCAAAAATATACCATTTATTGTTTTATTCTAATTATATGTATTATGACACATATTAACTAAACAATTTTTTTCCGCACGCTGAAACTTTCAACGCTTGCTACTCCTACCTGAACAATGACTTTTCATAACTAATATATATATTTTTTCGTAGAAATCAATCACTTTGTGGTTTGACATATTTAGAGAACTGAAAAAAATAACTTTGTATAAGACTACGAATGTTATTAAAAAAATTATGACCGACCGGTTTCTCTTAGTCTTACATCATCAGGGTACAAAATTAAACTGAACAAAAAATATAAAGTGTGCGGTTATACACAGTTATTTACGCCGATTATTTACACTAGTGCTCATATTTTTCAGAAAAATGATCATGGCATTAGATTTAACAATTTAAAAGCACTACAAATAAAGAAAGAACCCCTAAAATTAAAAGCTATTTTCTTTATAATCAGGAAAATTTGTCCAGTAGTATTTTTTTTTTTAAAGAAAGACAAACATTGCAGGGTTACGAATAACCTGACAATATTAGGTATATTTCCTGTGAACTCATAAAATGTATCATTATTATTTTATCACCTTCTCAGTTGACGTTTTGTCTCTTTCAATTCATATTATCAATTTCCTTCTCTTTCTCTCTGATCGTTTTTTATAATTTAAATATTATTCTATTGTTTTGCAATTTTATTTTATAATTTCTTCTCCCTCTGTATGTATGTATAACCGTATTTTTTTACCTTGATGACACTTAGGCTTAGCGAAACCGGTCGGTCATAAAAATTAAAATAATATTCGTGGTCTTAAACAAAGTTATTTTTTCATTTATTTTAACACATTTGTCTTGTATACACCACCTTCTGTCCATCTTCATTACATTTCCTGTATAACAAAAGAAATTTTGTTAGTGTTTGTCTATTGATGAACCCTACTGTACTCCAAAGAACTAGGGTCAAATTATATGTGGGTACAGTAAGCTGAACGCTGTATATAGCTGCTAGCACACCCCCTACTTGAAATGCGCGGACGAATTATTATTGTAGAAGTTTAAAATAAAATGTGTTTGGATAAAAGACCGAGAGTACTCGATTCTGGGCGAAAACGGAATTAATTTCAACAAGGGCTGTATGTTTAATATTACAGCGTGAGTAGTTCATACAGAATTGCTATGATTACCAATTTGTCGTCGAATGCACTCGGTCTAAGTTTTCGCAGCCCTGCTGATGATTACTTTCTTTATAAAATTTGTGATCCTTGCCAAGTGGATGTTTGTTCGTAAAATTGGCTAAAGCTTAATGCAAAAAAAGCTGTATTGATGTAGATTGAATCGCCTGGTTAGCTTCTTACAAGTTGGACGTGCTGTACAGGGCCTACACATGCTCTAATAGTCAACAACTGCTGACTTTGTGCAAATCGCAGTCAGGAGCCCCTAAATACCTAATTCTCAATGCCAAATTCTCAACTCTGTGCAAAAGGCCGGTCCATTTGATAGATTCTTCAATCTTAATAAACGGATTGCAATCTTTGAAGTACAGACGTGTTAGGTGGGAATGCTGTGTTTGTCCTACCGGTATTTCAATGGAACACCCTCCGAGGAACTTGTGTCATTGATTCTTTCGGCACTGGTGCATAGTCGAGAAACTTTCCAAACGCGCGTTTACATTTGTACACAGTTACATGAGAACAGGTTGGTTTTACGACTCGTTCTTGTATTCAACAGCTCGACTTTGGAATGATTTGCCAGTCTCTGTATTTCCTTCTTTCTACAACATAGGCCTCTTCAAAACCCAGGTTCACTATTTCTTTTCCTCAAAAAGACCCTCCACAAAGCATCTTTAAAGATTGCATAAGGCTTGAGGGAAATTATTATCCTGTGTGGAGTTAATGTAAAATTAAATTTTTAAAAAACACCTAGAAAATAGCATTAAACTGACAAGATTCTGATTACAGTCTCTGGAAAGGAAATTATTCCCTTAAAAATAGTACGTTTTCTTCGCATTTTTTTTTTCAAATTTTGCTTCTATGTATATTCAAATTGGTGACACGCCTGAGTCTAGTTCTTTCATACTTAATAATTCAAAAAAAAATCAATGAGGTGTCTCCAAAAGATTCTACGAAGACTCGGGTTAATGTTTTTGTAGTCTTCAAATAAGATTACTGCCAAATACTGAATGCTTGTATTCTTAGTGTTTGTTTTTATAGACTGCAAGAGGTATTTAACTAAAAAGCTCGTTGTGTATGTGTCAACCCCAAATATTGTCATTCCACTCCTCTTCTACGCGATTGTGTGCACTGTTTTGAGTCACAGAGTTCGATTGAAAAAAAAAATGAATCACCAAAAGTGCTATATAAAGTTTATAATTTGTTATTATTATTATTGGTGTTTCACATTGAATTCTGAACATTAAATAACATTTTGAGAATTTACGAAAACGATATTAACTGGGAAATGTGATTGTTTTTCTTGACTAAATACACACACACACACAATTTTGGCATTTTCCTTAAACTCAATCAACGAATTAAATATAGAATATATATTTTTCTTCACATAATGACACCACCATGAAAACACTGGTTTTACTATAGACCGACATATTTTATTATAATATTTTACATTATTAAGTACTCACTTTAAACGATTTCCCTGTTAATCTTGATAAAAATTACAATCTCGAATGTAAATGTGGATCTTATTTTAAAGCTACAATTTTGAATAAATTGCGAATGAAAATTTTGATAAAACTTGCAATCTTATTTTCAAAAGTAAATCTCAAAATCTTGATTTTTCCCTGTACCTGTATAATTTCGAATAGATTATTTCCTTAATTGAAAATTAATTCGAAAGTTTTACAATTTGCATATATATATATATATATATATATATATATATATATATATATATATATATTAATTTTACCCGCAAAAAATAACGGGATGTAACTTGATTTGCCAAGAAAAAGTATAAATTCCATTTCAAATATAAAATAATGCTAAAATTCACTAAAGGCAGGTAAAAATTTGAAAATTTATTTTTTAATTTTGATAACACATCCGTCATTCCCAATTTTAAAATATTCTCATTCGTACGTATATTCGAACTCATAAAGAAAACTAGGGTTTTCAGAGATAATATTATTGGGAATTGTCTTCTTGATTCCACATTAAAATGTTGACCAGAAAATTGAAATGATAACATTTTTTTTTAAGCTGAACTCACATGCACGTACAATTAATAACAGTTTTATAATAAGGTGTTTATGGTGAAATTTTCAATCAATGGTTGACTAAAACAAAAGCAGTTATGTAGAAATCTGAGTAATATAAGCATTTTTCAAATTATAAAAAAATTATTCTGTCAACTCAAAAGATTTTCAGCTTTCACCAATAATAAAACAAGACCGTCTCACAAATCACAACTTGTATCAGGAAGAAAATGTTTCATGTGGGTTACCTACAGCTAAATACAGCGGGTACCACCTTCTAATAGGTGATAGATGGTACCCGCTGTTGGATTCAATTTCGATCTAAGCGACTGTACGCCGAACGCTCTAACCACCTGGGAATCAAACTCATCAAAAACATCTGAAAAGTATTTTGAAGGAAAAAGTATTTTTTTATCAATTTCTCTACGAGCAGGTAAATTGATTAGCGAATTTCCTTTTAATCACTCCGCCTTAAGACTTAGCATAATCTACCTGCTTCAAGAGCCTTCACCATCTGCGCGGGAGGTTTTGCAAAGAAAACAACTATCAGACCACTCGAGGGGATTAATTAAAAATGCTGGAGAGCCGGGAAGGAATGCAGCGACCCCGCATTAATTACATCCAGGGGCTGTAACAAAGGGTTGGCCCGGAGGGTCGACAGCGCGTTTCATGTCTTAAAAATACTTGAGTGCTTTCAACTTTACTTTCTAATGCACGTATAATCTGGAGGAGGTCCAATTTTCAGCCTGCTCCAATTAGAAACTCTGAAAACTCGGCTCAACTTCTGTTGAGTTTTCTCTAAAAATCTTTGTGTTGTTTTATTTTTATTTTTTTATAGTGAATATCGCACAAGAGTCCCGACTGCTTCCAACCGTCTAGAGCCAGAAAGACTATGGCATCCCCAATAGGGGTATGTTGTGAGGCTGAAGGTATTGGGGAGGGGGAGGAGATGAGAAAGGGAAAGGTTTGGAAGTAATAATAAATAAATAAAAAACATTATTTCGAGGAAAACAAACAAAGTTAACAACATGCAGAATCATATATAAATACAATATTATGTCACTAGAAAATTAAAAAGAAATTAAAATTAAACTCTTGCGCAATATATACATACGGATAAAATATATTGAGCTAAAGTTTGTAACTGTGGAGCAAATCATCTATTTGAATATATTTATATTTTTTCACATTTTCATTTAAAGATTTAAACACAATTTTTTGTTTGGTCCTTTGGAATTTGTACTTATTAAACTCGTGCTTGTCAGAAAGAATTTAGTTAAATAAAGAACGTTTAAAAATTACCTTTGTGAGAACGTATGTTTGAACGTGTGTGAACTTTTCAAATTTTTGACTAATGTCAATTGAAAATAACAAATATTAAAAAAAAATTAAATCGCTACCTACCTAATAAAGTATCTACTTATTATGTATTTTCGCAGACATTATTCTATATTTGGAATTGGAACGAGAAAATATATGAGAGAGTTTTCACATTTGAAAACACAATAATTCGATCTAATTTAAGATAAATAACTTAATAAATAAAATATAGTACGAAAGGAAGAATAAATGAAAGATGATGGATAAGGCTTGTCTGATATTTCAAATAAAGTTTATTTTTACAAATTTTATAGAACTTCTTCAGTTCCGAAATATATTTATCAAAATAATCTCAATTGATTATTTCAGTTGGAATGTTTATTATTGTGTGTGACAGCTATTTCTCATTTTAAAGGCTTTCTCAAAATGAATCAAATAATTTTTAATTTTATTTAAACAATAATTATTTTTATTTTTATTTTTTTAAAACAATTCTTAGTTAAAAGCTCTGCAATATAATTATTTTTACGCGTAACAGCTGTTTCGCCTTCTGAGGGCATTATCAAACTGTTTGATAATGCCCTCAGAAGGCGAAACAGCTGTTACGCGTAAAAATAATTATATTGCAGAGCTTTTAACTAAGAATTGTTTTTAAAAAAATAAAAATAAAAATAATTATTGTTTAAATAAAATTAAAAAAACTAAGAATTAAAATGGAGTTCTACAAAATAAACTTTAAAATCATAAATAATATATGTATCAAATAAACTAGAGAATTATATAAGTTATTTATAAATAGGCACGAATTTAATTATGATTTGTTTTAATGCCACAAGTAAAATTTCTCATTAATATCGATGAATTTCTCATTAATATAAAACTAACAAATTAACCACCCCGCCGTTACCCCACAGGGGTAGGCAGAGAGGACGGACTGCCATATAACTCTGTTTTGACATACACTCCTTGCTTCGTTCACATTCACCCATCGTCTCATACATAATCTTCTGTTATTCTGACTCTTCACATGACCCGATTCAAGTATTTGATTAATTTGATCGTGCCATGTCTTTCTCGGAAATCCTCGACTTCTTCTTCCATTCACTTTCGCATCATATATTCTTTTCACACTCCTTTGCTCGTTTATTCGCTCTACATGCCCAAACCATCTAAGCGTCCCTTTTCTTCCTATTCATTACGCGCACATCAGCCTTGCTTCCTCATTAATATTATATTTTATAAGTGTCGTTTTACGTCATTATATTACAAACAAAACTTCACCATTTTAATTGTTATTCTTAACTCGCCATTGTAAAATTCTATCAATGATTACACTGTGCAGATTTCACATTGTGAAGATATGAAAATATGTCATACTTACTAAAAAACGCAGGAGTTTTACCATCTTAAACATGAAAAGGCCCAAAAACTGCGTTTTACCACAGAAGCAGAAAAAAAATTGAAATACACTTAAAAATTATAATAAAAAACAAAAAATATCACGCAAATAATAATTTCACCTTAACTTGTAATATACCGGAGGAGCTAACAGTCACCTTTTTCTTTTCAGAAGTTTTTATCCCTTAAAACCTGTTATACGCATAATTAAATGAACCGCCCTAGCTTGTCAACAAAATAATCAATCCAAAGAGAGTTTTTTTTTTGAGTTCAGTACAAGTCGAGTAATAAATATTTAAAGTTTGCTTAAGTCAGTGGGGAAAAAAAAAAGATTTTCAAAGTGAAATTACTGTTTGTATTTACAGAATACACTCTTGTTATTTTATTTTTATTTGAAAGGAAATTTATTCAACAACCACACGAAAATACAATAAAACAACAAAAAATCTTCACATTTCTTAATCTTTTATTTAATGACATGAGGGAAAAAAATAAATTCTCTTAATTTACGTAGCTTTTTCAGAAAAACCACTTACGCCATTAACATACAACTTGAAAGAATTTATAAACAAAATAATATATAATATAAAATCTGAAAAAATAGCAAAATTGACAAAAACATCATTTCGAACAACACAAGTGAGTTATTACTAAATTATAGTCGGGAAGGTTAGACAAAATATGAACTTCGTTGGAATACGGCATTCCAGAGGTTAATGCATTTAAAAATAAACAACCTACTGATAAAAATTGAACCAAGTATGTATTGATTTATTTCTTGTTTTTGCGTTTAGTTTGTAGAACTCCCCAAAAAAGGTTATAATTTGTTGCACCACTACCAGTCATGTTTCATATAAAAGATGACGGCCTCATGATCAAATGGTAAGACGCTCGACTACAAATCCAATGGTCGCGAGTTCAAACCCGGCGTGCGCAAATAACTTTTATTTAAATGATTTAATAAAACAAATTTATAACTTTATTCCACTTTTTTATTTTTTGACTGGACCGGTTTCAGCCTATAACGGCCATCTTCAGACTAGTACAGGTTGTTCTTATGGCTTATATACTATTGAAGATAGCCGTTATAGGCTGAAACCGGTCCAGCCAAAAAATAAATGTGGAATAAAGTTATAAATTTGTTTTTATTAAATCATTAAAATGGAATTCCACCACGAATCAACAGTTACAAAAATTAGAAATTTTACTAAAATAATATGTGTCATAACATATTTTATTCATATAAACATAATAAAAAGTATATTTGTGGTACGTTCCAGAGTGGTAAGATATTCTAAGTATCGCCCTGGTGAAAGACCACCATTCAAAAACAAAACGTTGCTTAAAATGGCTTTAGCCGTGTTTGGTGACCAGATCTGAATAGCCAGGTACTTCCTAACCTTCCCCTCCCCACTACCTTCAGCCTCACAACATACCCTATTCGGGGATGCCATAGTCTCACTGGTTCTAGAGGGTTGGGAGCAGTTGAGACTCTTATGCGGTATTCATATAAAAAAAATCATAATAATAAAAGATATCGTAATTGTTTTTATTTAAGGGCAATAATAATAATATGATCTCAAAATCATTGCTTTTCCATTTTGTATTCGGTCCTCCCTAAATCACAGGCGCCCACAAATCATCCCGTTCGTAGTTCCTGCCGGTCTGGCCCTCGCCCCGGCTCTGTCCAACCGTTCCGGTTATTCCGTACGGCACGGCAGCAGTTTCAGCGCGTTTCCCGGGGCAACGGCAGCTCCGGATCGGGGTTTTTTATGCCTTGCTGTTGTTTGGGACTCGCTACGATATATATGCCCAAGTCTTGCACACCATCTTCCGCTTTTGTTTTAAGGCAAACAGTTTGTATTGTAATGTATACGTCACCTTATGAAGGTGTTCTAAATGAAATGTTGCCCGGTGAAAATATTTTTTACAGGAAAGGTGAAACAAATTTTCTACCATGTAAACCCATTTCACGCTGGTACCGCGAACTTTTATGAAATATAAATATTTTCTTTGGATTGTAGCGGCTGAAATTGATTGTCAATCCATTTAAACAGGCGTCGTTTGGCGGCCTCCGTGATCGAGTGGCAAGAAACTACAAATCCAGAGGTCACGGGTTCAAACCCGGCGTGCGCAAATAACTTTTATTGAATTAATGCGTCATAACATATTTAATTCATATGAAATAATAAAAAGTATATTTGCGACACGTTCCAGAGTGGTAGATACTCTAAGCATCGCCCTGGTAAAAGACCACTATTCAGAATTGAAACGTTGCTTGAAATGGCTTTACCGTGTTTGGTGACCAAATCTGATCAGCCAGGTACTTTCCAACTTCTCTCTTTCCTATCTCCTTCCCCTTCCTAGCACCTTCAGCCTTACAACATACCCTGACCGTAAATGCCATGGTTGTGTGGTATTAACTATTTTTTTTCACTGTTTGGGTTCATTCTTTGAAAATCCTCCCTCATTGCATAACCATCAATTTTAGATTTGAATGAAGAGAATTGAAAGAGTCTAAATATTGTAAGGTTATTCATAGACCGGGAATGTTTTTGTTACTTAACATATACGTATTTTCCTTTATAGATATGTTTTGTGAAGACGTACTGATACAGCTGTCACGCGTAACCTTAGTATGTTAAAACTAAAGTTAGGTACCAACGGGATAATAAAAAAAAATTGTTCTTGATAATTTTTCATAAATATTTATCTTTGTTGTTCACGATTTGAGCGTAAAAAACTGTGTTTATTTTATAGAACTTAGGTCACAAAATAAATTTTAAGAACCATGTTTAAAATTTACTTATCAGATAAAATACAATAATAATAAATATGACCATGGAAAATGTAAACATATCATTATTCTGATGTAACGACTTTGAAGATCACCCAGCGGTTAACCAATTATTTATTTTGTCGCAATATTTTATAAAATTAAAAGATGACACATTTAAAAAAACCGAATAAAAATTAATAGTCATATTTTTAATAATCAGGTAAATGTGTCTAGTAGTCCAATATTAGGTATATTTCCTGTAATTAGTATCATTATTCTATAATCACCTTCTTAGTTGACATTTTGCCTCTTCAATTTTTATTATCTCTCTCTTTCCCTTTGTTCATTTGTTGTTATTTAATTGTCTACTTTTGTTTTCTCCTTGTTCTGTTATTTTATTTTGTATTTTGTTCTCCCTCTGTATGTATATAACCGATTTTTTTTTGTTTTTTCGTTTAATTTAATTATATACCCCGATGTTAAGGCTAAGCGAAACCGGTCGGTCATAAAAAACACAAATAATATCCGTGGTCTTATACAAAGCTGTGTGTCTGAGTTGCGGTTTTTACACTTTGTAATGGTCATCTCCTTTAATATACATTTGTAAGTTTTGCATTCATTAAACATACGAGTATTACCTCGGCTGGAGTCAAAGGATCCGTATCCGTAAAGCATTGTCTTTGACCGGGTTTCCGGTAGCGAGCTTTCAAATTCCAAAAAATAAAAAATTTCACGTTGCAAACAAAAGATTTCCCATAATAATATGGTCAAAGGCTTTACTGCGACGCCAAGGCATGGTATTAAAATTCAGCCATCACGGGAATGCCATGAATAATTCGTGTTTCGTTTGCACAACGTCTCTAATACTCCTGTACAAGGATTTCACATTACCAACCATTCATAAACATTTTTAGCGAACAAGCAGAGACGTGGATTCAAATCGCATATAGAAAAATACAGCCAATGGAGATATTCACAAAACCGCCCCAATGCGACGGCGAAGGCTTTGAAATTATTTGAAGCTATTTTGTGTTCGAGTCTGCGAATCTATGTGTGAAAGGCATTGATATTTAAAGTACAAGCTGGAGTTTTAAAAGAAAAAAATGACTAAATATCTTGAAGAATTACTTTTTTTATTTTTATAAAGTGAATACAGCAAAACAGTGCCAGCTGCTCTTAACCGTCTAGAGCCAGTAAGACTATAGCATCCCCGATCGAGATATTTTGTGAGGTGAAAGGTAGTAAGAAGAGGAAGGTTGTGAAGTACCTGACTATTCAGATCTGGTCACAAAACATGGCTAAAGCGATTTCAAGCAACATTTTGATTCTGAATGGTGGTTTTTCATCAGGGCGATACTTAGGGTATCTACCACTCTATATAACGTTCTGAAAATTCTGAAACGTTCACATTACATCGATTTATCCACCAAATGAAGACACAAATGACGAAATTGTTACTTTTCAATTTCAGAGTAGTAGATACTTTAAGTATCGCCCTAGTAAAAGACTACCATTCAGAATCGAAAAGTTCTTGGTGACCAGATCAGAATAGCCTAGTACTTTCCAAACATCATCTTCCCCATCTCCTTCCTCAGCCCACTACCTTCAACCTCACAACATACCAAGGAATTAATATTAAGTAGAAATGAATATTTGTACAGCGCCCTTAAGGTGATTTTTTACAAAGACGCTATAAAAAATATTTAAATAATATTATTGATTGGGGATGCCATAATTCCGCTGGTTTCAGGTGGTTGGAACTCTTGTGCGGTATTCACAATGAAAAATAAATAAAATATATCTGGGATTCCAATGAAAATACTATGACTCTATCATCATTTGTTCTATAATTAAATAATCTGAATAAAAATAAAGTTTAACGATGTATAAGAAGATTAATAACAAAATGACCTCATGTAATGCTTTACTTATGCGCGTCACTTTCAATTCATAAGGAAACGCGTTTTAACCCTTGTGTGTCTGAAGAAAATTACACCTTTTTAAAATTTACATGAAGGTTTCTTTTACAGTTTATCATTTGCTGAAGTTTATTGGACCACTTTTATGACAAAATATATTTTGATTCAGTTCAATACTTGGGGAGGTGGATTGGAATTTCACCCGGTACCATCTTTTCGTGAGGTTTTTAATTAAATAGGTGATTGAAAATAGTATTAAGGATACAGGTGATCTATCTTAGAAACAATCGTACATCATATTTATAATTTAAAATAAGATAAAATGATTAATTATGACAGACAAGTTTAAAAAAATCATATAAAACACATGAGGGCAGTGTCAGGGTACCCGAGTACTCTTTCAGTCATCAGAAGTTGTAAATTATACTTTTTTGTTTTTTGTTGACATACCACCTTCCACATATCCAACGGGTATGTTAAATTATTCATTTTCACCATTATGGAGAAGTCAAGAAGTTTCAGCCGGTTAGGCTTACTGGAACATTAAAAAAATCTATGTTGTAAACCGAAATGGTTCCCGAGTACTCTTTTAGTCACATAAAGGTCAAACAAATAAACAGATTTCCACATACCATAAAATCGTTGTAAATAAATTTGATGGTCTACGCTCGTAAAATAATCCAATAAAAGTTTGTTAAATTAATAATAATATCTACTTTGTTAAGATACAACTGCAAGTTCAATGCCCTGCTTTGCTGTGGTTTTTTGGTAGTAGGTTCATATCGTCGCTGGAAAGGCAAAAGGGCTTAAGTGACACTTAAGTGAAAAGTGAGTTAAAATGCAGTTTTGATCGGTTATTTTTTCTGCATCAAATGCTATGGCTCTCGTTTGATTTTGAAGACTTTTGTGGCCCTTCAGCCATCTTAAATATATTTACCACCTGGGCGAAAGCTTGACTCAAGCGACACAAGTTTGGGACATAAAAACAAAACAACAAAACTTGAAGGTGCTCTAGTGTAAGCTTTCCAAAAAGACGCTTTAGCCGTTTTGCCTTTCCGGCGATGATATTTTAAATTAATTGCTTTAGAAATGCTCGAAGACTCTAACAATCCATTGTGTTGTTGTTTATAAACTTAATTGGATACTAAAAAACTGAGGGCACAATTTTCTTGTAACGTTTTGATCGTTTTTATGTTGTACCGCGTAGTGCGCTATAAATCGATGGTTTAGCTAAGCTCAGTCGCTTTTATCGAAATTGGCGAAAATGCTTAAATAAAAATATATTATGGATTTTCGGGAATGCGGTTTTTGATGAAAAAACCAGCATCACCATGAAAGGACCAGCGTATGCAAATGGATTGGGCTTGAAATGATATGGATACCTTTTATTTTTATGAAGGACAATTTTGTTTAATTGTTCTTAGTGCATTTTTTTCTGTTCAAAAAATATTTATAAATATTATATGAAAGGCCAGAACGATTATTTTTCTATGCGCCGGGATGGAAAATATGTCAATATAATATTCACATTGCTTATTATTTCTAATTTCTTAACTGTCAATTCGTTGTGGAATTTCATTTTAATGATTTAATAAAATAAATTTATATCTTTATTCCAGGCCAGTCTGAAGATGGACGTTATGGGTTGAAACCGGTTCAGTTAATAATTAAAATAAGTGGAATAATGTGTTAATTTTTTTTTATTAAATCATTCACGTTGTTATTATTTACCTCCAGATTCTTTGCGTTAAAAAAATGCAAGGGCAAAACAATATTTGTCGTTAATAATAATAACATTTTGAAACAGTTATTAACGTTTCAAAAATATTTGTCATTATAACGAATTTCACAGAAGATGTGAAAATTTCGGGCCTCTAAACATATTGATCATGAGTTAATCAAGAATATTCCAAATAGTAAATAAAGTCAATAGGTTAATTTCATTTTAATTACTTTTATTTTCATTTCACTTCATTTAAAAATATGTGTCGATACTTTCAAAATCTATTTTTTCCATTAATTCTTCCTATCCTTCACAGCTTTCTCAGCATAACTACGTATTAATATAATGGATATATACATATTTATATATTTTTTTAAATTATACAATTAACTACACTTATTAATTTTCTTTTCTTTTCATACGCTTTTTTTACATTTATTCGCATACTTACTTTAGGCAAACGAAGCCTTATTATTCTAGACAAAAAATAAAACATATTATACCTGATATGTACCAAAATAATGTGTACCAATACCAAATTTTAACTTTATTCCACTATTTATTATAAGCATCTCAGTCTGAATATGCCCTTTTATAAGGTGAAACCAGTCAGATTTTCATTTAAAAAATAGTGGAATATTGTAAAAATGAAATCATTATCAAATCATTTAAATGGATTTCCACCGCGAATTAACAGTTTCAAAATTTGAAATAATACATAATTACAATGTTGATTAAATGTATCTACATAGAAAATAATATAATACAACTGTATCGTATATTCTTAATTAAAATAAATTAAATGTAATCACTATTTTTTACTACTTTAAATCAAGTTCTAATTTTGCTTGTGCAAATAAGTTTATTTTTTTCATTGTTGATTGTACCCTCTTGGGCGTATATAATAAAATAAATAATACCTTTATTTATATTCAAATATATATATTTACATATATATATTTAAGTACATATAGCAGATATGATGCCCAAAACATATATATATGAGTGGTTATTAAATTGGAATATTTAACTACAGTAAGAAATCAAGTAAAGTTTGGTACTTGGTACTTCATATAACAGTCATATACGAGTACATATATTCATGCGGTTGTTCGTTCAGCTATTAACCGGTCATTATTATTAGTAGATATTGTATTTATTTATATATAAATATATTTATATATATATACAATATCTACATGACCGGTTAATAGCTGAGCGAACAAACTCGTCGGGTTCCCACCCATTGTGAGTTCACTTCCTCTGCCGGCTAAGTCCTCCACAATTGCACAAGCAACATCTTCCGCTTATTACGATAGCAGTGGGAGTTTTCAAAATACTATCAGGTTGTTCGTAACTCGGGAGTTTTTTTCTTCCCTTCATAAATAAATAAAAATGATTTGTGGGTGTCGTACAAAATAAAAAATAAAAACAAAATATGCCAAATACCGGCTGGTTCTAGGCAAACGTACTCGTGCATGGCTAAAATAATGTTAATGTTTAACGATTCGTATACTACCATCGTATACCGAGGGATTGTGTTGATGATATAATATGATTATGAGTGACAGGTCATCTAGAAGTTGTGACGAAGGCATTCTGATGAGAAAACCCGAAACCCGATAGCGTAATTCTGTTGAAATTTAAAGGATAACTAGTAACTAGGGTCCGCTGGGAGATCGGAGTGTAACAAGAGGGAGGGGGAGGGCGAGGTGAGATAAGATTACCATCAGAGTGAGATAATAACCAGTGTTCAGTACTTAACTAGCCCGTCTCACCTTTTGTTTTCAGTGGGTTAGTAAGTCAGATCTGAAATTAACCCGGAAGAAGTAAGCTGATAATTTTTTTTTAATTAGAATTAACTTACGATTTTTATTGTGATATTAATAATTGAAATAATATCAATAATCTTCAAAGTAAATATGAAACAAAAAAAGCCATAAACTAAAAAAAAATAACAGTTGTGACCGTTTGAACTCGGAACCTTATAAAAAATAAAACAAATAAAAATCGAATGTTGATTCTAATTTAAAAAAATAAATTAATTTTCGACTTTGTAAAAAGTCAAAAATTTTTCCGTGAAAAAAATGAATGGTTCATTCAAGACACTCTCTAGGTATATAAAAACAAAAAAAGAGGAGGATGTATTTATTTAACCAAACTACAAAATAGAAAACAAGAAAAAATATAAATTTAGTACAAAAAATCTTGTATATTCAAAAAACAAAATATATGCTAGCGGAAACGCACAATCTGTGTTTCATTCAGTGAATACACGACCATCCTTTTTAAATATTTGTTTTATTTTTTAGGTTTCCTAATGCTGGCCGATTCCAGTTTTCAGATTCCCGCTGCACAAGGTAAGAAATTGCCTTACAAAACCTTTCGGTAATTAAGGTTCGTGTAAAATTATTGTTATTTTGCCGACCATTGTAAAAACATAGATTGAAGTCTACTTGTACCTTAAATGAACCAAACATTGTTTATTTCAGGCCCCATGATTTTTTAAGTAGTGTCTTATTTTGAGTCAGTGAGACTATGACATCGCCAATTGGGGTGGGTAGTGAGGCTGAAGGTAGTGGGAGGGGAAGGAGATGGGGAAGAAAAAGGTTAAGAAGTACCTGGCTATTCAGATCTGATCACCAAACACGGCTGAAGCCATTTCAAGTAACGTTTCGATTCTGAATGGTGGTCTTTCACCAGGGCGATACTTGGAGTATCTACCACTTTGGAACGTGCCTCAAATAAACTTTTTATTATTTTTATATGAATTAAATGTGTTATGACACATGTTGATGAAATAAAAATTATTGACGCACACCGGGTTTGAACCCGCGATTTTTGTATTCGTAATCGAGCGTCTTGTCACTCAACTATGGAGGCCACAACAATACAGAGATTGGATACCTTTTCAGTTAAAAAATATAATTTTATCTAGATTTTATTTTCAAATATAAAATGCGTTGATTGAAAGAAATAACCACCAGGCAATATTCCCACCTATCAAAAATACGTATTATGAATATTAAATTAAAATAAATACCTACAATTTGTCTAATGAGGAATTCTCATTTACTAAAAACCATTATTAAACATCACACATTCAAAATCATTTGGTTTGGTTCTTTGGAAAGCAAATTTTTCAGAAACAGGCAGGTCGTATATACGTTTTAGGTACTTTTTTGGATTAATTCTGAAGAATTTATCAATTTCGAAAAAAAATCAGGAATAGACAACATATTTGTACAAATCGAAAAGAGTTTACAATTTGATTAATCCACTTTTGGAAACAAACGCGTGCGTCCTGAGGCGGCCTTAATTTCGGGGAAATGTCGGAACATTTCACTGAATTTAGCGATCGGATTTACAAATATGTCATAATTACGAAATGTTTTTCGAAAGCCACCCATTTGCTTTGATCATTTTTGTTTAAAAACACGGCTAACCGGATTATTTCGTCGACCATTAACCGTTGTGTTTGGGATTCTGCCATTTCAATTTACATCTAATCACCACTTCTACCATCGTACCTTGTTCGACCGCAGCTTTTATACTCTTGCAAACCTAACGTAACACGTAATAAAAAAAATGTATACATATTCAAAGAAATAATATAAATGGATAAAGACCTTCCCGAACTTTTGCCATTGTTTTTATTTTGTGCTTTGCACAACAACTATGAAGATTGACTTACTTTATGTTGTAAGTTTATTGTTTACTTTCCATATTTCCAAGAGCGTAATATAATATAGGAGGATGTATTTTAAAACGTGATTTAAAAGTGTTTTATGAAACTTTACGGCGTTGGGCAGACCAACGTTTAAGCTGGATCATACCAACCATTGTAAGATTCTCATCCATAAAACTTTCGCCGCCCTGAGGTGAAAAAGTAAGGATACATCCTAAAACTTACGTCACAGAACTTTTCTGTAAGCATCCCTCGATTGGAAAAGACGAATTTTATGACATTTAAAAAAAAATTCTGAACTAATTAACCATCCCTCCGTTTCCCCGCAGGGGTAAGCAAATAGGACTGACCTCCATACAACCTGTTTTGGCACACACTCCTTGTTGGATTCTAAATCAACAACTTGTTAGGTTCTAACCTTTTTTATTATCTAGTCCCTACCTAGTTCCTGTCAGTTTGTTCTTTTTTGCTGAGTGTCATTGTGTACAGCCATAAAACAAACCGGCGATAGTGGCCCCCCTCCACCCGGCAACAACCACAAACATCGGGACTTCTAGATCGCCGACTTAAGACTCGCCCCATTCGAATTCCATCGCCCGGAGCAGCCAGTTCGGTGTTCTTTCAAGACATCTCAAGCTGAGCAAACTGGCATAAATCATCATTTATTCAAAAAATACAATTGAATCGTCCATCAAGTAACATTCGTTTTTACAGTCCACTCTAATTTAATAAATTTATCCTAAACTGAAACGTATTCGGCGTTTGTCGCAGTTTCTGGATCGAACACTCCTTATCCGTCGTCTCATACATACTCTTTTGTAATTCTGATTCTTCACATGACTCGATTCAAGAATTTGATTGACTTGATCGTATCATGTCTTTCTCGGGCATCCCCGACGTTTTCTTCCATTCACGTTCGCATAATATATTCTTTTCACACTCCTTTCTTCGTTCATTTGCTCTGCTTGCCTAACCATATAGGCAACCCCTCTTGATCCTATTCATTACACTTACATCAGCCTTACATTATTTCCGGATATCCACATTTTTAACACGGTCATGTATGGTTTTACCGTACATACGTCTATGGGGTCTTTTTATTAAAATGCTTGACAGTTAAATTGTAAAATCTTTAATCGTAGTTATTTTTTTTATAAGTTTAATGGAAGAATTGGTTGGTAGCTTTCTTTTGTAAAATATATCTACCAAAACACAAATTTTCTAAAGTCAATCTCTTAAAAAATATAAGTACATATTATCTTATATAAGTTCGAATGTATTTTAATCTTATTGAAATAATTAAAATCGTAATAAAAAACATTATTTCATAGAGGAAAGCGATTGCGTTAAGCTTAATAAGATAATTTTTATACTCCTTTGCTCGGTTTTATTCCAAAAAGCTTATTAAAAAATACTGATTTTTTTAAATATAATGATAGTGTTGAGGATCAGCACCCAAAGATAGACGCTTTTTGACTTTCTAGTGCAAGCAATACTACAAATAATTTATCTATCAATTTTACATGAGCAGTTAGGAAAATTTCGTAGGTTTCCAGTGAATAAAATTATTTTACTGTATATTTTAAAATTCTATGTGAAATGCGTACTGGAATTTTAGGTAAAGCGTTCGAAAATGCCTTTTCCAGTTTTCAAACTGCGCTTTTTACAGAAATTTTAGTATGTTTTACGTGGAATTAAAAAAAATCAAAGTTAAAAAAATGTATTCACCAGAAATCTTAGACATTTTCTTAACTACCCATATGGAATTTATAAAAAAAATATTTGTTGTATTGATTGTATTAGAATACTACAAAGTGACTTCAACTCCATTTTTGAGAGCGGAGCTGCTTGAAGAAATGGTTGATTAATTTATTGTCAATGCCGATCCTCAACTTAGCTATCATGTATTCATAACAATGACATCTTAACTCGATATTTTTATGTTAAACCAACATTACCGTTACAATTAATCTCATTTGCATAGTAAAAAATGTTTACTGAGCATTTTTTAATGATCCGTGAAAAAAACAAATGTTTATAATTTATTGTTTCTTTTTTTAAAATTCAACCAACATAACTTTGAAATGGTTCTAAACAGAGTTTGAATTAATGCTGATAGAATAATGAAGGTATAATAAATCAATTATAAGAAGGTAAGCCAAGTAGGGTGGTGCCAACATTATGAGAGCTAAAACCAGGCAAAGTGCGTAACCCCAGATGATATCTTGGTACATTATCTCAGCTTAACTCTCTCGGGATCCTGGCACGAGTTATTCGAACGCTTTAGAGAATTTATCCTAGATCTCCGTGGTAAGGGAGGTTCTGTTACAGGGAATATTTAATTATTTCGAGGAGGTAAAATTTAGGTTAAGTAAACTTAAGCGATGGCAATGAAAAATAAGTACGTATTAATACTTTCAGATTTTAAGATGAAAAATATGTACTATATTTAATTAAGAATAATATCAAATAGACGGATCAAATCGTGAGATGAGATAATCAAATCGTATGTGTGAGAGGATAAATTAAATAAAGAGTTGATGGGACATGTATGATGCATTAATCAGATTATGCGAAAGTGAATAGAAGAAGAAGTCGGGGACGCCCGAGGAAGACATGGCACGATCAAGTGAATCAAATACTTGAATCGGGCTACGTGAAGAGTCAGAATGACAGAAGAGTATGTAAAAGACGATGTATGAATGTGAACGAAGCTAGGCGTACGTGCTAAGACAGAGTTGTATTGCGGTCCGTCCTCTTTATCCTACCCCTTCGGGAAAACGGCGTGATGGTTAACCAAATTTGAATTGATTTGAAAGTGTTTTTAGGATGCTTGAGAAATAGTTTATGGCACTGAGGTCTCCACAGTCGATTTGGAATGACAATCTTCACAGACGCGAAATTTTCCATCTTTGATACAGGTGAGTTACATAAATAATGATTTAATAATTAATTGATAAATAATTAATGAGAGCTCTTAAGATGTGCACGGCTCGTTAAACCTATATTTTGTGGGGTGGGTAAATCTTGCTTAACGTATTACAAATATCACTGTATTTGTAGTTAAATCGATAATTTTCATTTCAATACACATATATATAGTCCCACACAAAGTTATTATTTCATTCATTGAATATGTCAAACCACAAATTAATTGCTTTCTACGAAAATATTTATATTTATATATGTGTACTTATAAAAACTTAATATAGGTATATATTGTCACCGGAAATGCAAAACAGCTTAAGCGCCATTTTGGAAAGTTTAAATCAGAGCACTTTAAAGGTTTTTAGTTTTCAATAAAATTCATAAGTTTTCAGGACCTGGTTAGATATTGAAAAAAAGGTTAATACAGTGCTCTCACTGAATTACCCGAAGCGACAAAGTCCCAAATTTGTGTCGCTTGAGTCAAACGTTCTCTCAAATGGTAAATATATTTAAGATGGCTGAGAAGCCACAAAAGTCTTTAGAATCAAACAAGAGTCAAAGCATTCGATTCAGAAACATAATTAGATTAAAACTGCATATTTAACTCATTTCTGGCCAAAGTGTCGATTAAGCTTTTTTGCTTTTCCAGCGACTATATATACAAGAACTCTTAATCTTGTAGGTAGGTAGAGGTAGGATTTTATATATACGTTAGTCCTTGGATTTGAGACCGTCGATCGCCGATTTTAACCCAATTACCGTTAAGCTTTGATATCTACTGATAAGTTTCACGATACTTGCAGAATATTGCTTCAAACTTTAATAAACCTTAATGCACCTGCATAACAAATTGTTTCTCTAAAATATAAACAATTTTTTTTTAAATATAAGGATATATAATATATTTCTATAAAATATAAGGCAGTCTCCCGATCCAAAGACAAAGCGAGGGTATATATCGGTTTTCAGTGCATTACAGAGGTTACGGTATTGTACGAAAGGAAATTATATGTAGACTTAGATCCGGCTCGAAGGACCAAATGTTGTGGCAGGAAATTGGCATGGAGCAAATATGTACAACTTGGGATTCACTTGAACAATTATTGCAGCCCACTTTACCAAATCGTATAATGCGCTGCCGGAAACCATCAAAATTATGCCTATCAATAAATTTAAAAAAGCCTGTAAAAATTATTTAAAATGCATGTAAATCAAAATAATAAGTAGTGTTTAAGTTAAAATATTATTAGTCAAAAAGAAAATGAAATAATTAGATAATTGTAAGCTTAAATGTACAAAATAACTTATATAAAAAAAAAAAATAAAAAAAAAAATAAAAAAATGTGATTTCAAAAGTTTGCCGTCACTTAACATTTTTAACATTTTGTGATGAATTCTTTCTCCCAGAAGGTTGAAAGAAGTATCTATCTTTCAGCCACACAACATTACCGAATTGGGAATGCCATAGTCCTATTGACTGCCGGTAGCTGAGACTCTTGTGCGGTAGTCGAAACGCAAATCAAATAATCTTATTTATGTTTCAAGTTTGATTGTAATATTAACCAACTTCTTTAAATAATCAATATTTAAAAAAAAAATGTACAGCATCGTGTGATTTAAAAAAAAAATAAAACCACCGAGGAAAAATACAGATGAAAATGTGTTGTGGGCGTGTCTGTGTGCCCAAAAATAAGCTCGATCGGACGTAGTTATGCAAAAAGTATTCTACCTCAAAGCAGATGAAACCGAGAAAAAGTCGTTTGAAAATATGACGATACAAAAGCATTGATATGCGTAATGGGCATTTATAAAGTGAATAATAGTGTTTTTTCTTGTATTTATTTGTGTTTTTTTTTTTTAATTCCTAAGTTACTCTTCATTTTAATGTTTGTAAACTTTAATTTAAGTAAAATATCTACTTTTTTTTTTTTTAATTTATTTATAGTTTTTGTGTTCAATTTGTAGAACTCCATTTTAATTTTTATATAATTTAATTGAATTAAATTTAATATTATTATTATTGAGTTCTGCTATTTTCAGTTTTTACTTTTACTGACAGCTGTTTCGGCGTTTAAGGCACAGTTTGACAATGGCCTTAAACGCCGAAACAGCTGTCACTAAAAATAAAAACTGAAAATAGCAGAACTCAATAATAATATTAAATTTAATTCAATTAAATTATATAAAAAATAAATAAAAAATTAAAATATCTACAATGTGCGTTAATAAAAATGATTTACCAAAAATCTATTGCATTTAGACTTTGGATGTTTTCAGCAGATAGAAATCTCGTATTTATCTATATGAAAACATGTTAAACTTGATTTTTCCAAATGTGTATTGGACGCTTTCTACATAAATCCATCCAATTTTTCCATAATTAAACAAACATGAAAAATCAAAATTCTTTAGATAATCAACTTCACTAGCGTGTCTGGGGCCTATGAGTTGAAAGGTCTTATATATACTGTTGGCAAAAGTTTTCATTATAATCGGTGTAGGTCACACTTCTAAAGATTTTTCGTTCAATGTTTAACACATTTTTTTAACATCTTATTAGTCTTGCGTACAATTCAAAATCATAATGGTGTGAATGGTTTTAAGTCAGACATGTGAAAATTATCAATTCCAAGCCGCAAAGGATCGGTCGTTCCCGCGCAAGTACCTACTCCAGTCACGATCGACTCTCTGCTCCGTAAGAACTTTCTTATACGGGCTTACATGAAAGCGTTCTTCACTTACACGGGATGTTAGAAGGATACGATTGTTTCAACCAGTGATTTTTATGAGAAAAACCTCATTTATTTCTGTAATGACTTGGTGCATAACCGTATTTTAGAGACTGCTTAGATAAATAAATAAAACTACGTACCGATGGTTTAAGGCCAAGTTATGTTTTCTCAATTGTTGGTGAAAGTTATTTCTTATTTTTAAACTGATCATTCGCGATGGAAAAGTACTTTATTGTTTTTTTCCATATTTTTTTTACCTGTACCCGACAGGCGTCTTCAAATTGAAAGTTGAACTGATTACTTTACACTGTCCGAGTTACTTTATTTTTTATTAACTAAGTAATAATCATGCTTCTTGTTACTTCTAAACAATGAAGCAACCGAACCGATAAATAACATATTCATAATAATTGTAGTTCTTATTTATAAACATCATAAATATAACATCGAAAAACAAATATATTAATGGATAAATATGTTAATGTCTTTGAAATGGTATGAGTTTGAGATTTATTTATCTTTTTTTTTAGTTTTTGTGTTTTTGAAATTTGTGAAACTCCGCATCACTTACTTTTAAAATAATTGTAATGTTATTATGATTTTTTTTCAGTTTTTAATTTTTGTTCTTATTAAACACATTTTCCACTTATAATGTACCGGTCGGTGGCTGAGTGGACAAACGCGTCAGATTCCCATCCGGGCGTCGTGCGTTCAATTCCTCTGCTGGCTAAGTCTTCCATCATTGCACAAGCAACATCTTCCGCTTCTTATGATGGTGGTAGGATTTTTTCAAATTTTTTCAAATTATGAAAAACAGCGTTCATGCTACAAATATTTATATATATGTACCACGAATACTGTTCACTTGTGATTTTTTCACTTTTTCCATCAATTTGTACACAAGTGTTTTTCAGATCATATTTTTTACCTGTGCTCATTATTGAAACGAAAAAAAAAACACTATCTGACTGCAAAATAATATTTCTACGTAAGGTTCTTATTGCGTAAAAGAAAATGAGCTCCAATTAAAATGTCTTTCAATACCAAACGATAGATAAAGCCAAAAATATGTTTTTGATTTCCACAGCATAAATTATTTCAACCCAAGCGACCAACATAGTGTCTTAACCCCTCGCCGATTACATTTGCAACCACGGATCTAAGTGGAGCAAATTGTTTGAAAATGACTTTAGAGATTTTATTGAAGTATTTTTGCTAATGCTCAAAGTTTTAATGTTGACTATTGAACGTTGGAATAATATTTACTGGAATTGTACGTCTTGTCCGTAGAAATGTTTGCAGGGGAGGTTTTAGCGGAAGGCAGACAAATTTAAGCTTTACAGTTAATTCAATTACCTGCGTAGAAAATTAGAAATAATTATTATTTTAATATTAGAAATAAAACTGATAAACATTGTTTTTAACCACTTTATTATTCAACATTATGTCTACCGGTTTTGAAAGTACCCTTTCATCATCAGGACAATATTAAAATTAATCACTATTCATTTTAATATTGTCCTGATGATGGAAGGGTACTTCCAAAATCAGTAGAAATAAAATTGAATAATGAAGTGGTTATAAATAAATATTTTTTCAGAAGTAGACTAAATACTGTGGAAATGAGATCTCTGAGGAGTATGTGCGGTAAAACCATGTATAACCATATTAAAAATGTGGATATCCGGACATAATGCAAGGCAAATAATGTAAGCGTTATTAATAGGATCGAGAAAGGGGCACTTAGATTGTTTGGGCATGTAGAGTAAAAAACGAAGAAAAAAATGTAAAAATAATATTTGACGGAAAGTGAAGGGAAGAAGAGTATGGGGACGCCCGAGGAAGACATGGCATTATCAAGTCAATCAAATACTTGAATCGGGCCATGTGAAGAGTCAGAATAACCGAATAGTATGTATGATACAACGAATGGATGTCAATGAAGCAAGAAGTGTGCGCCAAGACAGAGTATGGTGGTCCGTCCTCTCTGCCTACCTCTGGGGCGTAACGGCGTGATGGTTAGTTAGGTCAGTTTTAGTTAAGTTAGAAGAGGCTGATTTAACGTTGGAATTCATTATATGGCCGTATTGGTTGGGAGTTATTAATTATTATATTTGAAATTGTTTTCTCTCTCTTTATCTCATCAATTAAATTAATTTAATTACTTATTGTACGGTCAAACTTCTTTGATGCTTTTTTTTGTTTTTGTTTCTTTTTTATGATAATTTAGTTAATTTAAAAGTTTGACTACTCTGTATTATATATTTGTAGTAGAGTGAATTTTTATAACTTATTGGGATTTTTATGTAGCAATATAACAATATATAAATAAATAATAATAAAAAAATACAAAATTATCAGTTTCGTTAAAATATTTATACCAGGAACACTAACATTTCGTTTTCTGAAAGGCTTTTAAATACATTAACAATTTTGCTAGATACGTAATTTACCAATAATATTTAGTATCGAAAATTTGCTTGAAATGGCTCAAGACGTGATGACCAGACGTGAATAGCCAGGTACTTACTAAACTATCTTCTTCCCTTACCAACTCTCTTGAACCTTACAATATACCCCGATTTGGGGTGCAATAGTTCCACTGGCTCCGAACAGCTTAGACTTTTGAGTGGTATTGCACAATAAACAGGGAAGATAAAATAGGGCTGCTCAAGTTGGGCTTTAAAATGATGTAATTTCGAAATACATACATGGATTTGTTTCGAACAAAGATGTATTAACAACTCACATTGCATTCGCTTTTGGTCATTGATAAAAAAAACTGTTTTTTACTATCATAAACAGCATAAATAATCAAATCATTAATAAGAATAGGGAAAAAAACTATTTCAAAGAACGGTTTACGTAGCATAAATATAAAATAATGTAGTTAATATGGGTGTTCAATAAAAAAATAGTATTATGAGCTAAATGTCTGGAAACTTGTAAGAGACTTGTATCCACCTAAGTAAAAACTTATTTACTAAAAGTACTTTTCTAGCTTATGGTTATTGTAAAAATTGTTTATTTTAACTATACCATAAACGACAAAAAGATTTTACCGTTATCAGTTAATGAGACGATAAGTTATATCTTCAACAAACTCTAGAAAATATTAGTATTACCTCGTGGCTCCATTTCGGTTTATCATATTCAAAGTTATGTTCGATTTCTATAGAACCTTAAGTTTTCTGACAGGCAGGCACGTTGTATACATCTCACGTGAATCTACGTTAGTAGAAAACAATAAACAATGAAAGTGAGAAAACAATTCCATAGGGTTAACATACCTACGTTCAACTTGCTATAGAACAATCCAGATAAAGCCGTCTAATCAGAATTCGAGCATCGATCTCTTTGAACGTATTCTCTATGATGTGGTTGCAACTTTGGAAGGATGTGAATACAGGGGCATACTAGCAACAAATCCCGTAACTAGAAACAAAGAAAAAATAATTTGATATTAATTATTGAGATAACATCAATAATTTTCATCAAAATATAAAACAGAAGAAAACATGTAACCTAAAAAAAAAATAGGTTACGACCTTAGAGTATATAGAGTAGTATCTATCCAAGGCAGTGTAGTCAGTTTTGTATGTTTTTTACCGGACTCGGCGGATCTGGGCGTGGCTAATACTGAGGCTAGGGTATTTATACATCCATTCATATCACATATCGACACAATGTTTTTGTTTATTCGTATAATCACTTTTTCACAGTATTGTTATCAACAAAAATATAGCATATAATCTAAAAAACCGTTTAGTTGTGTCAAGTTTAGTGGCATAATAAAAAATGTGGGCGGAGTTCCGCGGTGACCCAGGAGCCCAAGATCATCGTGACAGTACATAGAAGCGGTGTATTACATTTGTTGTCCCTTTCTTTCTCATGGTGTACGTCGTAAAAACCCGCAGAAAGTGATTTATCGCAAGTTTGTATATGTTGGGTAAAAATAAATAGCATATCAATACTATGAAAAAGTGGTTAAACGAATAAACAAAAACATTAAGTCGATATGTGATATGAATGGATGTAAAAATACCCTAGCCTTAGTCTTAGCTACCCCCAGGTCCGCCTAGTCAGGTAAAAATCATCAAAAACTGACTACACTGCCTTAGATTGATACCACTCTATATACTCTAAGGGTAGATACTTTGTGTGATCGTTTTTGTGTCCCTTTGCTTACTCAAAAGTTTAGAATTGCAACGGTCAACTGGATTTTGTACTTATCTATTTCTGTTTTAAACCTCAATGTAGAAATAATGCAAATAAATACGTATATATCACTTTCATGGGCGTTTCACGTAAGCTATCTGAGCGAATCTGACGATTGAAGTACGAGTATATTTATATAAATTTCCAGATAAGAAGAAACTCGCCAAAAACTCTTTGGCCATACGAAAATATTCGAAATTAGAGTAATTTTAATTAAGTTTAATAATAATAACCATTTTTTTTTTTATTTATTAATTTCTCATACTGTTTTTAAACTGTAATTGATTGTATGTGCATAAGATATAATATTTGAAAATAATTACAATTTAAGGAATACAGAATTACAAGAACAATTTCCACGAAAAAAAAATCTAATCATAAACACTTTTTTTTATAAAGAACGATTTAAAAAAATAATAATATATGGATGCCGACCGGACTGGATGTTTAGATGGTAATTATTACTTTGATTGACCTTGACAAAATGGATATAAAAATTAAATAAACAAGGTTCCGTGAATATTTCGTCACCGAAAAGGCAAAAGGGCTCAAGCGACACTTTGGTCAAAAATGAGTTAAGCATGCCGTTTTAATAAAAAAAGTCTGCGTCGATTGCTCTGACTCTCGTTTGATTCTGAATACTTTTGTGGCTCTTCAGCCATCTGAAAAATATTTACCATTTGGGAGAAGGCTCGACTCAAGCGGCACAAGTTTGAAATTTTTTTTTAGCTTTTTTCCGCTTCAGGTAATTCAGTGAGAGCATTGATATACCTGAGTTCTTATTCAATATTCTATCAGGTACTGAAGACTTTTGAATTTTACTGTAAAAAACAGCTTAAAACTGTTTTTTTTACGTGAAAACCGCTCAACCGCTCTCAACTGTCAGAAGCCAGTGGGACTATGGCATTTCCAATTGAGGTATGTTGTGAAGCTGAAGAGAGTGAGGAAAGGTAGGAGATGAGAAAGAGGGAGGTTGGGAAGTACCTGGTTATTTAGACCTGGTTACCAATCACGGATTAAGCTATTTCAAGCCACGTTTCGATTCTGAATGGTGGTCTTTTACCAGGGCAATAATGAGATTAACTACTACTGTTAACTTTGCTCTGGTGTTAACTTCCCAAAATTACTTCAGCCTTTTTGCATTTTCGGCGACGATATCAAAATTGCAAAGAAGCTTTCCAACCTTCGCTTCCCCTTCTTCTTCCCGTATTTTTTCTCATTGCTGCTAAATTCCACTGGCTTCGGGGAGATTACACTTTGAAACGTTGTCTTTATACAAAAAAATGCAAAGGGCGCATTTATTTATTTATTATTTTACTTGAACATACATTTATTCATTAGTTGGTAAATTGCCATTTTTTAGCTACATAGCAGATTATATCGAAAATATACTACATACATAATAAAAAAATTAAATAAAATAAGTAAATGACAAATTTGAAGATATAGGATCTACTTATTAAGAACTAAATTAAACTTGGTTTTTAAGGTGAGTAATGATATTGCTTTCAAAGGAGCTTTTAGTTTGTATGTTCTGATGGTGCTGGGCTGAGAAATGAATTGCTTAGTGGCGTTGTACTTAAAACTTGTTTGTCCGTAAGCGGTTTTATAGGCTGGGATATTAAAGAATTTTATGTGTGACTGCCTTAAGGTTCTAGAAATTTTGCTTTGTTCAAACATATGGACATTATTAAATTGGTGCAAAAGGATTGTAAATTAATTATGGGCCGATTCGGTCCTGCGCGAAGAGGGGTGGGGCAGGAGGTTGTAGTGAAAAGGGCTCCGAAGCGTCATTGTGTAGATCGGAGCAGAAACAGTTCCAGCGATAGCTTTGTAACGAGGTCTGCGCCCGTTGTGATGGAAATTCGTTACCACTTTCTGGCAACTTCTTAACTTGTGTACGCAATAATTATTACCGGAGATAATGGGGTGGGGGGAGGCGGCGATTGCAATCCCACCGGCTGCTGTGAATTTCTGGGGAACTTGGCGGAGTGGCAAACTTCGCTACAAGACAACTAGACGGTTCAGAGTTTTGTAGTGGATGGCGAGAAATGGAAATAATGTCGAGTCTGAACTAGCTGAAAGAAATTTCCCTAAGTTTAAAAAAAATTAAAACACCCTTTTACTCTAGTACATTCTCTTAAACACACTTATATCCCATATTCGTAAAAACATTTACTTTGTGGCTTGCCATATTTATAAATAAAACAGATAAACTTTGTTTGTAATCACTTTATTTTTCAATATTATGTCTACCGGTTTCGGAAGTACCCTTCCATCATCAGGACAATATAAAAATTATTTATAATTTTGTAACTGTTAATTCATGGTGGAATTCCATTTTAATAATTTAATAAAATAAATTTATAATTTTATTCCACTTTTTTATTTTTTGACTGGACCGGTTTCAGCCTATAAGAGCCATCTTCAGACTAGTCCAGGTTGTTGAAATAAAGTTAAAAATTTGTTTTATTAAATCATATTAAAATTAACCTAAAATACAAAATGCTGAAATATATATAGATATTTAGGAGTTGGAATAAGAAGTAGAAGGGGTAATTGAGGGGATTATGGGAATACAGAGCGGCTTATTGGAAATATATCTAGGATAAGACTATAAGATAAATTAATTTGATTAATCAAAATATTACATTTCCTATTTAATGATTTTCTAATTTTTAATGCTTCCATCTTATCTAATTTTTTCCCTTTATTACAACGGTGAAGAATTTTAACCCCTGTATCCCTATTAAAATTATGATTAGTTGCAATGAGGTAATTGGCGAACTGTGATTTTTTTTTGTTTTTTAAGCATCTTAGATGTTCACTAATTCTAATATTAACATATCGAGATGTCTGATAGTGATAGTCATTCTGGCATTTATAAACATTGTCTTTATATTATATAGGTAAAACATCTCGAAATGAACTCAATAAGCAATAATTCTATTTTTTATAGAATCCCTTGTTTGACGGACTCCGCGATTGAGGGGTTAAGACGCTCGACTACGAATAAAGAGGTCACGGTTTCAAATCACACTTCACGCATACGTTTCATTTAATAAATATTTATTTCACATTTAATTCACAAAAATTATATACTCGTATAGTACAAATATCGCCTTTGTGAAATACCACCATTCGGAATCGACACGTTGTTCAAACTCGCTTTAACTGGGTTTGTTGACCATATCTAAATAGTCAGGTACTTCTTTATCTTCCTCTTCTCCTTCTCCTACCTCTCTCCACTCACTACCTTCAGCATCACAACATACTCCAATTCGATCCCTTGGAATAACAACGTTCCATCTGACACGTCAATGTTGTGCGATAATGGGCCCTATAGAAAGCTAATTTAGAGTTTATTATCGCATAACTTTACGGTTTCAGATGAAATTATGTTATTCCAAGATGCTTAGTTGGGGATGCCATAATCTTACTGACTCCAGATGATTGGGAGCAGTTGGGACTCTTTTGCGGTATTCATAAAAAAAAAATTAACGCCATATTCATTGTACAAAAAAACGTTTTTTATTTGCCCTTCATTCAAATTCCATATCGATTAATTTTGAAATTCGGCCCTAACCCATTGATTATAATTTATTAATTCTGCGGTAAGATAAAATGTGTTAGACCAGACAGCTCCAAAAATGTATAGTTTTTAAGAGTCAAATATTCTATAAAACATTTCATTCAAACGGCAAAGCAAACCAGTTATATTTTTCAAATAGCTGTTAAATTATGAGTTGAATAAATTGTTCGTTTTAAAAATTGAATAATGTACATTGGTGTATATGGCTACAACTTATATTGTCTTCAGCAATTTTAAGAGGTTGTGTGTACACAGCCTTAAAGCCAAACTTTTTTTTTTTGCAAACAGGTACGTAGTTACATAAAGTATGTAAATATTTAAAATGAAACGAAATATTTTAAATTTCGCTACCATTCATTCGTCGTGGAATTCCCTTTTAATATGCGTATTGAAATTTACTAGTTCATATTAAAATGAATTTGTGTGAATATTCACAATGTCATGACAAGCTTTTTGGCCACGTGTGTAAATATGATTTTCATCCCATTTTGCGATCTATTTTGCACGTTCTGATTTTATTAATTTTATTTATTCAGCGTGGGTTATTTATTGGGTATAAAAATGGCGGCTATCACGCAGCTCTGGCCATTTGACAAATTAAATTTACATAATGCAGTAGTGTTGTCATGTTGCTCGCAATCAATGGCCTAGGGGTGGTCGCTACTCCCGCCACCCAAACCACCCACTCCCTGTCCTCCCTCCCCGTCCCCTGACCAGCAGATCAATATTAGATTACTACAGGAAATGTCACTGCTGTACCTATTCCGAAAAATGAAAAGTAAAATTTAACGCATTATAATTTTACAGTCTGCACAGTTGTTTATTAACTTTGTAAATATTCAGAATATTTGTTTCAAATACCCACGCCAACTAAAAATAAACAATTTGTTTTTACCAAATAAATAAGTATGTACAGAATTTTGTTTACCTCTTGAGAAAAATATTGATTCTTGAAGTTCTTAAAATAGTTATCGTCTGTAATTTGTGAATATACTTATAAGAAAGCGATTTTGCTGACATTATACATGTAAAGAAAATCGTCGAAAAATCAAGGTTGTAACTGGGTAAAAGTCTTCTTTATTTTTTTGAAAAGAGTGGTCTGCATTTTAATTGTACAAGTACCACATCAAATGCTTTCTATTATGTTAGATTGTTTTAAAGTTGTTTTTAATAATTTATTATGGGCAAAAAATGTAATCCAATTTTACTACTAAGAATCATTCTAAAAAGGTGAAAATTTGACAATTTTGGTAGGAAATAAAATATTTAGTGAAAGCTATGTTACGCTTAAAGATGTGAATAGAAGGATAATTTATTTCGTCGTGGTCTGAATTGAATTACCGTGGTAAAAAAATGTATCTTTTAGAATTAGAACGTGTAAATGCGAACCATTTGACAACTAGACCTACGCAGTACGTAAGTTAATTCATCAACACCAGCATTTATACAAGAATGATACTTATAAATGTAATCAATTTTGTTAATTTTTTCTTATTTTTGACAAGATAATTTATTTTATAATGATAAATATACTACACCTTATTTTTTTTTTAGATATTTATGATTAAAAAGAGCTTACACTTTTGTTTAGACTTTTTAGGTGTTCATTTGGCTTTCTTAGACTAAATCCAAACTCTTCCCCTTATCGAGTAATACGAGTGTGAAACTTTGGGTTCCTCAGTTTTGCCTCCCGAGCCAAATGATGACTGGAAAGTAACAAATCATTGAATGTCAAACGCACTGGCACATTTAACAAGATTAGAACTGGAAGATAACTTTCTAAGTCTTCGTTCTTTGAAGTACTGTTTTGAAGTGTGGGCTTTTGAGCTCTAATCCGGAGAAGGCCCCGGGCGGAAGGTGACTGAGTCTTCTGTTTTCTAACTAATCTAAACTGAAGAAAGCCCATCCTATTTTCTTAAACAATTTGCATGAACTAAGAGAACAACAGGTGTTCGATGTTGATGGTGCTAGTGTAGACTGTGGCATGATTTAGCCAAATTTGTTCTCAACATGTTTACGCCTGGAGGAAGAATGTCCCTTTCATGGACACTCGCATAATAACGTATCTAAATTTTGAGCGTTTAATCACTTATGTTAGGAAAAGTAAAATTGACACTTTTGATTTGTAGGAAAAGTATATAATTTCAAATAATTCAATAAAAAACAATTTTGTGTGCGAAAGGAAGAAAACGGAATGAGTGAAAAAATCGAGTTTTGAGTTGAGTATGCAGAATTGTTCCTTAGATACATATTTAGCAAGGAAAAATTAAATGAGGAAGAAAATAAAATAATGTACTATTATTTTTTGAAAAAGGACATGTGACATATGATATAATTCCATACAAAAAATTCTTAATTTTATGTTGGCTCTCCTCAACATCTGCGTTTATTGACTCCTTCGGTTCTTACTTGTGCACACATAATTTACCGTGTTCATTGATTTCATTAATAATGTTATTTTGTGAAAAGAGAAAGCATTGAAAAACTGATTTTTTCAGGGATATTCAAAAAACTAACCTACCATCACGCCGTTTCCCGGACCGACCTCCAAACAACTTGGTCTTGGCATACACTCCTTGCTTCACATACTCTTCTGTTATTCTGACTCAAGTATTTGGTTCACTTGACCGCGCCGTGTCTCTCTCGGGCATCTCCGACTTTTACTTTTATTCACTTTCGCGTCATATATTATTTTCACACTATTTTCTTCGTTTATTAGTTCTACATGCTCAAACCATCTAAGCGTCCCTTTCTCAATTAATTATTTACGCTTACATCAGCTTTGCATTCTTTCCGGATATTTACGTTTCCTGATTTACATAAATGTTATTAAAAAAAACTTCCTCGTTTATTTGTTTAAAACCATAACTAACATAGAAATAAAATAATTTTGAAAAGTGCTTTGAGCGTTTGGAGCTTCAGTTTATAGTTTACGGGTTCAAAACCCGGTCAAGTAAAAATGAAAAAGATTACAATAAAAAAGTATCGTTTTTCTTGTATTTAAGTCAGCCTCTCAGAAATAAGGCGTACTTTACAGGGACTGTACTGTAAAAATTGCAAGTGTGACCCACTGTTGAATTTACCAGCCACCTGGGGTCAGAAGCCCCTAAATATCTGAAAAACCCTTGACACTGTTCAGAAAGGGGCAGTCCGTTTGATAGATTCTCCTATCTTAACAGACGGATTGCAATCTTTGGACCACAGACGTTGGGTGGGAATGCTGTCCTTGTTCTATCGGTAATTTAATGGAAAATGCTCTAAGGAACTTGCATCATTGTTCCTTACGGCACCTCTTTATAGTCGTGAAACTCGCCAAACGCGCGCCCAACATTTGTACACGGTTGGCATTCAATACACGAGAACAGGTCGCTTTTGCGACTCGCTCTTATGTTCAACAGCTCGGATATGGAACGATTTGCTGGCCTCTGTATTTCTTCCCTCCTCTATTATGGGCCCCTTCAAGACCCAGGTTCACATCTTCCTTTCCTCAAAAAGATCCTTCACACATTATAACCAAATATGACAGGCCCTTAGGGATGTAATTTTCCTCAAAGCCTCCGGGGTGGAGTCGATGTAAAAAAATTACATTCTCGTTTATATAAAAAATGTATAAGAAAGCATATTTGGACTATGATCTAGAATATAAGATTTCTAATCTAAGTCATCGTAGAGATTTTTCGTATTTGAATTCCAAACCTTCCTCTCTTCACATTTTATTAGCATTCCCATGTACTCCTCCTTCACATTATTGCTTAATCGGGTCCCAGAGTCAAGCCCCAATTGTCTCCGAGCAGTTATAGATACGAGCATAAATAAACGACAAATTTAAAATTTCAAGCCGTGTTTGGTTTACTACTCGAGAAAAGATTGACGCATGATTAAACACGCATTTCCATCTCTGCACGGTAATAAGTATCCAAGAACTGATGTCAAGTGAAGCAAACACTTAACCTTACTTATTGAATAGGGTCTTCCCTTTGGTATCAACTCATCCTGTACACCGCAACAGCCTTCGCCGCTTATTAGGAGCTTTACAGCAGTAGCTCTCTGAAGCTCCCGGCAGGGGAATCCTGGGCAAAGCGGACGTTCTAGGCAAATTTATCAATATTAAATGTTACAAAACGTATGGCGGTAAATCTAGCATTCTTGATTCGGGGAATTGTGAAGTTGTGGAATCGATGAGTTTTTATTTATACGTATTAAGTAGATTTCTTAAAATATTGGGCGGTAGTGAGAAATATAAGACATTTACACTGTTGATTATTATGTTCACATGATTCGTTTAATATATCCAGGCTTTGACTTGAATACAATTGTTATTTTGCACAAATCTTTACTTTCCCCTATGCAAACCGTACCGCTTTATAGTTAAATTATCACTTTATCTCGGTCATTGAAAATGGTCGTCGGGCCAATTTGTAAGTACATCTTTATTATTACCACGAAATTTGAAAAAAAAAAATGAATGGAACTAAATTACGGCAATACGTGTAGTACATAATGTGAATAGTAGGTAATGCGAATAAATAGCTAAGCAACTAGTAGATCTACCATAAATAGTCAATACCTTCTTTAAACAATTATATAAGTTATAAAATGTAACAAAATATTTAGCTAGTTTTAAGCTTGTCCTGGTCCTCCAATATTTATACACTGACACTTTACAACTTTATAGCTTTGAGACACAACCCACGGACAATTGTTATGCTTTCGGCTTTTGTGTTTTTCTAAATAGTGATACTATTGTGTGTATTTGTGTATGTTTTTTAATTGATTGTAATGTAAAATAAAAATAACAATCTTGCAATAATTTTGAAAATTAATTGATTCTAACTTGCCCAGGTTCCCTCTGCAATCCTGGGAGGCTTCTACTTGTTAAGGGAGGATAGCAGGGCTTATCAGGGAGCATATATAGTACAAGATTGAATAGCGAACTAACTAGATAGGTTTATCTGTATTAGTCGCTGTCTCGGGGCTTAGTAAATATGCCTATCGAGGTACGCCTACCCGCTTTTTATGAATGACGCATTGTAATGCTCTTTGATAATCTTTGTACCGTGGGTTAGTTGCAAAACTATTGGATTTTTTATGAAAGAGGCTGTGGGTAAAGTCAACGAGTAATTTATTTATTTACATTTTATTTATTTATCAACTTTTTGTTTCTTACATTTTTTTTACATTACCTACCTTACTAGGTCATAAGAACCTGTTCTGAGGTAAGTGACAGTGAGTACAAGTAGAATAATTTAAAAAAAATACATGATATTTGTTACACAATGTTCTAATTTGGTCATGGAATTAGTGAAGAATTTCAAGTGCTATTTATGGAGGTCTTCAATTTCCTTGCGGTCCTTACTCATTAGCCATTTAGTAATGTTTTGATTAAAGGAATACATATTGGTGATGACTACAGTCTGTGGTGGGAGTTTGTTGTAAGTGTGAGGCGCGATGTACGAGTACCTATGGTGTCTTTGTGCAAAAGCTGTATTGTATTTACGTACTAAAAGTCTTTTCTTGTTGTTTTGCCCATGTATGTTTAATATGTGTGATATACATTAAAGATTTTGAAGAATGAGTTATTTTTAACACTTTTTTAAGATATAACTGTCTGATATTGAGGATTCCTAAAAGTTGAAAGAGTGGATAAAAAACAAAAAAATAAATAAACAGAATTTTACAAAGGATGAAGATATGAAGTAAGAACAAAAATATTTTATCTGAGTTTTTTTTCTTTTTCCACATTTACTTCCCACACAGGATGCCTTGAGGAAAAAAAATCCGTCAGGGCCTATGTAGTATTTGAGGATGCTCCTGTGGAGGGTATTTTTGATGAAAGAAAGAGGTGAACCTAGTTCCTGAAGAGGCCCATGTTGAAGAAGGAAACATAGAGGCCGCCAAATCGTTCCATAGCCGAGCTGTCGAACATAAGAACGAATCGTAAAAGTGACCCGTTCTCATGTATCGAATGTCAACCATGTACAAATGTTGGCCGCTGGTTTGGATAGTTTTGTGACTGTACACCGGGGGCGTAAAGATCAATGACGTCAGTTCCTAGGAGCATCTTCCATTGAAACACCGGTAGAATAAAGACAGCATTCCTACCTGGGGTCTGTGCTCCAAAGATTGCAATTCGCTTGTTAAGGTAGGAGAATCTATAAAACGGACCGCCCGTTCTGCACAGAGGGAAGGGTTTTTTTTTCAGGTATTTATGGGTTCCAGACCAGAGGTGTCTGCCAAATTCAACACTGGGGAATACTAAATAGCGCATTTATTCTAAGTGTGAATATGTCAAATATAGAAATTGTTTAGGAAAGGTGAATGTTAGTCAATTTATTGGAGTGATACATAATACTGACGTACACATAAGATAAGCAACAAATACATTCATCTCGAGTGGCTGCCATAGGCATTTACGGCGTTAAAGTCAAGGACGTTCACAATACTTTGAGAACTTTTAGTTTTTTTTTTAAATATGTAAACCGTACAGAGTCCCAAAGTTATTACTATAATCTTTTTTTTTCCGAGAAATTTCTTAAACATTAAGGGTCAGCCCCCAAAAATAGACACTGTTTGGCTTTCTAGTACAAAAAATACTGCAAAATGATTCATCTGTTAACTCTATATGGGTAGTTTGAAAAATGTCTGAAGTTTCCAGTGAAAACAATTATTAAACAGTTATCTTTTAATTTTTATATGAAAAGCATACTAGAATTTTAGTTAAAACGTTAAAAATGCCTTTCTTGTATCAAAAATGCATGCTACTGGCGTTTTAAGTATGTTTTCCATAAAATGTAAATGATTTGTAAAATCATATTCACTGCAAACCTCAGACATTATTTTAATTTCCCATAGAAAATTCCCATTTGTAGGATTGCTTGTGTTAGAATGGAAGAAAGAAACGTATAGTATCATTTTCGAGTGCTGATCTTTAAGACTGCCTCATTTAATATTAATCGACGGATTACCAACAACTTGGAAAAGGGGTGCCAAATTATAAATGATTTTTTTTATAGTTGACTCTGGGTCTGGAGACAATTTTTCAATCTGGACATTACCGCTACCTTAGTGGTCGTCAACACAGCTGTTTTTATTCACGATTCTGGGTGCAGTCTTGTGGCTTGCAACATGCATACAGTATGACTGCTATTCTTCATGCCAGTGATTTAGAAGTCTGGCGCACTTTAATTTCCTTTATGGCTTACAACGTTTTGCGCCCCAACACGCACGCCCCGCATTGCACACCATTATGCCAGATACGAGAGTTTGCGTTGTGTGTGCAACTATTATTTGTGGCATAATGACAAGGTGATTAATCTCACCACCGTTGTAAGTAATAACAAACGAAATGGAAATGATACTGCCAGCACTTCAAATGTTCCTTTTTAACACTTAGCATATCAGTCTGTGATATGTTCGCTTCTCATAAAAGGATAACCGATGTTTAGTAGTCGGAAGATCCTCGCCTTCCAATCAACAGGCGTGGGTTTGAATCCAAGTGGGTGCAAATAAAATTATTTAATTAGTATGCATTATTTCACATTGATTAAATATAAAATAAAACGAAGTATATTTTCAGAATGAGAGTGGTAAATAATTTTAGTGTCACCTTGGTGACAGAACATTATTCACAAATGAAACGTTGCTTGAAATGGCTTAAGCTGTGTTTAGTGACCGGATTTGAATATCCAGGTACTTTACTTCCCCACTCCCTTTAGTCTCACAATATTTCCCGATTGGTGATGCCATATTCCAACTGGCTCTATACGGTTAGGACTATTGTGCGGTATTCATTTAAAAAGTGGACAGTGGAACAATATGTAGTAGAAAAAAGTTACAAATTTGTCTTATTATATCAATCAATTGGAACTTCTATCGGTTTCAAAAATAGAAATATTAAATAATATGCTTTTGAATTCTTTCTTAGGAATATTGTTTTTGTGATTTTAACTTTTGCTTTAACATATTATTGAAGGATACGAAGCAATGAAATACCGAATGTGTATACAACTAGAGATGAATTTGAAAAATAGTTGAATATAAACAATAAAATATTCTACTAGATGGAATTGTCTAATTATGGATGTGGAACGAAATTATATTAGAATTGAGGAAGGAAAAATGGGGAACCATTCACTCACCAATGAAGCTGACGTTCTCGAATTCTTCTTGCATAAATATACTGACAAAACAAATCATAAAAACACCACACTAAATTCGGTCTTTTTATTCACGAAACACCACATTTATTTTATATTTTTGGAAGATAAAACAACGCACCAACGAAATAGCGAAACGGAAAAGAAACCACGTTTTTTCACACCAAAACTATTCTGTTTGATATTCAATTGTTTCTAACACGGCGTTGTTAAATACGGGAAAATGGTTGGGTAGGTAAGGGACTTGGGTAAAAAACATGAAGGCAATAAGCTCTTAAATTGCTTATTTTAAATATCTTATTTGTTTTTTATGTTTTTGTTGTAATTTATTTCTAGTTTAGTTTCAATTTTTTTTTCAATATACTGATTGATTCACATTTTTTTGTACGGTTTTTTTTTGGCATTTACAATAAGATTTTTTTTCTAAAATATGTGAAATTCTTATCTTATAATATATGTATGATTGTCATTTTGCAAAATAAATAAGAATATGTATGTGTACGTTTATACTTTTTCTGTAAATGGTAACGTTTCAAAACAAGAATATTTCTTCTACACGTTCCTGAAGCCTAAAATGTAGGAAAATTGTACCTTTTGAGAGAAATTTTCTAGAATACGTCTCCTTTTCTTCTAACGCGTGATGGAATCTTTTGTCTCATTGACTGACTCTTGCATTAGCGCCTGAAACAGGGAACTCCCTTGCGTGCCTGCGTTACGTAAGTGCCTACGGTGCAGGTTCTATAGATGCAGGGGTTAACACTGCAGTAACATAATCTTGCGTTGGATATGGATAGATAGGTATGAGCTTTGTGATATAACGGTAAACACGTTGGTAGAGATATAATTGTATCAAATTATCGGACAATACAAACGATGACCTCCGCGGTCGAGTTGTTAAGAGGATCACAGAGGTCACAAGTTCAAATCCCAGCATGCGCAGATAAATGTTATTTTATTAACATGAGTTGTGATATCTATAGTTAGACCTTGTTAGTTACCTTGAGTAAAATAACACCATTTAGAAGCAAAACCTTCTTTAAAGTTGGATATAACATTACTGCTTTTTGCTCATAAACTCCTGAACGGTGTATTATTAATACCTGACATCCTGGCGGAAATTGGATTTTATGTCCCTGATAATTTCACACGAGGCCGCCAACACAGGATTATGTTTCTTCCCAGATGCAGAACTAACTTACCAATGGTGATGCACCTGGGAAGACTAACTAGGTTAATTAACTGCCTTGCAAGAAATTTGGATATTTTTCACACGAGCAACAACAAGTTTAAGCAAGAACTAGCTATTAAGTTCTAACTATATTATGTACTTCTCGAAAACTATTTTTCGTGTGTTTTTAAACTTCTTTTTACTTTAATCTTTGTGTAATTATGATTACCAAATTTTGTATTTTTTGCAATGTTTTGGTGTAAAACTGCTTTTGCAAATATAAAATAAATAAAAAACCGAAAATCGCGGGTTCAAACTCAGTCGTGCGCCAATAACTTTTGTTTAATTGATATGTATCATAACACATTTAATTCATATATGATATTGTACATTATATTTGTGGCACGTTCCAGAGTGGAACATATTCTATGTATCGCCCTGATGAAAGACCACCATTTAGGATAGAAACGTTGCTTGAAATGGCTTTTAGCTGTGTTTCGTGACCAGATCTAAGTATTCAGGTACTTCCCAACCTTTCTCTTCCCCATCTCATTCCCCTCCCCACTACCTTCAGCCTCACAACATACCCCCATTTGGGGATGCCATAGGCTCACTGGCTATAGACGGTTTGGAGCAGTTAGGACTCTTGTGTGGTATTCACTATTAAAAATATATATATTTCTATAAATATTAACAATCAAAAACCTATTGTACTACGACAGATTCCTTTCTCGGTTTTCATTAAACATATCTTCTGTAATTCATATAGGTCAGTCATCGGCCAGTGAGAGATATAATCAGTTAGATGAAAACAAAACAACCGCCTATAGTAATATGTAAGCAATTTATGCAGAATATCGGGTTTAAAAGACAATTTCAAAAAAATAATTACTTGTTTGCAGTGATTGAATGTTTCACATTAAAATTTTAGCTCGAATATTGTAACGTTTTACGCAGCGTAAAGCCCCGAATGCAGAGGCTTCAGTATGTAGGATGTAGGCTTTCATTGGAACCAGGTCAACTTCATGCGGAGCTCACTTCACATCGGTGGAGAGGAAGTATCAGGGGGATGGAATGAATGAGGGTTGAAGTGTCGCATGCGTTAGGCCCGGAATGCAAATACCTCGGGCAGTGAGAGGGGGTGGTATTTATGCTGCAGGGAGCTGAGTTATGTGTGCGGAAATACCGGTGCGTAGGATAAAACCAATAATGCGTTTCAAATGTAAATTTAAAAAAAACTTTACCCGCCAAGCTAACATCTCAAACAAAAGAATTTTAATATTTATTGATTAATTTATAAATTAACGGACTAAAGTCCGATTACAAAAATTACAAAAACATGAAATGGGAAAAAAGAGCAACAGAGAAAGAACAGCACATATATAATATAAAATGAAGCGATGAAACAAAAATAGGACAAAATATACATAAGAAAGAATATTCAAGCCAAGGTCTAGCCAAAGTTATTTATACAGAGTAAATACTTCACCATGAAGGTAATTAATAAACATTTCAATCGCCCATAGTGGATAAAACCTTAACTTTTACCCGGTTGTTATTTTGTTAATATTTAAATGATAAACCTGTAGAAGTGTGTTGTGGGCGTGTACGTGTGCCAAAATTAAGGTAAAATTTTTAAATATTGCAATTTTATCGCACAAGAATCCCAACTGCTCCCAACCGAGAGAGACCCAATAGAGCGAGTGAGACTATGGAATCCCCAAATGAAGTATGTTGTGAGGCTGAAGGTAGTAGGGAGGAGAAGGAGATGGGGAAGAGAAAGGTTGGAAAGTACCTGGCTATTTAGATCTGGTTACCAAAACACGGCTAAAGCTATTTCAAACAAAGTTAAAAAGTTGAAGTTAAAATATTGGTTTTATTAAAATCACTATTTCAAGCAACGTTTCGATTCTGAACGGTGGTCTTTCACCAGGGCGATACTAAGAGTATCAAACCACTCTGGCATTTTTTTCTTTAGCAGATGAACAATTTCATTGCCTTGTCTGAGGCCAGGGGATCGATACGTCATATATAAAATGGTGAAATCAGTTTGCTTTCAAATCGTGATGGATCACAACTCTAAGAAATATCTGTTCAGTGGTTTTGGTAACTAATAATTGTAAAGTTTCTGAAAATAGTTCAGTAATTTTCTGGTAGTAATAAGTAACACCCGGATTCTAATCGCAAAATCAAACAGAAAAAAAACATACCACGAGATAAATACATGTTATTTGAAAAAGATTAAACATTTTGGAGTTTTTTATTATAAAAAAGCTAATGTTCCCAAATATTTGCGGTAAAGACCTTTTAACTGAACTTACCTTAAAGATTTTAAAAATCTAAATCTAAATCTTTAGTCTTTAGCTCAAATATGAACTACTCATAAGTGTCTTACACACACTTATATATATATATATATATATATATATATATATATATATATATATATATATATATATATATATATGAATATATATATGAATATATATATATATATATACATATAAATATACATACATTTTATATTTAAAACAAAAAAACCCTAAGGCCGAATGAAGTCTTTTGTTTGCTTCAACATTTTGCGTTCTAGTATAAAGAAAAAGAATAAAAACTCTATTCGTTGTTAATCTGTAATTAATTCTAGTTTATTGATTATTTATTATTTTTATTTATTACCATCGGTGATATAAATCTATAAAATAAATATAAATCTTATCATTTTATTTATCAATTTGATACCCGCAATATTTAAGCAATATTTTCCCCGCGATAACATATTTTTCTATTTGGAAACAGTAATACTAGATGTCTATTTCTTTTATAAGGTGATTATCTTTCATTAATCATTATTTTTTTTAAATGTGGGTACAATCAGCACAATACACACATTCATATTAAATACCCCAAAAATTATTATTGTTTCAAATCATTTGCATCGTCATCATGATATTATACGCTTGGATGAATTAAATAATGTAGATACTGAGACAACGCGCGTGAATGCACTAAACCGTGTCCGCAAGACATACCTGAGATTTACCACTTTTAGTATCACACAAACATGCGTTCGACACACTGTCACCAGCTGTCACAAACGCGTCGCTGTAGGCTCCTTTCTTAGAAAAAATGCCTTGAGAGATGTAAAAATCATTCGGGAAAAAAATAAATTTCATGGAGTTTCTTTCCATTCATAATTGATTACCCACAAATCACTTATTATTTCAATTCAATAAATAAATCATTGAAAAAGTTTTTAGATACTCAAAAACGGTGTGAGATAGCGAATGCAAAAACACATAAGTGTGTGAAGACAACCACGGCTATTGGCGCGATACCCGATCATAACAGTAGCGTGGGACGTTCATATAGCTATCTCATCTGTACCCACATATTCTTTGAATGGCTATCCTTTTCATAAGCGGGTGAAACGGAAAACAAGACGGTATTAGAGGTGCCACATTTTTCGTAATATCTGTGTGAATATGACGTGTCTTGTATTTTATGTCTATGGATATACGCTGAGTTGGACATTAACCCTTTGTAACTTTGTCAGAATACAGATCAAGTATTCGTTTAATTTTCCAGACAAAATTTCTACAAACAATGAACGAGCACCCCCGAATAATGTTTTCATACAACTCTGCAGCAGTAATTATAATCATTAACGTCAGCCCTCCAGAACATTTTTAGGGACGAGTCCACTCCAGAACACGAAACAATGGCGATCTTGATGTCTGCCCTCTGCCGTGTAAAACGTAAAATAAGGCTATAATATTTCACAAGAACTCACGAGAAGTGAGGATGGCACGAGTCGTGAGGGCAACACGGGTCCCGATGACAACACCGGAGTTTCAGTAGAATTTCAGGCTTAAGCCAGATGAGTGGAAATACTCGTTCTTCTGGTGCATACGAGCTGCCAGCGTAAAACGCCTCTCATTAAAATGATACGCCTTTTAGCTTCTGCTCATTTCGAATAAGTTCACCAAACGTATCGACGGACTTCCGGGAAAATTGGATTTGTTAAATGGGATTTGGATTACTCTGAGTTTCGAGTATCCGTCTAAATGGATAGCGTGCAAAATATCGTTGAATTTTGATTTAAATGAAAACTCGTTAGAATTCGACCATGTCGTATACAGTGAGTATACGCAAAGCTGTTTGTATCATATGTGATGTTTTGTTCGGAATTATTTTAGCAAGGCTTTTATTTCATCTCAGTTCTTAAAACAAATTGAATTATTTGATGTTCAAACGAATTTATTTAACCGGCTCGTAACCGAGAGAGAGACACAAATGCACAGAGTTAAATATGAATGTAAATAAGTTCAAAGTAATGGTGTTTGAAAGAGAGAGTACGAAAACAGCGTTCAATATAGTTGTAAACGATAAATACTTAGGGTAAGTGGACGAGTTTGTGTATTTAGGAAGTATGTTTACGAGAGGCAGAAAGGCTGATAAGGATATTGAAAGAAGAGTGAATGCAGTAAGCTTCCGGAATGAACGCTGTTGGCGCAAATAAAATGTTGTCAAAAGAAGCAAAGCTAGCAGTCCACAAAAGAGTGGTTATACCAATCCTAATGTATGGCAGTGAAGCATGGAACCAGCAGAGGAAGGAAGAAAGCAGACGGAATGCTGTAGAAATGAGATCCCTGATGCGTATGTGTGATAAAACTACGTATGACCGTGTTAAAAAGCGGATATCCGGAAAGGATGTAAGGGCTGATGAATAGAATCAAGAAAGGGACGCTTATACGGTTTGAGCATGTAGAGAAAATGAACGAAGAAATAGGGTGTGAAAATAATATGACGCGAAAGTGAATGGAAGAAGTCGAGGACGCCCGAAAAAGACACGGCGCGATCAAGTAAATCAAATACAAATAAATGAAGAGTTAGAATAACAGAATAGTATATTCAAGACGTTGTATGCATGTGAATGAAGCAAGGAGTGGGTGCTAATACAGAGTTGTATGGCGGTCCGTTCTCTCTGCCTATCCCTGCGGTGAAACGGCGTGATGATTAGTTATTTATTCTGAATGATTACATTTAAAAACTCAAGTTTCAAAAAGATAATCTGTGACGTCATCGTTTATTATTTGGTCTGAGTTTACGTATTTGATTATTTTGAACGATTTAACATTTTTTTACCAATCGACTGATTCTTACTGAGTTATCCTTAGGTAATTTGATACTTAGACGATCTCAGTATCGCCCTGGTGAAAGGTTTTAATTCGGAGCCGAAACGTTGCTTGAAATTGCATTGACCATAATGTCACCCAATCTTAATAGCCAGGTTTGTATATTTTTTCCATTTGCTTCCTCTGCTCCCTTACTTTAGTCTCCAAGCGAACCCCGAATTAGGGGTGTGATAATCCCACTAGATCCATGCAGTCATTAATTGATAATTACGTAAACTTCCATAATATCAATATTTACTTCGGAAATATTAACATTGTTTGTAGATTATGAGGATCCGCCTATATGTCTAGGTTTTGATGGTTTTAGAATACAAAGGTCGCGGGTTCAAGCCCGACGTGCGCCAACAACTTTATTTTTTTGTTTTTGTTTTATTTTATTATTTAATCAATTGTACAAAAATATACATTTTAACTTAATACTAACAGTAAGGTAAAATATTAATTCAGTTTATATACAATGTCTAGATTCGAGTTAATGATAAATTCCTCCCTAATAAAGAAAATCCTTGTGCTTAGGGAGAGAGTACTTTCATGGGTTTCTTAATTATTTTTTTTATAATTAAAAATGAATATTAAATAAATATAATACATTTTAGGTTATTTTATTGAAAAGTGTACTTTGAGTTTTTTTTTAATTCTTCGTAGTTGTTTACATCTATTATGTCTTTGGGAAGTTTGTTGAAAATCTTAATTGCCGAGTAGGGATAGTGATATTGTGCTGTTGTTTTTCGAATCAATATGTGTCGTAACATATTTAATTTATATAAAATAATAAAATCTATATTTGCGTCGCGTTCCAGAGTGGTAGATACTTTTGAGTATCGCCCTGATGAAAGACCACCTTTCAGAATCGAAACGTTGCTTGAAATGGCTTTTAGCCGTGTTTCGTTACCAGATCTGAATAATAATAATAATCTGAATAATCTGATAACCTTTCTCTTCCCCATTTCCTTCCCCGCCTCACAACATGCCTTGATTTGGGGATGCCATAGTCTCACTGGCTCTAGACGGTTGGGAGCTGTTGGGACTCTTGTGCGGTATTCACCAAGAAAAAAAATTAAAGAAGAAATGATGAATAGTATAATTAAAAGATTAGATCATGGTCACCCAGAATAAGTTCTGTTCTTGTCTTCCGGTGCAGCTCACAATAATTGTGTAAGCGGAGGGTGGGCGAGAGGGTAGGGGGAGTGGAAGTTGAGAGGGGGGGGTGGGGAGGGAAGAGAGAAGGTCGTGAAGGGGTGTAGTTTGCAGAGGGTTGGTAATGCCAGTCCTTCCAGTAGGCACTACAGAATACTCTTTAGTGCAGCATATATAAACAAGTTTTACACGATGTTTTACAGCAGGCAGTAGTAGGCATATCTTCGCACGAGGCTCTGTGTACATCGCCTCATTATTAAAATACTGAAGATGAAAGTTGTTGTAAAATTTTATTTAGTTTTTTGACAATTGAATTCATTATTATGTTTATTTTAACTTATACACATGCACATTTAAACAACATAAAAATGTTTTTTTTTTGATTGGCGTCATATCTAGTGTTTGTCACTTTAATTAATATTACAAAGCTTCATAGCTTATGGACAAATTAATGTGACGAGCTTAATCCACGACGACTCTGTGCAAAAACAGGCGGTCCGTTTGATAGATTCTCTTAACTTTAAACGGATTGCAATCTTTGAAGCACAGACGTCAGGTGGGAATGCTGTCTTTGTTCTACCGGTATTTCAATGGAAGGTGTTCCGAGGAACGGGCTTCATTAATCCCTTCGGCACTGGTGCATAGTCGGAAAACTCGGCAAATGTGCGTCCAACATTTGTACATGATTGACATTCAATATAATATATTATATATGTGAACGGGTCTCTTTTACGACTCGTTCTTATGTTCAAGAGCTCAGCTGTGGAAAAATTTACTGGCCTCTGTGTTTCCTCCCTCCTTCAACATAGGCCTCTTCAAGATCCAGGTTCACTCATTCATTTCCTCAAAAAATACCTTCCACACAGCATCTTCAAAGACGACATAGACGCTGAGGAAAATTATTTCCCTCAAGGCCTCCTGGTGTGGAGTTGTTGTAAAAAAAGCCAACAACAATTATACTAACCTAGACATTTCTGTGTTGTGCATATTTTATGATTCAAATTAACCGTTGTTAATATTTTGCTTTTTCTAACAAACCGACTTCAGTTTAATAGTAAAATAAATCTTACGCAATGCGTTTTAATTTACTGTCGAAATTTTTCGTTTGAAGAATTTTTTTTTCATTTCATATAAATAAATATACATTTGGAATCTTCAATTGAGATTTTATGATGTTCTGTGATATTTTAAAGATGGCCGCTTGCAACAGATCAAAAAAGATTATCCTCCAACGAAAACGATTTCCCCTTTCTCAACAAAATGAACTACATATTTGAGTTTCCTCTTAGCAACTTCCCGTCATTTTATGCGGCTTTGAACTCTGCTGTAATAAGCAAACTTATATATTAATCATATCAAAATACAGCGTGTTCCGTTGAAAACTTAACTCTGCTTCTGACGGATCAAGCACTTAAATTAGTTTACGTTTCAATAGAGTAATTACGTACTTTACCAAAGGTACTAGAACGGTAGGAAGGTAATGAACATTAGTTGGAGCTGTCTTATTACTAGGGTCGGATGAATGAAAACTTCTTTATGTGTTTACAATACGCAAAAAGACTCTCTGGTCGATATGCATTATTTTATTTATTATAACATAGTTACAAACATTTTTGCAGAAAATAACATAATAATAATCATTCAAGTTATTTTCATTATTTTCATTATTTTAGTTTAATTTTTTAATTTTTTTTTAGATTTTTTTTTTATTTATTGCATAATAAGTATTGTTATTTTGTTTTTTTTTGGTTGTTTTATTATTATTATTTTAATTATGGAATGTATTGCATTGCCCTAAATTCTGGAATAAAATGATTATAAATAATTACATTTATGATGGCCTGCGTAGTCGAGTGGTAAGACGCTCGACTACGAATTCCAAGGGCGCCGGTTCAAACCCTTCGTGCGCCAATAACTTTTATTTAATCAATATGTGTCGTAACACATGGAATTCTTATGAAACGATGTAAAGCTTATTTACGGCACGTTTCAGAGTGGAAGATACTATATGTATCGCCTTGGTGAAAGATCACCATTCAAAATCGAAACGTTACTTGAAATGGCATTAACCGTGTTTGGTGACCAGATCTGAATAGCCAGGTACTTACCAACCTTCCTCTTCCCCATCTCCTTCCTCTCCCAACTACCGTCAACTTCACAACATACCCCAATTGGGGATGCCATAGTCTCACTGGCTCTAGACGGTTGGGACTCTTGTGCGGTATTCACTATAAAAATAAAGATAATTGTATATATTTTAGAATGTGTATGTTTTGTTCGGTCGATATTAGTTCATAGCTATCCAAACAGCCTGTTCAAGAGAGAACTTTTTGTTCAAAACATTTTCTTGTGACAGTCCTTTTTAAACATTTAAATTACTATTTTTTTCTTGCAAAAAATACATTTCCATCTTTCACATTAAACGACATTTTTAATATAACTAAACAAAATTCTTTACAGCTAACGTAGATTCAAAAATATCAATATCCCTTATCAAAATAAATTGTTTAAAATGCAATCCCTTTTTGTTCCCTTGTTTAAAAATTTGTCGAGACCTTTTAAATTTTAAATGGCTGTAGTCTGCCTTGTATTAAGCAGCAATTTGTACATCTTTAAAAATATTTATCACATTCCTGACTTATGAAAGGGGTTTGAATTTTGTGAAGTAGTTTGTGTGCAAACGGGATATAATTTCCATACTTGAAATGCAAATTTTCTCAAAGAAATTTTCCGTTTTTTCCACTGCCGTCCTGTGTTAAAGCAACAGAAAATCAGTATTTTTGATTTGGCGTTAATAATTACAAAATTTTAACCTTTTTACAAAAGAATTGCTTTTTATGACATTACAGAGAGAAAAATATGGTAAATATTATAACATACACGAAGAATAAAATTACAGTAACTGGGTTTCTAAATATTATGTTAAAACAATAGAAAAAACAAAATGTATGCGTATAAAATGTTAGTGAGTTCGGTAAAAAAATCGATATTTTTTCTAAAAGATAAACCAAAGTAATTTGAACTAAGTAATATGTAAAAACGTACGCGTACGTTTATTCCTGCTGAATAATAATTGAATGTCAAGTACTTTCCGGCGTTCAATTCATCGCCGGAAATCTTGCTCACCTCATTCCTTGAAAGTTTACCCCAAGTTTGTGCTCAACGTGAGAGTACCACCGTTTGTTACAAGTACTCATAGCTACTTGTAGCTGGCTGCTGTATTTTCTTACTAACAGTGTTTGCTGAATAAATACACAGTGGGTGGGAAAACTAGTAAGGTATTCAAATCAAAGAGGCAGTAAAGTCAAGAAAAAAAATACGGTATCACAGGCTTCGAGCGATTTGTAAGTTTTCAATTCACATGGGAGATTCAAAAAATGCTTACCGTAAGGTTTTTTTCGAGAAAAAAAAAAGTAAGCTAGGGTCTTGAAAAGACACATTAAGTAGGGAGAAAGAAAAAACATGAGCCAAAGCTCAAGCGAGGTGGCGACAGGTACATTTGGAATAATTGTGACATGTCGAGGGGCCCGATGATAAAAAATATGTTGAAGACTTTTTACTAATATTGACTTCAATTTTGGACTTCAGTTACTTAGAATCTTGCACGTACCACCTAACTTTTTTACCACAAAATAAGTAATAAAAAAGTATTAAATTGAATACCACTCTGACTAAGAACCTTACCTAACCTTACCTAACCTAACCTTACCTAGCCTTACCTAGCTCCCTTGAGGTGATTTTTCACAAAAACGGCGCTATACAAAATTATCCAAATATTATTAAATATTGTTACCTAACCTAACCTTACCAAACATGACCTAACCTTTTCACCGCATGATAAATAATTAAAAAAAAATATTTAATTCAACATGTACCTGAACACCACTTTGACTGGGAAGTAAAAAATGGTCCTTAAAAGAGCAAACGTTATCTAACGGTAAGGTGTGGAATTGTGAAATTTGAACAGGCTTTTTGAGGATTTTTTTACAACAAAGCGGGAAGTGTTGAATCATCCTCTCAATTGTCTATTTAAGATTAAAAAAAAAGAAAATGAGACTCTCGGGCGAAACCGGATAGTAAAGTTAAAAAGTTCTGTATCCTTTTTTTTCCTAGGGATTTATTTTCGTAACGATATTTCTCTTTTATATTCTCGAAATAATTAACGTTCGTTTTTGGAAAATTCGATTGTCCGCTTTTTAGTTGGCACAACCCTGACACAATATTTACCGAGATCATATTACCAGCAATATTCCCGCGAGCGTCCCGTGGGCCATGTGCAATGCCGAAGACGCCGCAGTCATCTCTCCGCAGGGGTCGGCAGATGCTTCCTACTTAAATATTTCAGTGTGCCAGGAACCACAATCACTAGTTACTCCAATGCAGGTAGTTTCAACGAGTTTATTTATGTGATATGGCGTTATGGGCGTACGTAAAAGGTGGAACCCGCTTTGGGAGCCCTTCACCCGGCGGTAAATATAAAACGGCTGATAATAATACGCTTTGAATTCTCACACAACACTCTTAGACACTCTTCTATATCGAGCAACATTCGCTGAACTGGCAAAAGGGCTGAAGTGCCATTTTGGGAAGCTTACACAATAGTACTTCGAAGTTTTTTTTTTGTTTTACAGTAAAATTCATAAGTTTTCAGTACCTGGTTGGATTTTGAAAAAAAAGTTAACTCAATGCTGTCACTGAGTTACCTAAAACGACAAAAGACTAAAATAGTTAAAAAAATGTCACGCTTGAGTTGAGCCTCTTTTCCCAAGTAAAAATATATTTTAGATGGCTGAAGGGCTTTAAAGTTTGTAGAATCAAACGAGGGTCAGAGCATTGGATGCAATAAAAAAAAAACGATTTTAACTGAATATTTATCTCATTTTTTACCAAAGTATCGCTTAAGCCTTTTTGTTTTTCCAACAACGATATGATACTACCAATAGTTGTTTTTACCAGTAGGAACATATATGATTTGTGCGAAACGAGAAGATAAATTCAGGCTTACCACTGATAGCCTAATTGTAACCATTCTCTCTTTAATCCTAGATGCTTGTAATAGAATGACAGGCTAACACGAAACTCTCAGCGGCAGAACCATGATTTATATTTTAACAACTTATGTTATAGTAAAACAAGACTTCGTTATTAAGACTGTCAGAAAAGCAAAATATGAAAACGAATTTACTACGATGTACTGATTTCAATTATCAACATCTTTCAAAACGAATTAAATGAAAATGTAACCTTTTGGTACTGACAGCTCATTAAGTTAGGCTAACTCCTGTTTATACCTATTATACCAAGTAAAAGTTAGTAAAGGTAAAAATGGTCGGTAGAGTTTTCAAAGAGTGGCAAAACGAAGGCATAAAATGTTTTTAAAAATTTTCAATTTTTGAAATCCTCTATTAGTTTTTAGTTTTATTTTGGTTACTTGTTCATCAAAGTTTTCAATGTATTTATTTATGATTCGTATTATTTTTTTTTTGATTTTATGGATTCTTTTGTAATCCTCTACTAACTAGCTGGGGCTTATACAAATACCCCTCATAATGTCTATCTAACTAGTACTGCGGCTCATTAGGCCTTATTACTATCACCATCTGATGGTTTTATTTACTTGACTGAGTTTATTTTTACATTAGTGTTTTCTTAGGGAAAAGATCTTTACTGGATTAAAAACCCTAAGCAAGGAAAAGATGAAAAGAAATACATAAGTTCTGAACTTGTTACTGTTTGAAAAATTTTATTTGACTGAAGTTAAATATTTCATGTTTTTTCTACTTGGAGCTGCATCCTTTTTCATTTAAGGGATCTTTCCTAAGGAGAACAGAGGCGTGGAGTGGGAATGGGATGGATTTTTTTATTTCACCTAGCCGATGTGATGCAAGTCATATGTCTCGACCACCATTTCGGTTTCCTCGGCTTCTCCCTGGTTGTCCTCACGGAAGGTCATAATAATATGCTTCGGCATTCTGTGCCTGTAGTAGAACGGTAAGTCTTCGGGTGTATTGTAGTTTCCAAGCCCACTAATCAGTGCGTTATCCTTTGATTCGTATTATTTTTGACTCAATGATTATAACTTAAATACTACATGATATCACCAATGTATTTTAAAATGTTTTGAAAAGTGTTCATCTTACAAAACTTGAAAATTTATACCTAAAATCAAAGATTATCACTTTATTTTTATTTGGTCCGTAAAACAACGGAAAAGTTCAAATGGTCTTTCTTTTTTCCGAGGTTGTCCCAGTTTTTAAAGATCTGCGAATAACGAAAGGGCTACTCATAAGGTATAGAAGAAACAGCAAAAGTGTCATTTGGCTGTCAATTTTCAAGACAAAGGTGAATGAAAAACGTCAAAGCTAGTCTTGGCGGACGTTTACTTACATAAATAAAGTTCTGCAGAAAAATGAGGTAATGACGTAAAGAGAATGGGTTTTATCTTTACCATAACAGAGTAACACCGAAATTGAGTTAGTAAAAATGTGCATGTTAATGAATAATAAAGGTAAACAGGTAGTAAAAACGGCGTGACATGAACTTTTAGATTTGCAAGACTTTTCAAAACAAATAATCATTAAAAATTTATGGACAAAAGCTGGGATACATCTCTGATAGATCTCACAAACAAATTGAAACATTTTGCACAATTGATTTTATTCTCAAAATTACGTCGGACGAAGAGTACGATAGTAGAAGACGAAGTGATGGATACTCGAAGTATCGCCCTGGTGAAAGATCAGCATTCAAAATCTAGACGTTGCTTAAAATGGCTTTAGCCTTGTTTGGTGACTAGATCTGAATAGCCAGGTACTTCACAACCTTTTTCTTCCCCATCTGTTTTTCCTCTCCATTATCTTAAGCATCACGAAATACCCCTATTGGGGATGCCTTAGTATCACTGGCTCTAGAAGGTACAGTTGGGACTCTTGAGCGGTATTCACTAAAACAAATAAATATTTATTAAAATCTACAGTTTTTCTATTGACTTTATCTAATAATTTTTAAAAAATAATTATAATTTAAATTTAATAAAATTATTTTAATGCGGATCAGTTGTTAGAATAAATCATAAAAAAACTAGCAGAACTTATTAATAAAATTATTAAATTTTATTAAATTAAAATTAGAAAAAGTCGGTACCGAGTTAGTTCTTCAAATTTAAAAACAAAAACTGAAAAAAATACTATCGACGTTTCTATAAAAAAAATTGAACAAAATGTGTATTTTTTAATTTTGATATAAAAAAAGTTTAAAAACATGTGACGATATGGAATTTCGAGAATTTTGTGAATTTTAATTAAAAAAACATCTTCGAAGGGCAGTGCGTTTTCACACAAAAATGTTTAAGTACAAAAAATAATACCCTCATAAGCAGTGCAAACATATTGCACAAGCAATAAAAAGTAGTAGTGAATATGAAGTACGTCCAGAGATAAATGGTTTCATCAAATAAAAAGGTTCTTACTTCGTACGCTTATTGGGAAATTGATGTACTAAATATATCAACAACATCAGAGTATTTACTTTCCAGGTGTTGAATTCTCAACAAAAGAGCATAATGTTGTGAGGTTGAAGTAGAATTGTCACAATAATTTGGTAGGCACTGACTTGTAACTGTCCTGCCAGATACATAAAATGCAATTAAAACTAACAATTCGGAGGTATAAAACATTAAATTATCATTTTTTAACAGGAATTTTAAATCGCAAATAATTCTACCGAACATAAACGCATATTGACTATTACACAGTGAGAGTGCTACTTACGAATGAGTTTTATAGTCAACTCTGATCCGGAAAGCAGAGATTCTGACCAGAAGTCTTTGATTTGTTTGATTGCGCTGACACGAGGGAAAGTTTGCTGAACAGATTTAAAATTAGTAATTATTCAAGATCGCCATGTCTGTTTTACAGGTGTTTTGATAGAATGTGCGTAGAGGAAAAAGGTGAAAACCTTTGACAGTAATTCACCATCTGGACACATGGAAAATCACCTGCCAATAAATGCATGTCGTTGCACAGCTCTAGAACAACCTGCGAGATTTGCTTGTTATCTCTCACAGCATCAGTTTCTTCATGTTCCAAATTTCGTCTTTCCTTTCTATGAAAGACCCTCCAAGCCGAATTTCCGGCATTTCCTTCCTTTGGTAAGGTTTATATGATTTATTATCTAACCTAACCTAAACTAACCTAACCTAACGGCTCAGATACTGTCCAGTTTTCAACACGTTAGAACTATTTTACATTTGAAGTTGTTCTTTGCAAGCGTAGTCTTGCTTGAAATGAATTTATCAGAATTTAAATAATTTTACGCAAACGTAGATTAACGAATGTTGAATTTTTACGGTTTTGTTTTATGAACCATACAATAATATGTTTCGTAGTACCAGGAAGCCTCGAGGCCTGAAGCCTAATTTTGCTTGCATTTTATCGCTCCTCTGGGAATATACACTCCCTTACCCGGAAATAGGGAGGCAAAACCTTTCGAGGAAATTTTGACCGTTTGGAAGCGATATATTTTAAAGTAGTTATTTTATTGAGGTTTAAATGAATTAATTATTAGCACGGGGATTCCAAAAATTTCAATGGCAAAATTCTAGCAAAAGGGAATAATTCCCACGTTTCAGTATACACGATGTATATAACGACTCAATAAATAATTATCTATTAAAATCAAAAAATGTGTGAGAATTTTTTTTTGCCGAAAACAAACATTATTTTAGAAAAAGTTTTATGTCATTTATTTGTTTAGAAGAGAAAGCATTGAGAACGGGTGTGTGACGGCCTGCGTGTTCGAGTGGTAAGACGCTCGACTACGAATCCAGAGGTTGCGGGTTCAAGCTCGGCGTGCGCTTATACATTTGATTTAATCAATATATGTCATAACAAGTTTAATTCATATAAAATAATAAATGGTACATTTCCGGCAAGCTCAAAAGTGGAAGATACTTATGGTATCGCCCTGGTGAAAAACCAACATTCCGAATTGAAACGTTGCTTGAAATGGCTTTAGCCGTGTTTGGTGACCAGATCTGAATAGCCATGTACTTCTCAAGCTTAATCTTACGCATCTCATTCCCTCTCCACTACCTTCAACCTCACAACATACCCCAATTGGGAATGCCATAGTCTCACTGGCTCTAGACGGTTGAGAGCAGTTTTGAAATGAAAAATCTTACAATAAAAAGTTTACCGTTTTAGGGCAAATTGTTAGAATCGTGATATTAACGTATGGTTTTTTAATAGGTTTATTTATTTTTATTTACCTAGATAACTCAACTTCAAAGCATTGATCTATTCAAGACGTCACATCTTTAAAAAATATTTCATTTAAGTATTTAGAACACGATAGATTTTATTTAAATAATGTCATTTATTATGTGTACGTTTTTATTCAACATGACAAAAATTTTTGAAAAAGTAGAATAAACGACGAACGTACTAGAATTTTAAAAAAATAGTACCTACATTGAAAGAGTGCGTTTATTTTTACGATGTTTTACCACAAACTTCGAACTTAAAAACCGCGTTTGAAAAAGTCAATAATACGAAAAATGAATCGCCTTTCGACAAAAGCTTTGTGATCTGAACGTATCTCTCGTAATAATAATAACCGACGCGACAAATAAAAAACCATATCTCAATATAAATAAATAATAAATACGTCTTCGAAGGAAATTCGCTACGTGACACATGAATGGGCCGTAAAACTGGACAAACGCGAGACCCGAATATTTAACGACCATGCGTTAAAACTTAACATTGCTTTTTACGGCATTGATAACTTTTATAGTTTGGACCTTCGACATAGAATATTAAAGATGAGCCCTTTAAGTACAATGAAAACTGATAGTTTTTTGTTGTTGTTTAAAACCATTTTAAAATAAATAAATGTAGTATTTTTGAATAACCAAATAAATTTATATTCATATAAAAATATTAACAAATATATTTGCGGCACGTTACAGAGTGGTAAATACTCTAAGTATCGCCCTGGTGAAAGACCGCCATTCAGAATCGAAACGTTGCTTGAAATGGCTTTAGCCGTGTTTGGTAACCAGATCTGAATAGCCAAGTACTTCCCAATATTCCTCTTCCCAATCTCCTTCCCCTCCTCACTACCTTCAGCCTCACAACATACCCTATTTGGGGATGCCGTAGTCTCACTGACTCTAGTCGGTTGGGAGAAGTTGAGATTCTTGTGCGGTATTCATATAAAAAAAGTATAAAAAAATCCCTTCAATTACTCCTTATCCTACCCGTTCCGACACCTTAATATGTATATATATCTCAATATTCTATATTTAGTTTAATTTCAATTGTCCTAAAGATGAAAAGGTGTTTCTGAAAACGCGCGAGAAAATATTAAATAATAAATTAGTTTTTTATTTTTATTATAAATATGACAAGCGACAAAGTTAAAGCTTTTTACGATTATGTACTACCAATTTTATTTTTTAACAAATTGTCTAAAGAAGCGAAGCTAGCAGTCTACAATGGAGCTTTTACCAACCCTGATGAAGTGTTGTAGCGAGGCATGGAACTGTCAGAGGAAGGATTAAAGTAGACTGAATAAAATACCCGAAATGTTCGGTAAACCGTGTTTAAAATGTGGATATTAAAAAAAAAATTAAAGCTGAAGCGTTAAAAAAAAAAAAATAAATTTGATTTTTTAACGTAAATTGAATCAAGAAAGTAACGCTTATGTAGTGTTGGGAATTTTTAGCATGGAACCAACCTGAAAATAATATATTAACAGTCTACAAGGAACTGACGCCCTAGATGAATTTAATAGGCATGTTCGGTAAACCGAATTGAGCTGTTTAAAAAGTGAATATTGTAGAAATGCTGTTCCGAGTGAATGTGTTTAAAATGGGACGGTAAAAAAAATTGGACGTGTTTAAAATTGAATGGCCAAAAAAAATCAAAGCTGATTTGAGCGTAGCGAATTTCCTCTCTGACAGGGTATGTTTGTGGAGCTGAAGGTAGTAGGGAGAGAAAGGAGATTGGAAAGAGAAAGGTGAGAAAGTACCTAGTGATTCAAATCTGGTCACCAAACACGACTAAAGCCATTTCAATAAACTTTTATCATTAGTGATCCTTCACCAGGGTGATATTGAGTGTTTTTTTCACTCTAGAACGTGCCTCAAATTTGATATATAATGTATAAAACTATGTACTATTTTATAATAAAACAGATTAATTAAATTAATAAAAAATAGGGGATAGAACCCATGCCCTCTAGATTCGTCAAACAAAATTGAACCAAACGATGACTTTAGCAGCTGAACGGTAAGCTCACCTTGTCTCTACATTCAGAGGTCACCTGTTTGAAAACTAATGCAGTCAAATAAAAAATATATTGTTCGCATAGGATGTTTTATTTCGAAATGTTCTTATTTACATAAAATATTTTCTATCAAAGGGAAACGTTCCTTAATTTTTTTACACAATGTTTACGATAAAAATGTCTCGTAATTATAATTATTTGCTATACTTTTTATAGTGCCTTACAATTATGTCATGAAATGTGATGAATCCAGCAAAAATGTAAATACTCTAAGAACTCTTTAACCTTTACAAATGGCCACTATTCAGTGACGAAACTTTGCTTTAAACGGCTTTATCTCTGTTCAGCGATCAGATCCGTAAGTCAGGTACTTCCAGGTTTACTCTTTTCCATCTCTTACTCATCCCCACTTTCTTTAGCAATTAAAAATAACCTTTATTGCAAGCCCCTAGTCGACCTTTTAAAGTTCTACTCCGTACTAAATAGTACCCCACGTGGAAACAAATAAAATTTGACGCCCACGTGGGGCCTATTAAAATCAATCGCTTTAAACTACTTTGAAGTTAAACTCTCTTTAAAAGGTTGTATTATTTTGATCAAAATATATTTTTACCCTTATCGTTTGTTAAAAGACTACCATTCAGAATCAAAACGTCGTTTGAAATGGTTTCAGCTATGTTTAGTGATCAGGTCTAATTTGCCAAGTAGTTCTCAATCCTCTTATTCCCCTCCTTACTTAATTAAGCTTGGTAAAAACCTCAAAATATTTTGTCAGCTCCCACTTTGAACTCTGAGCCCCGAACTTTGGTTGTTATGCACAGAAGCGTGCACCTCACAAAGGCACATACCTTCTTCCGTTCTTGGATAAAAAAATATATAGCATTGAATTAAAAAAAATGAAACTATTACAGAAAATAAATCAACTAACTAACTAACCATCACGCCGTTTTCCCCGCAGGGGTAGACAGAGAGGACGGACCGCCATAAAACTCTGTCTTGGCACACACTCCTTGCTTCATTTACATTCATACATCGTCTCACACATACTCTTTTGTTATTCTGACTCTTCACATGACCCGATTCAAGTATTTGATTTACTTGATCGTGCCATGTCTTTCTCGGGCGTCCTCGACATCTTCTTCCATTCACTTTCGCATCATACATTCTTTTCACACTCCTTTCTTCGTTCATTCGCTCAACATGCCCAAACCATCTAAGCGTCCCTTTCTTGATCCCATTCATTACGCTCACATCAGCTTTGCATGATATATCAGGTAAAGTTAAGTTAATCGTACCACCGCCAGCCCCCTACCGACATCCTTCTATAACGTGTCAAAAATAGTAACTTCATATGCCCAAACGCTGCTAATGTCAAAGTGGATTATTCTATGTTCGCTAGGACTAGACTACACAAAATATGTATGCTTCAAGCTGTGTATGCGTTCAAGTGACCCATTTGTGTTAGTATCTTTGTTAGTGTCTAGGCAGTGCTTTTATAGAATAAATCCAATAGCAATCGGTGACATCGGTTGTTTTTCCAACTGTTTACCCTGACCAAAAACTTTGTGCATCCCATTGATTTTTTTCCTTTACCAATCAAAAGATCTCTCCGAGATCCAATGCTATTTCAAATTAACGGAGATAATTATTTTAATTATTCAAAAAATAAATGACGAAAAATTCTAACATTCACTATACGCTGTAACAATCGCTGGCAAAATGTATTTGAGTATTCTAATACGTTTAGGGAGATTTTTTGTTATTAACCCTACCAATTGAAAAAAGCCCTCTATGATTCAGTGTTAATTTAAATTTACGTAGAATAATCTCTTAATACATCAAAATATGTATATATATATATTAATACTAAAAAAATTCCTTTTATAAGTGGAAACAATGATTATTTCTAATTTTGAAACTGTTAATTTTTTGGAATTCATTTTTATCATAAGATTCAAATTTATCCCCACTTTATTTTTGTAAAAAGCCATGACATCCCAAAAATAGTATATATAAGCCGTAGGTTAACAACAACAACTTGTACTAGTCTGAAGATGGCCGTCATAGGCTGAAACCGGTCCAGTCATAAAATAAAAGTGGAATAAAGTTATAAATTTGTTTTATTAAATCATGGAAACAATGAATTATGCAGAAGGTATTCGAGTACCAATTAAAAAAAGCCTTCTGAAATTTGGTGTTATTTAAAATTAACGTTGAACAATTTCTTAATTATTTAAAAAATGTATTTTAATAAAAACCAAAAAATTCAGGAGGTGTTAACGAGAATCGGACATGTTCTATACGTGAAAACAATGGGTGACAAAAAGTGTATTCCAGTATTCCAATGCGTTTTAGGGGGAATGCCCCTTTTTAGAATGTCGATGATTTTAATTTGACGTTTAAGGACACTCTAGTGTTAACTGAATCAATGTCAGAATGTGAACGCGAGCACAAGAATAAATCACCCAAATTATGCGATATAGCCCGGGTATCTTAGTGCCGTTTACCTTTGAGGTTTTACGGCCTTCATTGTTTGATATGATTGCGTACGGTCGTCGGTGGTGTGCGCTGGCTATGACAATGCTCGGCTTACAATAGCCCAATCCATTGACCTTAACGGGAAAATGTTTCAAACATTTTTTTGGCAGCCGTTAAATCTTAAAAAGCATGCGGGTAATAAAAATATGTTCAACACTTTTATGTTCGCTTTCACTATGTTCAAGGACCTCTCTGGAAGAGCGGTTTCCTTGGCTTTCCAGACAGAGGCTGTGCCCAAGACTCAAGCGTGGGTTAAAATCTGGCGAGTGTTAGTTTAGAAACTGATTATTTTATTTTCAATGTTAAAGAAAATGTCTAAATCACCTTTTCTAGTAAAAGCAAAACCACAAATTATGTATGTGTCAATTATATACGGGTAGTTATAAAAATGTCTAAGGTTACCAGTGAACAAAATTCTAAAGCAGTTATCTTCTAAATTTTTTTAAAAATGCATACTTGAATTTTAGGTAAAACGTTCAAAAATGCCTTTGCTGGTTTTCAAACTGAACCTTTTATACTGACATTTAAGTAGGTGTTTCGTGTGATTTAAAGGAAAACAGTTAAAATATTGTATCCTCTGGAAAACCTCAAACATTTTTCTGACTATAAGAAAATTGCAGTATTACTTGTATTTATGCTACAAAATGACGTTAAGTGCCATTTTCGACTGCCGAGGCTTAACTAGATACCGGTGTCGGCTCGTAACTTTTTAGTGTGCTAGAATGTTACGATAGAAAGAAAACGTTGTTATTGATGCTGTTGTAGACGAAAATGATTCTTAATATTTTTTATAAAGTTCATATTTCGTATGAAGATTTTTCAGCAAGCCGTGCAGTGCACCACCAAAACTGAAAAATCCTGAAAATATTCATACAAAAAATAAAATTTTGAAAAAAAAAAAAAAACATTTTCGACTATGACAACATCATTAACGTCGTATTTTTCAATCTTTACACTCTACACACTACAAATTCACGAGCCGCTACAGCTAAATACCTGTATTAATTTAGTCAAATCATATCTATCTGATGACCTCCGTGGTCACTTGACTACAAAAATAGAGAATGTGATATTTGCGGCACGTTCCAGAGTGGTAGATATTATCTATCGCTATGATAAAAGACCACCATTCAGAATCAAAACGTTACTTGAAAAAGCTTTTGTTGTATTTGGCGACTAGATCTGAATAACCAGATACTTATCAACCATTCTCTTCCCTATTTCCTTTTCTTCTTCACTACCTTCGTTCTCAAAACATACCCCGATTGGGGACGCTATAGTCTCACTGGCTTTAGAGGGTTGAGAGCAGTAGGGACTCTTGTGCAGTATTCACCGTGAATCAAATACTCGAGTCGGGCCATGCAAAGAGTCAGAGTAACAGCAAGGTATGTATGAGACGTTGTGCGAATATGAATGAAGCTAAAAGTGTATGCCGACACAAAGTTATATGGCAGTCCGTCCTCTCTACCTACCCCTGCGGAACAAACGGCGTGATAGTTGGTTAGTTACATATTTTTACTTACGGCAGTCTAGTTGCGAGTGCATTAATTATTCTTTTGCGATACAAGATCAGAAAATGCCTCATTTTCAATAACTTTTCCTTAAATCCAAAACATCCGTCTTTCAATTAAATATATACAGCTTACAAAGAGTACAATATATAGAAGGACTTAAGCGTATTTTTTAAATTGAAAAACCTGCCAAATACAGGCAAAGTTGTTGAAAGGTTGCACGTGCAATACACTAGTTAAAGAATTGCAACAACCGCTGGTAAAGCTCTGGTATCAATACGGCTCCGGCATTTGAAAGTTTATGAAAGGAAAGGTGAAATTCTCTTTGAAGCGGCGTTCGCAGCGAGTTCCCCGGAGCGGCATTTTCTCCAAGAGGGGACCCTTAGGATTTTCCGAACGGAATAATTTTCCTACCTGGCGGCTTACTGGGAATTCAATTACTTACTTTGATGGGGATTTCTTAATTGTGTCCAAGCGTTGTCTTGGAGGGGAGATAATTTCAAATTCATTTAAATATGATTGAAGAGCAAAAAATAGGTTTGTTGAATATTTTATTCATTAATTTTCTAAATGGACGTTTTTACAAAGGTGTGAATTTCATCGACCTCATGTTTTTTATGTGTGTACGAGTACATTCTGGCAAAGCCTTTTCCTTTTCCAAATAACTGCATTGCAAACTCTAGGCATTACTCTAAACTTTGAGTTTGTGCTCAGAGATTGTGGTTTCTAAGTTCAGCGATTTGCAAATAAAAAAATTAAAAAGGTTTGAGACACTCTTATTTTGACTAATCATTCTCCATTTATTCATTTTTTAATAATTCTTTCGGGTTCGTCCTGGTTAGCAATTAGACATTTCAAAAGTCATTATATAGCATTGTGGTCTAAAGATTCTGTTATTATCCAGTTAGCATTTTTTTTTTTTTTTTCAAATTTGCATAAAAAGTGACGAAACATAATTTAATAGATAAATTAAACAAATAACAACGAAGTAATCATGTTATTCGAATTTAAACAAACGATTGAAATAACTCAAGAAACGTCTCGAACGTATCAAAAATAGGTGAATTATTTTCGTTGTAACTCATATATATCTCCCCAAATCAAGATATCTCTCCCTGGACCTCGACGTTCAGGAAAGGCAGATTTCACCATATTAATCGCTTTCTATTCCAATGCTTTTGTTTCATTTAACGTATGTTTAAGGACGCCAAACTTTTCATTCATCGAGCCTCCACAAAAAAAAGCATGTCGTAATTTAAATATCCGCTGCTCGGCTTATTGTGTGTTTGACGCAAAAAAATGGCGGACAAACCGTCGAACTTTAAACATTGGGAGGTAGCTAAATACTGTTCGGATAATTCGGCGCATCGGACAATTGTCTCTTTGACAGTAATCTATCAAACGTAGACCATCTTTTCATCAAGGTATAAAAAAAAATCTAATGAAACATTTCAACCCACTTCCTTAAGGCATTTAGTTTTCTTTTGTAGATTCCTTAGCATAGCGGTCCATATATGTACATTCACATATGATTAAATAATACCAAAACTAAAACTTTATTCCATCATTATTTTTTTATTTCGTCTTAATCAAGAGATCAAAATGCTTGACGCGCAAGTGAATAGAAAAATATGTCAGATACGTTCTAAAACGACTTGACACGTAGTAATGAAATTAACTGATTAAATCTTTGAAGGTCTTACTTTGTTTTTTATAAACCAACGCTAAGAACCAATTACCCAATTAAAACCTTATGATATAACCAAATAAAGTGTGGTGGCTTAAATTAGTATTTTTTTTCTGGAAAAGCATGCAAAAAGATTTATTTTTAGTAGCTATTCCAAAATTATATTTTGACGTATTTTTCAGCCTCATGCAAAGTAGGTATTATATTTCTGGGATAAACGAAATTGAAAAGAGATTGGCATTCCATTTATTGAATTTTCTGACAGTTTTGTATCTAGGTATGTTGTTTTGATCTGAGACATACCAAATAATAAAAAAAATACTGGCCCGTTTCTTTAGCGATCGTGTATTAAATATTATATTAGTTAATAATATTTATTTTCTGTTGGTTTTAGTTCGTATTATTTTATCTAAAAAAAGATTTCAACAAGTATCAATACATTTTTGTCAAACGATTCTAGTTGGAGCTTAGAAATATTTTTTTTAACAATACACTATTATACGGATAGACACTAATGACAAACTAATTTATTTATTTTAACTTTGTGTGAAAAAACAATATAAAAAGGTGGCAGTGTGGCCCCACAGTTTGTTTTTTTTTTTATCACTATATATTTACAATGGCTTACTTTAGGAACTAATGAATGGGTGGAGTAAATTTTATTTAGAAAATCTTATTTTTTGGTAGTTCGGCAAACTATACAATAAAAAATCGTTAAGTAATTATACAAATTTCTATCATCGTGCTTAACTTATTTTTAATTTGTTGGTGTACCACATGCACTGTTATACACATATCTGAACTTTTTCCTCTCATAATATATGGTAACGATCATGAGTTTAGATAGTTCAAATAAACATATTACATATTATTTTCTCCTTGTTAGTTAGTCTTATTATCATAATTGAGTATGAAGCGCACTTGAAGTGAAATATCACAAAACTGTTCTTTATTAGTTCGCTGTTATTAATATTATCAAATGGTCATGAGGTTCGAATGATTTTTTTTCTAAATATCTCCCAGTTCGCTGTTAAGAATATTATACAGGAAATATCTAGCTAATTAGATCTTCTCATGAATAAAGACAATTTTAATTCGGTTCGGTAAAACTACTGCCATTCTCATCAACGTTTAAATTCTGTAAGACAATTTTTGTTGTCATTCAAGAAGACAACCGACGGTCGGTAGCTGAGTGAACAAACGCGGCGGATTGCCTTGGCAAATTGGTGTTTTTATGCGAACTGAACTATACATAATTTTTTAAAGACTCTTTATATGACTCGACTGCGATTATTAAAAAACTAACCTCTCATCTGCTCCCGTCCTTCTTCCCTTATCCCCATTCCCATGTTCTCTTCCATTAACAATAAAACAATATACAGTTTCATTTACAAACTGATGGTGAAAACTTGCGACCACTTTGCCTGTAAAGCCAATACTTTGCCATGACGTTGTCATTTTAACATAAAAAGTAAAAACAAGAAGAACAACCGACCGGTCGGTAGCTGAGTGGACAAGCGGATTCCCAGCTGGACGTCGTGGGTTCAATTCCCCTGCTGGCTAAGTCCTCCATCATTACAAATTCATTCAACATCAACTCTCACAACATCGACATCTTTAACTCAACTATGCATAATATGAAACCAAATTTTATGACTTTACTGGACCCAAACTAGATTATTAAAACTAATTCCCATGTTCTTTATTAAATTAAATAATATTTCTTTTAAATACAGAAAACATGTAATATTTATAATAAACATGTAACTACAAGGAAGAACGCTTTAAATCACCCTGATCCGGTTTATTTTTATTTTTATAGTGAATAATACCACACAAGAGTCCTAACTGCTCCCAACCGTCTGCAGCCAGTGAGACTATAGCATCCCTAAATAGGGTATATTGTGAGGTTAAAGGTAGTTGGGACGATAAGGAATGGGGAAGAGGAAGGTTGGGAAGTACCTGGATATTCAGATCTGGTCACCAAACACGGCTTAAGCCATTTCAAGCAACGTTTAATTTTGAATGGTGGTCTTTCACCAGGACGATACTAAAAGTAACTACCACTCTGTACAAATACATAGAGGCTTATGTTGACATTTGTTACTTATTATTAAAAGAAATATCGCTTTCTTTGTTAAAGAAATATAGAATCATTGTCTTGTTCTTTTTTTTTAGGTTTCACCCTTTCTAATGAAAGCTTTCTTTTTCCTTCTTCCGCCTCTCTTTTCTTATAAAAGAATAGATTTTTGATATTTATTTTATTGTGTCACTCAGTTGATGTGATCGATGATCTTCGTCATGATGTATTAGGCTCAAATTACACAACAGAATATTTTCGTGACCCGGAAAACTAAAAATAGACAAACACTAAAAGCTGTTATTGAATAAGAGAGAGCTCGGTACATATTTCTTACCTTTTCGAATTCGTCATAACCTTTACGTTATTTTGTGGAACTATAAGTAATTCTTCACTATTTGCATCTTAATAAAAATAATATTTTCGTAGAAAGCAATCACTTTGTGGTTTGACGTATTTAATAAAAAAAAAGTAACTTTGTATGAGACCACAGATTTTATTTTAATCTTTACAGCCGACCGGTTCCTCGCTGTTCTCTTATTTTATTTTATTATCATTATTGCATTATCCCTCTGTATGCATATATAACCGTACACTTTGTATTTTTTGTTAAGTTTAATTTGATACCCCGATAATGCTTAGTTTAAGCGAAACCGGTTTATCGTGAAGAATAAAATGAAATATTTGGTCTTATACAAAGTTATTATTTCATTTTCATTAATAATAATGATATTTAGACAAATTTGATAGCGTCGATTTTGTGAAACATCACACCTTAAGGGTGCTGTTCTGTTTGAATTTCTAGTTGATATTAATTTCTAGTTTATATGAATATTTATTTAGATTATGCACAAAGATAATATACAGAATTAGATGGTTTGGGCATTTAGAGCGAATGAACGAAGAAAGGAGTGTGAAATGAATATATTTTGCGAAAGTGAATGGAAGAAGAAGTCGAGGACGCCCGAGAAAGACATGGCACGATCAAGTAAATCAAATACTTGAATCGGGGTCATGTGAAGAGTCAGAATAACAGAAGAGTATTTATGAGACGGTGTATGAATGTGAATAAAGCAAGGAGTGTGAGTTATATGGTGGTCCGTGCTCTGCAGGGAAACGGCCTGATGGTTAGTTAGTTAGTTTTTTTTTATTATACGAAACATACTTACATTGCAGTTCATTTCATATAAACACTATCACTTTATTTACTTTGAAAAATTTGTAGGTGATATTTATTTAAATTATTACTATTATTATTTTTTATTTTTGTATTGATCAATTTTAGAACATGAGAGCAAATTTAATAATATGCTTATCTGAATTTGTTATACTGTACAGAATTTGGTACAGTAAAGTTTTGTATATCTAAAGGTGTTTCGTTGTTCAGTAAGAAACAGATTATGATGAAAAAATTTACCGACATTACTCACGGTCATACTACTTACACCTTAATTTCACCTGGTCAGCTTAGTTTGAATAAATGTTGTTCGGTACTATAGATAATGATTGTTTCATTAAGTTATTTACCCAAAGAAAAATATGATTAGAAAAGCTGGTAGATCATGACTGGTATCAACATTGAATTCAAGGATATGAGAGTCTGAAAAGGTTAGTTTTTAGTTTAGACTGAAATTCTATTGGGCTCGTTATACATCTTAGTTCCCGAGGGAGTTTGTTCCAAGTCTTCGGCCCCGATACTCCGAAAGCGCGACCCCCGAACTTAGTATTTGGATTGCGTTTGGGTTCTACTCAGCCTTTCAATAGCCGATGATGTTACTGATCTTCCCGTGGTTTTTTCAAGTGTAACCAATGGGATTACCCTCTACAACTTCTGAGAAAAATGCGTAAAGTAGTCATTTTACTGACGTCCTGAGCACATGTCTGAGCCGCTCCACCTATAATTTCACTTTAAAGTGTATTAGGGATTCGAACATTTCTCGAATGGCAGACCTTCTAATTAGACCCAAACTGTAACTCCGCCATCCTCTCTACAATGATAATAATGATTATAAATACCGTAAGCCGTCTTCTGCCACGCTCGATGGAAAAATTGCTTTATAAATAGAAAAGTTTGAAATTTTCTTCCAATTACGTTCCTTTGCGATTCACTCATTATGTTCCTCTTGATGTGTGTGTCATGACTAAGCCAGTAACCAGCGTCCTTGCTATGTGTCAAAACCAAACCGCCAGCGGCTCAGATAGACTCAAAGCGGCTATCAGAGATGGCGTTAGTCGAAAATGTTTACTTTAACATGGATTTACTCTATTTGTATGTACGCGATGAATTACTTAGTAAATACGTTTAAGAACTAATTTATTGAATGCGATTATATCATCGATAATTTCATTTTTAAGTAAGCATGCTTTACCATGCATTGACAGTTGTCAGTCTTACAATAGGGCTACACCCTATAAATGGTCACCAACACTTGCATTGGGCGCAGCTCAATCAAAAACTGCGCGTAGGACCTAGTGATAAAAACCCGCGGTAGCGGGTTTTTATCTGGTAGTAATGATAATTTAATTTGAATTATTTCTTTCATTGGTTGGTAGAACTGCATATCCACTCACTTATTCTTAGCTGCAGTCTGTGGTTGGTTATAAAATTTAGCTGAATATTGTCTCAAATTCAGATATGAGAGAGAAAGTAAAATAATCAATTTTTCACTACAGCAAAAAAAGCATAAAAAACAATCAACTGCCACTGAATTCCAAAGAAAGTAATATATCGAGTCAGTTTTCTAAGCCTCTTATTGATTCGCCTTAGGTTTTTCTCCCAGTGTCCTTTCGTAACTCCGTCCCGGATACAAAAAGTGTCTAAAATGGCCGATGGCGACGATAGATCAAAAGTGCGCCCGGCTGTAAATCCATCGCATTATTATTTACGCCCGGTTCAAGCTGTGTTCTGCCATAAATATGGAAAGCCCGTCGCCATTACGGCTTTGTGGGACCGCGCGCCGCTCTCGGGACCCTAAAAAATCCCGCACGCTTTCCGGGAGCGATATTAAATCTTAAGAAGGTGGAAACAAACTAAGGACGCAGGGCTGCAAGCTCGCCTGATTTTTTCGGAAGCGGCCCTTAAAAGGACTTTTGTCATTTGGAATTTTAAGAAAGCGCATGTCGAAAGGCGGATGCTAAAATCCTCGTGAAAAAAAAGAAATACCTTTACCTAGTAGTGGTCTGCACAGAACTTATGATGAGGGATAATCAATAAGAAAACAGCTGATCAATTGATAATATGGATAGGTAGGTACCAATGGGTGTCACTGCCTACTATTGCATTTATTCTGTAAAACCACTACCTCAGCACTAACACAGATGCTAACACAAACGAGCCACTTGAACGCGTACACAGCTCGCAACATACATGCATACATATTTTGTGTAGTCTAGTGAACATAGAATAATCTACTCTGATGTTAACGGCGTTTGGGCATTTGTAGTTACTGCTCTCGACACGTTATAGACGGTTAGTGGTGCGTTTGTGGTGCTGCGATTAGCTGAACTTCCGCGCATATTTTTGAAAGTATAGTTTGTTTTAAATCCAATGTTTGTATGGCAACTACGGCAGGGTTAGCAATACTTATGTGTTCTTTATAGAGTGTACGCCTCCCCTACCTAGAGCCAGTAAAACTATGGAACCAAAATGGAGATTTATAGAGATATGGATACAAAAGAGAGATCCTATTGATTCTTCAAATAATTTCTCCTCATTGACGCGATCCTTACTGCTGCTTTTTTTTTTTAATTACATTTTTATTCTTTATAAATCATTTTTTCTTTTGTATTTCTGTATAGGTGACTTCTTATAACATGTATAAAATTGATAAAAGTATGCCGTGTATGAAAAAATAAAAATAGCGTAAAATAATAATGATCATATTATAATTAGAAGATGTGATATTTTTAATATCATTTTATATTCCAACTATTTCGACCACCAAAACTAAAAAAAAAATACGCCCAAAACTATGAGTTTTTTTTACTATCGTATTTATTTTCAATTAGCCATATATAAGTGCTAGAAAGTTTTATTTCTACCAGCACGTTTCACAATTATAGCTTTTCGTTAAAATAAATCAAAATATATTTTAAAATTAAAATTACCACCAACACTATAAACATGATTTTAGTTTACTTAGAATGGTATTGATAATTTGTGTTGATTATTAATTTATTTAAAAAGGTGATACAGGATTCTTTAAATAAAACAAAACTGAAGCTGTATATAACCTGATAGTTGGTCAAACGGTCTAAAGCGTCGGGTTCCCACACAGATGTTACTGGTTCTATCCTTTGCTAAATAAGTCCTCCATGGTAACACAAGCAACGTTTTCTGCTTAAAATGCTAGTAGGTAGAGGATTTCAAATATTGTCAGGTTACTCGCATATTTAATACATGAGAACGAGTCGCTTTTATGACTCGTTCTTATGTTCGAAAGTTCGACTGTGGAATGATTTACCGCTCTCTATATTTTCTCTCTACTTCAATATAGGCAACTTCAAAACCCAGGTTCACTCCTTCTTGTTCTCATACAGACCCTCCACCCAGCATCCCCAAAGATGACATAAGCACTAAGGGAAATTGTTTTTTTCCAAAACCTCCTGTAAGGAGTTAATGTAAAAAACAGCCAGGGTAAGTTTGTCATTTTGAAAAAAAAAAACAGAACGAAACTTTTTCCGAAAAATGTGCCTAGCAAAAAAAAATTACAAATGACAATTCTGTATTTTGAAAGCCCTGCCAGCGCTTAGACAGATTGCCTCTTTTTTCATTCAAAATATTGTCACAGGTTGTAAAGGTGGTGCGAATTGAAATTCGAAAGGGCTTATGAGCGTTCATCCTCCGGCGGTCGTTTGTTCTAATAAACCTCTCACAGATATAACCACCCACACCCCCCCCCGCCCCATTGGGTAGGTACTTAAACAATGCTTAATCCAACTCGCGTGCTGAGAATTTGTAAGAATAAATTAGCGGACGTGAATGCTGTGCCACGTTTGATGTAATGGTCGGGATTGACCAAATAATAAACGAAAGTTAATTAGTATCCATTGGAAAAAAACGCACGTGAGAGTTAATAAAATTTACTCATTAGTAATATTCAAACAAAAAAAACGTGTTTTTTCACAGTTAAATGAATTCTCCAAAAAAAACTTGATAATTAATAACATTTCAGGTCCTTGTGCAAGGAATTTTTTTTTGAATTTATTATTTTAACATTATATTAACGTATTATTTTAACGTATGTATAATTATAATATGGATAATAATATGATGGTATTTTTTTATCGCAATTTTTTAATTACATTTTTTCTCTTGGCCATCGATTTATGCCTATTGTGGTGGGGATGACACGGGAGTTAAAGTAAATAGAAGTTGAGGGTGCCCGAGGAAGACATCATACGATCGAGTGAGTCGGTTATGTACTGACTCCATAAAACAGAAGATTATGTTTAAGAAAATATATGTGTGTGAAGCAAGGAGTATGTACTAAAACAGCGTTGTGTAACGGTCCACCTTTACTGCATACTCTTGCGGCTCAATGGCGTGAGAGTTCGTTAGTTGCTGTAAGTGATGATAAAATAATTCAATTCTTAAAATGTTAAGCTTAACTTTGTTTATTTAATTCTGAAAACCGCACAGGAGTCCTAACTGCCCCCAAACCGTCTAGAGCCAGTGGGACTATGACATTCCATATTGGGGTATTTTGTGAGGCTGAAGGTAGTGGGGAGGGGATGGCCTTCATGGTCGAGTGGTAAGACGCTAAACTACGAATCCAAAGGTCGCGGGTTTAAACCCGGCACGCGCCAATAACTTTTATTTAATTATAATGTGTCATAACACATTTTATTCATATAAAAATATATTTGCGGCCCATTCCAGAGTGGTAGATACTCCAAGTATCGCCCTGATGAAAGACCACCATTCAGAATCGAAACGTTGCATGAAATGGCTTTAAATGGTGTTTGGTGACCAGATTTGAATAGCCAGATACTTCTTTACCTTCCTCTTCCTAATCTCCTTCCCCTCCCCACTACCTCCAACCTCACAACATACCCTATTTGGGGATGCAATAGTCTCACTGGCTCTAGACGGTTGGGAGCACTTGATACTGTTGTGCGGTATTCATATAAAATAATAATAAAAAAAGGGGGAATGGGAAGAGGAAGGTTTCGAATGACCTGGCTATTCAGATCTGGTCACCAAACACGGCTAAAGCCATTTAAATTAACGTTTCAATTCTGAATGAGTGTCTTTCGCTAGGGCGATACTCGGAGTATCTACCACTCTGGAACATGTCACAAATATACCATATATTATTTTATATTGATTTAAATGTGTAATGCATATTAAATTTTCATCAAATTCCATAGTGGTAGATACTTCACCTATCGCCCTGGTAAAAAAACACCATTCAGAATCGAAAAACGTTGCTTACAATTGCTTAAGCTGCTTTTGTGGTTCAGATCTAAACAGCCAAGTATTTTCCAACCTTCCTCCTTCCCTTCCCATATACTCGTAAATGTATTGGCGCACGCCGGGTTTGAACCCGTGACATCTAAACTATAAAATTTTTGGGAACGACGTTATTTTTATTATTAATATCGACCGGTTTCGGAAGCACCTTTTGTATCTAGAACAATATACGAGGCCTGTTTAAAAGAAAAGGTGAATTTTGATTATTCGCGGGATGTGTACATTCGATTATCGATTTTTTGTTGTTATGTTGGTATACATATGTTTATCATATGTTAGAATTATCAGCCATTTTGGATTAGTGGTTTGTTTTTGACAACTGGAAAGGTTAGTCACGTTTTTGTGTGTTCTTTGATTTTTTACTTTTGAAAAAAATGGATCAAAGAATAAAATCCCTGATTTGTTTTTCCACAACTCCAAGACGCTCATCGTCATTAACATCTTCTCGTCTTTTTGTAAAGCGCTTGTACCACTTATAAACACTTTTTTGAGACAAAGTAGACTCGCCGAATGCCACAGTCAACATTTTAAGTGCGTTGGAACACTTTATTCCATTTTTAACGCAAAATTCAATACATATTCTTTGATCCATTTTTTCAAAAGTAAAAAATCGAAGAAACACAAAAACGTGACTAATCTTTCCAGTTGTCAAAAACAAACCACTAATCAAAAATGGCTGATAATGCTCACATAAAATAAACATATGTATACCAACATAACAACAACAAAAAAAATCGATAATCGTATGTACACAGCCCGCGAAAATTCAAAATTCACCCTTTCTTTTGAACAGGCTATGTACATTAAAAAAAACGGTCAGCTTAAATGCCAAGTAAAAAGTTAATACAAAGTTAAAACAAATTGAATGCTATCTAATAACACATAATTTATTCATCTTCGTGTCGATAATGATGTTTATAAGATAATGGCTAATTTCAATCGCTCTATATTGACTCAGTCATTAATACCCAAAAGTTGAATAAGCAACAAACTTTACACAATTTAGGTAATATTAACTTATAATAAAAACTAATAACCGTGGCATGACGCAAGTAGATTTTACAGCTCGCGTGTTCGCTTCGTTTTTAATTTATATTCGATAAAACTTGTAATTAAAACTTGTCATGGATGTTTATCGCATTTTTTAATTTACGAAAATGTATATTACTTTCCGTATAATGTTGTTGAGCCAAGTTATAATAATACCGGAAAAATTATGCTTCATTGGCTGAGTGAAAGTAATTGGTAATCGTAAAAGTTAAAAAGTTAAACTCGACTAGAATAAAAATATATTTTGTTCACATGTATTTGTAACCATTTGAAGACGAAATGGAAATATCGGAAAGTATGCAAAATATTATTGAAACAAGTTTATATTCAAGTTTCTTTTTCTAAAAAAAGAAAGACAAACATTCCCGGGTTACGAACAACCTGAGAATATTTGAACAAACTCCTACCGCCATCATTATAAGTGGAGGATTTTGCTTGTGAAATGATGGAGGACTTATCTAGCATAGGAATTTAGCTCACGACGCCCGGGTGGTAACCCGAAGCATTTTCCACTCAGCTACTAACCGGTCATAAACGTACATGTACGTACATACGTCAAATACGGTAATGTGGGTTAGAATAAATAGTATAGTAAAAATAAATACTTTGCTTTTTGTCGTAAGAGTGGCAAAAAATATGATTAAAACAATATATTTTTGAATGTGATGTGAGTATGTAACGATATTATTTTTTTTTTAAATCCTTTATTTTTCATTTTCAAACATATTAATAAAATATTAATGCCACCGTTCTTACAATTGTTGGTAGTTTAATGGTCACTGCCTTCCCACCAGTTATTTAAGGTTCGATCCTCAGTAGGCCATTTTTTATTATATTTTTTATTAATATTTTTACTCTTATTTTAAAAAATGTATTTTATTTTTTGAACTGCTAAGCTTAATTTATTTTTATCAAAATATTCCGTAATTTTACACGGGTTTGCGCTAGTATTTATTAAATGAAACTTATTTTACGTTATTAGAATAAAAAAAAACTTTCAAACAATAAAAGTAAATCAAAGAATCGTTTTGATTTACTGGTGGTTTAAAACGTTGCTTTCAATGACTTTATCCGTGTTTGGTAACCAGATCTGAAGGGTCAGGCAATTTCTCACCTTCATCTACATCATCTCTTTCCCCTCCCAAATACTTTCAGCATCACGATATCCCTCAAAGCTGGGCAAGCTACAGTTCCACTGCTTTGGAGGAGTTGGGACTCTTGTAATAATATTAAAAACCTTTAGCAAATAAAAAATATGAATTTCTCTACACGTGTTTGTATCAGTAACTATCTACCTCCATACAGATATCTTGATCAGGGTAGGCAGTAGGAAAAACAGCGGATTAATTGATACTAAAGATAGCTACCAACATGTTTCACAATTATTATTGTATTTGTTCTGTAATGCATACATATTTTGTATAGTCTAGTGAATATAGAATAATCTAAAGAAAGCAATCACTTTGCAGTTTGACGTACTGAATGAAAATGAAAGAATAACTTCGTGTGAGACCACAGACTTTATTTTACTTTTTATGAATAGCCGGTTTTGCTTAGTCTAAGCATCATCAGGGTATAAAATTAAACTTATCTCATTTCGTCGGTCATACAAATTAAAATAAAATCTGTGGTCTTATACTTAGTTATAATTTCATTTTCATAGAATAATCTACTTTGACGTTGGCGGCGTTTGTGCATTTGTAGTTACTGCTTTTGACACGTCACAGTAAGACGGTTCATCTGGCACTTGCGACTGTGCTATTAGCTGAAATTCACGCGAATATTTGGAAGTGTGTATTTATTTTTTTGCAATCATTTCGTATTATTTAATCCAATATGCGTATGCGAGTACGGCAGGTTAGGCAGTGGTTTGTATGTGCCTATATGGAGTGCTCGCCTTTTACTACAACTGCCTTATGAATACATGTTATGTTAAAATAATAACGTATTCTAACTTTTGTTGTTTTCTTCGCTGATGGTCATCCTGCTGTATTACCATACAATTGTCCCATCCTTAAATCCTTTTTCGGGAACACGTGCGTTTGTTATGTAAATCAAATGTCGGGAGACTTTTTTTGCACGACTAAATCTTACGATGACAAAAACTCTAAAAACTTTCATGCAAAATAACGGAAAAAAACTTTTAAGAAAAACAACGAAAAACTTTCAAGTAAAATTACGCAATAAAATGTTCAAGCAAAATAACGAAAAAACACCTAAGGAAAATAACGAAAAAAACTTTTAATAAAATTATCGGTTTAGCTATTGTATTATGAACGCGGAGATCCGATAAGAACTCATACTAAATTTAAGCATAATAAACAAGACTAAGAAAGGGATGCATAAGATTGGACGGTTTGGACACGTAGAGCGGACGGACGGAGTTAAAAGAGTGTCAGAAGAAAACACGATGCCAAAGGAAAGAAATGTAATATTTTTTTGAAAAAGCTCGAGAAAGAAATGGTAGGATCGATAAAATAAAGTGAAATTGGTAGAAACTCTCAGTATCGCCCTAGCGAAAGAATACCATCAAGAATCAAAACGTTGCTTGAAATGGCTTTAAGCCGTGTTTGGTGACCAGATTTGAATAGCCAGGCACTTCCCAACCTTCCTCTTCTCGGTCATTTTCCCCACTTTCGGCTATTACAATATACCCCAATTGGAGATACAATAGTCCGACTGGCTTTAGACGGTTAGAAGCAGTTGTGAGCAGACTCTTGTGCGGTATTCACTCAAAAAACAAAAATAGTACCCACTTGTAATATTTAGTTCCTTTATTTAAAATGATATATAAATGTGAATGAAGCAAGGTGCTTGTGCTAAAAAAAAATTTTCTCAACGATCTATCCTCTTTGACCACCCTGTCTTTTTTGGTTTAGGAATATAGTTTACTTCGGATATTTTTCATTAAAATATTTAGGTCACTTTGAATTTTTTCAGCATTATTAAATCTGTTTATATTACTCTACAACAGATGGCTCTGGTTGTCACATTATGTTTTCAAATCTGGTTCTGAACTTGGCTTACCTTATTTATTGTTATTTAAAACCTGCATGGCCTTTGCAACTTGCAAGATAATACTACAAAGTAGGTACCTACTCACATAACCGCGTATGGTACTGGAAACTGAAATTAATCCTTATTCATGATTTTATTCGGACTTTTCGCGTTCGATTTCAGATAAAGAGCAAACCCAATATAAGATTCACTTATTTACTAACTGACCACCATAAGCTAGATATGATGAAAATCCCAACAACTCCGTCTTGTCACACACCTTTTTCTTTATTCACATTCATAATATATATATACTTCTGTTATTCCAATTATTGAAATGACGCGACTCAAAAACATGATTTACTCGATCAAGATCGTGATATATATTTATCTCTGTCATCCTCGACTGATTTTTTCATCCATTTGCGTATTTTACATTCTTCCGACATTACTATCTCCGTTCACCCACGATACATGTTCAAACCATTTAAGGATCCCATTCTTAATTTTATTCATAACGTTAACATAAACAAGTTTTCTAAAATAGAGCCATATATACTAACCATCTACCACGCGATACTCGTATCCAAGATATATTCTCACAGACAAAGTTTCTTCCTTATACGAATCTGACAAAATGTAATATTAAAAATAATTTAACACTCGTCACACACCAACATTAAACCAGCCTTTAATTCTTACACACACCAGCACAAAACGCGAATTTAAAAAAATATACATCATCTACTCACAACTTAATTTGCAATCAACTTCTTATAACCTTATGAATTAAAACTTATAAATCAAAACTCCCAGTTGCAAAAAAAAAAATACTGCCAAAAGCACTTGTAGGACATTTTCTCTACAACTTTATAAATTAGATATATATCGTTTCTGTAAAACCTTTATGGAATGGAAGAAGAAGTCGGGGACGCCCCGTAAAAGACATGGCACGATCAATTGAATCAAACACTTGAGGCGGGCCATGTCAAGAGTCAGAATAATAGAAGAGTATGTATGAGACGATGTACGATGTGAATGAAGCAAGAAGCGTGTGCCAAGACAAAGTTTGTTGTATGGCGGTCTGTCCTCTCTGCCTACCCCTGCGGGGAAACGGAGTGATGATTAGTTAATTAGTTAAAACCTTCATCTGTGTGAATATCTTTCATGTATTTTTTATGTTTATTCAATCTCTACGAGTCTCTTTTAAATGTTTTTTTTTAACTTAATCGTTTTTTCTCTTTTATTTGGTCCTCCTTTTAAAATTTGTATGTCTTTGTAAAAATATTTTTCCTTTTTGTATAATTTTGTCCTTCCTGTAACGAATTTTCGGAACTCCTAGAGAATATTGAATAGTTTGTCAAAATATTATTTTTTTGAAATTTTATTATCATTTTAATAAATAAACTAAAATAAATTAAACATCGGCCTTGCGATGTAACGTGTCATAGTAATATTTTATACCGTTAAAATTATTCATAAAACAGCCCCTACCTGTGTGTCCCGTCACCGTGACAACGTTGTATTAGACTCCCCGTCTAGGATTTGTTATTTCGAAAACTAGCTTCGTTTCATTTGGGCCAAAGGCAGAGGTATTCCCATTCGCGAGGTTTCTTACTTCCATTATAAGGAATAACTGCAGACTAAATGCACATAAATCACCTCGAGGACGTCATATTTGCAAACTGCGGAATTGAGATTTATGCTAAAGGCAAGGATTTCCATTAGATACAGTGCTAGAAGTTGCCACCGGCTATAAGTCTCAGAGGCTGAGAGGTGTTACTTAATTCTACAAATATACTACAGCGAGAATAGTGGGATGAAATGTTTTATTTTTTGTGCGTGATTCTGTTTTTTTTATGTCAGAACAAATATATTGATTACAAATTCAATTTTGAAAACGTCCCAAAAAGTGGTAAAAATAATTTCACTTCACGCCACGAATTAGAATAACAAAAATAACATATTTTCGCTGGGACGGCAATAAGACTAAAGCGACACTTAGGTAAAAAATGAGTTAAATAATATATATCGTTTTGATCTCTTTTTTCTGCGTCGAATGCTTTGACTCTCGTTTGATTCTGAAGACTTTCGCGGAACTTCAGCCATTTAATATATATTTACCACATGGGAGAAGGCTTGACTCAGGCGACAGACGTTTGGTACATTTTTAAAGCTTTTTTCGCTTCAGGTAACTCAGTGAGAGCATTAAAATACCTTATACCTAATTATTATTTTTTTCATAATTCAACCTATTACTGACGACTTTATTTATAAATTAACCTTAAAGGCTCTGGTGTAAATTTCTCAGAATGGCGCTTCAGCCCTTTTGCCTTTCCGGCGACGACATGCAAGCGGAAAAAGACAGGAGTGTTTCCAAGAAAAAAACATTAGGCGTACAACACTTTCTTCATACCTCTGCAGCAAATGGCGTGATTACGAAAGCTATCTTCGTCTCCACGAAAATTTGCGTAAAACTTTACAAAATATTTTTATTATTAATGCTTTTATCGTTTTAACGATACCACATCATTTATTCTTAGGTTCGAGACTTTCCGAGCTCTATGAGTATTGCACTTGCGGAAGTGAAGTCAATATGATCTTTTAATAAAAACATCACACTAACATCGAATATCACATGATTTATATTTTTGAAAAATCACTTTGGTATATTACATAATGTAGGGTCATTATTTTATATATATGGCAATTCTAATTTGATAGTGAATAATAAATCGGTTTATATGCTGAAGATAATAAGTTCTGAACTTGTAAAATCAATTGTTTTAATTGTAAAAAAAGTCAATTTTTAGTCATTTAAAACTGGGTTTATTTTAACATTATTTTTGAGTTTACTTGTACAGTATTCGATTCTTTCAATAGCATTTTCATTAAGTCCTATAAGAGAATTTTTGTTTTGCATATCACACCTACCAAAGTTTAATATGTTCCGATAGTCAGACAGAATTCACGTCGACAGAGTCGAATTCATTGGTAGCAGAATGCCAGGAAATGTATAATGATTCCAAGAAATAAATGGTTTACAATCAGGTATACAGTAATGCTATGGGGCATTGATGTCAGGTCGGCTCATCACAGACACTGAAGAGATGAATTGAAAGAAGTGTTTTGAAAGAGTATCAGTGTGCCCGATTTGATGACAATTTTCTTTACCTCTAGTGAAATTAATTAAAAACAAATAGTTAAGAAATTCTTTCTAGAGCAAATAATCGATTTTGAAATACCTTAGGTGAGCTAGCGAGTTCAATTTTTTTCAATTCGTTATAGATCACACTTCTAGGGATTATCTATTCGGTGTTCATAGGGTTGTCGGTTAACAAAGCCCACGGTGTACAGTATTCTGTGTGGAGTAGAGGGGTGGGGGTGGCTCTAGGTACGGTGTGGGCCGGGAGCGGTTATCAAAGTGTAATGGACAGGCATAAGCCAAAATTAATGATGCATTTCATCCCTTTGTCAGTCGAGCCCGTGGACTTATGTATATTATATATAAGCTTTGTGTATAGGGTGGCCAGGCACTCGTGGAGATTAGACATACGGGACTTAATAATGTGCTGTAGTAGTGACAATGTGTTTTTAAAGAATAAATCTTTATTTTACTAGAATTTAGGGTAAGATTTTAACTCCAGGTAATTTTTTTTGTACATTCATTTCAGTTTTTATTGTTACTTAATTTTCAAAAAATGGCTAGTTCCGTTGACATGATGCTCAGGATAAGGAACTTGACGTGTGTATAGAATTAAATAAATATAGAATTTTTGGTAAGAGTCTGAAATAATTATAAGTGAGGTAGGAAAAAATTAAAGAGAAAAGTTGAGAAGTGTTTGGCTATTCCAATATTGTCGACAAATACAGCGAAATCCATCTTTGAATGGTGACTTATTATTTGTCAAAATCTAAACCCTTTAACTATAAAATGTGGTTCAAATATACAAAAAAAAAACATTTCCATTTTTCATCTGTCACAAAACAATTTACGATTTTTTTGGTGATGTATTAATTTATTTCCTTGAATAAATTGATAGTCTAGTAAAAAATGATCAATCTTCTAGATTGTGGTTATTTTGATAGCATGTACACCGTAGAGAAACGATAAATGTGACGTTAACGATGAAAATCTCGAAAAAACATAGCTTTTTGCCAACCTGTATGTTGATGAACATAGATTTTGACTGGTAGCTGAGTGGACTAGCGTATCGGATTTCCACCCGGGCATCTTGGGCTTAATTTTTTTGCTGGCTAAGATCTCCATCATTGCACAATCCAAATTTTCGGCTTATTATTTATTTATTTAATTATATACGCCTTTATGGGCTTTTACGTAACTGTAATGCACAAAATATAAAATAATAGTGACATGAAAATAACATGAAGTAGATGTTTAGCACCCGAAAACATAAGTAAGTCAATAGAAATATTATAATGCAATAAACTAACAGTAATATTTTTGAAAGAGGTATGCTACTATAGCCTACTTGTAACTACTTAGATTCAGGGCAGTTAAATAACTACTATTTCAGCGAAAGAATTACCCACTGTATCTATCTATTATGATGGTAGTAGGAGTTTTTCAAATATTGTCAGGTTATTCGTACCCCGGAAATGTTGTTCTTTCCTTAAAACAAAGAAGAATAAAAGAGATAACATGTATTTATGATAATGTATCGCAGAAAGGCGTAGAGTAGGCAACATGTATAGTTGGAGGAGCCGTCAAATCTTTTTACAAATGTTGATACATCAGGGCTTTTGATACCGATAAAGTTAATAATATTTCAAGATATATATCATACTACTTTTAGTATTCTGTCACAGGTCAACATTTTAAAATTGCATTATTTTTCTTATTTGACTGTCCCGAGTGTTGATTAACCGAAAAATCATACAAAAAGTAAAATTATACATTGTGACATTGGTAACAACCAACCCGGTATAAATGTATTTTAAAGTGCAAATTAAAATGTATCATGGTGCGTGTGATACGATACATGTATGTGAATGAAGCAAGGAGATTGAGCTTAGTGTGTGTCATTTCATTATCTTTGCCTGTAGAAATAGTTTGTTGAATGAGATTGTTGTATTTGTTTTAGAAGTAAATAAAAATATATTTCGGTGGTTTTTTTTATCTAAAATATAAACAAAAATAATTTCCTTATAACTCGAGTTAATTCACTAAAGTAAAAATATTATTATTTTTAATTGTAAAGCTGCCATTTTGTGCAAAACATTTTCCTTGTAACCTCGTACGTAGTCTTACGGTCAAAACCCATGATTTACGATCGGGAGGTTTCACGTTGCTTTCATTCTGAAAACAAAAAGCCTTGGAGGTAAGTAAACTTAGAAGCAATAACATTTTTGTTAGCCTGCTCTGATTGTGAAAATTAAAAAGGTTGAAAATTTGAAACCTTGAAAGTTTTAACGTTTGAAAACTTTAATGTTTGAAAACTTAAATGTTTGAACGATTGGTGATCCTTATAAAAAACGAATTGTCGATTCTTGTTAGATTTCAAATATAAATGTTTCAATCGTGAAATCGCATTGTTATGTTAATCGATTCTGTGTAAGTTAATGTACAAAGTGTGTGTACACAAGTACAAATATTTGCAGAGCTTGCAGTGGACCGCATTCATTAATTAATTATTTAATGCCGGATAAAATTTCACGTACGGCAGACCGACGCAATTCATTTCCACAATTATCAATTAATAATACGTGCTTTGCGCTACTCCGAACCGCATTGTTTAAAAATACTGAATTAATATGTATTCAGACCACCATATTTTTTTATTTAACTGAAATCAACCTTATAAGTGTTTATTGACGAGAAATATTATTTTTAAGAAAAAAGAATAAAAGAATTTTTATTGAAAAATGGCTTTAATGTTTTTGTAAAATTTTAATGTAGAGTTTGAATTTTGAAACGAATGGAAATGGCCATAATTGCTTGTACTCGGTACCTTTTTTTTTAGTAGTCCACCATGGTTTTCAGATACCAATCTTGATGTATGCCAGTGAGGATTAAACATGTGAGAATATGACAAAAACAGACTGAAAGCTGACGAAATGAGATATGAGGAATGCGAAGTAAATCCATGTTCAATCATAAAATAAATTAAACGATCTCAAAATAATGCTATGCCGATGCAATTCTAGCGTATTGAACAAGATTAAAAATGGACGCTTAAACGCAGACGATATTATATTCAAACCTGAGGAATGATAGTGTGACTTTGAACTGGTAAAAAAAAAGAAGTACACCTATTTCTACAGCAATTAGATACCTCAGGCGTATGTCGATGGCAAAGTGTACTTTTTATTTATTTTTATAGTAAATACCGCATAAAAGTACCAACTGCTCCCAACCGTCCAGAACCAGTGAGGATATGGCATCCTTAATTGGAGTATGTTGTGAGCCTGAAGGTAGTGGGGTGGGGAAGGAGATGGGGATGAGGAAGGAGATGGGGAAGGATATGACGAAGGAGATGGGGAAGGAGATGAGGAAGGAGATGGGGAAGAGGAAGGTGATGAAGTATCTGGCTTTTTAAATCTGGTCGCCAAACACGATTAAAGCCATTTTTAAGCAACTTTTTGATTCTGAATGATGGTCTTTCACCAGGGCGATACTAAGAATATCTACCACTCTGGAACATGCCACAAATGTACTTTTAATAATTTTACACGAATTGAATGTGTTGTGACACATATTGGTTATATAAAAGTTGTTTGCGCACGCCGAGTTTGAACCCGCCACCTTTGAATTCGTAGTCGAGCGTCTTACCACTCGACCATAGAGGCCGTCAGACATGTGTTAGTTGCATTTTCAGGTACGAAAATTTGTAGAATTTTCCATGCATCTCTCAAGATGCTTTAAGTAGCAAGTAAATGTTTTGAGTCTAATATGTTACTTAATCCACCCAGAATTCGTTATCATCGGTATTAATATTAATTGTGTTGATTTAATCCTTCTGTCAGACCCAAAAGTTCAACTTCACATTAGTGCAATTTGCCAACATTATGTAGAAAATCCATGTATGGCCGATAAAACCGATATTTGTAAATTCAACAACGTCAAGAAAGAATTTCTTATATGAATTCAACGTCACCTTATTTTCAGAAATTTTATTAAACGAGATAGGTAGCTAAGTATACTTTGCATTCACTTATTCATTTTCTTCACAAAAATGATCATGGCAACAGATTTAATAATTTAGAAGCACTAGAAATAAGGAAATCCATTAGAATTAACAGTCATATTCTTAATAATCAGGTTAATGTGACCAGTAGTCCAATACCAGGTACTTTTCCTGTAAATTAATCAGTATTCTTTAATCACCTTCTCAGTTGACATTTTGTCTCTTTCAATTCATATTATCCGTCTCTTTCTCTATGCTCCTTTTTTTTATTCAAATGTAATTATATTGTCTTCTCATTATTTTTGTTATTTTATTTTATATTTTGTTCTCTCTCTACATGTATTTATAAACGCACACTTTGTATGTTTTGTTAGTTTAATTGTATACCCTGAGGATGCTAAGGCTTAGCGAAACCGGTCGGCGATAAAAATTAAAATAAAATCTCTGGTATTATACAAATTTTTTTTTTTTCATTTATTTTATTTTAATAAATTTAGTACGAAAATTCTACAATTTCTCTGTTCTTTGCAATTGTTTAAAAATTGTATTTATTTTCGCTTACTGATTTAGAGAACAATAAATAATGGTTTTAGATTCTTCCTACCAAAAGTACTACCGTTACATCAAGTGTTATCACTATGACATCAGAACTGATGGTGGACACTGCAAAGTTGCCTATAACGTTGCCTCAAGGAGAATAAAACACAACAGGGCAAAGTGCCCCAAAAATCAATTATAAAATAAATAATGTATCATGGGAATAATAAAAACGAAAAAAAAACTAAATTTGCCCACTGTTAAATTTAATATTCGCGAAAAAGGATTGTGCAAAGTCGAATCATTAAAACAATCATGATTGAGAGGTGGCAGTTTGAGAAAGAAACATAAATATTGTTGTGAAAAACATTTTAATAATCGAAATAAAAAAGCTTAATCGAAAATACTAACAACTTTATGGTCAACTTCCCCTCGTCGGGATTAAACGTGACGAGAAGGTATTTAAAATTAGTTTTCAAACATGAATATGGTAGGTAAAGTTGATAATAATTAAAATAAATAAAACAACTCAAAGGTGACCTTCGTTCCACACTGGTTTGATAAAATCTAATAACGTGTTCCAATACCATTAATGCCTTTTTTTGCAACCGATATTTTTACGTCTTACGTTTAATTTTACCTACCATATTTAACAATTTATTTTTACGTATTTCTTATTGTATTATATTTTATCAGTTCAAACAATTTATTTTGTACGTATTTATTATCGTAAATTACTACTATTTTTTAGTAATGTACTACTTCTTAATCGTAACCTTAATATAGCAATCGAATTTGTGAGTATTTTTTAGAATTTTCAGCATAAAAATTTAAGTTATTTTAAATACTACGGCTTCTGAATAATTGTATGGAAACATTTATTCTGAAACAAGTCATTAAAAAAGGAGGTTGCTTTTTTCGTTACTATTTCTAAAACTGTTCTAAGAATCGTGGTAATTTATTTTCTTACTGGAAAAGGGTTTCAATCTTAATTTTATTTGTTGACATGTACCATGATCTTTCTTTCTCATAAGTTTTCTACTTTTTAATTGTTTTATACATAAATATACCTGTGCATATTTAATAATTTTACCATTTTTTTTTTGTCAATTTATACTTTAGGCCTGCGTTCATTATTAACGTTCCCCCGCAATGGTAGGCAGAGAGGACGGACCGCCATAAAACTGTGTCTTGGCACATACTCCTTGCTTCATTCACATTCACACACCGTCTCATACATGCTCTTCTGTTATTCTGACTCTTCACATGACCCGATTCAAGTATTTGATTCACTTGTTCGTGGCATGTCTTCCTTGGGCGTCCCCGACTTCGTTCATTCGCTCTACATGCCTAAACCATCTAAACATCCCTTTATTGATCCTATGCTTTTTATTATTGTCGAACTTCCTTGATATTTTCTTCGTTTATATTTATAGTTTAGTATTTTTTTCTTCTTCTTAATACTAATTACCTATTTTTACACTGTATTTTTTATGTAAATGCTTAAGTTTGATTACTCTGTATTGTCTATAATTGTAATAACTCATGTAATGTAAATTTTCGTTATCCCAGAATGAGTTTTTATAACTCATCGGAATTGCTTTGTAGCGAGATATTATAATAATGATAAATAAAATAAACTTAATTTATTTCCAAAAGATTTTTTCAGCGGTTGACTTCTATTTAATGAAATGAATAAAAAAAACTTTATACAAGACCAAAGATTTTATTTTAATTTTTTTAACTGACTTAGCCTATGCATCATCAGAGTACAAAATTAAACCAAAAAAATACTTAGTGTATGGTTACATATACATACAAAGGGAGAACACAAATATAAAATTAAATAAGAGAACATTGAGAAACAAAAAAAATAAATATAGTTATTTTTCTCACTGTTCTCTTATTATATTTTAAATTGTGTTCTCCCATGTATGTATAATGTTTTTTTGTTGTTGTTTGATTTTGTACTCTGATGATGCTTAGGCTAAGCGAAACCGGTCGGTCGTAAAAAATAAAAATAAATCAGTGGCCTTATCCAAAGTTATTTTTTCATTTCATTAAATATATCAAACCACAAAGTAATTTCTTTTTACGAAAATATGAAAACTGTTCGTTTGAAAATGGTCTTATAAAAATATTGAGATGCATTTCGCATCCTGTACCAACAGAATTATGTTAATATTAGAGCAGTCCGGCTGGTAGTATCTCAGGATATAAGTATCCTCACGATCTGAGTTGATACCTCAGAGCAAGAATGTATGGAGAGATAGCTAAATATTTTTACATAACCTATACAAATTTACGATAAATCACTTAAACCACTCACGTAAACCGTGAGAGAGAAAGAGACAAGACGAGTTTTCCCATAATGTAGCCCCATCATTCGGTATGTAAGCATGATTTCCATGTCCCGCGTCTCCGGCGACTCCGCCCACTACGTTTCGATATGCGACATAACTGGACATAACTCTACGGTTTTTCCGGTTATATCATATATTTTTATTTCTAAAAATACTGTAAAAAAGTGTTTGTACAAATTAAAAAAAAAAACATAATGTCGACATGTGCTATGAGTGGATGTATAAATACCCTAGCCCTAGTCCTAGCCACACCCAGGTCTAGCCGAGTCAGGTGAGGGGTCAGGGACTACAGAAGTGCTCTCTGCTGTATATTATCGCTCTGAGGTTGATACCTTCTTCAGAACTTCTGCTTAGTGCCTTATATCTTTAGCACAAATAATATAATTACCAGCAGCTTTCTTGTAATATCGTGTTGAGGGCATATAACTGGGAGACTTCACTACGGGGATTCCCGCAGTATCACGAACTTCTGCACATTTTTCGTATAAGCCAAGATTTATAAGGCAATTTGTACTTACAACTGACTGACAGGCTGTTAGAGTTTATTAAGCCTCCTCTATACGCCTAAGATCGTGCGGCAATGGATTAATAAATCAAATCGAATGCAGTACATTTATTTTTAGTTGGGGGAAACACGCGTTTTCTTAAGTGTAAGAGGTAATTAAGCTGCGATAAATAATACTCGAACCATAAATTGAGAACACTATACTTATTGACGGACTATGTAACTAATATGCTATACTATAAGAAGCCTTGGCTCTGAGTAAAGCTTTTTCGATCTTCGAAACGTTGTTTGAAATGGATAAAGTTATATTAAATAAATTTTATTTATTTGTTATTTTACTTGAACATATTTTTATTGGTTGATATATTACCCATCCCACTAGGCATAAGCCTGTGTTGGGATGAAAATGTACAAAAGTGTTTTTTTAGCTACGTAGTACATGTTAATATCGAAAATATAGTACCTACATAATAAAAATAATAAAAGTACATGAACATTTTGAAGATATAGTATCTACATAATAAGATATAATATGAGTACATGACAATTTTGAAAATATAGCATATACATAATAAGAACTAAATTAAACTTGGCTTTTAAGGTGAGTAATGATATTGCTTTTAAAGGAGCTTTTGGTTTGTATATTTCTAATGGTGCTGGGCAGAGAATTTAATTGCTTGATGGCGTTGTACTTAAAACTTTTTGGTCCGTAAGCTGTTTTATAGGCTGGGATATTAAAAAAATGCATGTGTGACTGCCTTAAGATTCTAGAAATTTTCCTTTCTTCAAACATATGGACATTATTAAATTAGTCCTATAGGATTTTTTTGAGTATAGTTGTTTGAAGTTAAGGACGTCTAGCTCCTTAAAAACAAATTCAATGCTCGTCTTTGAAGGAACTTTATGAATAACTTCCAGAATTAATTTTTGGATGGTTATTAGAGGCTCATAATATTACCTGAGATGCAATGGTCCCACCACCTCCTATCTCTGATACCTAAAAAGAGGAACAGAGAAAGAACAGCAGATACATTATATTTTGATGAAGCAGTGACAAAATTGGACGAAAATATATATTAGAAAGAACAAATATTATTGTCATTTAAAAATTAAATTATGTACTGTTTTTCAAAAAGCGTCCTATATATCAGCTATATTTGCAAATCTGCTGTTAAGTCATCATTTTGTTGTATAATGGAGAAGATTGGGTCATATCAGTGATAACAACCATAACTTGAGGTGATATTTTACAAAAATGGCGCTATGTAAATGAGCCAAGTATTATAATTACTTATTTGTAACTGTCAATCAGAAAAAATGTGTATACGGAGCAGCAAAACTCTCTTTTTTTAAGCACTATAAAATATTTCAAGGTTAATTTTATGTTTTTAAGACGTACATGCAAAATTTAAGAATACGTTATTTTACAACATTCTCTGCACTTTCTTAGTCAATTTCATTTAAGCTCGCAGCGTCATTTTTGTAATATGTTCTGAAGTTTTTAAGTATTCGATAAACTATCAAAACGTTAGACTCGACGTAAAGCAGTTTGGAACATGTTTTTTTTTTTTTTTTAATATACAGGTATATATTTTATAATGTTCAATACGAAAAATAAAATTCAAAAGCTTCGAAATTTGGACAAAGCCAGTTTGCAAATATATACTATTAGAATAAAGTAAAGAATATTTAAGAAATTTATTCAAAAAATGTTCGCATTGTAAAATAATGGTTACTTGTGTTTGTTTGCAAGTAAGGCATGTGCTATCATTTTAATTTATTACCATGTGAGAATATACGTTGGTCTTTATCAATTAACCATGCGATTAGCTCCATTAAAGCGAAATAATCACATTGCATAAAGTGAAAAACTCCATCGTGTAGAGTCTCCATTATTCCTTGTCATTTACAAAATCGTAAACATTCGCCGAATCACGTGCGCGGAAGGGATTTAGACGGAACTATCGAAGCTTTTACATGGGAGCTTTGCAGGCCCCAGCCCGCGCCAGCCGCGCCGATGCTGATCGCATGATCTGCAAAAAGCTCTCGCTGCACTTGGATACTGCAGGCGGGTTATTTTTCACACGATGTTGTGTGAGTTTGAAGGCTCCCAGGATATTAATGGATCAGATTAAATGTTTTATGATTAGCGCTGGCTGTAGCCTGTTCTCGCCGTCTAGTTACGGGCGAATGTGATGGTGATTTATGGCTTATTACCGCGGGCAGAACAAAGAACACAGCTTGTGGGGAAACGTACTCGTAATAGCTTGCATTTCTATTTATTGGAAATCACAGCTGATCGTTAATCAAAATATAATTTCATATTTAGCGATAATGTATCTCAGGTGCTGCGGTCACAAGTTGTTTCAGAGTGCAGGGTTCTCTCAGGATACTGCTAGTTCAATTTACTCGTACATATGTTTATTATACACGCCCAAGTGGGTCTTTACATATACAGGTACATTTAACAGTAGTACAAATTAATATAAAAACCTTCTTTCTACATTTCGTGGAGTTAAATATATCAGCTACCTCTGCACATATGTAGTGCTAACTACACAAATTCTAAGTACAAACGAGTGTTTAAAAGATTCAGTCCTGATATTATTGTTACAACAAAATAGGATTGTGGATCGAGTTGTTCTTGTTGGTATTGAAAGGCAATAAGCTTCAGAAAATCTATAAAACAATAAGGGCTATCTAAAACACCAGTAACTATTCAAAAAACAAAAGATTATTTGATTACAATGAATACTGCACAAGTCCCACCTACCCGGAGCTAGTGGTATTATGACACTCTCCAATAAGGGTATATCTTATAGTCAATACCGCACAAGAGTCCCGACCGTCTAGAGCCAGTGAGACTATGGCATCCCCAATCAGGGTATGCTGTGAGGCTGAAAGTAGTGGGTAGGGGAAGGAGATGGGGAAGAGGGAGGTTGAAAAATACCTGGCTGTTCAGACCTGGTCACCCCAAACACGGCTAAAGCCATTTCAAGCAACGTTTCGACTCTGAATGGTGGTCTTTCACCAGGGCGAAACTCGGAGTATCTACGTATGAGGTTGAAGAAAGAGGGAAGGGTAGGGAGGTTTGAAAAAGGAAGGTTAAAAAGCACCCAACCATTTAGATCTGGTCACTAATCACGACTAAACCATTTCAAACCACATTATATTATTATTTTCCGCTCTGGAACGAGGCGCAAATGTTCTACATTATAATAGTTTATATTGTGAATTTAATATTGTATACATAAACGTGAATACCGCACAGGACAAATGGAGCAGAAGGTGGGCAAGGTGTGAGGAGGGAGGTCGGAAGGTACCTGGCTATTCAGGTCTGGTAACTAAACACGGTAAAAGCCTTTTCAAGCAATGTTTCAATTCTGATTGGTGGAAATAGAGTATTAACCACTCGGGAGGAACTCGGTGCAAATACAATACATTTTATTTTATTTAAACTATATCCCAAAGGTTTATTGATCATACAAAAACAGTCTTTTGGACACGCCGAAAAGTGACCTCTTAAAACCTGAATTTCTTTTTTCTAGTCATAATACTTACCTTATTTAACTTAAGCAAATTGGTTTCAGTGAGCAACAGACCAAGAACGTTAAGACAAAATGACCCCGAAACTCAAAACAACATCACTATTTTTATTTATCAATATAGATTCTCAACGAACTCCCTAAAGACATAATAGAAGTAAATAATTACGAAATTTAAAAATAAAACCAAAAAATACATTTTACACCAAAATAATGTTAAATGTTTATAATGATATGATATCCATTTTTAATTATTAAAATTTAAGTATTAGTAATGCATGATAGTACTCCCTTTCTAAACACGAGAATTTTCTCAATTAGGGGGGAAATTTATTACAAAATAGAAATTATTAAGATTGCATTGTTTATCAATTGTATTTATATATTACCTACTTTTAGTATTAAGTAAAAAAAGGAATAAGTTTGTTCCTTAAAGTTGATTCAAGAACTAGGCGAAGGTTTTCCAATTTATGAAAAAGTCAAAATCTATAGCCCAAGGTCTAAAATTAGAGCTTTCAGACAGTTAAAAAAATCCGTCTTTACGATAATTAAAAAAGCTCAAATTTTCGGCTGAGGAAAACTAATTGTAATAGTTTCTTCGCAAAAGCTCGAAAAAATAACATCCTACGAAGATGGATGCGGGTAAAAGTTGGATCATAGAATAAATGACGCAGTAAATTCAGCCTCAATTAAAACAATATTTTTTAAATTTGCTTTCTTTGACGGAAATATAAATTGTGTTGCAAAGTAAATGGCGCGAACGTGGAAGTAATAAAATAAAGCGCTGGTCATGAGATAACCGGAAGAATCGTACGCGGAGGCCCTAGAAACAGATAATTAACATTTGAATGCTTTCATTTGAAGATTTATAATGTCAAACGTGTCTGAAACTCCTAACAGAAAATGTAAAAAATATTAACTTTATTAATAATTCATTAAGAGCCCCACAGTGAACTTTTAAAAATAATTGTTACTGCAAAGAAGTTAATTTGACATTAGATGTTACTCTTGTATATGTATTTGATTTGTATGATTAATAAAATTCATGCCTTATGTTTTATAAACAACAAAGTTTTATTTTTTTAAATCAAGTCAAATGACCAAGTATGTTTAAAGACAATTTTTTTATTTAATGAAGTATTTTATATACATTGTACACAACTTTAATATTTTTTGGTAGATATTCTTCCAGAGCTTTATGCGAATTCAGCATCGGTTTATTACACATAACCTTTTTAAAATTATATAATATTATATTTAACTAACTAACCACCACGCTAGCGGTAAGCAGATAGTATGGAATACAACTCTACCCTGACACAAAGTGCTTCACCTACTTGCATACTTCATCTGTTATTGTGGTTTCGGATCAATGAACTTAACACGTCTTCCAGAGTTTTTCTTAACTTCTCATTTCATCTACTTGCGCATCGTAAATCACTCCTTTATCTAACTATTTGCCTTACACGTCCAAATCAAATAAGCGTCCCTTTCTTAAACTTTTGTTACAATCCCACTCTCGTATATCGTTCATATGGTTATGTCACCGAAAGCTTCGTTGCAATCTCTATTTCTGATACAAACCTCGTTAGTAGAAAAATGTGAGGTAGCAACGGAGCTTTCAACGGTAATACGTTACTTGATTATACCACAGACACGCTTACGCCTCAGGGATCGCATTCCTACTGCAATAAGTATTAATACTTTCATCAAAATCCCTCAACATCGACACTTTTAATACAAAATCTACTGCGAAAGCAATGTTCGGCAGACCGGAAAGCTACCCGGGAGCCGGGAAGAACAGGAGAACATTTTCTTAATCTGAAACCTTTCATAAATCACGCATTAGCTGAGCAGTCGCGGTTATCTGCAGTTAAGAAAATTTCACACCGTGCACTTCGATAAGTGAACTAAAGTTTGAAATAAAGTAAAACAAATAAGACGGTCTATGTTCATAGACGCGAACTCGTAAATCTTTCATAAAACGGCTGACCGCAAGGAAAATACTGTTGAGTAACGGCTTGGGAAGGAACCGCTCCCCAACTTAGTTGAGTTATGATTTTAACTCTTTAAAGTTTGATTATTTTACTTATGTAATATACTATATATAATATAAGATTTAGCTTTTAGCTGCAAATATTCTTACGAAAACGATCGTGATTCTTGAAGACCTATTGCTTTGAAAAAATATAACGAAGTGTTCCTATCTTACCCCTCTTCAGCGAGATCAGATTTTCCAGAGGTCGCGGGTTCGAACCCGGCGCGCGCAAATAAATTTTATTTGAATTATATGTGTCGCAACACATTTATATTATATAAATATAATAAAGTATGTTACGGCCACGTTCCAGAGTGATAGATTTCAAGTTTGGTGAAATACCCGCTTTTTTACCGTTGCTTGAAATGGCTTTAGCCGTGTTTGGTGACCAGATCTTAATGGCCAGGTACTTCCCAACCTTCTCCTTACCCTTCCCACTACCTTCAGCCTCACAACATACCCCTATATTGGGGATGCCATAGTCTCTCTAGCTCTAGCGTCTAGACGATTGGGAGCAGTTGAGATTCTTGTGCGGTATTCACGTAAAAATATTTTTTAAATTAACGAGTTGAGTTGCGTTTCATTGTTTCCTTTGATTCATCGGCATAATTTTGATGTTTTTGTTTCACCCAGTGACAGACATAATCGAGGTTTCCATTTAGAAATGGTCGATATATTAGATGAATAACTACACTGAATCTAGTTACAAGAAGGCTATAATAGCATACCTATTTCAAAAATATTACTGTCAATTTATTACATTATAATATTTCTATTAACTTACTTATGTTTTTGGGTGCCAATCATTTACTCTATTTTATTTTTATGACACTATTATTTTATGTTATATATTGCACTGTTATGTAAAAGCCCATAGAGGACGTATATAATTAAATAAATACATAAATTCAACATTTGGATTGTGTATTTCAAATTTATAAGAAATCGATCAAAGTTTTTTTGAAACATTGTGATTCTCAAGACATTCGTTGTAATTATAATTATAATTATTCATTATTAGGTTGTAAAATAACAGCTCGGAAAATTGCAAATCATTCAAAATTATTTTCAAAACAACATTAAGCATATTTGCCCCGCGTTGCAAAGCGATAGTTATTCTCATCATTGCTCCTTTGAAAGATAGTCATGCAGCATCCAGATACTTTCGGTAGCCAGAGACGTTCCGATATTCCTCTGTATCTCCTTTCCCTTACTGCTTCCATCAGGTTCACGTAATACCAAACAAAGGGAAACTATAATCCTACAGCCATCGGGCAGCCTTGACTCGTATGCGATAATTGTACAAACATATTAGGTTATGTTATGATTACGGTTTTCACGGGTCCAAGATGTAAAATAATGTTCTCTGTTCAACATTTTTAGAATCACCCCCTATTATTTTAAGTCCACCCAATCACGTAACTTTACGTAAACTACCTGATGATACGGGCCCCGCACCAATCCCCTCCTCCTCCCCACCGCGATTAACGTATTGCACTTTGTTCTAGACGAAATGCTTGACTTCACATAAAGCCAACGAAAATGGACAACTGTATTTGTTCGAAACGAAAGTTAACAATCCTATATTACACGGGTTAACCGAGATTTTTTTTTAATATATTATATTTCTGTGCTTGTTTCTGCGCTTCGAGTAAAACTACCATTAGCATGAGAAAATATACAGATTGACACGAGAATCTTTTAAATTCGGTCGTACCCATTATTCTGCCATTCAAAGTGGATAAAACACCCGGTGATTATTGGTCTGGGGGGTACAAGATATGTTCACGCACGCATCGTTTTCGTGCACGAGTGTCCGCCCACGGAACGGCGTACATCGCACAGTGCTGGGATTCGATTATGTCCATGCGGATTAACCTTCCAATTACACTGCCCTAATGGCGTCGTAATTTAAATTTATCTTACTTGAGCCGGTAATTGATACGTATTCGGAACTAATTGAATCAGTACTCTGGGTTATAGAAATTAAGGGATGTGTGCAGCAATGAAAACAAAGCGGCGAGTTAATCAACGATGTCTTGCAAATAAATTGTTTTGGAAACCTTTTTCGAGGTTAGGATTCAATTGAATCGATAATAGTGACGGAGGTAATATGGTTCTAAGCAACACTTTGGTACAAAAAAAAAAAATATGCAGTTTTGATCAGATTCTTTTTTTGCATCGAATGCTCTGACTCTCGTTTGATTCTGAAGACTTTTGTGACCTCTCAACTATCTAAAATATATTTACCATTCGAGGAAAGGCTCGAATCGAGCGAAACTTTAGCATTTTGTTGCTTCAGGTAACTCAGTGAGAGCGTTGAGTTACCTGAGTTAACTTTTTTTTCAAAGTCTTACCAGATATTGAAAAAAAACTTGTACTATCGTGTGAACTAAGCAAAATGGCGCTTTAGACCTTTTGGCTTTCCGGCGATGATATTATATTTTGTAAATTTCACTCATATTATTAATATTAACTAGAAATTAAAATTAATATAGCGCCCTTGAGGTGATTTTTCACAAAAACGGCGATACACAAGTTATCAAAATATTATTATTTTGGAGTATAATTGGCTCCTATACTCTGATTAGACAGTCGCTCAGGTGGGCGGTGATCATTTAGTATATTTAATGTAACTTAGACTAAGGTATTGCATCCTAACCTGAAAAAAGAATCACAACATTATTTTTGTCCGTAGATTTAAAAAAAAATATATCGTTAATACCGCACAAAAGTCCCAACTGCTCCTGACCGTCTAGAGCCAGTAAGACCATGGCATCCTCAATTGGGGTATGTTGTGAGGCTGAAGGTAGTGGGGAGGTAAGGTGACGGGAAAGAAGAAGGTTGGGAAGTATCTGGCTATTCAGAACTGGTCACTAAACGCGGCTAAAGTCATTTCAAGCAACGTTTCGATTCTGAATGGTGGTTTTAGTTAAATACTAGTCTTAAATTGTTGCTATTCCATTAAAATATATTAAACTTCATTGTTTACGATTTACTTCACATGTGGCGAAATATGTATTTTTTAAGTTTACATTAAACCATCAAAACTTTTCATAGAAAGCTAACGGAAAAACTATATGCTCTATAAAAGAAGGCACATATTTAATTTTTTTTATATAATTCAATTGAATTAAATTTAATATTATTACTATTGAGTTCTGCCATTTTAAGTTTTTTTATTTTTGTTTTTAGTGACAGCTGTTTCGGCGTTTAAGGCCATTGTCAAACTGTGGTTAGGCCACATGGAAACGACTTATTTATACGATTTTGGTTTTTTTATGTGATTACCAATTACGGTAAAAACCAAATTGATAATTACGGTATAAACCTAATTACCTTTAACCACAGTTTGAAAATGGCCTTAAACGCCGAAACAGCTGTCGCTAAAAACAAAAATAGAACTCAATAATAATAATATTAAATTTAATTCAATTGAATTATATAAAAAATTAAAATGGAGTTCTACAAATTGAACAAAAAAACTATAAATACACATATTTAAATGCTGAAAGATTTTTTTAGGATTGAAAGAAAGTTTTTAAACTTGGTGATGAGACAATTAATAATGTTTCTTCAAATTTATTATTATTACTTACTAAGCCAACGATGTTTTAAATAATTCAAAGATTTTTTAGATAGATAATTATCGTAATATTAATTTATTCACAAGAGTAAATCATTTCCACTGCACTACACCTTACAAGATAAATTCACTGTAATAATTTATTTACACCTTATTTATTATTATTACCGGGTAGTGTAAAGTCTAGCCTGGTCTGGATTAAGCTGTAAATTGTGCTGCAGTCCGTTGTAATTTACAAGAAGATGTTAAGATCCCTTGATTAGATTTCTCATGTAATTTCCCGTTCACTTTATTTGCTCTTCGGCATGAATCGAAACCGCAAGACTGGATCTAATTTTAATAAATTTACCGATGCGCCGCAAATGCCATTTCTCTATCTCAAAAACGTTTAAAGATCGTCCGATCAAAAAGGTAAATTATATGTGATATTACTTAATATGTGATATTTTTTCATTGTTTAATTTACTCCCAGGCTACGAATAACGTATTAATGTTTAAAAAACTCCAACTGCCATCATAATAAGCTGAAGATATTGCGTGTGCAATGATAGAGGACTTAGCTATATGCAGAGAAATTGAACCCACGACGCCCGAGTGGAAATCCGACGCGTTTGTCCACTTAGCTCCTAACCGGTCGAACTTGGATATTCACATCTGGTCACCAAACATTCTTTTTGTAATGCGTAAGATACAATAATGAGTCAAATGTATATGAGGTATATCATATACATATACATGTCGATGGTAAGCTGAAAAACGAGTGTGAATAAATTATGGCCTAGTCAATATTAGTTTCTAACTAGGCTCTAAAAAACTAATCATGCCGTGACATGTTGTGCAATTTTTTTGTTAGTTATCAGAATAATACAATTAATACAGTTGAATATAACAGAGAAAAAAAATCAAAACAAAAAAAGAGAGAGAAAAAATAAGAATAATAACGAAATGCGCAATGTGGAGATATTCCAAAAAATAATATATTCTTCTACTACATTATTGAATATATTTAAAAAATGCTGAGAAAGTAATCTTTTAAATGAGGTCTACAGATGATCTTAGATCATATGACGCACGCCTTGAATACTTCGACATTAACTCATTTCAAAGAAATAACTGATTTAATATATTTACATAAAATAATTCACGGTCAACTCGATACTACAGTATGTCTTAGCAGTATTGAAATAAATTAACCTAATTCTTTTTGTTTGAGATAGTACGTTCCACTTGAGAAAATTTAGAAATAATCTTGCCTACTTCAGCCCTCTAGTAAGATTAAAGTGTACTAATGTAAACATTTTTGTCGACAATTTGTACAATTTCAGAAAAATGTTCTGCTATTACTTAAAAATATGTTATAAAGACTACTTATATTTTTTATGTATTATTTTTGTCTCTTTACGTGTATCTTGATCGAGTTTAAATATTTTTGTATTTTTTTTTTACAATTGCACACTAAGTTTTTATAACTAGATTGTTATCACGTAAATGAAAACATCTGTCAAAACCCAGTACATATAAATGTATGAACTATTTTTTAAATACATAAAGAGTTTTATAATACACCTCGAAACTCGATTAGTTACTTGTGAACATACTTTACATTTGTGGTTTTCCCAGTCTTCTTCTTAAGAATCATTTTATTTATCGTCGTCCGTTGTAATGCTGTTAAAAGTATATTTCCCAGCATCCAGCCGCGAATACGGTAGCGATCGTAACTCAGCCATAATTCCGATCGGTCGTTTTCTTAATTGGGTTATCGACTGCGAAGTAATCTCGTTGAATAAACGATGCAGGTTCGGTTCCCGGCTGTGATCATTCGCGCGGGTCGGCGAATGCAAATTCAGCCAGCCGAGTTGGTTCTTGCTAAAAAAAAAGATAAAGGTTAATGAGGATTTGTGCCAGATAACTTAAAATCTTTAATCAGGAGATTTTTTATGGTTGATTAAATTAATTTTTCAACTTCACTCGGTGGTTCATCCGATCGTAGTAATTGAATTTAATGTTTCCTTGATGGAAGGGACGACAACCTGTTCAACTTACTTTTGTTGTATTTTTGATTGTCTACGTGACACAGTTTCCTTTTTTTCTCTGGATCCAGATTTGACAGCTTATTGACGGCCGCCTTTGTCGAGTTGTTAATACGCCAGAAGTCGCGGGTACAAATCCCGACGTGCTCAAATTATATTAATTTAATGAAGATGTTCACATTTAATCAATACACAGTAACAGAGTATATTTGCGGCCCGTTCCAGAGTGGTAGATACTCAAAGTATCGTTCTAGTGAAATACCTGCATTCAGAATCGAAACGTTGCTTAAAATAGTTTTAGCCGTGTTTGGTGACCAGATCTGAATAGCCAACTACTTCCCAACCTTCCTCTTCCCCAAATCCTTCCCCTCCCCACTACTTTCACCTTCACAACATACCCCAATTAAGGATGCCATAGTTTTACTGGCTCTAGACAGTTGGGAGCAGTTGGCTCTTGTGCAGTATTCACTGTGAAACTATATTTTTTAAATGCCTTATGAATCGAAACGTTGCTTCAAATGGCTTTAGTCGTGTTTGGAGACCAGATCCGAGTAACCGAGTACTTTTCGACCTTCCTCTTCTCCATCTTCTTCCCTTCCCTACTACTTTTTGTCATAGAACAAACCCGACGGGGATTCCATTGTCCCACTGGCTCCAAACGATTGGGAGCAGTTGGGACTCTTAAGATATTCACAAAATAAGCTTTTAATAAAAAAACTAAAATGTAAAAAAAATGCTTGAAATGATTTTAGTTTTGATTAAGGATCAAATATGTATATTCAGTTACCTTCCAAACCTTCCCGTTCTCACTTTTAATTTCTCTCCTCATTTTCTAGAAGATACTTCTTTAAAAAACAAATCTTATGCTTAATTTAGCACCATATTCGTTCCCCGGCAAAAAATAAACAAAGGCCCAAGACCGACTAACATTTCACGAATTTCCCATTTAAAGCCACCATATATTTCGTATATATCTGTGTGCGCAAGGAAGAATGGAATTAGTCAATTAACGTAGATGTTCAGGAAGAGCGAAAACAAAATTAAATAAATTGGTTTTTTGTACGTAATCATGTCGTAATTATGTCACATGTTCTTTTTTTAAAAATAATAGCATATTTTTTTTATTTTCTGACTCATCACATTTTATTTTACTAATGTATCTAAGGAGCAATTATCTAAACTTAACTCAAAGCTTGTTTTTTATTACTCATTCCGTTTTTCCTTTCGCACAGAGGTATAGTAATTAAAGAAATAAAAATTAATCTTTACTATTTTTCCAGTCTAAACATTTTCTTTGTTCTTGAATTTCTATTATTAATTTGGATATATTCATTCAGAATAATATCACTTTTATAAATCAGAAGAACCTGAAGTGGAAGTGTATAGGAAAGGTTTTCCCTGGTTGAAATGGTATTTTATTTTGAATTTATAAATTCTTTTTGCCGCTTTAAACATTATGAATCACAAAGAATAATAAATTGCTTTAATGAAGCGAAAAAACTTTGTACGTGGACGTTAATTCGAGGCTGGACGAGAATAGTTGATTACGTTCACTGATTTTGGCATTCTGTAGAAAGGGTGAGTTCATTTCCAAAGACATTAATGCACATGCACAAAATAAAGATGGTTTTTTTTTTAAACAAGCTATATAAACGGTAAATAACAGTTTATTATGTGAAAAAGCACTAAAATAAATTTAACCACAACAATTTTTAGTAACTTGACATGCTATGGCTATGCTTTTAAACGTAAATGTAAATAAAAATTACACATCTTGATCAAATTGGAGCAATAATCACAATATTAACCCAAAGTAAAGTTTTTTTTCAATTTTTCGAAAGAATTTTCTTTTTTAATTATCTAAATTAAAAATATTCAGTAGGATTTATAATTAAGTTTCGCTAGCTTTATTTTTATTGTGACAGCTGTTTTAACTTTGAAAATTACTATCAAACTCTCTGATTGTTTTGAACGCTGAAAATGTTGCTACAACAAAAAATCAAACTAGCAGAACGTAATAAAAACTTATCGACGCTGGAAACCCAAAAGAGTTTAACACTTCAATCAAAATTGAGTTAAATACGCAGTTGTTATCAGTTCTTTTTTCTGCATCGAATGCTCTGACTCTCGTTTGTTTCTGAGAACTTTTGTAGCCCTTCAGAAATCTTAAATATTTTTACCATTTGGGAGAAGGCTTGTCTTAAGCGACACGAGCTTGGGACTTTTTTTAGCTTTTTGTCGCTTCAGGCAACTCAGTGAGAGCATTGAGTTACCTGAGTCAACTTTATTTTTCTAAATCCAACCAGGTACTGTAGACTTGTTAGTTCTCTGGGGTTAACTTCCCAAAATGGCGCTTCAGGTCTTTTGACTTTCCGGTGACGATGTGTTAAATTTGAATAATTTTAAATTATAAAAAAGTCAAGAAATTTTAGAGGTTTTTTTTTGAACAATTATTTACGTGTCTAGTGCAAATAAAGTCCAACCGGGTTTTTGTTTACTGTAATATACAGGATTAAGCTGATGCCAACTTCACGTCAGCCAATATCTGAAGGTATCGAGAGAAAGAGGCATAATAGTAGTCCGCATTGTACTTAGAAACAAAATATGAGAAACACTTTGAATGATTTAAACAAATGATATGATAGAACTGCTAATAAGTGCATTAAAAATAAATTTGGCGATTTGCAATCAAGCTTCACATTTTCTTTATCCTTTGGTCAGGGAAGGTTCTTACGTGGCAATGTTCACATTTTGATATTGCTGTTTTGTTTGTTCATCTCAGGAAAAACTCCACTCTTTGACGGGTAAACGAGAGGGCTTAATGTTGTGTAAGCTACAAAAAGCTTTCATTTTTATGAATACGGTGTTATTTAAAAGATGTTTTAAATTTACGTAATGCATATTCATTTTGACATTTAAGGTTTATAAAAGAAATTTCTTAAATTATAAAGTATTATCTATAACTTTTCAATATCATAATAAATTCACAAATTCATAAGCCGATGATACGAGCAACACACACTCTTGCATTTTCTAAATATTGTAACGTTTAATGTTTTATTAAAAAATCACCTGTAACATATCTATCTCATTACAAATTTCGTACGAATCAGACACGTGGGGACGGAAAAAACTGTACCCATGTCACTAGCAAAACCCTTGCATATCGTCCACATGTTTGATGGGATTTCCCATATTTACACAGGGTATTATTTACTTTACAGGGGATCACTTATTTAATAATCCCCTGAAATATATCAATCTTATAACAAATTCACAATATCGTTCAAATCAACACGTAGGATGGAGAAAAAATCGCCCATGTTACCGGCAAAAGCCTTGCATTGTTCTCTCTCATTTGAAGAAGTAAATTAATGTTCCAATTCGTTAAGTTTTTATAAAAAACTAACCTGTAACTTGTACGACTTATCACGAATTTAAAATTTCGTTCGAATCCGACACGTAGTGGTGGAGAAAAATTCGCCCATGTCGCCGGCAAAACCCTTGCGTTTTCTCACTAATTTGATAATAAAAATTATGTTCCAATTTATTGAGTTTTTATTTAAGAATCATCTATAACTTATCAATCATATTACGAATTCACAATTTTGTTTTAATCCGACGAGTAGGGACGGAGAAAAATGTGCCTTTGTCACCGGCAGAACCATTGCATTTTGCCCACTCATTTGATAAAATTTCTAATGTTTTTATTTAAGAATCACCTGTAACTTATCGATCTCATTGAGAAAAAAAAAATAATCAGTAGGTGATCAATAATAGAATTATAGATTCAGGTAATTTTCTTTGAACTCAACAGTATGTCATATTTATTATTTAAAATAAGATAAAACGATTAATAAATATGTACAAGCTTGGAATTCCACATATAACACATGTGGGTACCCGGGTACCCTTTCAGTCATGTAATGCACTCACACTTACAACAAACTTCCACCGCAGACTGTAGTCATCACCAATATGTATTCCTTTAATCAAAACATTACTAAATGGCTAATGAGTAAGGATCGCAAGGAAATTTAAGACCTCCTAAAATAGCACTTGAAATTCTTCGCCATGACAAACTAGAACATTGTGTAAGAAATATTATCATTTTTTTTAAATATTCTACTTTTACTCACTGTCACTTACCTCAGAACAAGTTCTTATGACCTAGTGAGGTAGGTAATGTTAAACAAAATGTAAGAAACAAAAAGTTAATAAAAAAAATAATATATATATATGTATATAAAAATAAAAAATGTTGTAGTTTTTTTCAGTCATTTAACCTGAAACTTGTGCTACATGCAATTTTTATCATCCCCGTATAGTTTGAATATACGATTAAAAAAGTTTTGTAATTTTTTTCCACCTATTTATTTTTGACTAAATTGGCTTAAACTCGCAATGGTAAAATATAAAATAAATCTGTTGTATTTTATTATATCTACTGCTGGAATGTACGCTATTGGCTCTATATAAAATTAAACATTTATGACTTAGTTTGTTGTTCTGTTTGGTGACAGGTGCGACAAATGTAATTATAAAGTAAAAAATGTTCAATATTATATAGTCAAAAGCTTAAATTCCGGACATATTTAAATGTTATTCATATCAAATTTACTTAAAATTTTACCCGTCAGAAGATTTGTCGTAAAGTGTAGCCGGTCTTGTCAAAAGACAAATAAGCGGAAATAAGTTACAAACGTATGAAAATCATACATTCATATTAAAATGGAAATTCACCACAAATTATCGATTTTGAAATTATCTCCTTTTAAAATATTATCGTAAAATAAAATCCTCGCCATGTTTTTAATTTTTTGAATAAAAGTTTGTACAAAACTGAACCTTTTTAAAAAACTTGCCACTTTTCGGATATTACAATTCAAAACATCACTATTTATTAATAAAACTCTTCAATACTAACGAAAATAATGACTAATTCCCAAAAGGAAAAAAATGAACAAACAGCATCGTGTTTGATTTCCATACTGTAAGTCGTATCACCGCATCTCGCGGCCCATTATTCTTATATTTAAGGCTCGGTGACACATGCAACATAACCATCGACCCGGTTATAATATCCTCGTTCCAGCATCCCAAACTTCAGAACACAGCGCGCTATTCTGGGCTCATTTCCGGAGACGACTTCCGGCCTCGATAGTTGATCATCCTCCATCAAACACGACCGTTATAACGCACAGTGATGAAGATGCAGCCGCATCTGTAGAAAAGATCCAGCTAGCGTAGGTCTAACTAAGTGTGCAATACATTGACCATAAAAATATTTTCTTGATCCCAACTTTCCCTTGCTACCAATTTTACGATTATCCACATTTTTTTAAATGTTTAGGTGTGTTTAGGAAAATTGCAAAGCGGAATTAATAAATAGCAAACACCGTAAAAGGAAAAAACCTGTCTATGCTTTTGCTATTTAGAGTCTTTAGATTAAGGTTTTTTTTAAACTTAACTCTACACAGGAGACCCTTAGATCCCTTTGAGAGCATGTCTGGGAATGACGTGCGGAGGATTTTTCGAGGATGGAGTGAACCCAAATCTCGAAAATACCCATGTTTTTTCAAAGGAGGAAATACAAATTTCTACAAATACAACACTACAATGTTGAAAACGACTCCTCGTCGGCTGTGCACATCAGTTCAAGTTCTACAAAATTTGAAATAATGTCACGCAGGTGTTTGACGTGTTACTCGACACAGTTGAGCAAATGATGAATGAAATCATTTCTGCAGAACTTTTACCATTAAAATACCAGTAGAATCCACATAGCTATACTACCTGTTACCTGTTTTTCGTAGGAAAATGTATTACATCCTAGTTTATTCAAGAGAATCTACCATTGACAATACCAACTTTATTTTTCATTTAGTTTTTAGTTTTATTTTAGTTACTTGCACACTAATGTTTAAAAAGTATCTTATTATAATTCTTCCTCTTTTACTTGATAATGATGATTTAAATACTACTTGATATTACTAATGTATTCAAAATGGTTCTTACAGGCTATTTAACATTTCACCCTTTTAAGATAATGTAAGCTGTTTTGTATACTGGTTTCATTATTTTTTTGTAATCTGACTCCTTTGCATGTCCTTGTTTTATGTCTGTGAATATCCGCTGTGTTTATTTAAGTAGATTACTAGTTTTGAATCCAGCATATTAGGAATCTTGACCATGCAAAGGTATAGAAAATTTCGGGTTGTTGGGTTTGAATCAGTTGAACAAATTTATAAGTAATGGTTTCCACAATTTGGGGATTGCCTTGAAAGGGGATTTGGGTGGAAAATAGGGAACAGAGAACAGGGAACCGTTGTGCAGTATGCAGCTGTGTACGGATCAGCGCAGCTCTGTATAATAAAGGGATGCGTGAAATAGTATTATACGTGCAGGGATATGCAACAGGTAATTTTGCCAAATAAACATCGATACATAACAATAATCAAAAACACAAATATGAAACAGAAAAAGCCAGAAACCAAAAAGAACAATGGTCCCGACCGAGAAACTTTACCGAACTCTCTCTATTAGAAAGACTTCATTAGAAAGTGGCATTTTTAAACGATCTCATTCTTGTTTTGAAAATTATTAATATTTGAATTTCTTCCGATTTTAGGCAGCCATCTTTTAGAGTGTTTTCCCGGATAGAGTAGAGATTCCGAGTTCGTGTCACGGTCACGACCATTGTTCTTTTTAGTTTCTGGCTTTTTCTGTTTCATATTTGTGTCTTAGATTATTAATATTATATAAATATCTAATAATAAATAAGCAATAATGCTTTGAAGTTAATTCCAATATTAACTTTAATTTATTTATTTATCTACGTCCACAATACGGCCTTAAATGTTAAACATGTATATAAGTACAGTGTTATATTTAATAAATGCAGGAACATAACATATAAAAATACCAAGAACAATATGACAAATAGAAAGTATATGGTAAACAAAAAAACAATGGACAAGGAAAAAATTTGAAAAATCGCTAGAAAACTTTTTCAAATAATCAAACAACGAACCAACCAACTAGCAAAATAAACGAGCAACAACGTATTTTCATAGAAAAACTCCTCCGTTTGATTGTCAATTGTTTCATATTGTAGCCGTTTTATTCAAAAGGGCAAACTAATTATTCTTGCTTAAAAATAATCTTACGAAGATATGTTTGAATTTCGCTATTGATGTGTTAAATATGCCAACAATAGCTTTATAGTTACATCTGAACATGGCAAAGAGGAGTAGAAAATTTCGCCTCCGTATTAGAGTTGTCGCAATTACAACATATAGGTCAGGAACGTGGAATCAAATCAAATGCACAATTGCCCATGTGCCTTAGCCCAAAGTGCCGCACGGCGGTTGAGCTGTGGTCCAATAAAAAGACTTAAGATCATATACCAACTAAGAACCTTATTTATATATTTATTTATTATATATAGTTTCCTACGCTGAGTGTGGAGATATTTCAACAACATCCAGCAAAACAAAGGGTTTTTCAACAAGTCATCAAAAGGTTTGAAAAATCTCATAAGACGATCTGATAGAAAACTAACAAACTAACCATTATGCCATATCTTTCTTTAAAATTTGGCAAAAATAGTGAGATGCCGCACAACTCAATCTAACACACTTTTTGCTTCAGCGATAATGCTTTGTTATTTTGGCTTCTGTCACGTTACGCTTAATTGAATAATTATCATTTCTGCATAGATTTTACATGGATACGTTGCGTTGACATATTTTTAAAATTCAGTCAAAACGGCTACATTTTTCCCCATAAGTTTCACCCTCTGGGATGCGTTCAAAAATCCTCCACGTTAATAACCTGTCAACCACATGCATCCGAATACATATTATTTAATAAGGTTCTATTTCGGGGAAAAGATCTGTTACGGTATTTATTGGTGAACTAAAACGATGTTTGTCAGACGAGCACATCCCTATTTGGCAGTCCCGGGCCCTAGAGAATTATACGGGCCGGCGAGGGATTCAATTCGCCCACAGGATATGAGACGTACTAGCCCGCACCCAAAGCCCAGACCCGCAGTCGGATATTGCCAGAATAAACAAACCTAATCCCACCAGCTACGCGAACTGTGCAAATGGGAAGTGTTCCGTGTTCTGTGCTACGTGAAACACTGGATTAAATACATGCCTATGAGTTAACTGTTCTAAAACTATACGGTTTAAGTTACGGTTTTTGGCAATCAGTATAAATAATAAAGCTGATTGAGCGTAAAAACGTCGTTTCTATGGTTTCAAAGACTGCGATGCACTGACCATGTGGAATAGCAGATGACAGAATACCGTGATCAAGTGGTTGTTCCAGCGGGTAATTGAACAGATTTGAGAGCGATATAATGGTCCAAAGACTAGAGATAAAATAGTGGTACCGGATCCGGTGTTGAATTTTTGTGACGAAGGTTTAGTCCCTTCCTGGGATGCATGGTGATAATGCGAAAGAACTTTTGTTGACCAATGATGTAACTAACTAACTAACCATCACGCCGTGTCCCTGCAGGGGTAGGCAGAGAGGACGGATCGCCATACAACTCTGTCTGTCTTGGCACACACTCCTTCATTCAGTCACATTCGTACATCGTCTCGTACACATTATTCTGTTATTCTGACTCTTCAGATGGCCCGACTCAAGTATTTGATTCACTTGATCGTGCGTGTCTTCCTCGGGCGTCTCCGACATCTTCTTTCATTCGCTTTCGCGTCATATATTCTTTTCACACTACGCTTTACGCTTACATCAGCCTTGCATTCTTTCCGGATATCCACATTTATAAATATATATATATATATATATATATATCCAACTCATCAGGGTTGGTATAAGTACTCTCTCGTGGACTGCTAGCTTCGCTTCTTTGGTCATTTTTTTGATTTGCGCCAACAGCGTTCAATGATGTTAAATGATTTTTTCGTAAGAAGCAATCACATGGTGGTTGGACATTATATTAAATAAAAGAATACTTTGTTTTAAAACCACAGAATAATTGTTAATCTAATCTATAATATTCTGATGTTAAATGAGTTTAATGGGTCTAATATTTATATTTCTGGCTGATCATAGTCAGGTATCTTCTTCTTTTAGTAAGACTTGTTTCTACATTGGGTCATTACTAAAACTTTTGTCCTGTCTCCACGGAGAGTTTAATCAAATTTAGTAAGTCGACACACTTAATCGTCAAATCTAAATAATTCCACAGGCAACAAGATATTTGTGGTACCAAATTTATCTCCAAACTTCACGTGTAAAATCACAATACCCAAAAAGTATCACTTATATCATTTGTTATTATTATTTACAATATTTTTTGTGATATAGCATTAAGTTCCTCGGCCCTGGCTTGCTGAAGAGACTCGATCTGAATAACCAGATAATTTACAACTTTTCTATTTCCAATCTTATTCCTCTCCTCTTCTTTTATCAGCCTGCAAGCTTTCCTCCCAGTGGGTCGCCTCCACTGGATCTGGGCTTGTAGAACTTTATGAGATACCACATAAAAGTAAACCAACCTAACGACAGTGACAACCTTAAAAACAAGGACTATTTTGCTACGAAGGCTATCAAAATTCTCCTTATATCGTGCTAAATCACGACCGTGCAAGCCTAAATCGCGTTGCTTGGGATTTCTCGGTAATACGTTGGAAATTTATTGATTTTAGTTAAGCGTGTTGTGTGTTTCACTCTGTGTTAATCGCTCTATGGGCGAACGGCCGGGATTAGCATAGTTTATTTGTACTGCAGGAACATTTGTTTTTGGTAAACATTCCTATAGTGGGCCCGCTAAATACAGAGGGTTTAAGTGCATTTTTGGGTAAACGAGAAATCTTTTACGTTAACAGTGGCGGTGTAGGGATTGATTGGTGTTTGCGTTTGAAAGCTTTTTGTTTTGTCAGCTGAAACGAATGAAATAAACATTCTTAAAGCAAACCCCTAAATGAAATCAAATAAAGAATTGATCAGTTCCAAGACACAACGCAGAGCAGCAAGATGATCCATTTCAACTTGCGCTTTTTAGAGTCAAATATTTTCAGTAATACTCTGGTGATAGAACGGTACCTAATAATAAAAAAAATTCTTAAAATAACAAAAAAACAGTGTTTGCTTTAAGCGTTTACTTACAAATTTACAACCTTCCTCTTCTACTTCATCTATATTTCTCCAAGTAATATTTTTCAATTTTTTTAATACTTGTACAAAAATAAACATTTTTACTTATACTAACAGTAGGTATAATATTAATTTATTAAAAAAACAATGTCTATTTTATACTTAATGATCATTACCTCCCAAATTGAGAAAATTCTCGTGCTTAGGGCAAGGCATCTTATATACCTGAAGATAATTTAAGCGAGCTGAATTTTATAACAGTTTTCCGTTTGATATTGTGTACATAATAATAATAATTAAATAGTGTCGGAGGTAATTAAAATAATAAAATAACAATCGTTTTGAAAATTCGCATACATAGGATAAGTAAGTAATAAAAAAAAACACAGAAGATTAACAACTAAAGAGACTTGGTTATAATTTTTAATTTATACGCCAGTAGTTATCAGTTATTGCTGGTTTAGCTGTGGGTTATGTTAATTATGTTGTAAAGTGCCATTGAGGTGATATTCCTTTCACGAAAACGGTGCTATAGAAATCAGGCAATTGTTATTACCAAATACCAATTTTGCTCCGGTTACTTACCGATATTTCAGTAGAAATTTATCAAGAAAGCATTGATGGATAAAAAATATTTCGTGAACATGTTATATTATACATCAAAGTATACAATTATATCAGAACTCTGCATAAAACAGCAACACCATCAAAGACTAAGCACTGGTGTCAAAAAATATACACTGAGTTTTCGGTCTAGATTGGTCTGGTTTTTGTTTTTGATTGGTTAGGAACTAACTGATCATATTATTTAGATAAAAGAGCATTGAAATAATGCACATTTCAATTGCAAAAAAAAAAAGAAGTGCCACATAAGTTGTTTCAATTGATATCTAGCGCGTATCCGCTAGTAAAATTAGTTTTTGAGTATTGTTTCCCAATTAGGGGTGCAAAAGTTCAACTCTTTGATAACAGTTACGCTTCTGTTTGCAACAATTTTACAAAAACAGTATGCATAATAAATGCTTGTTAGCACTTCCGTCTCTGTCGAAACGGCCCTATCCAATCTTGTCTCGCCATGTTTACCCGGCCCAGCCCTAATCCATCCCTGGCGACGCCACTGTATGGCCCCGGGAGTGATTAATTAATGAGCCGCCCCTGGAGGGATACAACAGTCGATGCTTTAGTAGTTGTGTAGGTACAGAAGTACAATTGAATATTCATGTACATCTTGTTCACACCCTTACCGTGAATTTTCCAACAGTGATTATTAATTATATTCTAAGAAAATTTCCCAAATCTATTTCCGAAATAACCTTAAGTCGTTATTAAGTGTTTTCCAATGAAGAGAGGGAAGTGGATTGTAGGCTTGTACGCAACTTCATGTTTAATGCCCTTACCGAGAATTTCCGAAAGATAATTTTTAATTATAATATTCTAAGAAAAAATCCCAAATGTATTTCCAAAATAACCTAAGTTCGTCATTGGGTCTTTGCCATTGAAGACATATAAGTGTAACGCAAATTAAAAAATAACTTTGTAAACGACCACAGATTTATTTTGATTTTTTTATGACCGAACGGTTTCGCTTAGCCTAAGCATCATCAGGGTATAAAGTTAAGCTACGTCTAATTTAGGCACTCATATAAAAACGTATGAGCTCAACATGTGCCATCTATTTATGGTTTTAAAGTTTATTTTGTAGAACTCCATTGTAATTCTTAGGTTCTTTAATTTTATTTAAACAATTATTATTATTATTTTTAATTTTAGGTAATTATTTTTAAATATTTAAACTGTCAGTTTGATAATGCCCTCAGAAGGCGAAACAGCTGTCACGCGTAAAAATAATTACCTAGCAACTTTTAACATGTGCCATCAACTAGAAATTTTTTGCCTTATCGTTTGCGATACTTTATATGTTTTTGTATAAGATTAAAAAAAAAAAACAAGTTGAAAGAAATTATTTTCTTAAGTCTTATCTTAAATCTAATTCTTAAATGTTAAATCAGATCTTATTCTATCACTGGTATAACTCATATTCGTAATATACCAATATTCGTGTAATCTAACTCTCCCACATCCCCTAAGCCTGATTTGCTATACCGATGCCACCCACTATTACAGCCAGATCCTACGTCGACTGATTCACAAATTACCAAGTATTAGTCGTGTGTTTAAGCAACCGCGTAGAATAATGATCAACTGATCTGGAGAATCTCACTTGGTATCAAAAAAATATTTGTTTATTTATACAAATATTTAAATATTTCCGTTCGGGAATTTCTCAGAGCGAGACAGAACCCAGGTATACTTAGTTTAGTAGCCCTAAGTACACCCATAAGTAATTTTATATTTATCTGTGAGTATGTCATTACATATATTAATTCAATGATAACACTTACGTGTTTTATGCTAAAATAAAAACCATGTATATCTGTATGTTTTACAGACTAAAGATCAATTACAAAAAAGACATTTAAAACATGAAATGGGAATAAAAAAAACAGAGAAAGAACAGCACCTACATAATAATAAGTGAAGCGATGACAAGAATAGGACAAAATAAACATAAAAGACAACATTCAAATCATAGTCTAGTCAAAGTTTTGATAGAGTCGTAAAGAATGACAAAAAACATTTAGACTGCTACCAAAAATTTCAAGACCATGGCTTGAGTTAACAAGTCTTGACATTCTGAACATTGGAAAATGATACCCAAAATTAGTAAAGTGATGATTGAGGAACAGCAATTCATTGTTTCTGATTCTACGGCAAGGAATGTTGAACTGGATAAGTTGCAACAGAAAAGGTGAGTCTATAAAACAATTAATAATTTTATAAATGCAAATTAAATCAGTCTTTCCTGTGCCTTCCCAATGATTAAATTTTGAATAATCAATAGAAATATCTTTGACTTTAAGAATATAAAGACCCTAAAAACTCTTTACTGCTCTTTCCGCCCTCATCTAGAATATGCCAGTGTCATTTGGTCTCCTTTCTATACTGTTCATATTTATTCCGTTCAACATCGCTTCTTATGCGGAATTGCACGGATATTATGGGGAAAAAATTTCATTACAAAAGCGTAAAAAAATTTTGATTGAATTTGCAATTTAAAAATTATTAATTGTATTTTTGACTCACCTTCTTTGTTGCAACTCATCCAATTCAATATTTTTGGCCGTAGACTTAACAATGAAATGTTGCTCCTCAATCATTACTCTACTAATTATGAGAATCATTCTCCACTGTCTAGAATGTCAAGACCTGTTAACCCAACCCATGGTCTTGAAATCCTTGGTACCAGCCTAAAGATTTTTGTCATTCTTTACGACCCTACTAAAACTTTGATTTGCTTTTGGCTTGGACTTGAAAATTATAATTAATCTAGATTTTTTCCTTTGCTTTATTAAAATATTATGTATATGCTATTCCCTCTCTGTTGCTCTTTGCTTTCCTATTTTGTGTTATGTTTTTTTTGTAATTGTACGTTGGTATAAATACTGTAAACAAATAATATTTTCACAAGAGTCGGTGCAGAGTTTTCTTAAAAGAGATGTTTGAATGTGAATGAAACAAGGAAGTTGTGGTGTAGCAGTCTGCCTTCTCTGCCTACCCCTTCTATGAAATGCTATAATGTATTGTTAGTTAAGTTTAGGAAAATAGCGTGACAGTTTGAACTTACAGTGGAATAAATTGATAATGCCTTACTGACATTAGCGTGCTATTACTAGAAGAACTGGCATTGAAAAATCAAATACGAATTGGTATCACGTTTGAAGGTATGCAAGTTAAATTCCAATTTAGGAGGCTACCATTTATTTACTATAAAAATATTTTTCATCGGTAACGGTTTTGGCAATTCCAAGATGATTTAAAGCAAAGGCATCTAAAGATAATTTCAATGAATTGTCCATCACTTCTAGTTTTATTATCATTTGTAACGCTACCACCCTCTAGTCGATGACCATTAAACTCCCCTTTCCGGGCAAAAACACATTCCTCAATATAAACCCAAGGACGCTCAATTTATTTTATATTCAAACATGGCAGTTCTTCGGAATTATTGCTGTTTTACGTTCCTCGTCATTACTTTGCCTGAAATATGGAAAAACATCCTCGTCGTAACTTTTTTCATAACTCTTTTGTTCCAGAAAAGCACCTGTGGTCCAAATGAGCCCAAATCGTTCCCAAAAGAACGCCGCGAACCGCCACTGTTTAATATGCCACAGTTAAATAAAGCTGTGTATGTAGAGAACTCTTCCGCCACTGTCACTGTGTGAGAAAGCAGAGATACAACTCAAAATGCTCTCTTTTGCAGGAGAACAGCTAGCAAAAGTTTAATTTAAGTATACCTAATTAACTTTTTTTTTGTAATAATAACACTAAACTAATTTTTAAAGCTCAATCTTTGTAAAAAATCACCTCAAGTTTGCAGAGTCGAAAAACATGACGAGTCATAAAACAAAACAAATATCACGTGTAAGTGGGTGGAAATAGGAGTCGGGGACGCTCCAGGTAGATACAACACAATCCTGTAAATGAAAAATGAGTAGAAATGGCGAAAAAGTAAATAATATAAGACCATTTGTGATATAGTTTTAGTAAAGAGTGTTTTCAAGACAAATGCGCAGCGTTATACGCTACAATCTCTGCCTATCCATGTGGAGAACTGACGTGAAGGGTAATTATATGGTTTTAAACCGAAAAATTCAAAAGAAACTTAAAAACTTTTCCCCTGAAAATGTTTATTACGGCGTCTCGGTGTTCCCTAAGCAAAATATTTATATTATTTATCAAAAAATGCACCCGGATTTCCCATATGTAAAATTTAAACTTTGTAGCCAAGGAACAGCTCCGTATCAATTATTTCCCGAGAGCTGTATTCCTCACTGCAAGGTTTGTATAAAAATTATCAAGTTTTCATCAGGTAATTTGCGCAAATATAGGGTAGCTCAGGTGGTTTGGGCATGTAGAGAGAATTAACAAAGAAAGGAGTGTAAAAAAATATATGATGCGAAAGTAAATGGAAGAAGAAATACGGGACGCCTGAGGAAGACATGGCACGATCAAGTAAATCAAATACTTGAATCGGGTCATGTGAATAGTAACAGAAGAGTATATGTGAGACGATGTATGAATGTGAATGAAGCAAGGAGTGTTTGCCAAGACAGAGTGGTATGGTGGTCCGTCCTCTCTGCCTACCCCTGCGGAGAAACGATGTGATGGTTGGTTAGTAAGTTTTTGTAATGAGATACTTATTTCATTTTAATTTCACGTTGTCTTAATCGTATTCGTACATCTTGCAATGACTTCCAAATTTCTTACTTGTACCGACATAATTATTTGGAAATTCATTGTATTTATTTTAAACTTCCAAGATGGCAATCGACGTTTCCTATATGATTCAATTTAACATCTCCGTAATTTTACTTAAGTATTGTTATGAGACTTAAGCTTAAGCTGTTAAAAAAAACATGTTTTGAAAACTAATTCATTAATGATTAAATATATAATACGACATGAAACATTTTACGAGATCTTATTTTCGCATCCATTTATTCATAATGAGAAAAGCTATAAATATATGAAAATATATTTATGTATAAATAAATGAATATATATTTATGTATACATATATATATACATATATATATACATATATATATATATATATATATATATATATATATATATATATATATATATATATATATATATATATATATATATATATATACATATATATATATTTATTTATTTTTTTATTTTTATATATTATATCTTTTTTTTTATGTATATATATATATATATACATAAAAAAGTAAATATATATTTACATAGAAAAGTCCTAACCGTCTAGAGCCAGTGAAACTATGTCATCCCCAATTGGGGTATGTTGTGAGGCTGAAAGTAGTTGTAAGGAGAAGTATATGAGGATGAGGAAGGTTGGGAAGTACCTGGCTATTCAGATCTGTTAACCAAACACGGCGAAAGCCAATCCAAGCAACGTTTCAATTCTAAATGGTGGTCTTTCACCAGGCAATACTTAGAGTATCTACCGCTCTGGAATGTGCCGCAAATACACTTTTTATGAATTAAATGTGTTATGACAGGTACTTATTAAATAAGTGTTAATTGCGTACGCCGGGTTTGAACCCGCGACCTTTGAATTCATAGTCGTGCGTCAGATGAATTAATTTTTTGTCATTATTTCAGGTTTCATTTTATGTTAAAAATTTATAAATTCGAAATGGGAAAGTAACAAAAATATTTGGTTTTACGTTCCGTAGAAAGCAATCAATTTGTGGTTTGACATAATGTATGAAATGAAACAATGACTTTCCTTCTTCTTGTCTTTTAGACTTTGAAGCAAGGCCAAAATCCTATCCACAATTCATCTGCATAGGCTGTATTTTCAATGCCTACAACCTACAATCACATTAAGTGCCAGTTATTTGATCAAACGTCACATGAAACCCAAGATAACATTTTAAAACTGCTAATGTTTAAACCGATAATCAACGGTTGGCGGGTACCATCTAAATGTTTAAATATTAAAAATGGCGCTAATCGTTATTTTGTGACGACGTCAAATGTGACGGTCGGTCAAACAACTGGCCCTAAGTGTTTCAAAAATAAAAGTTCGCCTTATACATCCGCAGTTAATCTCGGCAATTTATTGGTTTGATGGTCGATGAGTGTTGAACCCGTGATTTCATGATTACAAACCTCTTGCCCTTTCACCACCGGGTCGAGGTTATTCCGAGGCAAAAGTCAGGGAAGGTTAAATGGCTGCAGGCTGTGTTCCTTTGGCCCGTCTGGCCGGTGATAATTTACTCAAAATTGAAATTTCACGGAGCGCTTGTTGGAGAACAGTTTGATACAATCTAAGGCAGGGATGATGAACTCTTGGTCTTGGTAGTTAAAACAAAATAATATTTTATAAATTAATCCTCAGGCGTAGGGCCTTTGTGGAAATTGTATGTTTATTTTACTCCCTTGCCTTTTACCCTTGCGTATGTAATACGAACAGTTTTATAATTTCGTTGCGTCACGCTTGTAAAATATCATCTCGGGGGCTATAAGAATTACAATCAATTTTAATTATTTACAAGGTATTAAAATCACATTTAATGACAAACTTATTGGAAAGATGAAATGTATTTATGATATATTAAAATAAAATAGATAGTTTCAACCCCTATATTATTACTAGATAGACCGATAAATCATTAAAATTGAAAACCATGTAATATATTGAACTATTAATTTACCACGTTGTTACCACATGTAGAAATGAGATCCCTGAAGCATATGTGTGGTAAAACCATGTGTGACAGTGTCAAAATTCTGGATATCCAATAATAATGCGAGGCTGAGGTGAGCGTAATGAAAATGATTGAGAAAGGGACGCTTAGATGGTTTGGGCATGTAGAGCGAATGAACTAAGAAAGGAGTGTGAAAAGAATATATGACGCAAAATTAAATGGAAGAAGAAGTCGGAGACGCCCATGGAAGACATGGCACGATCAAGTGAATTAAATATACGAGTCGGGCCATGTGATGAGTCAGAATAACAGAAGGGTATTTGTGAATGTGAATAAAGCAAGGAGTGTTTGTCAAAACAGAGATGTATGGCGGTCAATCCACGCTTACTTCTGCGGCAAGACAACAGTTGTGAGGTTGAAGGTAGTGGGGAGGGGAAGGAGATTAGGAAGAGGAAGGTTGAGAAGTACGTGGATATTCAGATCTTAACATTAAAGCTATTTTAAGCAACGTTTCGATTTTAAATTGTTGTCTTTCACCAGGACGATAGTAAAAGTGTACCACTAGCATAATTTCGGACGAATTTTTATCCGTTAATTAATTAGATGTTTTGTTAAAAACGATTATTAAAAAAAAAAAAATCATTTTGTTCAACCTCACTCAAAACTGGATCAACAGAAGTTGCACTAATGTACGTTTGTTTCATCGACGATACACTTAGTAAAAAAAAATAGTTTGAAAAAAATATGAATTTATTTGTGATATGTGTATGCCTAGTGAGGTGGACAATATACCAACCAATAAAATAATATGTTATATAGTAAAATAAATAAAATATTGAGAGCCTCTGGCCTCAAGGGCGGTCATGAAGTTTAGTGTGAAGTGGGTGTAGCATTTTGAATTATTACTTTCTGCATCAAATTTCCATACATTTAAAATAATATACCGCCAGGGCCTCCCACTCTAGGCAGTTGTGCTCGCGCACCCCAACCTGCCTTCGAATCGGCGAAAAATAATCAGCCTGCGAAAATATTCCTCTGAACACAACGATCGGTCGAAAAAAAAATTACGTTTCACAAGCGAATTTTATTAACTCGTTTGTTTTATTATAATATCAAGCACTTATGATTTTTCCAGTCTTGGTTTATTCAAAATCATAGTACTTTTAGGCCACAAAGACCGTCTTTTTTTTTGTAAAATACATGGCTTGTTCAAAAGAAAAGGTGAATTTTGAATTTTCGCGGGCTGTGTACATTTGATTATCGATTATTTATTATTTTGTTATCTTGGTACACATATGTTTTTAATGTGTTAGCATTATCAACCATTTTGGATTAGTGGTTTGTTTTTGACAACTGGAAAAATCTGGAGTTGTGGAAAAACAAATCATGGATTTTATTCTTTGATCCATTTTTTTCAAAAGTAAAAAATCGAAGAACACACAACAACTTGACTAACCTTTCCAGTTGTCAAAAACAAACCACTAATCCAAAATGGCTAATAATGTTAACATATGATAAACATACGTGTACCAATATAACAACAACAAAAAAAATCGATAATCGAATGTACACAGCCCGCGAAAATTCAAAATTCATCTTTTTTTTTAAACAGGCCTCGTTTGTATGAATTGAATTGGTTTGGCAGCCGAGAACTCTATAGGTCCATTTATATTATTTAAGAACCTCCGTGGTTAAGTGTTTAAGACGCTAAACGTCGAATCTAGAGGTCGCGAGTTCAAATCCCGGAAAGCACAAAATATATTTATTTTTTTATTGTGTTATTTCACATTTAATTCACATAAAATAAAAATAAAAACACTTTATATTATTTGAGGTCTGTTTCAGAGTGGTAGAAACTGTAAGTTTCACCCTGGTGAAAGTCCACCATTTAAAATCGAAATGTGACTTGAAACGGCGACAGATGTGTTTAGTGACTAGATCTGTATATCCAGATACTTCACAACTTTTTTTTCCATTTTCATCCCCTACCGTCTCCATTCAGGCTCACAAAATACCCCAATTGGGGTAACATAGTTTCACTGACTCAGGAAAGTTGGGACTCTTATGCGGTACCCATTAACATTAATGAAATTTAAAAAAAAGTGTGTTTAATAATCAAAGTTAAAGTTTTTTTACCTCGTGCACAATAAATATGTTGTAATACTTTATCCATATCCCAAAAATCGAGTTTTCACACGAGTTTGTTAACTAACCATGAAATATTTTCTAATTGTTTCAGAAGCTGTGGCTGCTAGTGATGTTTTCAAGGTAGGACTTTAATTTATATTAATTGTAATTATATTTTAGAAACGTTTTGTTTAAAGGCGTTAAAATGAACTACGAATTATCTCCAAAATAATAATTGTTTTTTTTAAATGATTAACGGTAATCTTATGTCTAAGATTTAAATGGCTCTTATTCTTCACTGTTCAGCAGAAATATGTGAATTAGAGATATCTTCAAAATGATTTTCCAGTTTATTTAAAAAAACATAATTGGTATCGGTATTTTTGTTTTGTTTTTTTTTTTTTTTTAATTTTTTTTATTAATTAAATATCTTGCTAACATACATAGCAATCCCGATGAGTTATAAAAATTCACTTTAGGACAAGGGAAAATAAAGGATTACATGAGTTACAACAAAAATAGAGAGTAATTAAGCTAACATAAATCATAATAAATCAAACAATATAAAACAATATAACACAATAAGAAATACAGTATAAGAAAAATTGTAATAAGTATTAATATAAGATGCAACTAAATTATAAATAGAATCAAAATGGAGAAAAAAAACCCTAAAGTGCAGTAAATGATATTTTTTACTCTACCGGGAAAATAAATCTGATTTGGAAATTAGGTGTTTTCATCTTTAAATGAATTTAAAAATATTCATTTAAAGCATTTTTTAGATTTTTTTTATTAAGTTGACTGTTTTTATATTTATCTGGAAGCGAGTTACATAATGTGTCGACAATATATTTTCCAAAGATTTAATCCCATAATTTTTTGTGTTGGTAGATGTATTGATTGTACAGGGGTTTGATGTTAGTAGTATCTCAGTCAGAGTTGACATTAACACAGAAGGTATTCACGCAGATGCACGAATTGCATAGAACATATTTTAAACTTGTTATTGGTATTCGGAAAAAAAAACCCAGGGGTATTAAAATAAAGATAATTTTTAATAACTGTAACGAAAAGAACGTACTGTATTTTTAAAATTCACAAATTCAAACCACGTATACACTTGTTGTCATTTTTGACTATGGTGTTTCGTAAGGACATCACTTTTGTATATATACACCAATACATATACTCCTCAGTGCGTATTGTTGGAGTCAGCTCTAATTGAAAGATATATAAATACTTGGGTAAAATTGAATTTTCCTCTTTTCCGTTTCTTGATAATAATGGGTATTGGTTTATTTTTCATTATTTCTAATATCAATATTATAAAATGGTTACAGAAACAATTACCTACATTATAATGAGTTACAATAAAGGGTCAGTACTCAAGAATGACGTTAAACGTCACTCTGTAGCATTCTAATGCAAGCAATACTACAAATTATTTCTTCGTTAATTTTGTATGGGTATTTAGAAAAATGTCTGAGGTATTCAGTGAACACAATTTTTTAAAACTTTTTCAATGATTTTTTATTAAGTATTAAATATAACAATTTATGTATTTTTCATTAAAAAAAAAATTATTATTATTACTTAAATTCTATGAAAAATATACAAAAAAATCAGTAAAAGAGGCAGTTTGAAAACCAGCAAAGGCATTTTTGAACGTTTCACCTGAAAATTCCAGTATTCATTTTATAATAAATTTAAAAGATTATTGCTTAAGAATTGTATTCACTGGAAACCTTATTTTTTCCCTAACTACCTGTATAGAATTAGCATGTGAATAATTTGTAGTTTTGATTGTACTAAAAAAACAGAGAGTGAGTATTTTTGGGTACTGAACCTTAATATAAACAAAATAATAAATTATCACACTTGAATCGCATTACAATCTTACTCTGAATGTTATATGGTTATTTATATTGGTATCTTGAAATTTAAGCAATGGTCCGAAATCAAATCCAAAGTACGAAAATTTTTGATCGCTTCCAATCGCCATAAAATAATGCAATTCTTCAAAATTTTTCAAATCGGTCCAATCCAAAATAAATATTAGAATTTCTTAAAAATAATATGTAATATTCGATGGAGATCAAGTATGCTTCAACATTTCGTAAATTACAGTATGGAAAAATATTATTCGTCGAAAGATTAAATTATTTCTCCTAGTTTATATTTTTTACTCAAAAAAACATGGTTTGAACTAGATATTACCCGTAAACAATCACAAAATGTCATTTGTCTCGCAGAGAAAAATATTGGTTGCTTCAATCCACCAATTACAAATAGAAAATAATGTCTACTAAAATATATTATAATTAGGCACTTTATTGGGCAGGTAGGGATTACAAAAAAATAAAATATATACATACAATTTAAATTGACATAGGAGCGATTTTGAAAAATTCACACTTGTACGAATGTCGCTACGTATGTACTCACAAATTAAATTATTATATTTTGTAATTATGCAATGAAAATAAATTCAACATATTTTTTAACTTTTCTAAATATAATATTTATAAGCATATCACACTTTTCAAGAACAAAATGATTTTCAACAAACGATCAAACAGGTCAAATTTTAACTGAAAAAACAAGATTTGCAATCCGGCCAACGGCATAATTATATTTAAAATATACAAAAAAAAACATTATACACATCGGGAAATGTTCTTTTTATATTTCTGTTATATATCCACAGCTTTTCCGGGGATAATATAATGAACTTTTTCCATAAAGTCCTCTGACGCCTACATCGCTCTACACGCTACGTTCTACCTTTACGAATAGCTTACCTTACGAGAATATTCTATAAATACCGTGGAAGCCTCCCCGGGTGGTTGGGTGAGAATGGGGGGGCTGCGTGTGAGCCTTGGTGATTGTGCAAATAATGTCAAAAATCGAAAGAACCACCCCTCTGAAAACTGTTTGCCCTTACTTACGCAGAACAACCTCTCTATCACGCCTGACACCCTGTTAAGAGTTAATTTGTGTATTTGAATGAATAAATCAATACGGTTTTCACACCATTTTATTGATTCTGTAGTTATTTCTATGACTTTATAAAAAAAAAACGATGCTTTCTCTTTGATAACTTAGTTTATCAAACGGTTTTTTTTTTGTTGCTTTTTATACGATCATTTAATAATATTAAAAGACATCAAATGATATGCGTTTGCATATGCATAATGTATATTTAAGCCTTCTTTTTTGATTAATGCAAGAATCAGAAAATTTATTCTGTTATAACTATTGATAATAAAGATGGTTTAAGCTTCAGTCTCAATTATCAAAAACAAGATGGCTGCTTTAGAACCAACGCTAATGTTCATCTCTCCGTGAAATCAAGATTTCAAAAGACACATTTTTGCTTTCACTGCATATTTCGCTAATTTTGGGCATGTTTCAACATTGATAGTGCATATTTCGCTATTTTGAGAGCGCATATAATCCTAAGTGTAATAATTGTTTTATGTGAATACCGCACACGAGTCTCAACTGCTCCCAACCGTCTAGAGCTAGTGAGACTATGGCATCCCCAATAGGTGTATGTTGTGATGCTGAAGGTAGTGGGGAGGGGAAGAAGATTGGGAAGAGGAAGGTTGGGAAGTACCTGGCTATTCAGATCTGGACACCAAACACGGCTAAAGCCATTTCAAACAACGTTTCGATTCTGAATGGTGGTCTTTCACCAGGGCGATACTTGGAGTATCTACCACTCTGGAACGTGTCGCAAATATACTTTTTATTATTTTTATAAGAATTAAATGTGTTATGACACATATTAATCAAATAAAAGTTATTGGCGCGCGCCGGGTTTGAACCCGCGACCTTTGGATTCGTAGTCGAGCGTCTTACCACTCGACTATGGAGGCCGTCAAATAATTTTTTATTAAGAGCTGTTAAAATTCTTGTTTTCACCGCCAAGTATTCAATTATTTTTTTCTATTGTTAAATTATTAAAAAAATGTTATGTCGATATATCTCTGTTAAAGTTATTTTAACATCAAAACCCTTTGAGTTTCATATTGTACTCAAGGTGTCAGACAAAACAATTATATATTTACCTAATAATATGCAGTCATACAAATTAAAAAAAAAAAAAAAACTCTTTGGGTTAGTATCTGAACAATTAACTAACTAACTATAACATCGTTCAATCTTCTCTGCATTCCGCAGAGGAAACCATCTTTTCAAAAATCATATGCATAAATAGCAAATAAACAGAATATACAAAGCTAGACTAACTCGTTAGCATTTAAACTCACCAATATAATAATATATTTTTATGCAATGATAGACAAATCCTCGATCTACTGCTAAACAAAAATTTCGAAACGTTTTCACAGCCCGCGACTTATGTTATTAATCAATATGTAAATATCAATAAGGTAATTTTAGCTATAGCTTTAGGTATTTCGAAAGTTTTATGGTAATTTAAGCCATAGTTTTTCATGTTTTGTACAGTGATATTGAGGTGGTATTTCACAAAAATAACGCTTCGTAATTTAGCCAAGTTCATGTGTTATTATTATCAGTTGTAGGCAGATAAGATTAAGCGCTCGTCTTGCCGCAGCCTGACTAGAAACACACTCCTTCCTTCATAATCATTTATACATATTCACCAGATTTTTCGGTTCTTCACATAACCCAACAAATAACATAGAGATTAAGGTGATAAAGAGACGATTATTCAGACGATGAAATTGAACAAACATGAACACTTTCTTCATTAGATAAGCGTAGGAAAGATTTTGAAGCGATTGCATTTTCAAAAATATTAATTGTATTATTGACTCACCTTCTTTGTTGCAACTCATCGAGCTTAACATTCCTTGCCGTAGACTCTTCTTCTAATTATGAGTATCAGTCTCCACTGTCCAGAATGTCGAGACTTGTTAACTTTTTAAAACTTGTTAAATTTTTGGTACAAGTCTACATCATTTTTGACATTCTTTACGATAATAATCTTCGAATAATACAATTTATTATGTCTGACATCATTGGCTCTACCAAAACCTTGTTCAAGCTTTGAATTGAATGTTCTATCAAATGTATTTTTTGTCATTGCCTCATTCAAATTTTGTGTATATGCTGCTCTTTCTCTGTTGCTCTTTATTCTCATTTTATGTTATGTATTTTTTGTGATTGGACAATGTTCCGTTATTATAAAAAATAAATTCAACATAAATGATTAATTTCATCGTTTTATGTCACTTGATAGCTTTCAGGTTGTCCTCAATTTTATATTCCACCATTTAAGTTGACCGATCAAAAGCAAGCCGCCTTGCTTTTAGTCAACGTTTAGTATTCGAGAAAATATTCCGATTTTGAGGCCAGTGCGCGAATCATAGTCCCCTAGCGTGCACGTGACGGGCCGTTCGACCAATGACGGAGCCTTTGGTTAAGTGGCGAATATAAATAAATAAAATCTGTCAATAAAAATAGACACTTCGCTGTGCAATATTAAAGGGGAAATCGCTTCCTGAACACGAACTGGACTACCTGTCGTGACCGGATTTTGTGATGAAAAAACTGTAATATTTATTTATTTATTTATTTATAAATTAACGGACTAAAGTCCAATTACAAAAATACATATAAAACACGAAATATAAAAAAGAGTAACAGAGAAGAAATAGCATATAAATTGAGATAAATGAAGCGATGACAAAAATAAGGCAAAATAAACATAAGAGAGAACATTCAAGCCATGGTCTTAGTCAAAGTTTTGGTAGAGTCGTAAAGAATGACGAAAATCATTTAGACTGCTACCAAAAATTTCAAGACCATGGCTTGAGTTAACAAGTCTTGACATTCTGGACATTGGAGAATTATACCCGTAATTAGTATTGTGATGATTGAGGAACAGCAATTCATTGTTTCTGAGTCTACGGCAAGGAATGTTGAACTGGATAAGTTGCAACAGAGAAGGTGAGTCAATAAAACAATTAATAATTTTGTAAATGAAAATTAAATCGAAGTCTTTCCTGCGCTTTTCTAATGAAGACATTTTCAATAATTGTTCAATTTCATCATATGAATAATCGCCTCTTTCTCGCCCCAATCTCCATGCAATACCGCGTAAGAAGCGATGTTGTACGGATTCAATATGATGAATATGAACGGTATAGAAAGGGGACCAAATTACACTAGCATATTCTAAATGAGGGCGAACTAATGAGCAGTAAAGGGTTTTTAGAGTCTTTATATTCTTAAAGTCACATGCAATTCTATTGATGAAGCCAAGAAGTTTTAATGATTTATTAACTACATTATTAATGTGATCACGAAAAGAAAGATTATAGTCTATAGTGACACCAAGATCTTTTATAGATCTGACGGTAGATAAGGAGACACTATTTAATTTATAATTGAAGAGGATCGGTTTAAGAGTTCTATGAAATGACATAATTTTACATTTATCAATGTTTAATTTTAGGCAGTTAGTTTCACACCATTCATTAAATGAATCAATATCACTTTGGAGAAGAATACAGTCATGAAAAGATTTTATTATTTTAAGGATCTTATTGTCATCTGCAAAAAGCCAAAAACGCGAGGAAGAAAAATACTTTGGCAATGTCGTTAATAAATATGTTAAAAAGGAGAGGAGCTAGATGGGCACCTTGGGGTACTCCAGACGTTACTTTAATATTAATAGATTCAAAGTTATTAATTTTGACTCTTTGTTGTCTATCATTTAAATAAGATTTGAAGAAAGATAATAAAGGATTTCTAATACCGATAGCATGAAGTTTGGCGATAAGAATTGAGTGATTAACTTTATCAAAGGCTTTAGAAAAATCAGTGTAGAGAACATCTGCCTGAGAGTTAACTTCCAGAGCGTTAACAATGGTATTAGTGAAGGAAAGTAAATTTGTTGTGGTAGACTTAGCAGATCTAAATCCATGCTGTTCCTCAATCAGAACATTTTTAAATACGGGTGTAATTTTCTTTGTAATGATGGACTCAAATATTTTTGGAATGTGGGATATAATCGAAATTGGTCTGTAGTTTTCAATGTTGGACTTGTTACCAGACTTAAAAATAGGCCTAATATATGAAATTTTCCATGAGTCAGGAAATGAGCCAGATGAAAGTGATAAGTTAAATAAGATAGAAAGTGGCTTAGATAAGATGTATTTACATTCTTTCAATACAATTTCAGGAATTCCATCAGGGCCAGTGCTATTCTTACTAGATAGATTTTTAACGAATTAAATACATCTAAAAAGTGAGATTTGGCAATTATTCATGTCAACATTTTCTGTATAGTTGTATGAAGGGGTGGTGCACGATATATTAGAATAAACAGAGGAGAAGTGTTTGGCAAAGAGGTTAGCTATGTCAAGTCCGTTTGTGGCATGAGTTTCATTATAATACATACTTGAAGGGATATCATTTTCAGTCCGCTTATGTGCTACAAATTGCCAAAATTGTTTTGGGTTTAGTTGTAATTTTGACTCAGTGACTTCTATGAAGGATTTGTAGCACTTAGCTGATTCAACTTTAGACAATTCCCTAAGATTACTAAATTTTTGGTAATGCCTTAAGTTGCCTGAATCTTTAAACAATTTGTGAGCTTTCTTTTTTTCAAATATCAGCTGCTTCAGCTTCATACTGAACCATTTAGGAAACTTAGGTTTGGAGTAGATTCCCCGTGGAACAAATAAATTTACAGCATCCGTTAAACATTTGTTAAATTTAAGTACAGCATCATTAATATTAGAATTGAAAAATAGAGATGACCAATCAAACTGGGCAAGATATCTATTCATGCTGACATAGTCGCCATCATTAAATTTGTTGTAATAAGAAATACATGGATTTAAAGAATCAATTTTGAAAAAAGTTTGTAACTTTTATAGATAGAGATGGATGGTATTTATCGATTGGTAACAATGAGTCCGAAGCTTCATATACAGAGACACTAGGCATACTTGTAAAAAATCAAATCGAGACACGAACCCAGAGAATTTATTATTGAATTTACTTGGAACATATTCATATAGGCGAAGAAATTCACAATTGTAGTAGCTTGCAAGGAAAGAGTACCACTAACAGTTTTCACACCTAGGTTGTCATTTGTCCACAATAGTTTAGGTAAATTATAATCTCCACAAATAAATGTGGAATCGGAATTTTTAGACACGCGTTCCACTAATTCAGTATGTGACTTATACACTTCCAAAGGAGAAGAGGGGGAATATAGACACAACCAAGTAAAAGTTTTTTGCTACCAAGAAGAACACATATGAATAATTGATCAGAAACATTATTGGAGGATTCAATAATATGACAAGAGTATTTTTGTTAACACATATCATGACTCCACCTCCTCTAGACTTGTTTGAAGAAGAGGAGCGGTCACTACGAAAAATGTTGTAATCAAAAAATTCTAGTTCAGCCGATGCAACATTATCGGACAACCATGTTTCACTAAGAAATATAAAATCGTATTGGCATACATTGATGTTACATCTAATGGTTTTTAATTTTGTATTTAAACCACGTACATTTTGATAATAAGAAGAGAAATCATTATACACGAGACGACGTTTTTCGTTCAATCTAAAAAAAATTTACACGAGATAGTTCGCGTCGCTCGGCAGCTTGGCGGGCGGGGCAGTCTTTCGATCCAGTGTTGTGGGAGGCCGGTTTCCGGAAGAAAGTGCACGTGGCACATACTGGGGTTTTATCCTTTTTAGGGCACGCATCGCGGTTGTGTCCAACTTTAGCACAGTGAGGACAGGTGGCTGATTCTGCTTGACATTTCGAAGCTATGTGCCCATACAACTGGCAATGGCCGCATTTAAGGCTATCGACCCAGTCTCTGACACGGTGCAGTTGCCAGTCTACTGCCAGCTTGGAGCTCGATATTAAAGAATGCCTTACAGATGGAGGCACTCTAAATATATGTATGCAGTTTCCAGTGCGCGGGCCAGACTTGTGGGAAAATGATATTTCGGCTTTAAGATTGTCCAATGTGAGACCGGTGTCATTTAAAGATTGGTGATGGATGGCATTAATAATCACATCAGCTGGGGTATTTTGCGGCAAATCGTGGATAGCAATGCGGGGAAGGCGATTTGGGGGACCGTTGCTTTGAGGCCAGCTTCAGCTAAACCTGAAGCATTAGCTAGTTTACGCGCCTCAGCTGAAGTGCTAGGGTGTATTAACACCCCACCACTTTTCAATCCTCGCATTCCAGTTACCCGAATGCCCAGTGTTGTGGGATTAATCGCGGTCTTCAATTTTTTTTTTTTTATGGTAGCTTCTGAAGTTGCCTGGATGTTGCCGGACGGAAAAACCAGAACTGACGGTCTAGAAGGGCCAGGAGCAGCATTATTTCTAGTTATTGGTGGCAAGCAGGGATATTGTGAGGCTCTGGAGTCAGAAGAGGGGGCAGCTACAGTATTCCAGGCACGGCTTAGAGCACTTGGTTGCTGACTGGAGCTGTGTTTCGTGGTGAACACTGATAGGGCTCCTTCTAGCTTGCCCATTTCAAGTGCCATCATATTCGATATAGAGAGAACACTAATCAGCTCCTTTTGAATTCTAATTTGCTGTTCCTTAGTAGCTCTGCATGATGGATCAGAAATGATTGCCATCGCAGCTTGGACCCTTTCAGATAGCTGTTTGACATAGTCAGCAGTATCACAGTTCGACACACTTTTTAGCTCATTTTCAGGAATGATAGTGGACACTTGGACTGGATCGGTATTTGATGGAAGAACATCATTATCAATATGGTTGAAACAGTGCATAAATAAGAGTTGGACCTTAGGCATGGAGTTATATCAATTTTAAAACAAGTATTCTGTTTGGATGATAATTGGTTCTCGTTGAGAAAAAAAATATTTAAATATATTTTTAAATGGGTTTCATTATTGGCTCCTATAATATGTTTACTATTACAATGATTGGTTGAATTAAAAATATACCAATCTAAATATATCCGTTGCAAGGTAAAATCAGTCTAGTAAAAAATAAATAAGTTACAAAGGTTTTTTAATAATACATTTATATTAAAATAAAATTTCACCAAGAATTATTAATTTAAAAATTAGATATAACCGAAAAAAATCATTTCAAGTGCGAACATATGTCTTAGATTTTAAAGTGGATTTTACGATCATATCCCAAAATGCTCATGCACTGTTAGTTATTTTTTTCTTCATTCAAATTTATAAGGTACGGAAGGAAGTATGACGAGGCTGGCAGGAAGTGATTTTCGCAATATCCTGTCAGCTGTATTGGTTTTCGGAACCTTTTTGGATTCCTTCTCCGCCGCAGATTTGACCACCCCTGAGTGTTTGATGGCAGCCTTCCACGGGAAGGTTGCGATTAACTAAGGCTTCGATGGATGCTTTAATAGGGTCCGAGAAATTCCATTTTGTTTAAACAGGCCGAAAAGGGAAGACCGATTGATAGTTAATATTGTATCAAAGGAATTCATCAAAGGCTTCACTAGAACTTAAAATCAATATTGATATTAATTTTATAATAGCTTTGATGGTATTATTATCATAACAATTATTCTTATTTTAAAAAAATGTTGGTAAAATTATTCTGTGAACTTTAACGTTATAATTTTATTTTTAGTGTTTTTAGGTATTGAAAAAATGAAAGTTTAATGGTAGAGTAGGTACAAGTCGACAACATTTTGAATTATTTAAAAATTAAAATGAATAGTTTACATTGTATCTGTAGGTAAGGTGGGAAGGAGTAGAGGGTTGGGGGTTCATGTATTTTTAAACTCCTAAAATGTATGTATACAAATTAAAGGATAAATCTTGTCAGAGGTATCGCCATGTTATCCAAAATAGTATTACAGTGATAGTCAAGGGGTAGAAAATTGTATATAAAACTGACCGACATTGCATTCTTTCAAATTTATGTGCTATCGAAATAAAGAGCATCTCGACATCAAATTAATATACGCGTACCTTTGGTAGTTACAAATCATTAAACCAGTAGCCCTACACTAAATGTATTACCAATATAACCCAATTAATCTCAATCCGGTTCTTACTTTCCCTTACTATTTTTACTTCTCCCTATTATACTATCTAGTTTTTTAATGTTACGAAGCGTACTTGCATATCACTGGCGTTTATTTGTGTATTCATAAAAGAAATTTCAACATCCTTTATGCATCTTTAGTAAAAGCAAAACCCGATTGACATCAAAAATATAAACCAATTATTGAAAGAATATCAACAATCTTCAAAGAATATGGACATACAACAGGTACGGAAAATAAATAAAAATACTAGGTTGTGACCGAGACTCAAACTCGGCACCTCCACTCTATCCGGGAGACGCGCATTTACCAACTCTGCCGTCCCGACAAATTCACTGATCGTCATTTTTGAACATCGCATAAGTACTACTTGAAAACTATTAATACTTTTAGCTCAATTATTTTTTTCCTATAGTTTGACCGCCACCTTTAAAATCTTCAGCAAAGCTCTATCCGAACACAATCTTGGAATATTTTTCTATTTGTTTATTTTATAATTATGGCATACCGCAGAGTTTTTACGAATAACCATTTTTTGTTTTTGTTTTGCTTACTGTTCTCTTATTTTATTTTATATTGTTTTTTCCTCTTTTTGTACGAGTATATATAACTGATGATGTAGGCCAAGCAAAACCAGTCGGTCATAAAAAATAAAATGATATCTACCGTCTGAAACAAAGATATTATTTCATATTCGTTATTTGTATTATATTATATTTTTTCTTTTTCACATTCTTCGAAGACTCTTAAAATTCTTTCAATACAATAAAGCTTTTATAAGTTAATTTAAAAAATACATAAAATAATGAAAAACGTAAAATGAAACTATGTTAATTTAATGCACGAAACATGCTCTTCGTAATGCTTAAATCAAAGTCTGCTACTAAATGAAAGCTTGTGTTAAAAAACTAAATTTTCGTTTTATTGTATTTGTAGGTAAAATATAAATACGTAGTATCCTTTAACATGTTGGTTCTATATTACCGTCACGTAGCGATTTCACTTGAGAAAGTCAAGAAGATTTTAAGCTTTGTATACCCGGCACGTCGGAGCAGAGTTCCTTCAAATGCTAGGCCATTTCATTTATTTTTATTTTGAAAAATAAATGAAACGGAAAAAAATATATAAAATAAGCTTTAAAGATTTTATGCTTTTTATATTTCATATATTGTTGAAATAATATCAATATTCTTATTCACGTTGAAGATTATTGATATTTTTTCAATAATGTATTTATATATATATATTTTTTTCATGATTAGGAACTCTTCACGAATTATTTACTATTTATTTTTGTGGGCATCTTTTTGGGTCGTGGAACATTTTTGTTAGCCTTTTTTTCATTTTTGTAGGTTTCAGTCACTTTTCGTCCCTCTCGATTTGTTTCTCGCAAAATAATATCACGCATCTATTTATATAAATTGATTTGAAGGTTTCTTTTACAGTATATAATTTGCTGAAGTTTTCTGGACCACTTTTTTGAGGTAATACATTTCGACTTAGTGCTTAAACATGGGGAAGTGGATGGGAATTTCATCCAGATCCATTTTTTCTTAAGGTTTTTCACTTCAGTAGGTGATTAAACATATTATTAAAGATACAGGTGATGTACTTTTAACACAACAGGATACCCTTTTTTGTCAAGTAAAGGTGTATTTTTTTTCAGTCACATAAGGGTTAAACAAACTCATTCATTGGGGCATAGTCGTACGTCTGTAAAACAGGTTATTTGTTATTTTCTATTCGTTGGTAAATTATTGACAAGTTTAAGTCATAAACCAACAATTATCATACCCTTTCACTACTTTGTAGATGATTTCAGATTCTTTATGAGAAATGAAAATAAATTGTTGATTAAATGGAATTTTAATTGATAACTAATGAATAATTTAAAGCACACACTTTTTTTTAAGAAACTACTTAAAATTACCACTGTTAAGAGTATCTTTGAGGTGATTGAATCACTAAACGGCGCTTTACAAAGTTGACCATTTATTATTATTATTAAATAAGAATGTGGATGGAAGGATAAGTCGGGAACGCTCCAAAAATACACGAACGATCAAGTGAATCAGAAATTTGAGTCAGGTCATATCAAGAGTCAGAATATCAGAAGAGAATGTATGACACTATGTATGAATGTGGATGAAACATGTATAGTGTGTCTATCTACCTAAGTCTTTTCTAGGATGAGCAGTGATAATATATAGGTTTATTCATAAGTAGCCGCGGGTGAATTTATATATGAATTTATATATATACTCAAATAATGACATTTAAAAAAAAACCTCATTTGAAAAGTTTTAAAACGATCCTGCTCAATTCAAACCCTTTTTTCTATGGACAATTAAAAACAAAAAAATATAACATCAAAAGCAGTCATCTTAACCAAATTGTTCAAGCCTACCGGGCTCGTTTCCCATCAGATAATAGTTTCAAGATTTTTTGTAAAAATTTAAAGTTTGTAGTACACAACTGCTGACCTTGTACAAATCGCAAATGCACCCCATTGTTGAATTTGGAAGCTACCTCTGGTCTGGAGATTCTGTGCAGAGAGGGTTAATTTGACTGATAGATTTTCGTATCTCAACAAAAATATTGCAATCTTTGAAGCACAGACGTCAGTTGGAAATGTTGTCCTTGTTCTACGCGTATTTCAATAGAAGATGCTCCGAGGAACTTGCGTCATTGATCCCTTCAGCACCGGTGCATAGTCGGAAAACTTGCCAAACGCGCGCCCAACATTCGTACACGGTTGACATTCAATACATAAGAACGGGTCGCTATTACGACTCGTTCTTATGTTCGACAGCTTGGCTGCAGAACGATTTGCCGGCCTGTGTTTTTCCCTCCTTCGACATGGGCCTCTTCAAGACCCAGGTTCACTCCTTCCTTTCCTCGAAAAAGCCCTCCACACAGCGTCCCCAAAGATTTCATAGGCCCCGAGGGAAATTATTTCCCCTAAGGCCTCTTATGTGAAGTTGACATTAAAAATTTGTGTTATAACACATTTAATTCAAATGTGATGTTTATTTGCGGCATGTTCCAGAGTGGTAGACACTCTAAGTATCGCCCTGGTGAAATACCATCATTCAGAATCGAAACGTTGCTTACAATGGCTCTAGCCGTGTTTGATGACCAGATCTGAATAGCCAGGTGCTTCCCAACCTTCCTCTTCCCCATCTTCTTCCCCTCCCCACAACCTTCAGTCTCATAACATACCGCAAATGGGGATGCCATAGTCTCACTGGCTCTACAAGGTTGGGAACAGTTGGGACTCTTGCGCGGTATTTATTACAACAACAGAAAAAACTCTTTAGATCATTTTTCGTAAGAAGGACACAACAATATTGTTCACTCAAAATAAAATATCAGTACTATTAACTAAATAAGTCTAAACGTTTTTGTTATATTGATTCTATATGAATATGATTCGTCAATAAAAAAAAAACTCAACGGATCATTTTTTGCAAGGAGGACACATCAATATATTTCACACAGAACAAAATATCAGTACGATTAACTAAATAAGTCCAAAAATTTTTGCCATATTGGTTCTTTATGAATATGATCCATCAATAAAGTTGAAAACTTGGAGAAACACAACGACCCAAAGCTATGATTTGTATTCTAAAACAATCGCACGGGCCATCAAGTTAACTTGCCCTATGACCGGCGGGAAATCTTGGCAAACGGAATGGTATCGTTTTTTATCTCTTATCTTAAAATAAGGTGGTAATTGAGATGGAAAATCTTAGATAGGCTTCTATTGGATCCTCCGTTTCCTGTAAACACTTTTTGTGAAAGAAAAGCACTTACCAAATTGGTTCACTTTGAAAAGAAATGATGTTTGTTGATATCTGAGAGGAAAGAACATTCAATATCGGAAATTGGGCGTTTGATTGATATTAATGTTGGATTTTTTTATTGGCTGTAGACAGTAAATTCTGTGTTGGGTTTAGTAATTAAATTTAAATTCCATACACTTTTGCTTATAAAACTCATACAATATTATAAAAAAATAAATTAGAACCATTACTTCTCGGGAAATGTTTCAATGTTAGAAATCCTTCAGCAGCCGTTGTAACAAAAACTTTTACTTCCGAGCAGAGCTTTTTGCGGTCAATTCTCATTCTACATTAAAGTACACAGTCACATTTGATTCAGGAGATTTTCCAATTCAATATGTAATTTAGGACCCGGATTCGTATCGCAAAACCAGGAGCTCTCTTTAAAAATTGATACGTTTAAAATACGTGCTTAAAATTGGTATTATTTTGTTTTAGCTAAGGACTAAACACTCGTTTTTATATCAATTTAAGCTTAGTTCAAAGGTCTTTTCTGTAAATCTTATATGTAAATCTTATGGCATATAGAGTATTTTTCGATTACAGATAACTACAATTAAGGTTACTAACCTAAATAAAGTGCTTTCTTCATTATTTTTTTCGTAGAAAGCAATTACTTTGTGTTTTGAGATATTTAATCAAATTAAAAAATAACTTTGCATAGCACCACATATTTAATTTAAATTTTTATAATCGACCGGTTTTGCTTAGCAATCAATTCAGGTTAATTTTGTACCCCGATGATGCATACTTAGTTATTTTTAAATCTCATAGAAAGTTTATTATTTCATAATAATATGATATATTTGTAAAGTCGTTTTATAAACATGTGAGTTTTCGTATTATTTTATTTGCCTCAAAAATGTCACAGAAGCTTCGAAACTAGTTAAGCAACCAAAATACAAAACATAAAAAAGGTGTACAAAACAAAGGTTACAGAGTCAAGTTATTTAATTTAAAAAAAAATGTACGAAAATCACTTATTAACTGTAGTCATTTTTTTTCAGTAGTTCAAATTGTAGATAGTAATACATAAGAGACATCTTGTTCTACAACATATTTTAGTAACACTTATACTATATATATCTCTGTATAGTTAATTTTAAAGAGCATTTTAGTTAAATAATAGTTCTGGCCATTTTTTGAACAATTCATGTTTTTGCAAAGTTATTGTATTTTTTTAAAATAAACCATTTGTTATACTTAATGCTGGTTTGATACGTCGCAGTCAATGTCCAATTACAGATAAATTTCAGGAAAATTGACATAAAAATCCATTCCGAATTATCATCCATATCGACATATTGGAAGAGAGTTATTGCAATGCGTGAAGCGGGTCCGAGTCAATAAAGACTGGTATTTTTCATTTTAAGTGCTATGGGCACCGCTGAAAGCTTCGTTGCAACCTATCCCTTTTCCACGTAAGGAACGCGGGTGATAGAGAGAGAGGTTGCAACGGCGCTTTCGGCGGCAGGACTGTACAGGCCATGGGGCCGCTCAGCCGTTTGCAATAAAGGGACCGTAATTTTGCATATTCATGTGGCGTGCGACATATTGTACCTTTGTCGTAATATAATATTATTATCGTTTTGCGTTTTATGAAAAGCTTCGAATATTACAAATAAATAAGTTAAAATCTTTTTAATGTTTCCTTGTTATCGACGCTGTTCACAGCTATTATTTTTAAGGTTTATTTGGTGGTATGCGTATGGTTTTATATAGTACTCGTATACCGTGAAAAATCACGGTATCAAACATGACTTGCCAATACAAAATATAAGTGGCTTTAATCCACCTATTTCAAATGTTAAATAACATCTGTTAAAGTTTAATAAATTGAAGGTTTTATTCGGTAGGTGGACATTTTAAATTATTATTTTTATAATACAATTATTTTTCTGATCGTATCCGTGAGTTCCAAATTTGAAAAGTTTTTTCTAGGCACTTACAAAGGAAAATATGTATAGTATTTTATTTTTATTATTATTTAACCTTAATGTGACTGAAAGGGTACCCGGGTACCCTCTTCGGTTTTCAACATATTTTTTTTAATATTCCAGTAAGTCTAACCGGCTGAAACTTTCTGATTTCTCCAAATTAGTGGTAATGAACAATTGAAAATAACCGTTGGGTATGTGGAAGGTGGTATGTGAGCGGAAAACGAATAAGTGTAATTTACAAGTTCTGATGACTGAAAGAGTACCCGGGTACCGTCATGTGTTTTGTATGATTTTTTGAAGTTTGTCCGTATTTGTCAATCATTTAAACTTATTTTAAATGATAAATATGACGTACTGTTGTGTTCAAAGTACATCACCTGTATCCTTAATACTATTTTTAATCATGTATTTATTTAAAAATCCCATGAAAAGATGGTACTGGGTGAAATTCCTATCCACTTTCCCAAGTATTGAACTGAGTCAAAATATATTAGGTCATTAAAGTGGTCCAGCAAACTTCAGTAGATGATATACTGTAAAAGAAACTTTCATATCAATTTTGAAAAGGTGTTATTTTTTTAAGTTACATGAAGGGTAAGTTTTTTTTTTACAATAAGATATCAGATAATTTTTTTTTTGCAGTGTATTATAAAATAAACATGCAAGCTGTTTCACACCATAAAAAATAAGGTTCTCGTGTTAGGTGAGGGAATTTAACTCAAATAATAAAATAGTGTATAATTTTAACAAGACAGCAGAGAAAAACACTAAGTATTAATTGTATTAATTATTGTTCTCACTGTACACAAGTTTTGCACTGGTTAAGTGAGTACATATCACAAATCCAACAGCACCGTTAGAGCTATAAATAGTTTTAAAACAGTATAGGGATAATTCCAAAAAACTTTAAAAAAATAATTCTTAAAAGCATTATGTGTATTGAATATACGAGTATTTATGTCTTATTATTGTGATTTTTAATAAATAAATAATCAAACTATGTTAATTTTTTCAATGATAATTTCATACAGAAGAAAAAAAATGAGCTAGGAATAGTGGAAACACAATAGGTACTTTGCTACTTAAATTAAATTACTGAATACGGTTAAATTGTTTTTGAGTTTAAGAAGATTTTAATTCTGCCTTATAATTCGTCATCAAGGCGTTGGTGAAATGAACTTTCTATCGTATCATCGCCATTATCAGCCACTTCTAGATGCAGGCCTCCCCAATCTACCACCATGCTTTACGGCGACACGTGTTTGACTTTATTATCCCATCGATCCAGCGGGCTGTGGGGTGGCCTTGAACCCTCCAGAATCCTCTCGGGCGCCACTAAATGAGGAGATTCGTCCCTCTCCTCTCCCTACCAACGTGTCCTGCATATTGACATTCGTTTTATTTTGGCGCTTCCAAATACGTCGGTTACTTTCGTTGACTTCCTTAACCATATGTTTCCTTCCGGATTTCTTTGATAGATTTCTAGCATATTTAAAAAAATACATATATTTATATAGTGAATACTAAACAAGAGTCCCAACCGTCTAGAGCCAGTGAGACTATGGCATTTCCAATCGGGGTGTGTTGTGAGGCTGAAGGTGGTGGGGAGTTAAAGGAGATGGCGAATAGAAGGTCGGGAAGTATGCGGCTATTCAGATCTGGTTACCAAACATGGCTATAGCCATTTCAAGCGACGTTTTAATTCTAAATGGTGGTCTTCCACCAGGGCGATACTCAGAGTATCTACCACTCTGGAACGTGCCGTAAATAAACTTTATATTATTTTATAATAATAAAATGTGTTATCATACATATTAATGAAATAGACATTATTTGCCCACGCCGGGTTTAGGCCCGCGACCTCTGAATTCGTTATCGACCTTGCAGGCCGTCAACTACCACGAATCATCTTATTTTTTTTTGCGATTATCGCACAAGAGTTCCAACTGCCTTGAGCTAGTGGCCTTATGGCATCGTCAAGGAAATTGAGAGGAAAAAAAATAAAATAAACAAACATGGGTCATTTTAAGAAACAAGTCACAAGTCATGATTAAATAAAATCAAATTTTTAACTTTATTCCACTTTTTTATTTTTTGACTGGACCGGTTTTAGCCTATAACGGCCATCTTCAGACTAGTACAGGTTGTTTTTATTCTATGGCTTATATAGTATTTCAAATAGTATATAAGCCATAGAATAAGAACAACTTGTACTAGTCTGAAGATGGCCGTTATAGGCTGAAACCGGTCCAGTAAAAAAATAAAAAAAGTGGAATAAAGTTAAAAATTTGTTTTTATTTAATCATTAAAATGGAATTCCACAATGAATTAACAGTTACAAAATTAGAAATAATAAGTCACAAGTCATTTTAAGAAACGCAACATTTCGATTCTGGAGAAACAAAAAAATACATATTTCTTTACGTCCTTAAGTTGTTTAACTTCGGTTTTCTATTTGCGTGTATCCTTGTCCTTACTGTCTACTGAAAACCCTTTACTTACTGTCAAAACTCATTTTATTGATTTTTTGAAACGTGGTATATTCACACTACTTGCATATTTAGAATCGTTATCTTTTTATACTAGAATATTGATATTTTCAAGTGCCAACACGTTAACTGTCCTCACTTTTATTTCCTTTAACGAATTAGTCAATATTTTTACACACTTTTGTCTAGATTTTTACACGCTCAGCTTCTAGTAAATAATTTTTTCAATCTGTTGTTTTACACATGCACTGTTATACCCATATCTGACCTTTTTTCTCGTGATTTACGATAACGATCGTGATTTGAGATAGTTTTGATTTGTATAGATATTATTTATTGTTATCTCCTTGTTTTATAAGGCGAGGTAATTTAATGAAAAGCGCACTTGTGGTAAACTATCACAAAACTGCGCTATACAAATTCACTTTTATTATCATTTAATTAAAACATTAGTTTGTTCATACTCTTAATTCTAACTCTACATAAATTCATTGTTTTAATTATACTCTAAGGTTTTAATCATTATTATGAGGTATCTACCCGGGTGAGTATCCACCACTCTACGTTGTGTTAAGTTAAATTGAGTTTTAGTCCACTTTTGCATAGTATTGTGATTACCGTATAAGAACTGCCCAGGGCCATTGGGACTATATCATGCCCAAGGAGGGGACGGAAATGGGGAAGGGAAGGGCTTAGAAGTACCTGGTGTAGTGGGAAAGAGAAGAGCTAAGAAGTACCAAACATGGCTGAACCTATTTAAAGCAATTTTTCAGTTGTTAATGGCAGACTAACCAGTGCAATGCTGAAAGTATCTTCTATTTAATATATATTTTTTAGTTTTTGCTTCACTTGTTACAATAGTTGATAAGCATGTGCGTAAACTGTTTTAAACAGACGCATTTGATATTTATTGAAGCTACATACATAGTTTCATTTTTTTTTAATAGTGAACATAATACATACATTTAAAACATCAATCCTATAGCTGAGTTTTTTATCCAATACCATTAAAAAAAGTTTTAGATTTGTTGACACTTCAAAAGCACTCTATTGAAATATCCAATTTGTGGTTTTCTTCTCTAGATGGCAGTTCATGAACGGAATACTGAAACTTGAATGATAAAAACGTAATCATTGATTTAAAAATATAGGTATTAAGAATGTTTTATTTTATTTTTTAAATACTAGTAGTGACGAGTACTGCTCAGTTTTCTCCAAAATTAAATAATATTTTAAACAAATCTTTTACTGTTGAATAAACAAAAATTGTAGAATAACGATCTGACGTACTCTAAAGTTATTTAACACGAAGACGTAAGAACCTTGGAGTAAAAGTATATATCGAGAGTGCTAAATATTTTACCCAACCAATACAAATCACTTTTCAGAGGTGTTTCAACAGTTTTAAATATTTTTGACCGAACTTTAGAATTTTCACATTTTTAATGACATAAAGATATAAAATCATCAAAAAGCTTCCATTGGTATTAAGGCACACCTTCTTTTATTAATGTTTGTATGATATTTTGACTTTTTAAATCATTTTAATGGTGTATTAATATTGTTTTGTATGATTATTTTTATAAAAAAAGTCCGAATTTCATGTGGGCGGTAACTAATAAGCTATTCAAGATCCTTTAACATATTGGTCTGTAGCTGAGTGGACAAACGCGTCAAATTCCCACCCGGGCGTTGTGCGTTCAATTACTCTGCCGACTAAGTCCTCCATCATTGCACAAGAAACATCTTTTGCTTATTATGATGGCAATAGGAGTTTTCAAATATTGTCAGGTTATTCGTAACCCGGGAATGTTTGTCTTTCTTCTGAAAAAAAAAAAAATCTTTGTCTCTTTCTGTCGAGTCGGTATAAACTCAACCGAACTGACTGCACTGTTTCGCAATGGTACCTATACATATATTCTTACTCCAAGGTTAGTACAGATTTAAAAACTGAAAGTGGGTGGCATTGCCAGCATTTATATTGGGGATGGTAGTGCAAAATAAATTCCTAAAGGTAAGCTACATTTGGAATTTTCTTCCTGAATTATCTTCTTTGATATTAAGTTTTAAATAATAATAACGAAAACATTAAAACTATAAATATGAGTTTTAGTACAGGTTGGTTATTTGACGGCCCCCGTGGTCGAGTGGTAAGACGCTCCAGAGGTCGCGGGTTCAAACCCGGCGGGCGCCAATATTTTGTGAAATTGATATGTATCACAAGACATTTAATCAACATAAAATAATATATGGCATATTTGCGACACGTTCTAGAATGTTTGATACTCTAAGTATCGCCCTGGTGAAAGACCACCATTCAGAATTGAAAATTTGTTTGGAATGGCTTTAGCCGTGTTTGGTAACCAGATCTGAATAGCCATGTACTTTCCAACCTTTCTCTTTCACATCTCATTCCCCTCTACTATTTTAAGACGCAAAATACACCCCGATCGGGGATGCTATAGTCTCACTGGCTCTAGACGGTTGGGAGCAGTTGGGAATCTTGTGCGAAATTTACTTTTTTTTTTTTTACGTACCGCACAAGAGTCTCAACTGCTCTCAACCGTCTAGAGCCAGTGAGACTATGGCATCCCCAAATAGGGTATGTTGTGAGGCTGATGGTAGTGGGGAGGGGAAAGAGATAGGGAAGAGGAAGGTTGGGAAGTACCTGGCTATTCAGATCTGGTCACCAAACACGGTTATCAACTATGTATGGAATTTGTTGTAACCATCGATGATTTTCCAAAAAAAAAAAAAAAAAAATATATTTTTTTAAGATAAGCTACCAAATAAATGACTGCACACAATTTTTCAAACGTAGAAGTTACTTCTAAAGTGAATGCGTGTTTTTTATCCATTGTATGGGCAGGTGGACAAGCTATTTACATAGTGATTTGTAAGGCCCAAAAGAGGCTGTTTTTTTAATATTGGTGGACGCATTATCGATTCGTGTATTTCTTGTGGCTTTAAAATTCCAGCCACGTAGGTCTATATTCAGAGTGCCATTATTTGACTACAAGAAACACGCCACTCGGAGGTCAGTGGTCACTGCGTGTCTTGGACGGCCTCACCGAAGAGATGAAACGCTAGAAGTTTGTAAAGGGCGTGTCCGTATGCCTTAAGAAATATCTTTTTTTTTTACGTGAATACCGCACAAGAGTCTCAATTGCTCCTAGGGACTCTGGCGTCTCCATTTGGGGTATGTTTTAAAACTGCAGGTAGCGGGGAGGGGAAGAAAATGGGGAAGGGGAAGGTTGGGAATTTTCTGGCTATTCAGGTCGCCAAACGCGGCTAAAGCTATTTCAAGCCACGTTTTGACTCTGAATGGTGGTTTTTCACTAGGGCGATACTTGGCATATACCACTCTAGAAAAAGCCATAACTACTTTTTTTATATTGAATACCACACAAGAATCTCTACTGTTCCCAACCGTCTCTCGTCAGTGGGAGACTATGTGCATCTCCAATAAGGGTATATTGTGAGGCTGGAGGTAGTAGGAAGAGGGAAAAGATGGAGAAGATGAAGAAGATAAAGGTTGAGAAGTACCTGGCTATTCAGATCTGGTCACCAAACACGGCTGAAGCCATTTCAAGCAACAGTTTGATTCCGAATGGTGGTTTTTTACCAGGGTGATACTTCGTATCTACCACTCTGGAACGTACCACAAATGTGTAATATATTGCGGGTGACGTCAGTTTTCTTTGGAATCTGTGTACATCACACTTCTAGGGGTTTTCTGTTCAGTGGACGACAATCATGTGTCGTGTATATCGTGTGACGGATGCGTTTAACGGCCGTTACTTACTACAAAAAGAATACGAGTCTTTTCTTGTATAAATTAGTGATGGGCATAATCGAAACCTTTTTACAATCAAAATATAAGGTTTTAAAATGTTTTATTTATTGATCGATGTGTTGAGTTATTTTCTCGGATACGAGTGAGGTCGATTTGTGTGCGTAAAAACCGACTATTTCGATGTTTGGAGACATTAATCGTTTTGTTTTTTTTTATTGTTTGGGTCACACTGTATCTTTATTGTATTTAGTTTATAAATTAACTATAGTTAACTCTGACGGCCTGCGTTGTCGAGTGGCAAGATCCACAAATCCAGAGGTCACGGTTTCAAGCCCGGCGTGCGCAAACAAATTTTATTGACTTAATATTTGTCATAACGCATTTCATTCATTAAAAAAATAGCGGTAGATACTCCAAATGTAGCCCAGGTGAAAGACCACCATTCAGAAATGAAACGTTGCTTGAAATCGATTAAGCCGTGTTTAGTGACCAAATCTGAATAGCCAGGTACACCTACAACCTAACCTAACCTAACCTTACCGTCATCTTTTTCACTAATACTTACAAATTCACAACATACCCCAACTAGGAATTTTATAGTCTCACTAGCTCTAGACGTTTGGTAGCAGTTGTTGGGACTGTAAAAATATAAAAATTTAAAAAATGTTAGGATGTATAAAACTCCATCCTTTTCAATTTACAATAAACGCTTTTACGATTATTTTTACATCATTTTAACGGTTTGCGTTAACTGCCTATTCCCACCCAATCGTGTTTTTATCAAATTATTCTCAGTTTTAAGTTTGACAGCATAGTCGGTATATTTGACGGCTGATCAGAATAATAACAAAAACCAAAACAAGTCAAGAATCGGCCTTTGATGGGAACCGTTCAAAATCCAAAAACTTAACATTGCGCTAATTGTCCATCAAATATGACAAAGATTCAAACAACCGATTCCAGGTTGTCGTATTTCAAATGAGCGATTCAGAATTTATTTCGATTATTTTTTCTCTCAAAATTTTATTTTGATTTTTTTTAAATCAAAATCAGACCGCGAAAACAATTTCTTTGTAAAACTAGACAAAAAATTAAACACAAAACAACTGTTCCCCCATTTTAACGTCGAGAGAAAACAGTCTAGAGAATATAATAGACAACTCCGCGCAATGACAGAGTACACATTTATTCTCATCAATTTAAGTTTAATTCGAATCTATGTGAGACATGTTATTTTATTGAAAATACGACACAACGTTATACAATTCAATTCTTCAAAGATTTCACAAGTTATCGTAACTTATCATGGCTTCGAGTAGCTTTGAGTTTATTCCAAAAAAACACGAGAATTCTTGCTTGGGATGTTTCGCACAAAAAAACAGTGTGTGGTGTGGGTCAACATTGTGTTGGTTTTCCTACACACATACACACGTACAGTTCTTTTCTTGTTTGACACCGGAGAGCCAAACAAGTTTTAAAACCTTCAAAATAATAAAAGTAGCTAAAATGTCAGAAACTAAATTGGCTAACAGTGAAACAGATGCTTACATTAAGGGTACTCAAAAATGACGCTAAACGTTACTTTCTAGCATTCTAATCCAAGCAATCCTACAAATGATGTATCTGAATTTTTTCTATGGGTAGTAAGAAAAATGTCTGAGGTTTCCAGTGAATACAATTTTAAAACTGTAATTCTTTAAATTCCGTGAAAAACATACTGAAATATCAGTAAAAATGCAGATTTGAAACCAGAAAAGGCTTTTCCGAACGTTTTACCTAAAATTCTAGAAAGCTTTTCATAAAGAATTTAAAAATTACTCTTTGTAATTGTATTCGCTGGAAATCTTAGTCATTATTCTAATAACCTATGTATAATTGACACATAAATTATATGTAGTTTTGCTTTTACCAGAAAGCCAAAATGTATGTATTTTTGAGTGCTGACTCTTAATCACATTGATATTCATACATAAAATGAAGAACAGCTTGTTACCAAAACATCTTTCTAAAAATATATTTACAACGTGGATTTTCACATAAATAATACAAGGACGTGCAAAGAAATCAGACTACAAAAAAAACCAAAACACAAAACCGTCAACTTTATAAATAGATGAAATTTTATAATGCCCTGTCGGAAACCATCAAAATTACGCCAGTAAAAACATTTTAAATAACCTGTAATAACCATGGATTGCACTTTGGAGCAAAGTCGTCAGGTGGAAATCCTGTCCTTATTCTACAGGTATTTCAATGGAAGATGCTCCGAGGAACTTGCGTCATTGGTTCCTTCGTCACCGGTGCATAGTCGGGAAACTCAACAAATGCGCGCCAACATTTTTACACGGTTGACATTCAATACATGAGAACGGGTCGCTTTTACAACTCGTTCTTATGTTCAATAGCTCAGCTTCGGAACGATTTGCCGGCTTTTGTGTTTAATCGCGGAAAATCACTTTCTCCGGGTTTTGACGTCGTATAACACGAGAGAGAAAGAGACAAGAGAAGTTGTCCCATAATATTGCAATACTTAAGTATGTAAGAATGTTCTTCGTCCACGCTTACTTCACATCATCGAGTCGCATAACCTACGTCAACGGAGATTATTTCCTATATCTGTGTTGATTGAAAACTTGAAGTTGTCATACAAATAAATGTAATATTATGGTGATATGTGCTATGCATGAATGTTTAAATAAGATCAAAACAATTTACAAAACCATTTTTCATAGGTATTTTAACAGTTTTAAATATTTTTGATCGAACTTTACAATTTTCACATTTTTAATGATATAAAGACATAAAATCAACAAAAAGCTTCCATAATTGCTTAGGCAAGCCTTCATTTATTCGTATTTGTGTCATATTTTAACTTTATTAATAATTTAAATGTGTATTGATATTGTTTTATTTAATGTGCACAAATATGTTTAAAAAAAATGTCCTAATTCTATGAAGGTGGTAACCGTCTATCCGTCTTCATTTAACATATCTTTGTCTCTTTCTATTCGAGTCAAAATAAGGTCAACAATACTGACTACAGTGTTTTTCAAAGGTACCCCTCTATATATATTCTTACTCCAAAGCTTGAATATTATTTTTGAGTCAAAAAGTAACAAGTTACTAAAATACAAAATAAGATAAAAAAAAAAACAAAAAACAGTTTGGCTAATGTTGGGACAAAACTATATTAAAAGCAAAAGAGTCCCACGTTTTCCCCTCAGCATGGCATAATCTTCTTCGCCTTTGTAAAAGTTGTTTAATGCAAGCATTGTCCTTACAGCATTCAAGTCATTTATGGACCCAGCAGGAGATAAACGTGTCGGAATAGCGCGACTCGACAAAAGTACGCTATTCTTCAGTTAATTAAATTGTGCCTCGTGCCATGGCATAGAGACATGGGAGAATAGCGAATAGAGAATAGAGAATAGCACCCCAATGATTCACGAGATGTGGTTCTGATGGGATTAATCTTGATGAATGTAAGTGTCCTTTGAGGCTGTACTTCAATATTTAGCTAAGAATTTCTTCCTAGTTTAGTAATTTATCGCAAATTCTTCAATTGCGCTATTGTAGTCAAATTTTAAAGAAAATGAAATCCTTGTATAAGATCGCAGAATTTATTTTAATTTTTACGACAGACCAGTTTCGCAAAGCCTAAGCATCACCAGGGTACAAAATTAACCCAAAAAAATATACAATATATAAACAAACATTACATGTTGGGGTGGATCGAAAATTCGTGTATTACTTTTTATTGATTCTTTGAATGAGTGTTTTAGTAAAGAGGGTTCTTGATAAAGATATTAAAAAATTCGCCTACCCCTTCAAAAATATTAAAAAAACATATTTATTTAGAAACGAAATAAATAACTTTGTATAAGACCACAGACTTTTTTTATTTTTTATGACCGACCGGTTTTACTTAGCCAAAGCATCAGGGTACAAAATTAAAGTAAACAAAACAGACAAAGTGTGCGGGTTTATATATATATATATATTTATATGCGTAAAGAAGGAGAACAAAATATAAAATAATATAACAGAACAATGAGAAAACAATTGAATAACATTAAATTATTATTACATATAAATTGTAACAAAGAAACATAGAGAAATAGACAGATAATATGAAATGAAAGAGGCAAACGTCAACTGAAAAGGTAGTTAAAGAACAATGAGAAATTTTATAACCCTCGGAAAATATACTTAAAATTGGACTACTGGACAAATTTAGGAAAATGAGTATCAATTTTATCTGAATAAGCAAACACTTTGTGGATTGTGCTGATTATTCAAATAAAAACACACGTTGTTTTTTTTTCCATCGGGACTTAAAAATATACTGGCATTATATTTTTAAGTCCCGATAAAGATTCAGCTAAATCGAAACAAGTAGACATATACAAAAATAAAAGTGGATTAAAACAACGTGTGTTTCCATTTAAAGTATCAATATTAATGACTTTCTTATTTGCTTCTATATTTAATAATAATGATGTTAATAATATCTAGTTATAACTTGTTTTATTTAATAAGTGGTATTGTAAATAAATATAAACATTTATTCAATAAATATATTAATCCTTCCTTCCCCTTATAATATTGTCCCTTCAAGTTTTTACCTATGTAAAATAAATTTATTACAAAATATACATACAGTCGGGATAGTCGGTGCTGATAAAATCACATCACTGAGTCAAAGAGGTCTGACAAATAAATAACATATCCGAAATACGCTTTTTCGCCCCCTTGTTCACTTAAATATAAATCTTACGTACATAAAAATACCTAGCTCCTCCCCAGAATTTTCTACTGAATTTATTTGTGGGTTGTAGCTTATGAACGAAATATTGAAAATTAAATGAGTCGTAGAGGAAAGTGAGTCTTAATGCGGGTCTTCTACCTCTTTCCCTTTCAAAGGTTTACAAGAAAAAAATATAAAAGATTTCATCGAAAGCACTTAGCAAGGCTGCGTGGTTTTGAGTAGAAATGTTTGACCAATTCTTCGAAACCTGCAAATCTTCTTTAAAATTAATAATACTTTCTATTGAATTCGTAAATTTTACCCTGCTTTTGGGATTTATCTCTGCTTATAAGCCAGGCTTTATTAATTTTCAGTCTCTTTTCACTTTATAGAAAGGGAATACTGATTGTATTTGAATTAGAAAGTTCCATGAAAATGATTTCTCATTTTTCCTAAATGGCTTATTTTGTTTGGTCTTGTTGAAGAAATAGAATGAATCTTAATAGTTATTACTAGAGAACTATAATCTTTATTGCCCGAAGATATTTCCGACTATTAATGTGGAAAAATATTACCTTTTGTAATATTTATTTTGTAAACGGAAAAATGGTAGGCCGTTTAGCAAAAGGCTTAGTGTAATTAATAAGCCTTTGGAGAAGAATTATTGGTAACGGTTTTTTTATTGGGTATTGTTTGGAACCACAAAGGTCAAACAACTTAAAGATTACGTAACTAAAATTCCATGAAAGCATTACGTCATAATGCTACTAAAGCTGTAAAGTTATTTTTGTAAGAGCGGACAAACTTATGTAACTAGCAACCTCATCACACCGAGAAAAAACAGCGCCTTGAGAAAATTAAAATCAAAGCAAAATGGTGGACAAGGAAATTTTATGAAATTGCTGAATGTAAATTGATTACGTTGGTACACATCCATTTTACATTTTTTGATTGACATGTCAAGATCAAGTAAAATCAATTGGTTGTTCATCGTTTATTATACGCATCTAAAGTTTTTACACAACGATCGTGTTACCTCTCGCTCTCCGAAGCCTCCATCCCTATCTGTCCTGCGCTGTACAAAAAGGCTGACACTTAATCAGTCAATCCGCATACCTGCATTCCCTTAAGCTTCTCCTTCTTCTGGTGCCATTTCCTATCGAAAATTGGCTATCATTAGGGAAACCTTCACCCTGCAGCTCGTAACTACTCGGCGGAACTGCACCCGTACTAATCACGTAAATTAGAAAAAGTGCGGTGTTTTCCTCTGTTACGTCTTCCACCAATCTTTCCCTGGAATATCAGTTAGATTATATCTTCGCTGGGAAAGAAAAAGGGCTTAAGCAATTCTGAAGACTTTTATGGCCTTTCAGCCATCTAAAATTTATTTTCCGTTTGGGAGAAGGCTCAACTCACGTGACACAAGTTTGGGACTCTTTTGGATTTTTATCAATTAAGGTAACTCAGTGAGAGCATTGAATTACCTGCGTAAACTTTTTTTTCAAAATCCAACCAGGTACTGAAAACTTATGAATTTAATTGTAAAACAAACAAAAAACTCTAAAGTGCTCTGGCAAAATGGCACTTCAGCCCTTTTACCTTTCCGGCAACGATATCATATTTTTTATTCCACATTAGCATAATCGAGATATTATAGTTTTATTTTTTCAAAATTCTTGGTCATTTGCGTTTTGGTCATTTTCATTTCGGTATTTTGAAAAGGCGCCTATGTATATTTTGTCCACACTTAAAAGGGTTATTTCTTAATTAATTATTTTTTGATTTGATGTCCCAAGTTTCAATACCGTTCAGACGATCACTTAAAAAAAGGAAATCACATATTCTTGAAATTAAAACTTTTTTTAAATTTAAAGAAGATTTAAAAAAAACTTATTGAAAGCGTTCCTCTGCATCATAATGCCAAACCTTTTTGGCTTAAAATTGTACAAGAATACACACAAACCGTATGAGTTTTCAAATTTATAACTATCAAAGCCATATGCTTAATTGTGAAATAAATTATTATATCAGAAAAGTCTTCTTTACAGAAAATGTAATTGTGAAATAAACTTGGAGGTTCCAAGTTAAGCATTTCCCGTTAAATATTATTTCTGGTCTTTGTGAGAAGTCAAAAGATCTTCTCTGCAGGGGTAGGCAGACTAAATGCACTGACAAATAACTCTGTCTAGGCACACGCTCCTTGCTTTATTCACATCCATAAATCTTCTCATACATATTTTTCTGTTATTCACTTTTGACACGGCCCGACTCAAGCATTTCATGCAATCGAACGCGCCATCTCTTACTCGGGCGTCTCCGACTTCTTCTACCATTCACTTTACATATTTTCCCTACACTAATTTTCTCTTTTACCCTCGCTTCATACACAAACCACCCAAAGGTTCCCTTTCTAAATCGTATTCATCACGCTTAATCAGCCTTGCATCTCGTTTGTACATCATTCAGGCTACTAAAAAAATTAAGTAATAATTTTCAAAAACTATTGGAAATGGTAAAAAAACAGTATTTATAAGGCTTCTGGTAGTTTTATAGGCAGAAGTGTTACCCCCGAATAGATTTGAGGCTTAGAGTTCGTGTCTGAGTCGCAACCTTATCTGTTTATTGTCTGTTTCTTTTTCTATTTAAAATTTATATATTTAATATTTATTTATTTATGGTTCTTTTATATTTTAAAAATGAAAACTGCACAAGAGTCTCGACTGCTCTCAACCGTCTAAAGCCAGTGAGACTATGGCATCCCCAAATAGGGTATGTTGTGAGGCTGAAGGAAGTGGGGGGAATGAGATTGGGAAGAGAAAGGTTGGGAAGTACCTGGCTATTCAGATCTGGTCACCAAACACAGCTCAAGCCATATCAAGCAACGTTTCGATTCTGAATGGTGGTCTTTCAGCAGGGCGATACTTAGAGTATGACTATTTACAAACATAACTAATATATATTAAGTACATAGACACAAATAATTACTCTACGAACACATTAGACACAGTGATTATCCAACAAAACAAAGCGAGGAGCAGGCAGATAGCAACTTACAATACAAAACATTGTAATTATATTTATTCACTTATTTAACATTATATGCTTCAATGTATTATTAGTTTTCACTAGACCCAGGGACATATTGAAGTAGTTGACCATTTTACTGTACTTATGACCAGGCGTCTATTTACGGTAAATAATATTTGGTAGTTTATTATAGTAACCGCAGTGTGAAAAAAAGACGTTCTAGGAGATAAGTGAAAGTTTATCAGGTCGAGTAGATCAGACACTCAATAATGGAGCTTATGATTTTTCGTTTAAAAAAATTACGTCATAAAATAATCGTCTCTGGAACAAAATTACAAATTTAATTATTCTTATATTGATATTGTTTCAATAAAGAATAAGTTACATGGTATGACTTTTGAGTTACACGGGCTTACACTATTATTTATTCAGCCGTCCTCAACGTCTCAGCCCTTAAAGGCAAATTTGATAGACACCCTTAGAGAATTTTAATTATCCCCGGCCCTTCCATTCCTCGCTACCCCAGCGGTAGGCAGTGGGTAGAGGGTAGTGAGTAGTCGGGGATCCAACACGGGGCAGCCTGCCAATATCTAGTTATGCCCGACCCTTACAAACTTGCCAACCGAAATAGCTGAAACTTGCCTAATAGTTTCCACTGAAAACTCTAGTAATCAGCAAAACTAATTAAGTACTTGTTGACAGTTGTTATTAGCTGATATTGAATAAATAAGCCGTATTTCAGGAAAGTTTAATGATTTGGTTACTAACATCGGTACTTCGAACAAGACATTTAGGTTGGTGGGCTTCGAACTCTCGCCACGTTTGACATCGTCACAATTCAATGCTATTTTGTTTTTTTGACATTTGGATGATCCCCGTTAAACTCTGATTGTCGGTGAGTTTTTGCTTTTGAACAAATTTCGATCAACTGATTTGCATAACGGTCATGTTTCCATCCTCGTTAGTTGATCACAATTCGTTCAAAAGCTGAAATGGGACCAGAATTGACGTATAATGGGAACCATCAAAATACCAAAGTTACAATATAGCGCTAACTTTTAAAATGTAACGGTGTCAAATGTGACGAAAATTTGAAACACCTTAACTTTAGTGTGGAGATTGGGATTGATTTTAAAATCGTTGAACCTTTCAATTTCAGGGCGGTGTCAAATACTAAATGACTTGTGTAGGATTTTGTAAGATTTAAGCAACTAATCTACTGCCACTAAAAAGGTAACTTCAGGTAAAATTGTTTAAAAAAATATTGAGCAGCTAACCAAATTTATTGGCTTGTCTGAGATTAAGGAGTCAAAAGGTCGCATGTAAATGAGTGAAATCGGGTTTCTTTTAAATCTGTATAGATCACACTTATAAGTATATTATATTCAGTGCTACTGCGTAAATATGTTAGTGCATTTCTTAAAGTACCTACTTTAGTGGTGCACAATCCTCGGCACATGTGCGCATTTCATGCGACACACAGCCCAATTTGTACAGCCTATTTGGTAAAAAAAAAAAACAAAATGTGTGACGTGTCCTGAATTTAGTGAAGATTTTTTTTAAAACAAAACTTCATATCCTTAATATATATCTATTAAGCAATTAGATACTTAAAGCTTTATTGTTCAAGTAACTAATATAAAATAAATAAAACTAAGCTAAATGAATTCTTAAGTGGTGTTGGTAATGCCTATTTTCAGATTTCTCACCAAATGTATAAATAAATAAATTTCAGGTTTCAAATTGGAGTTTTTTTTATACCACTTGAAGAACCAGCTTGGATTCCAGAAATTAAAAACCTATCCTACACTGACAATCTTTGCGACCCTTTGAAAAATAAACATTGCAGTCCTTTTGCTTAAAAGCGTGTGCATCACTGAACTACTCGAAAATACTTTAGCTTTTTAATGATGAAATTATTACTGTTTCGCAAATAGAAAAAACTTTAGTAAAGTAAGGGATAGATATATCGGCAAACACGACGAAAATATTCAGTGTAGCATATTCTTGTATTCGAGAGTTTTGAAAAAATTCCAAGCAACAATGAAAGTTTGCCTATGTCAGCTAAATGACCTAACAATATGCACGAAAACAGATGAAATTTAACAAAAAATGAAAATGTAACAAATCCCGTTGCATAGCAATTTTATATTTACCTTTGGGCCCATATTTCGTGGGTTCAAAATCCGTTAAAGTGCACTTTGTTACTAGATCTCAAAAGCCCAGTAGGTACTTTCTAATATCTTTAGGCGGAATTGGAAAGCAGGTTTTATGGAATCCGATAAGAAATTTTGTGTGGTGTGACATAAAAATAAATTTATCACATTGTTAACATCGTGCTTAAAGTTAAATTTAAACAAATAATTTAAGACCTCACGGTAATGACCTGTAACTAACTCTCAAGTCATTCTGAGATATTCAGTCCTTTTCGTTTCGTTAAAAAAAAGTATGTACCTTCATACATCCACAAACATTTTTTTTATGAATGTTATAGCTAACATACTAAATTCAATATATTATGTAGCATTTTAATGCATTTCTGCAATACGATGTTATTATTGTAGATAAAATGTTCTTGTCAATAAAAAATATTCCAGTTATAAAAAAATTTGCGGCTAACATGTTCAACTTTTTGATTTTCCATGTTCGTGCCATTTTCATGATCTGAAAGTGTGTTCATTGGATAGAGCGTATCATAGTTAGTTTAGTGAAATTACTTACTCGTTTTTGACGAAAATGTTAGTTAACGGGTTTTTGCCGTTGGGTTTTCAATTGAAAGTTGAAAGAAATTGACACTCACGACATATATTCCTTAAGAAGGTCTGTTAAGCTTTTCATATTTCGATACTGACGACAAAACCTGTTCTCATCGTTAGCAAAGTATTTAATAAAATTAGTGAATCGATTTAATTGAGTATTCAAGAAGCGTTTTCTTATTGACAAAAACGATATTTTGGAAAGCCACAAATTGGCCTCAGAGCTCAATTAGGACAGCAGGTAAGTAGGTAAGTACTACTGTGCTTGTAATTAATAAATATAGCGCGGGTTAACTTAATATTCCGGGTGTGTCGTGAGACGTTCTGAGCGTGTCTATAAAACGTCTTTCTTCGAGTCACGAGCGCGAATAACTTATTCGACAAAGGAAGAATAAAAAGACAGCATTGACGCTAATCCTGCCGAATTAACGGGATGCCTGTTAATTATACAACGATTTGTACCTTCTACTGGACAGCCTATATTTCGTGCTTTGAATTAAATTGTTTTTATTAAGATACGTTGTAATTCCTACGTTAGTCCACTACGTAAAACGTGTCATAAACCTGATATTGCCTTCTTGGAGTCTTGACTATTTACACTGACAAAGTTTACAAGATAAGTATTGGTATTTATCTGTTCCATTAACAGTTTGCATTTGACGTTTTGTACGGGAGCCCAAAGACTCTTTAATAGTAAACAACTACTAACCCTGTAAAATTCACTAGTGCGTCCCACTGTTGAGTTTAGCAGTGACCTTTGGTCTGAAGCCCTGATATAGGTACTAAAAATTTGACTTTCTGCAGAAACAGGTGATCCGTATGATAGATTCCCTATCTCGACGATATTTTGAGCACAGACGTTAGGCGAAAATACTGCCTTTATTCTACTGGTATTTATAATGAAAATGCTTAGGAATTTTAGGAACCTACCCAAGGAATACATACTCAATATTTGTACACGGTTGATATTTGTCACATAAGAACGGGTTGTTTCTCCGACTTGATTTAGTGTTCAACAGCTCGGCTGTGGAATTGTTTGCCGGCCTCTGCATTTCCTCCCTCCTACATTATGGGTCTCTTCAAGACTAATGTTCACCCTGCATTTCCTCAAAATACCCTCCACACAGCATTCTCAAAGATGAAATAGGCCACGAGGATGATTATTTCCTACAGAGCCATCTGTGTGGAGTTAATGTGAGAAAAAAAACTGTTTTTGAGAAAAATATTCTTATGTTCAGATTATTTGACTGCGTGTTCATTTATTAAGCTAAGGTACAACTACTTGAGTCGGGCCATGCCAAGAGTCAAAATAACAGAAGAGTATGTATGAGACAGTGTAAGAATGAGAATAAAGCAAGGAGTGTGTGTGCCAAGACAGAGTTGTATGGGGCTCCATCCTCTCTGCATATTGCATTAGTTAGGTACCGCTTGGCTAACGATCTTCTCCGGTTAAAAAAATAAAAGCATTGGTTAAACGTAATTTTGCAAATTTAAATTAACTCATATAATGTATTAACCAAAGTATAGCCTTCAATCTTAATGAGAACGTGATTCGATGTTGTTTTTCAGAAGAAAAAAAAAATCTTATATTATTTTTAAGCTTTCTCAATAAACTGCTTTAGTTAAACATGATAGCTAAATTATAAAGTGTGCAAAAAAACAAAATATTGATTTGCCCAAGGCACGTTGTTTCCAATAGAGCCATTAATACACTTAGAAAATGGTTTTACACTTCAATATTTTGGATGAACATTTGATTCAATATTTTTTTTCCATTGAAATCTACGCAAATCAAATTGCTTAAATTGAATAATCATATTTAAAAAACGTTAACTTTCATTTAAACGATTTACCCCGAATTCGATGAAAGCTTAAATAATGGTTTTATACCACACATGAAAAGTACATTTTTTAGGGAAAAGATTCGAAATTTAAAAATAATTAATCTATTTACTTTGTCTAATTATTCGAATGACATTGTTAGAGTCTAGTTTTCTCAAAAGAGTAATAAGTCAATGAAAATTAATTAATAAATTTGTATACCACATATATTGCAGACCACAGATTTTATTTTATTAGCATCATTAGGGTACAAAATTAAACTAAACAAAAATATGAAGTATTAAGTATACTCGTATGTCCTGTAAACTCGTAAAACTTCGCATTATTTTTTAATCACCTTCTCAGTTGACGTTTTGTCTCTTTCACTTCATTATCTGTCTCTTTCTCTCTGTTTTTTTGTTTTAATTTATTTATGTTATTCTTTTATTTCTCTTTTTTTTTTCATATTGTGTTCTCCCTCTGTATGTATATATGACCGCACACTTTGTACTTTTTTTTAAGTTTAATTTGGTACCCTGATGATGCTTATAAATGTTAGAATAAAATCTGTGGTCATGAACAAAGTTATTATTTCATTTTCATTAAATATGTCTAACCACAAAGTGATTGACTTCTACGAAAAAAAGTGTTGAGTTAGTTTCAGTTCGCTCGACTGTGTGAGTAGGTATATCTAGCAATGGACCAAACATAAAGTAGTACATAGTCCGGAGTTATTACTTTCTTTCGTGCAAACATAGAAAGTTCATTTAAATGGCTTATGGTCCGCTTGCCTCTGGAAAGGTCCTTCTTCCGCGCTCTAGTAATTCATTAGACCTTTTATGTCCCAGTAGCAGCCAACAGTAGCACGCTCATCAGGTCCCGAGCCCTATTAGTTTGAATAAGAAAAAACACGCTCATTGGTCTGGGGGACGTGAACTGCGGCCAGCCATGTAAAAGGAAGACTTAATTTACTTGAGTGTAAATGTTAACAGGAGCGAAATGTTTCACGAATGCTACCGGGCTAATTATTTAAGATGTATCCACCTTAACAAATAAATTAAAATACTCGTTTTCCTGAATGGTTAAAATTTGGTTAAATTTATTTGATTTTAAAAATACATTTGGCCTTCGGGTCGAGTGGTTAAGACGCTTGACTGCAAATCCGAGTTTGAATCCCGTTGAATGTGTTAGTTTTTTATGTTATTGATGTAACATAAAATATAGGGTATTTGCAGCGCGTTCCAAAGTGGTAGATACCCAAGTACCGCCCTGGTAAAAGACCACCATTCAGAATCGAAACGTTGCTTGACATGGCTTTAGTCGTGTTTGGTGACCAGATCGAAATAGCAAGGTACTTTCCAGCCTTACTCTCGCCTATCTTTTTACCTTCTCCACTACCTTCACCCTCACAATATACCCCGATTGGGGATGCCATAGTCCTACTGGCTCCAGATGGTTGGCAGCAGTTAAGGACTCGTGTTCGGCATTCAGCTCAAAAATAAAATATGTTGTTAAATTTACAAATATATTTAAGAGGAATACATTTTTTGTTTGTTTGTCTATTAATTGTACCGATCAAGTATTTTACATAATATATATATACGTATAAGAGAAAACACTGTTTTTATTAAAGTCGTTTTAATCACTAAATTTACAAGCCGGGAACCTTTTTTGAGATGCTGTTTCTTTAAATAGCTGACGTGAAAGAAACTGAATACTTTAATTATTCTGTTAATATTAAGTCAATCTAGATTCAGTCGGTAATACAATTTTTTTACGTCATACAAGCGTCAAGTTTATGAAAAGCAAATAATTTAAGAGTTAAACCAAATGGATGCTTAAATAATATAATAAAAATTAGTGAATTTATAGTGTAGTTTTGTGATAGTTCACCTCAAGTGTGCTTCAAACTAAATAACCTAACCTTACATAACGTCGAGAAAATAATATATATATAATATGTATACAAATTCAAACTATCTAAAATCATGATCGTTATCATAAATCATGAGAAAAAAGTACAGATGTGGGTATAACAGTGCATGTGTACATCAACAGATCGAAAAACAATTTACCAGAAGCTAAGGCTGTAAAAATCCAGATGAAAAGTATGTATAAATACTGTCAATTAATTATATATATATTGAGGACAGTAAACGCGTTGGCACTTAAAATCAATATTCAAGTATAATAAGTTAACGATTCTAAAAATGCAAACAGTGTGAATATAACAAGTAACAAAAGAACAAGAAAATATGTCACGACAATGAGTATGGGGTTTTCAGTTTTATTTTGCAACTCTGCCAATAAAAAAGCACGCTTTAATCAACTTAATATTTTACGATTATTTTACTACTTAATATCAACTTATATTATTTACCATGAAATATACTTTTTTTAAATCTGCAGCGTATATTAACTTTTTCATGTCACACAGTTTGTCGTCCAGGCATAAAACGGGATCATAGTTTGAGTAGAAACTTTATGCACACCTACGATAATTAAATTCCCAAGAATAAGAATGATCGCTAGTTATATGTGAATGTCAAGTGATGTTTTATTCTAACGTTTTTAGTAGCACGACTAATAAAAATACCTTACTGAAATAAGAAATTAAATGGTACCCAAAACGCTTTTGTCAAATGTAGCCTCATTCTTCTTAAGTGTTATATTCTGAGTAATAAGATAACCAATTCACTCAAGTAATTTAATTAATTGGTCATACAATCTAAAGATAATTTATGCTGATTGTATGAGATAAATTATGCAATCAGAACGCATCATCAATTGATTGCAGAAATCCATTCAAACCGATGTTTATGTTAACCCCACTCAGATTCACTCTGCTCCTTCACTTCGTTGAATTGATATCAATAACAACTGAGCTGTCATGCGAATACCTTGTGACAGGGAGGCTGTGTTCCTCGTTAATCTACATAACCACGTCAAAACACAATTTGGCAGTATTTGCAGGTTGATATCCTTCTCACGCATCACTTGAAAGCAGCATCCTTATTAAATCAGCTGAATAAAGGACTAATTAGTCGCAGATTTATCTTCTGAAATGTTTGCGGGATCGTGTCCTGATTCTTGGCACAGTTTCGGGTAAATTTATCGAACTAGATCAGTTGTATGGAGTTGTACAAATGAGTGGAATAAGCAAGCAGTATATGAAATGATATCAGTACGATTGATGAAGTATTGAAGGTGGGTGCTTTGTGCGATGTTCGCACGTCTCTTTTGGAAAAATATTATGATTCTTATGTTGGTGTGTTGTGAAACAATTCTATTGGTATCTAATTTATTTGTTTTGTTGTTAACGCCCGAGTGGACATATTTAAAAAGTTTGAGCTTTGACATAAAGCACTCGCTTTGTGGTAAGACATAATTGATTTTTTAAGTAAAATTAAACTTCTAATTAACTCGAAGGATACAGAAGATAACCTAAGCCAACAGGTATTTATAAACTTCGATGTAACGATTGCCCAGCATTAAATGTAGGTAAAACTGCAAGAAATGTCAATACAAGAGTGAATGAACATCTGAAGTGCCTGAATGGAGTGGGTTACTCTGAATTCGCTTTGCATCTGATTGATTCGGTTCACTCTTTTCACAAATCTTCTGGAATAGATGAACTCCATAAAAATGGGATAGGTCTACGCCTTAATAATTTAGAAGCCCTTGAAATAAATAAAAAAATCCCTAAAATTAAATAAAAGTAACTTACTTAATAAACAACTAGATTTATCCAGCAGCCCAATTTTAAATTTGTTCCCCTTCAACCCCCCTACCCCTGCTCCTACCACCTCTCCCGTACTTAACCCCCACCTAAGTTGATGTGCCCATTTTATGTTTTCCCCAAGCATTATAATTCTGTTTTAAGTTCATACATATTTTTTCAACCCTAAAGAAGGTTCAGGTAGAGCCGAAACCGTTCGGTATATGTATCTAATAAAGTGGTGTCAAAACAAAGTTATTTTTATTAAAAGATATATATTTAAAAAATGACTACAATAACATTGAAAATAAATAAATTATTAGCTCATACGACGGAAAAAAATAGCTGTAAAATAGTGTTCGATCACAATACATGAATATTGGTTAAAGATGTATGATATTATGGCCTTTTCGTATCTACATTCCGTTCAGTTAAATACATCAGCCACCTCTGCGTATGTATTGCCAACTACATGCAATCTAGGTACAAGCGAGTATCTGAAAGACTTAGTCCTGATATAATTATTACAACTTTTGTATCGAGTAGTTTTCGTTGGTATGTGAAAGGAAACAAGGTTCAGTAAATCAGGACTGTCTGTTATAGTAACAATTTTACAAATAAAATAGAATTGAAAGTGGTTTTCTTCTGTCGGAGGTTGTCTGCCATCAGCCCAATCTTATCCTTAAACTTATTAGACTACTGTAACTCTTGCACAAAAAACAAAACAAAGTATTCATTTCTTTATTGAAAGATTTTTTTCAACACTGGATAAAACTCTTAAAAACTCCAAGACTTTCTTCTCTCTAAATATTTTCTCCACGCCACATATTATCTTCTCCCATCTTAGTTATCTAGTTAGTATATGGGGTACTAAATCCAAGAAACAAATATCAAATACACAAGTTATCCAAAATATAGCCATAAGGAATATATATCATTTACCATGTCGAAAATATACTCAGGTATAAAAATTCTTCCTAAATATAACATTACAACTGCCGTATTAGAAATAATTCAACACTCGTCAAACACCAACATTAAACCAGCCTTTAATTCAGACATACACCAGTACAAAACACGATCACAAAATCAAACACACTTATCCTCATCTGCCTACACGACTAAATTTGGAAAATAACCCCTTACCATACATTGCATATACACAATACAACGCATTACCCAAAGAACTAAAGCTCCCAGTTGAAAACAAAAAAATATTGGTAAAAGCACTCAAATGATATTTTCTTGTCAATTTTATTAATCAGGGATATATTCTCTCTGTAAAACCTCTGTAAATGTGAATATCTTTCTTAGTGTATTTATGATGTTTATTTAATTAATCTCTACTTTTATAAGAATCTTTTTAATGTATCTGTTCGCTTGTTCCTTCTTCTATTCTATTGTACTCCCTTTTTCAAATTTGTGTCTTTGTACCCTTCCCGGAATGAGTTTTTTTCAACTCCTTGAGAATAATAAACCAAGTATATATTTTTTTTGTACTTGTAATTATCACAATTTTGGCGGTGGCATGTGCATTTTTTAATTTTATTATTTTGGTTACTTTTTGAGTTCAGTACCTACACACAATGAAAAAATATATCAAAACGTTTATGTTCCAATTAACAACGCGTGCTCACCACCGCATAATGCCGGAATATCAGCCCGAATAAATGGGTTCAGGTGTGGAAGATTGCCTTGGATTTATGATGCCATTAGTTCGCTTGTCCATTTGCTTCAGATTCAGTACACAACACACCAATCACACGCAGAGAATAATCCATACAAACGCAGCTATTATTTATTCGGTATTCTTGGAGATCTGCTTTCGCGGAGGTCGCTTGTTTTCAACACTGAAAGAATATGAATATATAAATTTTAAAAAGGTTTTTTGTAATGCAGCGCAAAACACCAACAATCAGTGGAACGCTGTGAATTTTTCACATTTTTCAACGATGTATTAAATAATATTAACCCCAGTTTATCGATAAGATTTGTGAAGTAATTTCGTGAACATAATTGTACTATATTTTTTTACTGATTTTTTTGATATTCAAAACACTGCTTAACTCTGAATACCGATATGACATAAACCAATCGCTGTGGTAACTTAAAAAAAATAATTTAAATAAAAATAATTTTGTTTTAAGCCACTTTATTTATACACATATAACAATTCGACCGGTTTCGGTTAGACTTAACCTTCATCAGGAACGTATAAGTATAAACTTATTTATAACGTATAAGTATAACTTGTTTATACTTATACGTTCCTGATGAAGGTTAAGTCTAACCGAAACCGGTCGAATTGTTATATGTGTATAAATAAAGTGGCTTAAAACAAAATTATTTTTTATTTAAATTATAATGTCAAGCTACAAAGTGTTTGCTTCCTTCGATAATTTTAAAAAAATAGTTTATACCGCACAAGAGTACCAACTGCTCCCGTCATCTAACTGTCTGGAGCCAGTGAGACTATGGCATCCCCAATCGGGATGTTGTGGGGCTGAAGGTAGTGGAAGAGGGAAGAAGATAGGAAAGGATACCAAACACGTTTAAAGTCGTTTGAAGCAAGGTTTCGATTCTGAATAGCGGTCTATCATCAGGGCTATAGTTGGATTATATACCACTCTAGAATATGCCGCAAATTTACTATATATTATTTTATGTACATTAAATGTGTCACGACACCTTTATTATTTAAATAAAATGTATATACGCACGCCGGGCTTATACTTGCTACCTCTAAACATCTCCTATACCATATCTATATTTACTACCGGTTGGACTGCGCTGTGGTCCATTATGACATCCCGGACTGACAAAAAAAAGTTGTTTTTGATCTTGTTATTGTGGAGTACTTTGCTATACGCAGTACTGCTATGGGAATAATGCTTAGTTTGGGAGGTCGTAATATGTTTCTTAAATGTGTATCACATTTAATGATTTTTTTAAATATTTTAAATGAAATAAATACAACAGTAGAAAATAAAAAGGGTGTTGGATCGTAAACCAATAAATACATATTATTAGAGAAATAATTGTACCTTCTTCAGGTCAGTTCAACAAAGCTTCAAAAGTTGTAGAAAAAAGGATTTGTCACATGCTTTTACATTTATTTTTGAATTTTTGGAAGGGATTTCCCACACAAAAAATACGCCTTACTAATTTTGTGATATTTTCTGAAAAATTAGGCACCAGAATCATTGAAATGGATGTTGAAAAGATGTTAAAGTAGTTGAAGCACGCAACCGCTCTGATGAAAAAACAAGTGGAATTAATTCAGGTACCCATCGTGCGTTTTTAATCATATTACGACAAAATTGAATTCCAGCACGAAACGGAGCCTTAAAAATGATTAATATGGAAATTCACGTTAATGTTGAGTGTATCTTTGTACATTATTTAAATGGTAAGGATAGGTTAATTTAATGTGTTCGCGCTATTATTCAAATTAACTGATAATTAAATAGATACAAATGTTTCTATTATTTTATGATATTTTCTCTGTAAATATGAATAATATAATTATAAATAAAAGTATTTTACAATAAATTTACGAAACAAGTAGTTTACATTATATGAACAAGTATTTTCGTTACTTATTGTTATTTGCACGTACTTAATATTACTATTTTAACCTTTTCTTCCGATGCTAGAAAAATTCAGTACGCTTTGGCGCTATACACGCAGCTTACATTTAGAATTTTGTGATTATAAGTCGTATAAATTCGAATGGTTTACATTTACCATTTATCGTAATGATAATAATAATATTAAATATATATGAGTTAATGTATGGAAATTATTATTTATAAGTGCTGAAAACGAGAAAACAACATTGACGACTCATAAAACACATCAGCAATATACGAGTTAGTCCACACACTTCACATACTACTAGCGTTCGATACAATTCCCAACATAAAAATAATTTTGCAATCAAAAGGGCAAAATGGGGTGTTAGATATCATTTGTGGCTATAATTATATATTTGGGCCTTTTCATTAATGTTCAACTGTTGCTTGATACTTGTTCACCCTTTTTTAACTCATTAGCTACAGCTGTCTGAACGAAGCTATATACTTGCATATGCCCACTTGGCAACGTACGCACACAAACGTGTTGACAAATGTGCGTCCGATTTTTTGGCGAAACGTATTTTTCTGTTTCATCAGATAAACGTTTATATATTGTTATTATTTTATCCAATACATTAATATATACCAGAGAAACTCCTTAAATATGAACTCTGTTTTTGAGTATATTAACAGAGATATTTCAATATTTAGGGATAATATCGAATTAGTTTACAGTGCCAGGAAAGAAAGTTTGAAAGCGTGTTATACAACACAGCTTATTTCCTAATTGTTTTATTTTTTTTTACACTCGCATAAAAATATGTATAATATTGGAATAAACAATATGGAATAATTACAAAATACAAATCTACACTTTCAAAAATAAGTGCGAAATTTAGCTAATCAAACGACTTTCCTACTATAACGCGTCAAAAGCAGTAACTACATATGCTCAAACGCCGCCAACGTCAGAGCAGATTATTGTATGTTCACTAAACTACACAAAATATGCTGTTAGCTGTTGCACGTTTGAGTAGCTCCTTTGTGTTAGTGTCTAAGGCAGTGCTTTTATAGAACAAATACAATAGATAGCTATCTCTTTTATCAATTAATCCGCTGTTTTTACCACTGCCTACTTTGATCAAAAACTCTGTGCACCTACTGATTTTACGCTGTGCACGGTATGCAGGTACTAGATAAATAGATTATGCACACATAGCCTCCGTGATCGAATGGTAAGACACTCGACTTCAAATCCAAAGGTCGCGGGTTTAAACCCGGCGTGCGTCAATAACTTTTATTTAATGAATACGTGTCACAACACATTAAATTTAAATAAAATAATATATAGGATATTTGCGTTTATTAACGTTGCTTGAAATGTATTTAGCCGTGTTCGGTGACCAGATATGAACAGCCAGGTACTTACAAAAACACACAGTGAAATACTAAATAAATTAAAAGAAAAAAAAAACAATTTTTGCGTAGGTATAATGGTATCCATACCTTTCCCATCTTTGTCACCGGCGTAGTAATTTGGTATTCTTCTGGTGAACGGCGCGTGCCGAAGTCAATTTCCTCTAGACAACGGCCAACGGGGACTATTTGTTATTTTGATTTGGGGAACTAATTGCCCAGATCCCACACCGAATTTAGATAAGTGCTAAGTCTGTGATTTGTTGACGTATGATTCCGATAAAAAATGTATGAAACGCAGCGATTTCATTGTTTTGTACGACATTTAAAAATTAGGTAAGAACAAACCTATCAGTTACTCTGAGATTAAGAATGATAATTTTTTGAAATCGTGGTTTCTTAATGAAATTAACTCACCCATGAAATCATCGTGTCCAGTCTTTCTTTGTTCACTTTGTTAAAAGACGAATGTACCTAGAAATAAAATGAACAAATAAAAAACGGTTCTCAATGTTGTACTGATACGAGTATACATATCTTAGCGCTGTACGTAAGAAAATGATATCAGTAACGCTCGAGTTATTTTCTTTAAAATTGTTAAAATTATCGTCAAGAAACACGCTAAATAACTGACTTACCGTCATATCGTTTCCTTCCAGGGGTAAGCAGAGAGGACGAACCGCCATACAACTCTGTCTTGGCAAACACTCCTTGCTTCATTCACATTTATACATCGTCTCATACATACTCTTCTGTTATCCTGACTCTTCACATGGGCCGATTCAAGTATTTGATTCACTTGATCGCGCCACGTCATCTTCGGGCATTCCCGACTTCTTCTTTAATTCCCTTTCGAGTCATATATTCTTTTCACAATCTTTCTTCGTTCATTTGCTCTATATGCCCAAACCATTTAATAGTCTCTTTACGCTTACATCAGTCTCGCATTCTTTCCGGATATTCTCATTTTTAACACGGTCATACATGATTTTACGCACACACGCCTCAGGGATCTCATTTCCACAGCATTCAGTCTACTTGTATCCTCCCTCTTACAGTTCCATGCCTCACTGCCATACATCAGGGTTGGTATAAGCACTTCATTGTGGACTGCTAGCTTCGCATCTTTTGTCATTTTTTTCGTTTGAGCCAACAGTTCAGTCCTTCATTAATGGAGTTTCCTGCATTTACCCATCTTTCAATATCTTTATCAGCCGTGTCTCATAAACATACTTCCTAAATACACAAACTCATCCACTTGCACCAAGTATTCATCATTCACAACTATTTGCACGCTGTTCTCGTACTCTCTCTTTCAAGCACCGTGACTCTGGGCTTTCTTAAATTCATAATTTCCGGATAATGTGTTAAAATTAATTTCGGTGTTAGTTATTATACAATAAAAGATTTGCATGCAGTAATTCATTTGACTGTGCCACTTCGATTTTATCCACTATCGTGCCCATCAAGATGTAGCAAGTATCACGATGGTGACTTTATTGTAATGCGTATAATAATTGGCAGTAGATGATTATATTTCCAACTTACTATTTAAGTTTTTTTTTTTGTCGGCACTTTCCACTTGGAGTAGAAAACTCGGTGCAAAGCAAATGCCACGGCCTCAACAAGGATCCTTGTGGTAAGTTCCTTACCTGGTCCATCTATCGGATATGGGGAGTACTGTACTTGTGGAAGTTACTTTTTGACGTTGGATTCGCGTGGAGAAACAGATGTCTTAATTTTAATGGTAATTCATTTCAAATAACCACTTTGCAATACGTAAAAAAATCCGTGACAAAAAGGTACTCTCTATACATTTTCGCTAGTCGTTCAATGCACAGCAATGTTGCCAGCGCTATAAAAAAAAACAAAATTACCCCATGATGTGGGTAATTTTTAAATAAGGGAAAATTTGGATTTGATTTAAGGAATATTTGAAGTAAACTTAAATAAGATCTTTATTTTCACGGCACCCCTTCAGAGATGGCGTCCATGTATTTTGCACAGTTTTAACGTATAGTAAATCCGGTGCTGGGTACTATAGTTATCTAGTTAGTATATGAGGCACCATTACCAAGAAAAAAATATCAAATATACAAGATAAAAAGTAAAGTCATAAGGAATATTTACCGTTTCCCATGGGATACTCATGACAAAGATGTATTCTCGCAGACACAAATTCTTATATTTACGATTCTGTTAAAATATAACATAACTGCCGTACAACAAATAATTCAACACTCATTACACACCAACATTAAACTCTCCTTTAATTCCAACATACACCAACACAAAACACGACAGCAAAATCAAATTCACTTATCGTCATCTACTCACACAACTAAAGTTGGAATTAACTCCTTACAATACTCGTATATCGCGTATACACAAATATACAACGCCTTACCCAAATAATTGAAACTCCCGGTTGCGAACAAAAAAAATTGGCCAAAGCATTAGGATATTTTCTTAACAGCTTTATAAATCAGTGATATACGAGTATGCGTTGCGACTACCACAAAGAACTACTTCATTTTGCGGCAGTTCAAATATCATTCTTTTTTCATTAAACTAATACTTCAATTGATGTTAGACTACAAAGAACTACTTTATTTTGCGGCAGTTCAGTTGCGAAGTTGAACTTCAAAGCCTACAAAGAAGTACTTCATTTTAAGTACTTTAATTGAAGTTCGACTTCAAAGATTACAAAGAACTACTCCATTTTGCGGTAGCGCACACTTCAATTGAAGATCGACTACAAAGATTTGGCGAAGAACTGGTTATTCTCCAGTGTTGAATTTTTTGTAGATTTGCTAGGAATTTTCAATTTTAAATCTTTACCGACTAGTGCTTTATTTTCGGAGAGAACTTTTTTCTAATTTGCTAGTATTTTTTTGGGGAGAAATTCTCGTCGATTTGCGAGTACTTTTCGATTTAAAATCTCTACCTATTGCTTTTTTTTCGGAGAGGAATGTTTGTCGATTTGCTAGTATTTTTCGATTTCAAACTCCTACTTACTTGTATTATTTTTTAGCGAGTTCGAATTCAATTGAAGTGTTCACTGCGAAGGGTTAATTTTAAAGAACTAGTAGTTCGTGAAGCATTCACAAACTTTTGAAGTTTTTCCCAACGCTAGACATATCCTTTTTTTGTGAAACCTTTATGTGTGTGAATATCTTTCGTAATGTATTTATGATGTTTTATTATTAATCTCTACTCTTATGAGTTTATTTTTTTATGTATTTACTCGTTTGTTTCCTTTTTTTATACTTGCTTTTTAAATTTGTATGTCTTTGTGAAAATAATATTTTATCCTTTACGAAATAAGTTTTTTTTAATTCCCTAGGAATAGCATATCAAAGTAATGTATTTTTTGTACCATATTATAATACAAATAATAACCTCTCCAAATCGAGTGTGCAGTGAGGTAAATTGAAGCTGAAGAGGGGAAAAGAAACGAGATTAGAAAGGTAAGGAAGTTGGTGATATTCCAATGTAGTAATGTACAACAAGCCATTTAAAACTAAGTTTTTATTTGGTTTAGAGATATCGTACTAGAATAATTCTAAAAAGTTTCCTGTGTTAAGTTGCTATATTTTATGTGCACAAAAAGAAGCCATGAATACAAAATTTCAAATGGCTTTAAGCTCGTAACTTCTAAGTTCAGATTCTAGATCTTACTACTTACTCTACTATTTAGTTCGTTGTTTATTTATTCGAAATACGTATGTAACTAATACCTCATTTTAAAATTATGTTCTGATTCGATGCTATTATACTATCGCTTGAAAGGCAAAAGGTCTTAAGCGACACTTTGGTCAAAACTGAGTTAAATATGCAGTTTTGTAAATTATTTTCTTCTGCGGCGAAGGCTTTGACTCTCGTTTGATTCTAAAGACTTTTGAGGCCCTTCAGCTATCTAAAATACATTTACGATTTGGGAAAAGGCTTGACTCAAGCGACACAATTTGGGCCTTTAAAAAAAAAATGTGTCGCTTTAAATAACTCAGCAAGAGCATTGAGTTACCTGAGTTAACTTTTTTTTTTAAATCCAACCAGGTACTGAAGACTTACTAATTTTATTGTAAAACAAACAAAAACTTTAAAGTGCTCAGGTGTAAACTTCCCAAAATAGCGCTTCAGCCCTTTTGCCTTCCTGGCGACGACGTTATAGGTGTGCTTGTTAAAACTTTCTGATACAATTCCTGTCAACGAGTTCCCTTTATTATATGTGTTTGAAAGCGCCTTACAAATATATTCCATCTGAAGAAGGTCTAAGTCTCGCGCAAAACCCCGAGAAATATTTACGACGAATGATACCCAAATACAAAAATTTGAATAACTCCGATGTCAATCGGTGCCCGCATTACGTATTCAAAATATCTTGCCTTTTAAAATTCAATTGAGACTCCAAATGGCAAAGCTATATACGTCTGGGTGAGCAGAATTTCCATCTCAATTTCTGATTTCATTTTTTATCCGTTCGCGGAAAATCTGTAAGTAATTCCTATAAGATTCCTACCCTTGTCAATTCAATTACACTTATCCGCCCTTTGCATGCTGCTTTATTTTAATTATGTCTCAAGAACTGAATGAGATAACGTAAGAAGAAGTAGGTTTTTAATGGTAAAACAATTGTGAAAAAATAAAATATTTATTTGTATTACTTGAGCATTAACTATGTAATAATTTCTAAGAATTTAGTTTTTAAATCGTTTTACTTTACAGTTTACATTTGTTATTTAATTTTAACAAATTTCTACCGGTTTTGAAACGTCCGTATTATCAACTAGGGTTTTTTAAATCTAACTTAAATGTAGAAGTACCCAAATAAGTTATTATTGTCATAGATTATTAAGTGGTATTAGTGGGGGTGGTGATTTGGAGGAGAGAGGGTGGAAAAAGTCTTAAAAAGGAAAGATTATAAGCATACGTTACTAACAAGGTGCTTTTATTTAGATAATTATATTCATTTTTGATTATAATGTTTTGTTAATTTATAATGTTTCTAAGGCGGCAAATTTAAAATACGTATTAATATTAGCATGGTCAAACGTAGTTTTTTCCTTTGTTGAAGCTATGGGTTTATAACGAATGATTTGGAAACTCTGAATATTTATTATTTCGTAGACAGAGTTTATGTTATTATTCCTTCATACTGAGCGTCACATTCATTACATTCGAAACGGAGTATTCCGGGTTTTAGAGTTTATTTGAAATTTCCTCTTGGAATAAATGTAAAATGCTGAAGAAATGAAATCTATTAGTATGTTAAATATTTTCAACGATAAGTCGCTCGTATAAATACGTTGTTTTTCATACATTTTGTTGACATTAGATTGACTGCTATTATTTCTACTATAAATGATTTTTTTTGTGACAATCTTTGTTTTTTTTTTCTTCTTATTAACTATGCGGCTATCCAACTCGGGTTTATCCACAAGGGTTATTTGTTTTAAAATATTTTTTTCGTTATTACAATTTTCATTACTTAAAGACACATTAATTGCTTAATCTATCATTGAGTTGAAGGAGGCAAGTTTATGAGACAGTGTATAAAATTATATAGAAGGTACTCGTAAAACAGTACAGTGAGTATGACGTGTTTAGGTTTTCTATAAATTTTAATACAATAAGATGTGCGTTTCCAAAAAAAAAGGATCTTATCCCAGCAACATAGTTTTTTTAAGATAGTTGAAGGAAACTGTTAGATGTTGTACTTGAATGACATATTTATGTTATCCTTGTGGTGTATTTATTAAGCTTTGAAAAATTACAATATATTTTCATGCATCAATACACGATTTTCAAAACATGATATTTTAAAAAACATTGTTTTAAATAGAATATCGCACAAGAGACCCAACTGCTCTTAACTCGTCTAGAGTCAGTGAGACTATGGTATCCTCGATCAGGGTATGCTGTGAGGCTAAAGGTATTGGGAAGGGGAAGGAGGTGGGGAAGAAGAAGGTCGGGAAGTACCTAGCTATTCAGATCTGGTCACAAAACACGGCTAGAGTCATTTTAAGCCATGTTTCAATTCTGAATAGTGGTCTTTCACCAGCTCGATACTTAAAGTATCTACCACTCTGGAAAGTGCCGCAAATACACAATACATTATTTTTAAATTATTTTAATGTGTTTTTAATTAAACCTATCTGATATAATCGTTTAGATCCTTTCTCCACTAAAGCAAAATTGTTTGATTAGTGAAACAATATTTTATATCGAAAGACGTATTTATTTGACCAATGAAAAAAAATTATATAAAAAATATATTATCGAAGGAAAGCAAACACTTTGTAGCTTGACATTATAATTTAAATAAAAAATAATTTTGTTTTAAGCCACTTTATTTATACACATATAACAATTCGACCGGTTTCGGTTAAACTTAACCTTCATCAGGAACGTATAAGTATGATACTTATACGTTCCTGATGAAGGTTAAGTTTAAGCGAAACCGGTCGAATTGTTATATGTGTATAAATAAAGTGGCTTAAAACAAAATTATTTTTTATTTAAAAAATATATATTAGACATTTTGAAAAATAATAATATCTTGCGAAATTGTTGAAAGCTACGAAAGAAGCTAGACACTTGTGGCTGAACGAAATTATGCAGTCGTCAGTTGACAGGTGTTCAAAATGTTCAAAAGCATAAGTATGGAGGACGTCTTGATAGCCGGGAGCCGAGAAACGTTCGAAACGAAGCCTTCCAACGTTCTTTGAAGAATACCCAGATGAAAGAATTCTTCCATTTTCAGCTGAGACATGAATAAATTGAATAATTTACGTAGCTACTTAGGAATATTTTGACGTCCTTGTTTTGACACATCATGTTCTACGGGAAAAAAACAGAACCTTGCTGGAATTCAACGCTAAACGAATAATAGGTACCCATGTTAGATTCGAAGCTGCGATAAAACGCTGAATGTGTTTTCAGCTTTAGACGAATTTGGAAAATAGTGGACTGTTGAACAATCAACTATACCACTTTGTGAAAATGTCTAATTAAATATGTTGAAAGATTTTGAAATGGAAGCAAAAATTGTTGATGATAAACGAAAAATAAGTATTAATATACCTATATGGTTGGCGCACATAAAAAAAATCCACAATGAAGTGCTTATACCAACCCTCATGTATAGTGATTTAATAAAACAAATATATAACTTTATTCCACTTTTATTTTATGACTGGACCGGTTTCAGCCTATGACGGCGATCTTCAGACTAGTGAACACGGACTAGTCTGAAGATGGCCGTCATAGGCTGAAACCGGTCCAGTCATAAAATAAAAGTGTAATAAAGTTATATATTTGTTTTATTAAATCATTAAAATGGAATTCCACCACGAATTAACAGTTTCAAAACTCATGTATAGTAGTGAGGCATGGAACTTTTTTTTTTTTTTTATATGAATACCGCACAAGAGTCTCAAATGCTCTCAACCGTCTAGAGCCAGTGAGACTATGACATCCCCAAATAGGGTATGTTGTGAGGCTGAAGATAGTGAGTGGGGAAAGGAAGGAGATTGGGAAGAGGCAGGTTGGGAAGAGCCTGGCTATTCAGATCTGGTCACCGAACACGGCTAAAGCCATTTCAAGCAACGTTTCGATTCTGAATGGTGGTCTTTCGCTAAGGCGATACTTAGATATCTACCACTCTGGAACGTGCTGCAAATGTACTTTATTTTTATATGAATTAAATGTGTTATGACACATATTGATTAAATAAAAGTTACTGGCGCACGCCGGGCTTGAACCCGCTACCTTTGGATTCGTAGTCGAGTGTCTTAACACTCGATCATGGAAGCCGTCAAACTGGCAGAGGAAGGATGAAAGAATACTGAATGTGTAGAAATGAGAGCCCTGAGGCGAGTGTGCGGTAAAACCATGTATAACCGTGTTAAAAATGTGGATATCCGGAAAGAATGCAAGGCTGATGTAAGCGTAATGGATAGGATCAAGAAGGAGACGCCTAGATGTTTTGGTTGTATAGAGCAAAATAACGACGAAAGTATTGCAATAAGAATATAAATCATGAAATTCAATGTTAGATTAAGTCGGGGACGCCCGAGGAAGACATGACACGATCAAGTAAATCCATGTGAAGAGTCAGAATAACAAAATAGTATGAATGATACAATGTATGAATGTAAATGAAGCAAGGAGTGTGTTTCAAGACAGAGTTGTTTGGCGGTCCATCCTCTCTGCCTACCACTGCGGAGAAATGACATGATGGTTACTTGTCATTAGAATTTATTTAATGGGAAAAATAATACAGTCAAAACGGAAAACCTTCTAATGCAAAAAAATACTAACTAAACATTCAGTAATGCAAATTAATTTACTGTCAAATTAGTTATATATCCTTTTTTGGTGTCATTTTGAAACACCTAACAGAAATGGTATGATGGTTATTTAGATAGTTAGTTAATTATGTCGATTTAGAATTTTTCTTTTGGTATCTTATCCGTTTGCGAATTTCTTATGAATCCTCTATACTCTCTACGGGAAGTCTCGCTTTGGGGTTCTGTGAGTCTTTCCCGAAGACGATGGCGTTTAAGTCATCTGCTTTGTGTACGTGTAACTAGGTATCAGGCTCAGAGCAAGAATATATGTGGAGAGAGAGCTACATAATTTTACCCAACTTGAACAAATTAACGACAAATCACTTTCTCCGGGTTTTACGTCGTAAACAGTGAGAATGAAAGAGACAAGACAAGTTCTCACATAATATACGAATAGCACCATCATTAGGTATGTAAGCATGTTTTCTGTCTCCCGTGTCTCCGGCATCTTCGCCCACTACGTTTTGTTATGCGACATAACAGGACATTACTCAACGGTTTTTTAGGTTATAGCTTATGTTTTTGTTTTATAACGATACTAGTGGTTATACAAATAAACAAAAACATTATGTCGACATATGCTATGAATGGATATATAAATATCCTAGCCCTAGTCTTAGCCACTCCAGAGTCAGGCGAAAATCATCAATATTGACTACAAAAGCGCTTCCTCCTGTATACTTTTGCTCTGAGGTATTTTTAGGTTTTTTTAGTGTTAAATAAATTGATTATTCTTCGTAACTGTATTCCAATAAATAAAAGTTTATAAAAACTGTTTTTTTAACGAACCACTAAACGTTAAATCGTTAGTTTCATCGGAGATGTAGCAGACAGGAAACGGTGCTTGTTTAGAAACTTGGCTCCCGGTAACAACTAACAAGTCGGCTGTTAAAGACTTTAAAGGCCCAGCGGATGCTGCCAGCACGTATCTAGAATAAGTAATTTTCATTCCGATTAACTAGTATTATAACCGTTATCAACTATTATCTTAACTGTACTTCAATACAACACAATAATCATAAATTGATTACTTCTATGGCGCCGTTTTCGTGGGAAAATCACCTCAAAGGCGTTTTAGAACGAATTTATCTAACCAATAACTAATGAAAATGAAATACTTTGTACAAGACCACAAACTTTATTTTTATTTTTATGACCATATAGTTTACCATATTTTTAATAATCAGTTAAATTTGTCCAGTGGTACAATATGGTACAATATTAGGTATATTTCTTGTAAACTCATAAAATTTCTCATTCTTTTTTAATCACCTTCCCAGTTGACGATTTGCCTTTTTCATTTCATATTTTCTGTATCTTTCACTCTATTCATTTGTTAAAATTTAAAATGTTATTCTTTTGTTTGTTATTTTATTTAAAAATGTGTTCTCCCTCCCTCCAAAAGTGTCCATTGGTAGGTAAATCAACAGATTTTCTCGCGGGTAGGGAATTGTTGAAGGGGATTGAAGGAATTTGTTTTTAGACATGAACAATTAAATTGTTGACGAACATAAAAAAAATATCATTTTTAAATCAGTATGAATGGGGTAAAAAATTTACGATAACGGGTGTCTAAAAAAGTTAGTTTTTAGTTTGGATCTAAGTTCTGCGGGGCTAGTTAGTTATGCATCTCAATTCCATAAGAAGCTTTCAGTTTATATTGATGATGTCAACAACTGTTATGGGATATTATTTTAAGAATTCCATAAACCTTAGAATGTGACACCCATTGTTTTTTTTGTTTCAACATTTTTTACAAAAAAAAAGAGTTTTTTACTTCTTTGAAAATCAAAAATACATAGTCCATATCTGAGAATAACGTCATATTTTTTTGTACGTAAAAGTAGCTCTAGTCACACCAACAAATCGTTTTAGGAATCAACATTAAAAAAAATATATGGATAAAAAGATAATTAATCGACCTCTTTTAAGTTTTTAAGTTCTTATCAACAAAAAAACACGAATGACGTTATTAATGTGTCTACGAAACACCCTGCGTGTAAAAAACCTTAATTAATGCGTTTGTACTGCCGTTTACAAAAAAAGTATGGCACGATTTTATTGCATATAAAAGCTTAAAAGGTTAATAACTTTGCTAAAAAGACGAATGAACTTCAAAACAAGCGAACGCTTCGCCATTTCCCCGTGACATAGAAAAACATATGAAAGTACTTAGGGAACGAGTCGTGACCGTGTTGCTAACCGGTTGTACCACAACAACATTTGTACCATGCTCTTTAAAGTTAAGTTAGACTCAAACGAGAAGTTGCAAAAACATGGGTGAGTGTAGGGATGAAGCAAACATCCATGTTTTAATCACAATAAAAAAGCGTCATATCTCAAAAGTCCATAAATCAATAAAGCAAATTATTTTACATGTGCTTTTCTTCGAGACAAGAGTGTAAATTTGGGCGGCTATACAATATATCGATCATTGACGTATCGCGATGCTTTTTGTAGAATATGTGTTCGACTAGCTATTGACTTTATGTCGGGTAAATATGATTTGTGGCGCAATGTAGCAACGTTCATTATTCATTTCATAAGTGGACCTAGTTGAATAATTTGGCAAAAAAACTCCCACATCGCGAAAAAATGTTATTATGATGCACTATTTGTAATAAAAAAAACTTTTACTGATCCGGCTCGAAGGACCGGTTTTGAAGTCCGAAGAATTTTGGTCTGCCTATATGAATCAACCATCATTGACATGTTAATACGAGTAAACCAGCCCGTACGATGACTGGAAGGAAATAATATTCGGCAATGATGTACTCGTATGTGGGTTGTTGTTATAGGTAAAATGAACGTGGGGTGATATATAGAAGAATTTGAGGAATTTCTATAAAATTTGATTTAGTTCCTCATTTTTAGAGCGTAGAAAAACGATCTATATTAACGACGTAGATTTTTTAACCAGGTGATTTAGCTTAAAGGTGGTTGGTACAATGTTTTATTATGACTAAGTGGGTATCAATATACGTTTGTTAAGTTTTTATCAATTTTACTCCTTTGCTCTGTTATTTTTAGATATTAAATGAAATAAATGCAATTATTAAGTTACTTTTTTGGATGATAATTTCATTGAGATACTGCATTATGTTAGGTCAACGGATCTGAATAATATTAATAATTTTCCACACTATCATCTGTACGTACGTCCCTAATGTATATAAACACCTGAGCACTTCATTTTTTTAATTTTATTTACAATAAAATTCATAAATCGGCACCTGGTTGGATTTTTAAAAATAAAGTTAATTCAGGTAACTCAATACTCTCGCTTACCAGTTTTCAGTTACCTGAAGCGACAAAAAGCTATAAAAGTCCCAAACTTGTGTCACTTGAGTCAAGCTTTCTCCTAAATGATAAATATATTTTAAATGGCTTAAAGACCACAAAAGTCTTCAGAATCAAATGAGAGTTAAAGTTTTCGAAGGAGAATTTTTTTTTGATCAAAACTGCATTTATAACTCATTTTTGACTAATATATTGCTTAAGCCCTTTTGCCTTTCCAGCGACAATATTGTTACAAATAGCATGGTTCTACTGACCCTAAATATTGAAATCCTCTTAAGTCAAAATATGAAAACTTTGCACGCATTACAAAATAAGATCTTCTTTTTATCCATTGGTTTTATCCAAGTTAGTGGAACATCGAAATTTCGATGTTTGGGAAATAGCTGCATCCCTGCTGTATCGCATCGAACTGGAGTGGTCTCGTATACTATCAGGCTAGAGGTAGTGCCGTCTCCCTTCACATCGAGACTATCATGCAGCTGGTTGGGATGCTCTCCCATTCACACAGGGACCCACTTTGCAAGTTACTGGTGTATTGGCAATCGAGATCCTTGAATAGGGATGCATCTCCTTTTTTGTGTCGGGAAGGAAAAGTTTACACGAATAGCTCTTACAAGCCGAAAGGATATTAGATATTATGACATTTATCGAATAAATAAAATAAGGACGTTTTTAGTGGCGATTCTACGTCTGTAATTTTTATGTTCAATAAAAATTTAAAAAATATACTAATTTCTGAGAATTTAAGGTATTTAAAAAAATATTTTTAAATAGTTTTCTGTTTATGTAGAGTTTACTCGTACTTGCAAGAGTGGATAGAATGATGTATTTTTTTCCGTAAATACCGCAAAAGTCTCAACTTCTCCCAACCGTCTAGAGCCAGTGAGACTATGACATCCCCAATCGGGGTATGTTGTGAGGCTGAAGGTAGTGGGGAAGAAAGGGAGATGGGAAAGAGGAAGAGAAAAATTGGGAAGTACTTGGCTATTCAGATCTGGTCACCAAACACGGCTAGAGCCATTTCTGACGTCAACTAAATCTGCTTAATTTTCTGTAGTTTTTTCTTTGGCAATCTGCGGTCGTACTCAGTTAATTGACAGATTTTGTCGAAAAAAAATTATTGGTATTTTTGTGCTAGGGGTGGTGAAATCATATTAGGAGTTTGGGGTTAGGTAATTTTAAATTGATAAAAGAAGGAATCAAATTGTAATATTTACTTGGGATTGTGAATATACCATGAAAAATATTAGTGTTTTATCGTTTTCCGTCAAAATTTTATTTCTTTCCTAGGGTTTTAGTTTTGTATTCTCTAGGGTCAATTTTCAAACAATCAGTTACAAACAAGTTTCATCCCTATCTAAGTTATTCCAAATGTGCATTAATATAAAACATTCTCTAATTAGCAGATTTCCGCGTTTTAGAGTAGAAACGTCAAACCTGCAAAAAAAATCAGCGTTAATGGAGCTGCTCTTATGATGTGTCTCATTAACCGGTTTTTCCTGTCCCGAGTACCGGTTTGCAAGACCGAGGCAAGTCGCCCGACAGCCTGCTGCTCGCCCGTCCGGTCTCCTTCCCTTACCCTTCTGCCTCTCCTCGCGCCATCTGTGCGTGCTCCCAGAAACTATGCCTTTTTCCGGTCATCGCCGCACCGGGGTCCGGCGTTATGAAATCATTGCAAAGGGCTTAATGTGGCATCAGATAAGTGGGGACCTGAGGATGTATTGATTTGAACTTTTGATGAATGATTTCCTGCCAGTATTTTTTTTCCTTTCTCATGATGATAACTTCATTTTATTCCCTCCCTAATATTATCGAATGAGCTCAAATAAAAGTTAATTATAACCACAAAAAACACTGACTAGAAATTTTCACGATAAGTACTTGTATATAAACATATAAACAAAAAAATGGCCCACAGTAGCAAAAGGCAGCTCGCTCACCGGGTAGAAAAGATGATCTTCTCGTGAATGCACCTCCAACCGCAGTTTACACAAAAAGAGGGACAAATATTCCCTTGCACTGTTTAAAACTTCAACAGTTCTATAAAAAATGTATAAATAGTTAATACCGCACAAGAGTCCCATCTGCTCTCATTAGTCTAGAGTCAGTGAGACTATGGCTTCCCCAAAACAATTGGGATATGTTGTGAGGCTGAAGGTGGTGAGGAGAAAAAGGAGATAGGAAATTGAAAGGTTGGTAATTACCTGGCTATTCAGATCTGGTCACCAAACACGGCTAAAGCCATTTTAGGCAACGTTTCGATTCTGAATGGTGGTCTTTCATCAGGGCGATAATTAGAGTATCTACCACTCTGGAAAAGAACGATATATAATTATAAGGTTTTCATGCAACTGAAAGGAAACACCTGCAAATAAACATTTATAACACTTTCAACATCATCACGATGTTATATCGCTATCGTAATTTTTTAACGAAAAATACCATTTTTTACAGTTGCGTAATGAACAAACATTGAGTCTTTGCAAAAAAAGAGATAAAATATGACATAATTTGAACCTTGTTAGTAGATAAAAGAACTGACTGACCAAAAAGTCAGTTTATCAAAATGTTAACTTATTTGCCTGAATATCCAGCTCTAAATAAAATACGCATTTTATAAAGGCCTTTTTACGTAATTTCGCAATAGATTTTCAACCATTGAAAGTATGGCATCTCCGTTTTTATGAGACTGAAAGAAGTTAAGAGTGATAAGAAAAGGAAAGATGAAGGATTTTACTCAATGACTTTTCAGTGCTATTACTAAAACTAGCAACCATTTCAAGCAAAGTTTCGATTCTGAATGCCGATCTATGACCAAGTGATGGCAAGAATAAAACTTAGGAAAACAATTTTGTATTTTTCGTTTGTTTGTCTTGTAATAAAATTTAGATACTTATGTTCTACATGTAGCATGCATCTAGAGATATGATCACATGAAAATCCATTGGGTTCTTAAATATCGAAAGATTAAAATAAATTCTTAAGTCAAAATGTTATCAATCGTTACTCGTGCTCAATAAATATCATTATTACAACACTTTTTTGAAGATGCAGTAAATGCACATATATAACACTATTCTCATACCACTGTGATAATGATATATGACCCGTTTATAATATCGTCGACGGGAAGTTCCCGCAAAGCGCCCGCCGGTAGACAAGTTCACAATTCGGCGCAGACAACCGAAAGCTTTTCTTCCAAAAGCTCTGCTCAACTTTAACCACGAACAGTGTTCACCGGACAAGTTACGTTGTCTGCTAAAATCTTTACATAAACTTACATGCAAACTACCCTCTCTGTAGGGTTTATTTTGGCTCACTTAGGTGGGGGATGTTAAAAGCAAATAGTATTTCTTCGTTATTTTTTCGTACCCACCAAGAAGTTGACCGATAAAAATAATAATTTTATGGAATTACCTCTCGCAGAAAGCAACAATTTATGTATCGTAAGGGCTACTGTTGAATCAAACTGAAATATTTTAAATCGAATTACCTTTTAATTAAACATTTTTTTTAAAACTACATTTATATTGGTTTGTTTGCTGATATTATTTACGTATATCCATAGTTTTAGTCTGCCTTATATTATTTAACATTTTTTAATATTTCCGAATAATTTTCTTTCTTCACCAACATTACTATCTTAATTTGACCAAAATATTGATAATTTTTCCTGTTGAACGATTAATCAATTATTTTTTTGGCAGATACAAATATTTTTTAAAGCTCTTAAGCTCATGATGGAAATAACGTTTCCAATCAAACCCAGATATTCAAGATAGAAGAAGATTTCAATCCCGTCAAAGCTAACCATTTGAGAGCTTTTACCGCCCCATAATCACATGGCTATTTTAAATTTCTGTTTTATCGATTAATCATAACAGTTAGTAGGTATTCGTGTTTATAATTTGGCAAAATTCCAAGCACAAAAGTCAATCGTTCACTCGAAAAAATCAGTTGACTGCAACATTCAAACTTACAAATCAAATCCGCAGGAATCAGTTCAAAACAACATTTGAACTTGCGCGATTCAAAATGTTGGTTGCCTCGTTCCATCACGATTTCAAAAACAGATTCGATGTTTTGTTTTTCGCAAAACGATGGCATTCGTTTTACAATTTTGAAATTTAAAGTCTGCATGTGACTAGCGGTTGCAGTAGCCGGCTAAAGTTCCTTGCCGATTGATAGCAAAATGCATCCAGCTTTGGATACAGCGAAAGTTTGCCCACCAGTTTTTTCATTAACTCTCTGCCAAGAATAGAGTACGCGGACGGAATAACTGACGGATCGTTGTTCACTGGAAGCGAGTTTTTAAATTTGTTTTGTAACTGTTGTGTGTTCATAGCGAAAATTCACGTAGAGTAGTTTTGAATAATAAAATATGTGTTGCATTGTTTCGTATTGTTTTTTTACTGTATGGTTATTTTAATAAAGATATCAAATTCGTGAACTATGTATGTAAATATACCGAATGTGCAAAAACCAATTATTTCATCGTGAATACCGCACAAGAGTCCCGACTGCTCCCCAACCGACTAGAGCCAGTGAGACTATGGCATGACTAATCAGGGTTTGTTACAAGGTTAAAGGTAATAGGGAGGAGAAGGAGATGAGGAAGGGGAAGGCTGATCTAACTCTTCAGATCTGGTCACCAAACACGGCTTAAGTCATTTCAAGGAACGTTTCTATTCTAAATGGTGGTCTTTCACCGGGGCGATATTAAGAGTATCTACCACTCTGAGTAATAAAATCAACAACATATTTCTAATAATGTTAAATTCTAAGCTAACCATGACGCCATTACTCCGCAGAGGTAAGCAGAGAGGATCAGCCGTCATCCAACTCTGCCTTGGCACACACTCCTTGTCGGCCTCCATAGTCGAGTGGTAAGACGCTCGGCTACGAATCAAAAAGTCGCGGGTTCAAACCCGACGTGCGCCAAAAACTTTTATTTTATCAACATGTGTAATAACACATTTAATTCATATAAAAATAACAAAAAGTATATTTGCGGCACGTTCCAGAGTGGTAGATACTCTGAGTATCGCTCTGGTGAAAGGCCACTATTCAGAATTGAAACGTTGCCTAAAATGGCTTTAGCCGTGTTTGGTGACCAGATCTGAATAGCCAGGTACTTCCAAACCTTTCTCTTCCCAATCTTCTTACACTCCCCAGTACCTTCAGCCTCACGACATACCCTATTTGGGGATGCCATAGTCTCACTGGCTCTAGACGGTTGAGAGCAGTTGAGACTCTTGTACGGTATTCATATAAATAAACACTCCTTGCTTTATTCACATTCATACACTGTCTCATTCATCCTCTTCTGTTATCCTAAATCCTTATATTTTTTATTAAATTGCTACTCCCGGATAGAGTAGAGGATCCGAGTTCGAGTCTCGGTTGTGACCATTGTCTTTTCACTTTCAGGCTTTCTCTGTTTCGTAATTGTGTTGTTGATAATTCAATCAATTTGTTATTTTGCTGACCGCAAATAGAGGGACATTGATATTGTAACAACACTTTCAAAGTAATCGCAAAGGATTGGCAGCATTACCCGGTGTTGATTTTAAAACCAATATGATTTGATTCAAAATGTCCTTTAATATAGAGTGAATACGTTTTTTTTTCTCTATGTTCATTCATCACTATAAATGCGGAACGATATTTTCTCACGATAGACTTAATAATTCTCTACAACAAATCCCGTAAAGTTTACGCTCGTTCCCAAGCTATACGGTTCTAAACTTAAATAATTTGAAATGCACATTTGCCCATGGTCATTGATATAGAATACACTATATAGGACCCTCCAACTCTAAATACGACCTATTTTTGACTGGTTTGAACAACCTTTTCAGATTATAGGAGCAAGGAAACATCCATTGTCATCTTGGATACGCCGAGATTAGTACGAATATACGTAAAGTATAAATTTCATAACAATTGTGAACCATCCGTAGCTTTGGTTTTATAAAAAATTATTTATATTTCTTGTATTCAATTTGTAGAGCTCAATTTGAAAAAAAAATATAATTCAATTGAATTAAATTAAAAATTATACTCATTTAGTTCTGCTAGTTTTATGTGACAGCTATTTTGGCGTTTGAGGCCGTTATAAAACTTGCACTAAGAACAAATACTAAAGCTAGCAGGACTAAATAATAATTTTATATTTTTTTTAAATATATGACAGTTTCTTAAGCATAGTTCACTCATAATTTTCCATATAAAATAAAATTTACTCTAATATTTTTAGGTTGGCATAAAAAAATTTAAAGTATTAAACAGCGTAATCAAAATATTTGTAATCGATTTCATTTTATTAAACAAATTACCAAATAATATAAACTAATTTTGTTTGACGATTTGGCATTCATTTGGCAAACGATCCTTTGTGTGAAGTGATTTTGTTTTGTTGTATCCGGAGACTAATATATATATATATATATATATATATATATATGTTGTTTTATATTTGTTCAAACTAATAGTTGCAACTAAAAATAAATTAAATAACACTTTATTCTAAGCCACGAATTTATTATATTTAACACCACTCGGTTTCGCTTAAATCAAGCTTCGTCAGGGTACATAGAATAACTGCCCATTTAATAAATGCACTAAGCTGCACATATAATAAATGCCCTGACGAAGCGTGGTCTAAGCGAAACCGGTTGGCGTTAAAACATAATAAATTTATGGCTTAAAATCATGTGTGTTTTTATTTCAATATAATGTCAAGCCACAAAGTGATTGCTTTTTATGATTTTTTTTTGTTACTACGTATACTTAAGTCACTCCCATCTCAGTTGTAAAAATATTACAATTCAAATTCGTATGAAAGATTGAAATGTTCCGTTCATTTTGAAATTGAACTCAATACTTATAATGTGGTGTTTTTAAGTATGCATTGAGGGTGTATCTGGTGTTCTTTATATCGAGAGACTGAACGCATAAATCATTCGCCTCTGCTCAGCATTATTTGTGAGGAATATTGAGTATTTACCGCGGTTAGAACGTCGAAAACAAAATAATGAATAGCCCTCAGCTTACGTGCATTGTGGAGTCATTCAAATAGCTAACAGTCATAGGACAGAATGCTTTCGGAATAATAACAGGAATTATTATAGTGTCAAAACGCTTCCCATGACGCCCACACGCCATCTTTGTGTCAATTGGAGTATTAAAGTAACACCGAGATTTATAAACATGATGTAAAACTATGCGGGGTAAGAAACCAAAGCGTGGAAACTAGCGTTACGAAAAACTTCAATGTTTTGTGAATGCTTCACAAATTGCTAATGCTTTAAAATGAACACTTCAATTGAAGTCGAACTCGCAAAAAAGAGATTTGAATTTTTCCGGTTATTTGTTCAGTTCTTTTTGGAACCGGTTCCTCGCCAAAAACAACACGTACTAGTCGGTAGGGATTTAGGCGGTAGGCTTTGAAGTTCAACTTCACAACTGAACTGCTGCTAATTGAAGTAGTTCTTTGTAATCCAACATCCGTTGAAGTATTTGTTCAATGAAATGAATTGAATGAACTTAATGAAATGAATGAATGCTAAAATGAACTACCAACTTCAATTGAAGTATTTGTTCAATGAACAATGAATGATGTAGGAACTGCTGCCAAAAGAAGTAGGTCTTTCAGAGCGGTCACAACGCTAGTATTTTTTCCCAAATACTCGTATACTACCTAATCCCCACGTAAGATGATATGCTCATTTTATGTTTTATATTTTACCCAAGCATTGTAATTCTGTTTTAATTTAGTACATATTTATTCAACCCTGAATTAGGTTCATTTAGAGCTGAAACCGGTTGGTGTATGTGTCCAAGAAATTGGTGTTAAGGGCCAGCACTCAAGAATGACGCTAAACGTCACTTTGTAGCATTCTAATACAAACAATACTAAAAAAGATTTATATGCAAATTTTCTATGGGTAGTTAGAAAAATGTCTGAGGTTTCCAGTAAATACATTTTGTTAACTGTAATCCTTTACATTCTATGAAAAACATACTGAAATATCAGTCAAAAGTGCAGTTTTAAAACCAGCTAAGGCATTTTTGAACGTTTTATCTAAAATTCCAGTATTCATTTCATAAATAATTAAAAATATTACTGATTAAGAATTGTGTTCACTGGAAACCTTAGACGTTTTCCTAACTACCCGTAAAGAATGGACATATAAAGAATTTGTAGTTTTACTTGTACTAGAAAAGCAATAAGTGGTATTTTTTGGATGCTGACCCTTAAAACAAAGATACTGCTGTCGCAAATTTAGTTATGTCTTACCTCAAAGTGAATGGTTCATGTCAAAGCTCAAAATTAATTAGTTTGGCAATAGGATTTTAACCCTTTTTGTGACTGAAGAAAAATACACATTTTTTAAATTGAAATGAAGGTTTATTTTACAGTATATCATTTGCTGAAGTTTGCTGGACCAATTTTATGACGTAATATATTTCGACTTAGTTCGAGACTTGGGGAAGTGGATACAAATTTCACCCAGTACCATCTTTTCTTGGGATTTTCAATAAAATAGGTGATTAAAAATAGTAATAAGTTTACAGATGATGTACTTTGAACACAACAGTACATCATATTTATCATTTAAAATGATTAATAAATAAGAAAAAGCTTAAAAAAATCATAATGAGGGTACCCGGGTACTCTTTTGGTCATCAGAAGTTGTAAATTATACTTATTCGTTTTCCGCTAACATACCACCCTCCATATTACCAACGGTTATGTTCAATTGTTCATTTTCACTATTGTGGAGAAGTCAGGAAGTTTCAGTCAGTTAGACTTACTGGAACATTTAAAAAAATCTATGTCGAAAACCAAAGAGGGTACCTGGGTACCCTTTCAGTCATATAAAGGTAAAATACATTAAAAATATAAAATAAAATATAATACAATGAAAATAAAGATTTTCTTAATACTTAGGAAAATACATTTTATTAAAATTCACATATCTTAAGAAACTAATAGACTATTACACCATACATTCCATATGCACTGTGTTAGAAAGTGTCGATTTAGACAATCAGAACAGATTGGAAAGTAAGAACCTAACTATTTATTTACTATGTACGCCCGTAAAAAGCCTTAACACAGATATTTCCACTTTGAAAAAAATAATATACTTTGAAACAATGCAAAAATATTGAATAAGTAACACAAAATAGTATCGGATAGCTGGTATATCCAGAGTTAAATAGTTTGATCGATAAATTGACTTTACTATATTAAACTATATTAATGTACTAACGTACTAAATATATCAAGAACATCGGAGTATTTCTTTCCAAGATATTAAATCGTCACATAGGAGTATAATATTGCGAGGTTGAAATATGATTATCAAAAAAATATAGTAGGCACTGTCTAGAAAGTGTCATGCCACGTACATGAAATGCAATTTAATAAAGCAATTCAGATGTATAAAATATTGAATTCATAATTTTAACAGTCGAGGTTACTTAACATAACTAAAGCAATTTCACGTAACGGATCTATTCAGAATGGTCGTTTTTCACCAAAATGCTACCGAAGTAATTTTTCATTCTGGCATTAAAGGTGGGTGGTAGAAGGTACTTATTTAACATGTGAGAAAAACCTTTTTTAAATTTGCTTTCGCCGAGTATTGAAACCTTGACCTCTAGGTCGGTACCCGAAAAACTTTTAACTAAGTTGAGTCGTTCTTCATTATCATCACTATTTACACATCTCGTCATTTATCTAATATTTAACACATCGTCGCTGGAAAGGCTTAAGCGACACTTGGTTTGAAATAAAGTTAAATATGCGCTAATAATAATTTATGTTTTATTGATATGTGTCATAACTCATAACATATTTAGTACAAACAAATAATGAATGATATATTTGCGGCACGTTCCAGAGCAGTAGATACTCTAAGAAGCGCCTGGTGATAGACCACCATTTAGAATTGAAACGTTGCTTGAAATTTCTTTAACCGTAATTGGTGACCTTAATTTTCCTTGTTCCTATCTTCACTATATTTAGCCCCACAACATACTCTAATCCAGCTCTAGACAGTTGGGAGCAGTTGGTACTTTTGTGCGGTATTAACTTTAAAATATATATATATTTTTTTTTTCCCAACATTCTGAAGCCACTAAAGCTATGACACCTCAAACTGAGTTATGTTTGAAGGCTGAACGTGCTCCCCAACCCCTTCCTCAAAAATGCATTACTTATTATGTGTTTTACATATTTCTTCTGCTTTTCGTTTTTAAAAACATTTTCTTTGATAACTGTAATATATTGCAATATCTTATTAATGTAAACCTTATTTTATAACCTGTACTTTTTTATGTTTGTACAAAAAGCAAACATTTTTAATTAGAAGAAATTAAAAAATAACTTTGTACGAGACCACGAATATTATTTTAATTTTTATGACCAACCGCTTTCGCTTATTCTAAGCATCATCAGGATACAAAATTAAACTTAACAAAATAAATAGACCATTGTGTTATATATACACACAGAGGGAGAACAAATTAAAATATATAATCACGAAAGAATGAGAAAACGATAGAAAAATATTTTAATAATAACAAATTTTATTAGAGTTTTAATTTATATATTAAACCTCGTTATAAAGCTTCGCATCCGAGATTCCCAAAACACGGATATATTACTTAATTTTATAAATCACACCAACAAGGCAACATATTTTTACCCACGTCCTACCTTTTCTACGAATCCAGCTAGAAAATAAATGTATAAAAGCTTGTATCCACGGGGTATTTTTTTCATCGTAGATAAACTAGAACCCTGTAATTGCAGAGCCGCTCAGTGTTTACTCACTTCAAGTCGTAAGCGGTAAACGTGTATCCATTATTTGTTATTCCGCCGCCGAACAAAGAAAACCTCAAAATGATTTCGGGAAGAAAAATAAGGGAAGTGAGGGGGGTTAAGTTTCGGGGCAAGAGCAAACACAAAGGGAAATTTCGGCTGAAAAATCACTTTCGGTCGAACTAAAGAAGTTCGACGCTTCGGGCTGAGATTAGCTGATGGAAAAAAGAGGCATAAGAATAACGCTTTACTATAAGGGTCATAATCGGTGTACATTTTCATAATAAATGATTTATCAAAATTGTAATTAACCTTGGAGTAACGATGTAGGGAGGTATAGCTAATATTTTTACACAACCCATACAAATTTGCGATAAATCGCTATCTTCGGGTTTTTACGTCGTATACCGACCATGAAGTAGAAATAGATAAGAAAAGTCGTCACATAATATCAAAGAATTTCTAAGTATGTAAGGATGTTCTCCGTCCGCGCTAACTTCACATCATCGAGTCGCACAACTTACGTCAACGGATTTTAAGGTTATTTTCTATATTTGTGTCGATTAAAATGCTTCCAGTGGTGATACAAATAAATCAAACATGATGGTGATAATATATGTGCTTTGCGTAAATGTTAAAAAAAAAATACCAAACAAAAATTATAAAACATCACCTTTCAGGGTATCGAACTTAAGAATTTTCACATTTTTCATGATATAAAGACATAAAATTAACAAAAAGTTTTCATCGTTTTTTAGACAAACATGCTTTTATTATTGTTTGTGTGATGTTTCGACTTAATGAATCATTTTAATGGTATATTGATATTGTTTTGTTTAATGTCTTCAAATATATGTATTCAAAATGTCAGAATTCCATGTGGGCAGTAACTAATAGGCTATCCAACATCCTTTTTTATATCTTTGTCTTTTTCTATCGAGTCAGTATAAAGTTAACCGACGTGACTACACTGTTTCGTAAAGACATCTCTCAATTTTCTCCTAGGAGTTAGCTATATAATATAAATATCGTTAAAATATGGTAGCATAAAATCGGAAGCAATTCAAATATTTATAATTTTCAATAAGAGTATGAGATCGTTTATAAATGCCGCTTCCTAATGAGGTATTGATGGCTTGATTGGCTGTACTACTCCCGTATAGAGTAAAAATTCCGAGTTCGAGTTTCAGACATGAACATTGTTTTTTTTTTAGTTTCTAGTTTTTTTCTGTTTCATATTTGTGCTAAATAATAATATATTATTTAATATTATTTCGATACTTGATAATAAATTATTTACTCATTTTAAATGATTGGTTCCCCGAGGCGAATGTGGACCAAAATCATTCAAAATATGTTTATTAAAATTTTTGATACATTTATAACATTTGACTGCCTCCGTGGTCAAGTGGTAAGACGCTCGATTACGAATCCAGAGGTCACGGGTTCAAACCCGGCGCGCGCAAATAAATGTTATTTGAATAATACGTGTCATAACACATTTATTAATATACAAAAAACTGATCTGTACTATAGTATATTTGCGGCACTTTCCAGAGTGGTAGACACTGTTAATATCGCCCTGATGAAAGACCACCATTCAGAATCGAAACATTGGTTGGAATAGCTTTAGCCCTGCTTGGTAAACAGATCGGAATACCCAGGTACTTCCTAACTTTTTTATTTCCCATCTCCTTCTCATCCTCACTATCTTCAGCCTCACAACATACTCTAATTAGGGATGCCAAAGTCTCACTAGCTCTAAACAGTTCAGGACTCTTGTGTCCTCTATTCTTATAAAACAAATATAAAAAGTTAGCATTACCGATTAATAACAATAATAATACAATAATATTAAAAATACAATAAGAGGAGGCATATCTCAATGTTACGAGTCGGATATACAAAAAACCAAATACCGTAAATTCACATATACCTATTTAAAATCGAGTTAATTTTGATTCCGTCGTATAACACGCCATCTAGGAGAGCAAATAGGTAGGATTAAATATCGCCTAGATATCTGTGGCTGCGCACACGGTTCTTGATAGTCAGTAAACAGTAAACACCCCATACGGCACATTGCGCCGTTCAAATATTTACCGTCAACAAAAAATATCGCCCCTATTTGCCCTCGCGTCGTTTGACAAACGAAGGGACGTAGCACGTAGCACGTAGCGCAGAGCGTAGAGCGTAGAGCGTAGAGCCTACACGGGGACGGTACAGCCTCGCAGGATGTACAAGATATATTGTTCAATACGAGGCGCAAGTACATGGGAGGATTAATGTGGACACGGTTGTATTAGAGATTCGCTATGTTTATTTGGGTTTCTGGCATTTTCAAAATTAAGTTTTAGGTTTGAACAAAAGAATTCATTCTTACAAACCTTTTTTAAAACTCTTTTTGAAAGAAAGACAAACATTCTTGGGTTACGAACTAACTTACAATATTTTATTTATATTCTCCGGCTACTATTATTATAAACGGAAAAAAATACTTGTACAATGATGAATAACTTAGCTGGTAGAGGATTGAACCTGTGACGCATCATTGGGAATCCAACGCAATTATCCATGCAGCTACTAACCGGTCAAATATATTAAGTATCATCACGCCCTTAACCCGAAGCTGTATACAGAAAGGATTGTCTTTTACGCATTTCTGTCTCAGCACACACTTTTTGGTTAAGTTACATATTCTTATGTTATTTTATCTCTTTAACATGACTTAATCTAAGTATTTGATAAACTTAGTCGTGCCTTGTCTTCCTCGGATGTCTCCCACTTCTACTGCCACTCATTGTCACGCCATGTGTTATCCGGGTGCTGCCTTCTCCATTCATCCACGCTTTATGTCAAAATCACCTCAGCTCTTCTTTGTTAATCTTGCACATTACGCTTATATCAACTTTGCGTTAATTCCGGATTCAAAATAAGTGATATTTCCTGCATGGTTTTACCATATATTCGTCTCATTATAATTTTTCATACAAATGCAAAAAAAAACATTACAAGTCTTCAAAACAGTTTTTTTTTTGGGCTTTCCTGCTCAGAACTTAACTGTCGCATTTAACACCGGTTAGTGGTCGAGTGGCCAAAGCGTCAGATTCCCACCCAGGCGTGCGTTGCGTGCTTGATTCTCTGATACTTAAGTTACCCGTCATAGCACAAACAATATTTTACGCCAATAATTATGGAGTGAGGAGGAATTTAAACACTGTCAGTTTATTCTAACCCGGAAACGTTTTTCTTTCTTTAAAAACATTGGTTGGAATAGCTTTAGCCCTACTTGGTGACCAGATCTGAATATCCAGGTACTTCCTTACATTCTTATTTCCCATCTCCTTCTCATCCCCACTATCTTCAGCCTCACAACATACTCTAATTAGGGATGCCAAAGTCTCACTAACTCTAAACAGTTCAGGACTCTTGTGTCCTCTATTCTTATAAAAAAAATATATAAAAAGCATTACCAATTAATAACAATAATAATACAATAATATTAATGATACAATAAGAGGAGGCATATCTCAATGTTACGAGTCGGATGTACAAGAAACAAAATACCCATAGATTCACATATACCTATTTAAAATCGAGTTCATTTTGATTTCTACACATTGACGAACAGCAAGGTTGTACTAGAATTAGTAAAAAAATGACGTTGTAGTAACTTTTTCGTTGTCAAACGCAGTAGATGGTGAAATCGAATCTATGATGTGACGTATTTTATATTTTTGCCTTTACCGTCGCGTGCCTTCCCATATGAATTCATGTCGCCATCAAAACAAATCACCACCTTTGACGATCACGCGAAGATCCCTTTTCTCGGAATCCACAATACGGTATATTCAGAATTCAAGCATCAATCAAAGTTTGCGCCACATAATTCGCTTTCTGTCAATTCCGACGATAAACTCAAGTTTCATCAGAAATTTTACATATTATTTCTTTCAAAGAAAAAAGTTTCCGAAATTCTCGAAATTGGTGTGTTCGCATCATGTATTAGGTTATTTTAAAAATCTGAATAAATTTCGGAAACTCGTGTCATCATTTCGGTATACATTTTAAACTTTATTGAATTACGTAGGTTTTTATCCGTAACGTTATTACTTCGATGACTCGTGGGGAAATAAGGTTTTGAACCACCCTTCTTCCTTTCAAGTTGGTGATAACTTCGAAATATTATTAATCCAAAAAAAAGTGGAAGCTACTGTAAAAAATTCTTATTTTGACAATTTTTCGTCATGTCATTTGGTTCAAAATAGGAACTGGTGAGGACTTTTTAGGCGAATATCTAAATTGAATAAGAATTCAATAAAGGGTATATATGTACAAATAATATCTTGGAAAGGGAGCTCTGGCATCATATAAGTGTACTGTTTCCTATGTTTACAAAAGTAAATTTAAGTTTAAGACGTAAAATAAATATTTAAGTTTACATCTAAACTTTATCAGAGCTAGGCAGTTACACCTCATTGAATAAAATCAAATTAAAAGAAAGACTCTTTTCAATTTTATTAATAAACTTTTACAATTATTCTTAGGAGATGCTATTTTTTTTAATTTAACATATTAATATAAAATAGATAACCTGCTTAGTCGTAGGTACACCTTTTGTAGAATTTCCAATGGTACAGGATAAAATATCGTTTTTTTAAGGGGTTAATACATATTTTACTTGTGGTAAAATATATAATTATTTTTATTTGTTTTTAAAGAATTGACAAACATTCCAGGGTTACAAATAACCTGACGATGTTGCTTGTGCAATAATGGAGGACTTAGCTAGTAGCGGCTGGACGGCCTCCATGGTCGAACGGTTAAGCGCTTGACTACGAATCCAAAGGTCGCGGGTTCAAACCCGGCGTGCACCAATAATTTTTATTTTATTAATATGTGTCGTAACACATTTAATTCATATAAAAATAATAAAAATTGTATTTTCGTCACGTTCCAGAGTGATAGATACTCTAAGTATAGCCCTGGTGAAAGACCACCATTCAGAATCGAAACGTTGCTTGAAATGGATTTAGCCATGTTTGGTGACCAGATCGGAATAGTTAAGTACTTCCCAATCTTCTTCCCCTCCTCGCTTCCTTCAGCCTCACAACATACCCTATTTGGAGATGTTATAGTCTCACTGGCTCTTGATGGTTGGAGGGTATTCATATAAAAATAAAATAAAGTGAAATTATGTCCAAGACGCCCGGGGTTTGTTCACTCAGCTTCTAACCGGTATCCACATGTAATTTAATGTTTTTTTGTGAAAATTTATTTCCGTCAGGTGTCAGAGATGAATTGAACATAACGCTTCCCGGAGGAAAACGATGATTACCATGAGAATCTCAAATAATCGTATGCGGTCAGGAAAACGCCACGGATACGCTTCCCTTCCGATAAGAGACATATGTTATTGCTGAAAAAATTCTGATAAAAATGTCTGAATATTTTAGCAATGTTTGTGTTCATGAACGCCACACCCCGGAGCTGAAACGGTGGCTTCAGAAAAGATCCTCCAACTTCTGTGAACTAAAAGGTTTTTCAAAATAAATATTTTGAATTTATTTTTACGTACGAGTATACTAATACGTTTTTTTTACAATGCCCTGTGTCTTATAAAATAAACAATATTTTTTGTGATTAAGTTTATAAAAATTGTATTCAATTTACTTTTACTGACCGTATCAGAAATGTGGATATCCGGAAATAATGCAAGGCTGATGTAAGCGTAATAAATAGGATCAAGAAAGGGACGCTTAGATGGTTTGAGCATGTAGAGCGAATGAACAAATGTGAAAACAATATATGATGCGTAAGTGAATGGAAGAAAAAGTCGGGGACGCCCGAGAAAGACATGGCACGATCAAGTTAATCAAATACTACAGTCATGTGAAGAGTCCGAATAACAGAAGAGTATGTATGAGACGGTGTATGAATGTAAATGAAGCATGGAGTGTGTGCCAAGACAGAGTTGTATGGCGGTCCATCCTCCCTGCCTTCCCCTGCGGAGAAACGGCGTGATGGTTAGTGAGTTAGTTTTTTTTACTCACAGTTATTAATTACTTTCTTCAAAAGAAGCGATAAAATGATTCAAAAATAAATATTTCGTGATCTAATGGCGATAAAAACGTTTTTGATTTTTGTCAAGAAACTGTAATTTTTGTATGAACTATTGAATTTTTTTTAACAATAGATAGGATTGTTTTTCAATAACAACTTATGGTTAAGTTTATCATTAAAATACGATTTAGGTACCCCTGTGGTGCACTATTTGAAGACTTAGAGTTCTGGATGTTGTATAATTATACATGAGAAAAAATATATTAGATATTCACAAATACCCATTTACTACCCATTTATCGATCACTCTAATGACACCCGACATTCTGGGAGAAATTCAACAATAGCAGTTAAAAATATCCTTCGCCCAAAGATAATTTTCAATCTTAGATTCAAACATAACTCTCTTAGAAAATTATGAGTCCAGACATTTTTTCATATGTAGGTTAGGAAGTGGCTTTACAGTTTAGGGAGAGACGAGAGCGAACTGCTACATATGATTGTGTTATTTTAGTTGGGTAAAAACTGTACTCTCTCATATAAATTATTTCGAATTATCTCGACCATTAGTATATCGATGGTGTCTTCTGACCCAATTACCTGAGATTTATTCATTATACCATTAGAAAGGTGTAAATACTATTAATTCTTCAAGCCAAACGGAAGGAACCAGTATCACTATCTTAAAAAAGTAAGTTGAATTTACTTTATAGTTTGAGAGGCTTTGTTCGAAGGCTGTATCTATGTACGGTATACAGCCTTCGGGCGTGTCTTCACTGTCAGTGATACGGAGTTGGTAGAAAAATTAATGTGAAGTTATCTACGCCTTCCTGGAAATTCATGGAACTTTTTTCTTGCTTTCATGCTCATCTCTTACAACAAAACTTTTCCACCAAATTTCTACCTATGTATGAACATAATTCAGGTGTTGTTGTATTTTATTTTCCTTAATAAACTAGGTTCTTCAATAGAGGTATTATATTTATTTTTAGCAAATATTTTTTTAGTCGTCTGATAACATATGAGTTTTTAATGAAAATAAATTTAACTGCCATAGTTTATTTATTATTTTAATCATAAATATGCCGTTCTTTCTCAGTTTACAGATTATTTTCATATTGATCACAATTAAACCAACAAACACTTTTTAACCTAACCTAACCTAACCTTGCAGAACAAGCGATAAGAAAACTTAATAAAACTTCTTAAATAAAGCACCTGAAAAAATACACCTCCAACGTGTATTTAATTAAGTATGCTTTGTAACGCGATTTAAAAAAAAAGTTGTTATAAAAGCATCCCAGAGCAAAGATAAAGCCATATCATAATATTTATAAAAAAAAAGTTATTTCTTTACACACCCTTGGGCTAAAGGGGTGAATATATTAATATTACTTCAAGGGATGCTGCCTATTTCACCAGTGGGTAAATCACCAAACCTTGGGAAGGTGGATAACTTTTTCCACCGCCAATTCAATAATACTGAAATATATTATTTGATTTTGCGATGCACGCAGAAAAAACTTCTTCGCTTTACATAACCTTGTATTACGTAAGTTTACGTGCAAACTTTCGTATAAGCTTTTTGACAAAGCGTTCAGGGTAACGCCCTTTAGTGATTTGATAAATTAAAATTAAGGTGAAAAAATCTTTTTGTCATTGAAATGATGATAGCTTCGGTTGCCTATTATTTATTTTATTTCCAGCAACGCTTTGATATATTTTTTTGTACTACCCAAATTCAGTAAATGGATCTTCAGCGTTTTGCCTTTTTTGACATATATTATCAATAAGTACAATGCTCCATAGCTCATGATGTAAAAAACGATTCAAACTGAAAAGAGTCGCATCAGCTTATACATTTTAGACGACAAAAGCAGACCAAATTTCAGCTCACTATTTGAAAGTTCTTGCTACTTCAAACAATATTATTTGTTATGTTTTTTTTTTATTTATTAATTTGTCATAATTAAACAGCGTTTAAAGACCTTTTTTCTATTCGACGATGTGGCTTCAAATTTGCTGTCGGATTGTCCATTTATTAAACCTATTTTTTTAAGTGAATATTGCACAAGAGTTCCAACTCTTCCCAACCGTCTATAGCGAGTGAGACTATGGCATCCTCAATTGGGGTATGCTGTGAGGCTGAAGGAAGTAGAAAGGAGAAGGAGATGGAGAAGAGGCAAACACGGCTAAAGCCATTTCAAGCAACGTTTCGATTCTGAATTGCGGTATTTCATCAAGGCGATACTTAGTATATAGAACGTGCCGCAAATATAGTTTTAAATATATTATTTTATTTGGATACAATGTGTTATGGCACATATTTATTTGTGTTATTGTATATGCCCAAGAGGGCTTTTACAATAGAAGGTTTGCAATTGACAGTGAAAAAATGAGAATTATATGCATAATTGATTAAAAAAAAATATTTGCTCACCCCGGGTGTGAACCCGCGACCTTTGGATTTGCTGTCGTGCGTCTCACCACTCGACCACAGGGGCCGTCAACCTTGATTCTCATCTCCTTAATAATAAGCAGACGCAATTGAAAACAACACTAGAGTGCGTCAGTTTTAATTAAGTTCCTTTCGTTTCATATGATTGAATAAAAGTTCTAACGGATTTGAACGTTATTCTACATTTCTCTACGGCTCGGGCTTATGTAATCGAAATGCTAAAATATTGCTCAAGTTCGATTGCCAGAAAAATCCATCAAAATCATCCGATGTACAAACCCACGACTCGATGAGCATCAGTCGGGAGCTTTATCAATTTATCGCCAACCTTATATTTTCTAGGTCGTCCGTTCCACCGACAAAAAATAACATATAGCAACATTCAGCGCACCCTCCCTGCGCCAGCCCCGAGATACTAAATTTCGCTTATTTATTTAAGAAACGCAGTGGGGAAAGACTTTGAGGATTCGCTCCAACGAGTAGGGTTATGACTATGACTGAGCTCATGATGTAACCGTAGAGAAAACAATTTTAGTAAATTTACTCGTATCTCCACTGTTGGAGGACTGAACGCTGTTGGCGCAAATATTATATATATCGTCGCAGGAAAATTAAAAAGGCTGAAGAATCATCTCGGAAAGTTTACACCAAAGCACGTTGAAGTCTTTAATACATAGTTGGATTTTAAAAAATAAGGTTACCTCAGGTAACTCAATTCTAACACTGAGTTACCTGAAGCGACAAAAATCAAAAAAAAAGTCCAAAACTTGTGTCGCTTGAGTCTTCTTGAATATATTAAGGTTGACTCAAGGGCTACAAAAGTCTAAAGAATCAAACAAAGGTCAGAGCATTCGATGCCGAAAAATAAAACTGATCAGAACTGCATATTTAATTCATTTTTGACGAAAGTGTCGCTTAAGTTCTTTTGCCTTTCCAGCGACGGTTTACGGAAACGTTTTCTATTTGGAATTTTAGTTCAGTGCAACTACTTTTGCTGGTTATGTCGTTTCCATCGTAAGTTATGGAGCTTTGATATCTCCAGTAAGCTGTCAAGAGTCACGAGGCGCAGTAATATTTGCTCTATATTTTCTAAACCAAATCTCGGGCGGAGCTGGGTAGTAAAACAAGTAGTTTATTAGCGAAATAAACAATCTTTATTCGTATTTCTCTATTCTCACATTTCCTCACAACATTTTTATGTATTGGTTTTAATATGGAAAAAGAAAAAAAAAAACATCACTTATCCTCCATAAATCTTGCGGCCCGGAGTTATGAATTCCCTTTTTGTTATTTTTCGTTACATTTAGCGAATTTATGGTATGGCCTGAGAGAGGCGAGCGGGAGGGGGCGGCAGAGGGAAGATTTGCCGAGAGAGTGAAAGCGCTACATCACCCCTTTGATCTGAGCAATATTTGACTGATTGGTATTTAAGAACAATCCATAATAAAAATATTTTGATAATATTGACTTTCGCCGACCTAGAGTTCACGTTTCTCCAGTGAAAATATATTTGGGAAACTTGAAATCGGATGCTTGGGGACTCGATGTACAATAAAATGGTTTTGGGTGCTCAATTTGCACACTGTGATGTGGATTGTTTATTCTTGAGAAAAATAAACCTTTAAATACATATATAACTTGACCATTGGTTTGCTGATTCACTTCAAACTGGACCATTTTTTTAATACAAGCTCGACGGCCTTCGTGGTCAAGTGGTTAAGACGCTCGACTGCGAATCCAGAGGTTGTCGGGTCAAATCCAGGTGTGTGTAATTTTTTTTTATTATTTCTAATTTTTAATCTTTTAATTCGTAGTGGAACTCCACTTTCATGATAAATAAAGTTAAAAAATTGGTATTATTAATCATTAATATGTGTTATTTCAAATTTGATTAATATAAAATAATATATATTACATAGCCAGTGGCATCCGCAACTGGGGTATGTTGTGAGGTTGAAGGTAGTTTTGAGGGAAAGGACATGGAAAGAGGATGGTTAGGAAGTACCTGGCTATTCAAATCTGGTCACTAAACACGGTTAGGGCCATTTCAGGCCACGTTTCAATTCTAAATAGTGGTCTTCCACCAGGGCGATTCTTTGAGTATCTACCACTCTGGAACGTGCCGCAAATATACCATTTATTATTTCATATGAATTAAATACGTTATACTAAATGTAGTTGTACTAAAAAATGGGAAAGTCGAACATGAAAGAAAATTTTATTACAACCAGAGAAAAACATTTTTTTTTTAAATAAAATTTTAAAAATTTGACCTTATATATCTAAAGATTATCTTATCTTAGGTACCTTATATAAAGTAAAAATCATATCCCCACTAATAAAGCTCTTAATTTAATTTTGCAAATACTTTATTGGGTGAAATTTAACTCGGACGAGTCTGAAATGGACAAAAATAAATGTTTTACGACAGGTTTTAAAAATTGACGATATTTTTTAGTTCCTAATGAAAAACGTTCCTAATAATGTTCAGAACCATATTTCAGTACAAATCAAATAAATGATTCTGAAATAATACATCTTGCTTGGTCAAAATCACTGAAATGATCCTGATGTATCAAGATATGTCCTCTGGGCATAAATTGTGATGACCGGAGTGGTAGAGAAGGCACATTGAGGTTTGTTGAATCCAGTCCACGGATTTGGCGATGAACAAGCATTATCATTATTATACGGCGTAGTGTTGTATGGGTTTGTGTGCATCTCTGGAGTTGGTGGAACATCAGTCGAGGAGCTATTATTGGTACCACTGTCTGTGCAAGGGTTAGGTGGCGAGCAATACGGTGCAGTTGAATTTTCTGTGTGAGGATGGCAACCAGTGGAGAAAGCAGAAAACAATGGTCCAGGAGAAACCCATTGATTATTCTGACCACATAGTCCATACTGACCAACTGGACCTTGCACATTACACAGACCACATGGAACAAACGAACCACATGGAACATTCGACACATATTGACCAAATTGAGATCTTTGAACGAAATGGGCACCGGCGGCACATTGCTTACAGTAAGCAAATTGCTTAGATGCATTGTGTGGACTACGGCATGAACAATTGATCAAACACGGACCGAGCTGACCAGGTGGTATAGAACAAGCTGTATGAGCATACTGTCCACATGTAATGCATTGATTCCATGGGTCACACTGACCCGGAGAAACATACTGACTACTAAAACCACACTGACCACATTGGCCACGTTGATCATTTTGACGACATAAACCACACTGACCACAAAAACCACATTGAGAACATGAGCTATACTGACTACTAAAACAACACCGAGTGCATACTCCACACTGACTGCACTTGTTATCACCTGATCCGCAAGCACTGCATGGACTAATCTGGTGGCACAAGTCACATCGACCACTTATAGCAAGCCTTCCACACATTTCGCACTTCTGTAAAGCCTCTTCGGATACTGCGGCAGTTGCTATATTATCGTTTTTAGGACCTTCTTCACACGCGTCGCACCGCCCAACAAGTTCAAACTTTCCACAATCCCTACACTTTGCGCATGGGACCCACTGTCCACATTTGCCACATTTTTGCAGACCAGTTCCAACAGTCACAGGATCCTCTATGAGTTCATATCGTCTCGAAGCTGATGCAGGAGAGATGCAAGGCCCGCAGTTGACCCATGAGGGTTTTTTCGATGGTAGTTTTTGCTTAGCGTTTGTTTTGCTGCGGGTTTTATTAGATGGAGCATAGGAATTGTCATTTGTACAAGGACTCCTACATGGGTTACAGCCACTGCTAAACATTGGCAAGGCTTGATTTTTTATTTTAGAAAAATCTGAAATTAATTAATTAAAACATTTATTTATGCATATGATCGAAACCCTTACTTATAAATATAATAGACCATGTGGGTTTTAAAAAGTAAAAAAAAACTCCATGATCTTTACATTTGTGTACGTTCATGTTGAATTTATTTATTTTGACTACTACAGAAAGTTAGATATGGAAAACATGCGACACTTACATGATTTGAAGTTGGTTTGAAGCGAGTTTAGTTAACTAAACAGTTAATAGGCAGAAATTTGCTTTTTCGGAATGACGACGGTCAATGTAATACAATAAATTTATATTAGAAAATGCGACCGATTAGATAATTAACGTTGTATTCAAGTAATTAAGAAAAAAAATTGTCTGAAGAAAACTAAAATTTTGATGACAGATTGATTAAAGGTCGGTCTATGATTAAAAAAAAAGTAAATTCAAAATAATGTTTTATTCCGGATATTCAATTTTGATATCAGTAGAATAAGGTATCAGTTCTTAATTTAATCAAAATTTGAATGTAGGTACTAAGTTGTTTTTCATGACTGATTTTAAAAAAATATACATAATTCGAATCAACGTAAATTTCTTTGACTTTCCGACAAAAAAGACGAGAAGTAATTAAAATATATTTATTTTAATAAAATGTTGTTTCGTTATAAAAATGAAATGTTGGTGTAAAAGTATATTTTTCAAATGGTCGATGTTCAATATTTCGATGTGCTTTAGTTATCCAAGATTAAAACAACAAGAGTTTACCTGCAACAAAAAAACATAATTTAGGAACTATTATATTATTACAACGAAAAAAAAACACTATGAAAATGTTGGTAACTGAGTAGATAAACCCGTCATATTCCTATCCGGGCATCGTGGGTTCAATTCTTCTAAAAGCTAATTTCTCGATCATTGCACAATCAACGTCTTTCGCTTATTATTATAGTAGTAGGAGTTTTAAAATACTTACGATGTCATAGGTATTAGCAGGCACGTATGACACGAAGGGATTGCTGATGTCACAAGGTTTTTTATCGAGCTCCGTGGGCCTGAAGGATCTGCAGCTGTTGTGGACAATGAGAGGTCTGCAAGGGTCATCAAAAAGCATCTTATCAGCACATCTGAAAGCAAAACGGTATTCTTAAAATAAATGTAATTATCTGGGATGCATTCGTCGGGCAGGACCCAAAGCAAGAATAGAATATTTTTTTTGATTTTATGGATTCTTTCGTTATCCTCTACTAACTAGCTGGGGCTTATACAAATACCCCGCATAATGACTATCTAACTAGTACTGCGGCTCATTAGGCCTTATTACTATCACCATCTGATGGTTTTATTTACTTGACTGAGTTTATTTTTACATTAGTGTTTTCTTAGGGAAAAGATCTTAACTGGATTAAAAACCCTAGTTGCAGGAATAGAAGAAAACCAACTTCCAAAGAAGCTTTACTATGGTGTACCTGCAGGACTTAAGTATTAGGATGTCCAATGTTAAATAGCTGGATGATGTGGAAACAAACCCTTCAACTTTGGACTTGAGAAATCGAAGGAAAATAAAAGGATAGTGGCAAGAACGGAGAACTTTAAGATTGAAGCGATGATGATGCATTTGAAAAAAAACGTTTCAACCGTCTAGAGCCAGTGAGACTATGGCATCTAGAATCGGGATATGTTGTGAGGCTAAAGAAAATGGGGAGGGGAAGGAGATGGAGAAGATGAAGACTGGGAAATACCTGGCTATTCAAATCTGGTCATCAAACACTGCTTTAGCCATTTCAAGCAACGTTTTGATTCTGAATAGTGCTCTTTCACCTGGGCGATACTTAAAGTATCTACAACTACGAAGGGGTCGCAAATATACCAAATATATATATTTTTTTTTTCATTAAAAGTGTTATAACAAATATTAATTACACAAAGCATGTATTTATTGGTAAATGTTTGTATTTATGTATCTTCTGCGTATTATATAAAACTTGTTCATCCGATAGGTGTAAAGAGCTAATGAGCAGTCAGGAATTAATCACAAGTAAGCTTGATGCGTGACACCTTTTAAGTCTCGCATACTTGTAAATTGTCTTACTATAATAGAAGGCGTGATGTTATTACTTTTGTTATGTATATATATATATATGTTTACCTTACACTAAATCGTTACGGGCTTATACAAAGCTAACGGGCCAATGTTTTATGTTAGTTAACACTATTTTTACCCACAAGGTGTCAAGATGCACATTCTATTAAAATTGATCATTAAACATTGTGTACGCCTTCACGCATTTGACTGGTTTAAACAATTGAGATTCTTACCTGGTATTTTTTTTCTAACCAAACTTTGCCTAGAAACAGTTGGCTCTAAAAATTATTACCTTTTTGGTCTGCAGTTAGGCCCGACACAAGCAGGGATAAAAGGACATGGGGGTGGCAGGCGTATGACGTCTTTGCATCCCTTAGGCACAGGGTCGCAAGTCCAGGGTAAGGGACAATCCATAGGGGTAGGGCAGCATTTACAACACGCGGGAGGAAACTTACAGTAGTCGTTATACAAACGTAAATCGTGCATTTTTTAATTCTATTTACAGTCGACCGATCGAAGAATTTGGTAATTTTATGATTTTTATTTTTATTTTTTGAAAATTTTAATGCTATGCTGTTTAGAATTTGACAGTAACGAGTGTTTTGTTTTTGAAAAAAAAAAGTAACGAACAATGCATTTTATTTCGCATTCTAAATATGATATTGAAGAATTTATTAATATACTTGATTTAGCGCTTGTTTAGTAGGTAAGAACTTTAATTTAACCGTGATTAAAAAACAAGATCTACAATCTTTTCTGTGCAGTTGGGGTATCGTTACGTTTGAAAAAATTGAATTGATTAATTGTTCGTTCAACCTGAATTTAGTAGCCAACAAAAAAAATAATTCGAACCACCTAACCACAACTTAACTTAATATCTACTTTTAAGTTTATACAAGTTTAATAGCACTCGTATCTATAGTCTGCATATTCGAGTGGTAAGACGCTCAACTACCAATCCAGAGATCACGGGTTCAAACCCGGCGGGTGCAAATAAATTTTATTAAAAAAATATATGTGTGTCATAACACACAAACTTAATTCTTTTAAAAATTATGTCCAGTATATTTGCGGCACGTCCCAGAGTGGTAGATACTCTAAATATTGCCCTGGTAAAAGACCACTATTTAGAATTGAAAAGTCGCATGAAATGGCTTTGGCCGTGTTGGGTGACCAGATCTGAAAAGCCAGGTTCTTTCCAACCTTTATCTTCCTTATCTCCTTCCCCTCCTACTACATTCAGCCTCACAACGCACTCCAATTGGGAATGCCATAGTCTCACTGGTTTTAGATGGTTGGGAGCAGTTGGGACTCTTGTGCGGTATTTACTATAAAAAAATGTATCAAATTGAATATCAAATAATTAATTTTAGAAAGTCATTTTACTTCAGTATCCAATTTTCGATAAAATCTTATAATTTAAAATGTAAGCAAAGTTGTGATTTTAAACAAAGCTTATCTGTTTTATTTGTTAATATGGCAAGTCACAAAGTAAATGCTTTCTACAAATATGAAAATAGAAAACACCAATCATTATTCCAAATATTGAATGTATGCTTCAATTAACCTTTATTGAAAAATATAAAAAATATTTGAGGAATATGAAACGAACAGATTGAGTGAGTTTTTTTACTTACTGTCTCTTCTTTCGTTTAATGTTATTTTAATATTGATAACATCGTTTTATTTTTCAACCATATAACAATAAGTTAATTATAATTTTAAATGTAAATAACTAGTTGGTAAAAAGGATTAACGCTTTGAACGTTCTTTATTTATGTGTATGAGTTAATTTTAAATGGTGAATTGATTGTTTATGTTATCCTACGGTGTTCTTATTGTATGTTATGGTAATTCGACATAACCTTGATTAATCCATTTGAATGCTAATCGCTGACCTTCGATACAAACAGTAGCCGCATGTCTAAATATAATAATGTATTGCTTGTCATAAATTTAAATTCAAATATGCCTGTAACCACTTTGTTTAGCAATTATCTCAATCAGAACTTTGAATACGTGATAATTGTTCAAACACGAGTGGGCATGTACTCGTAGGTACATACGAATAAAGTTATTGTAAATAAAATTAAACAACACTTACGTATATTAAGCAAAAAGTGAACATTGATAATTCTAATATATTTTTAATGAACCTATTGTATTTATAGATAGCTTCCAAAGTGATTATATTATTAGGGTAATTTAAAAAATATATATATACGAGTATATATATATACGCATTGTCAGTATTCATTGAAAATAAACATTAGATTTTCACTGAAGAGTTTAACCATATGAGAAGCTTGGATAATGGAAAAAGAAGTGTTAGGAGAATATATGTGGCATAAAGGTGGTTGGGAAACAAAGTCGATAATGCCATAGAAGACAGTCAAATACATAATCGGGGTCATGTTTAGAGACGGAATAACAAAAACGCATGTATGATAATATGAATATATGTAAAAATAACGAGGAGTTTGCGCCAAAACAGAATTGTGTTACGTTTTATCATCTCTGCTTACCCCTGGGGAAAATAAGAAGGGAAATAAGATAGTTTTTTTTTTTAGATTTCTTTATTTACTATAATATGTTTTTTAAGAAAACAGGTGTTTTTTTTTCAGGAATTAATTCAAAAGTGGACGTAGTTATGCAGAAAGTGTCCAACCCACAATTTGACAAAATCGAGTTTTACATGTTTTCCTATAGATAATGACGAGATTTATATCTGTTGAAAGCATCCAAGCTTCAAATGCAATGGATTTTCAGTTTTTTTTTTAGTAACGCACATTGCAATATAAATACAGAAAAAAAAAAAAAGGACAAATAAAAGTAGGTATTAGTAACTATTTACAAAAGGGTAATAAAATAGCCGAGTCAAAGATACCAATATAACTATATATTTGTACATACACACAATATGTTCAGATTAAAAATTAGTAGTATTTCGTTTTTTTATAAAACAATAATAATAAAAATACTTGGCTGATTTATATAGCGCAGAGAGACAACTATCGAAATACATAAAGCTATAGCTAAAATTACCATATTGATATTTAATCCAAGTCTTATCCAGATTGGGTGCTCATGTAGCTTTGCATTAGTCTTCATCTTTCGATATTTTTACTATCATCCACGTCATTAACATCATTATCCACGTCATTAAAATCATCATCTACTTCGTTTATATTGAAAAATTAACGAACTTTTTTTACAGCAGTGGATTGAGGATTGAGGATCGCAGATCATTGCATGAAAATATATTATAATACTGTTGAGTTTAGATACTAACGGGTTAGCCTGGCTCTGTTAATTAGGACATGTCTGTTTTTTGGTTATTTATGGAAATGATTTTCTGAAAAGATGAGTTTTTAGTGTAGCTCTGAACACTGTCGAGACTTGAATTTGCCTGGTTTTAATTTAAGCCCTCCTTGAATCGAGTAAAACATTCATCCCTTACTTTGAGGAGTTGTCAAAATACTATACTCGTTTAAAGTTTTTTTTTTAAATGTCCTTTAGAAACCAGACTTATTTTTTAAGGTGTGTTTTGACCTTTGTAATAATTCTGATTTGGAAAACAAACTTTGACTTATAAATGAATGTGGTAAAAAGTTTTCGAGTCACGTGAGTTGCATTATAAAAAAACGGTTGTCAGGCGCTAACGAACCAACTTTAAGCTCGCACTCAGGAATCAATGCCCCATTTGCTTATCTGCAGGCATTAAGTTGTCAGGTTCATGCGCGGAGCCACCCCTTCCGAGGACTATATCCCTCGCATTCCAAAGTCACCCCTGTCGCTAGTGGGTATTGGGTACCAACAACCTTCCCCAAAACAGAAATATACCGACTGTTTACTCTGACGCAGGGCTGGAGTGCTATTTCCCAAGTCAATAATCGCTTCACGCTGTTTACTGTGCCCTGGTGTTGTTTATTTTACATTTGGATCAGATTCGGTAGAAGATTGACGATGAGGTTGTTGGCAATATTGACAATCATAATAATATAATAACAGTTAATTTATAAAACGCAGTTTTGTGATGGTTCACCTCAAGTGCGCTTGACACTAAATTACCTCACCTAATATAACAGCGAGAAAAAAAAAATTAAAACAGATATGTATAAATCATGATCTTTTTCTTGAATTCTGAAAAATGTTCAGATATGGGTATAACAGTAAATTTGTGCATCAACATGCATAAAATAATTTACTAGAAGCTAAGGGTGTAAAAAATCAACATAAAAAGTATGTACTCGTATATATATGAACTAATTTGTTGAAGCGAATAAAAAGAAATAATATTGAAGACAGTATTCAAGTACTACATGTTAACGTTTCCAAATATGCTATATGTGTCAATATAACCATAGACATATAGACCGGTCAGTAGCTGAGTAAACAAACGCGTCGGATTCTTGCCCGGGCGTCTTGGGTTCAATTCCCCTGCTAGCTAAGTCCTCCATCATTGCACAAACAACATCTTTCGCTTATTACGATGACTGTAGAAGTTGTTCGAATATTGTCAGATTATTCGTAACTCGGGTTATATATTTATCTTTCTTGAGTAAAAAAAAACATCAAAAAACACATTAATTATAAAATGCACAACATTTGAAAACGATGTAAGTTTTTTGAGAGAATTTTATAAATAAAAATGAAAACTTAACAGCAAATCCAAGTCTTATCCAGACTGGCTGCTCATGTAGCTTTACATTAGTCTTCATCTTGCGACATTTTTACTATCGTCCACGTCATTAAAATCATCATTAACATCATCATTTACGTAATTAACATCATCATATATGTCTTAAACATCATCACCCACGTCATTAACATCATCATCCGCATCGTTAACATCATCATATACGTAATTAACATCATCATCCATGTCATTAACATCATTATCAACTGTCGTATATTTTGTGTTGCCGCTCTTTCCATTAATTTCAGTTTAAAGGGTGATCTTAAACTCACTTGGTTTTTTTTTGTCAACCAATAAACAATAAAAAAAAATCTATTTTCCAGCTTCCGAGCAATGTATCCACCCCAGGAAAATAAATTATTTTTCACATCACGTGTGTTCACGTGTCGCATCCATATCTTTGAATCAATATTCAGTTACCCGCTAACCGAAAACATTAATGTATGAGTGTAAATTAATAGGATCAAGAAAGGGATGCTTAGATGGTTTGGGCATGTAGAGCAAATGAACGAAGAAAGGAGTATGAAAAGAATGAATGATCGAAAGTGAATGCAAGAAGAAGTAAGAAGTGAATCAAATACTTGAATCGGGCCACGTGAAGAGTCAGAATAAGAAATGCGTAAGACGATGTATGAATGTAAACGAAGCTAGGAGTATGGGCCAAGACAGAGTTATACGGCGGTTCGTCCTCTCTGCCTACTATGATAGTTAGTTAGTTGAAAATTGACATGGAAAGAGAATTATTTAAGAATATATATTTCAAAATTATTTTGTTGATTCTTCGAAGAAACTTTAATAATTTGATTTTGTATCATCTTTATTGTTGTGTACATTGCATTCTCATTATAATACAGCCTATCAAGACAATATGTAAATCACATTTCTCCCTAAATCACAGCCCTGTCTCAGAGTTCTCGTATACCGGTCCACCCAACCCCTCCACTTCACCCCTAGTTCCACCCTCGCTCAAATATCTATGGCGTATAATCAATACAGACATCTGGTATCAAATGACTGGAGGAGAGTGCAGTGCCTGGACACCTGAGAGGCTGGGACAGTGAGCCTATCAATGGTGAAATTGGATAATCATTAAACTTGATATGTACTGTACAGTTTCTACTCACTTATAATACGCATCTTTTTTTATCTGGACCACTTCTCATATGGTAAAGTGTTTTCTATTTAATCAACCAAGGTTGTGTACGCAGCCGCTAATTACCTTGTTTTAATGGTATTTTTTTAATGCAAATATACTCTTTGCCGAAGTAGATACCAGGCTATTAAGCTTTATAATTATCTTCCTACACAAATCAAAACATCTACACATGCACAATACAATAAACATGTTTGGAACTGGTTACAATCTTCCTAATTTATAATTATTTACAGTAATAATAATAGTGCTACTTAATCATTTTATTTATTTGTAATTTTTTTTTTGTTTGTTTTAAAGTGGCTCAATTTTGTTTATATTTTCTTTTATGTTTTCTTTTCCTTTATATATCTTCTTTTATATATCTTCTTTTGTATTTTCTTAGATATTTTATTTTCTTTTATATATCTTCTTTTATATATCTTCATTTGTATTTTCTTTTATATTTTCTTTTACTTTTAATTTTAATTGTTTTATCATTTAATTCGAAAAATGTCCTCCACATCACAGAATAAATAAATAAATAGTTTATTCGTCCTAAAACTTTATCAGATACAAATGCATGTAGGTATTATGTTTATAGTTTTTGTGTTCAATCTGTATAACTCCATTTTATTTTTTATGAATTAAATTTAATATTATTATTTAGTTTTGCTATTTTCAGTTTTTCTTTTAAGTGACAGCTGTTTAAACGTTTATGGCCGTTTGAAACAGTTTGAGAATGGCCTTAAACGCCGAGACAGCTATGACTAAAATCAAAAAACTAAAAATAGCAGAACCAAATGATAATAATATTAAATTTAATTCAACTGCATTATAAACAATAAACCAAATTACATTCAAATTTTGTCCAGAAAATGATCAGTTCTCTCAAACAATACAGTTCGAGTGGTTTATTTTATCTGAATTCTGTTTATATTAGATTTAGAAAGCGTTTAACAGAGAGTTTTGTATTTGAAATTATTATATTTTCGTACATGGCAATAACTTTGTGTTTGACATATTAAAAAAAAATGAAAATATTACTTTGTATAAGATACGGATATTATTTTAATTTTTATGACCGACCGGTTTCGCCTAGACTTAGCATTATAAATAATAGCCATATTCTTGATAATCAGTTAAATTTGTCCAGTAGTCAAATATTATGTATATTTCCTGTAAACTCATAAAATTTATCGTCATTTTTTAATCACTTTCTCATTTGACGTTTTGTCTCTTTCAATGCATATTATTTGTCTCTTTATCTCTGTTCTTTTGTTATAATTTAATGTTATTCTATTGTTTTCTCATTGTTCTGTTATTGTGTTATATATTTAGTTCTTCCTTTGTATGTTTATAAAACCGCACACTTAAAAACGCCTGTGTTGAAAATAAATCACATCAAAATATCGTCGCTTGTAAGGCAAAAGAGCTTAAGCGACATTTGGTATGCAGTTTTTCTCAGTTTTTTTTTCTGCATCGAATGCTCTTACTTTCTAATTTTGATTCTGAAGACTTTTGTGGACCTTCAGCCGTATAAAATAAATTTTCCGTTTGGGAGAAAGCTTGACTCAAGTGACATAATTTGGGTCTTTTTTAGCTTTTTTCCTTTAAGTAACTCAGTGAGAGCATTGAATCTGAATAATATTTATGAATTTTATTGTAAAACGAAAAAAAAACTTTGAAGTGCTCTGGTGTAAACATCCCAAAATGGCGTTTCAGCCCTTTTGCTTTTCCGGCGACGATATAGTATGTTTTCGGCACGTTCTAGAGTGATAGATATCGTCCTGGTGAAAGACCACAATTCAGAATCGAAACGTTGCTTGAAATACCTTTGGCCTCCGTAATCGAGTGGTAAGGCGCTCGACTACGAATAGTTTCTCAAAATTACGCTTCAGCCCTTTTGCCTTTCCGGCGATGATATTGTCAGAAAAAAAATTTTGCAAGTCCGAGCGATGAGAACATTCCACAAAAAAATCACAACATGAAAACAAAAGTACCTCCTTCTGAAAAAAAAAATAATATCCCCATTAACACAGGTGCTTGTGAAAGTCATTTTTTCTGTACCCCAGATCAATAAATCGTTTGATTTATACAGTTTATGGTCCACATCCCCTGCGACATGTTTCCATTTCGGGATTGCCCCGACACAACTTCGGGACACGCAACAACGTGCAACGGGAATGCGCACGCTAGTTCAATGTTCATATTAATTTGCTCATTTTTGACAGAATCATCTATTTGAACGTCGAATATTTTGGAAGTATTTCTTGGATTATAGAGCACGAAGGACAAGGCATTCGATTATTTTGTATATATCTCTTTTAACTGTTAACTTATGGTGGAATTACATTGTCATTATTCAATTAAAAAAAACATTTTTATACCTACATTCCACCCTTCGAGCATATCCATGTTTTAAGAAGTTAAAAAATAACGCTTAAAGTTTGTTTAAATTGAATCAGCTTGCCGTTTTGATGAGAGATGACCTGAACATGATTAAACGCAATGGCCCTTTGATCAGTTTGTATGTCAAATTTCGAAACAGATGATTCGTGGTGAAATTCCATTTTCATGATTTGATAATACCATATCTATACTGTATTCCACTTTTTATTAAGACCGGACGGTAATAAACCACCCGAAGGTATATTTAAATGTTCTTTCAAAGCCGCCCCTGTTAGCAATTAATAAATACTTAGTCACAGATGTTCAATATGACCGGTTAGTAGATGAGCAGACGAATGCGTTAGATTCCTATCCGGGGGTCGTGGGTTCAATTTCACTGCTAGCTAAATCAATCATCATCGCACAAGCAACATCTTCCGCTTATTGTGATGGCAGTAGGAGTTTTTCAAATACTTTCAGGTTATTCGTTACCCGGGAATGTTTGTCTTTCTTTATTTAAAAATAAATAAATAAAAATAAAGACTCAATAAGCATCTACTTCGAACATTAATAGTATATATCCTATAGATTCTTTTCAAATTATACCAGTTTGAAGATGCCCGTTATAAAGTGAAATCGGTCCGGTCTTAAGAAAATAGTTAATGACCAAACGTATGTCGAGATAATTGTAAAAAAAATACATACATTAAAAGGTACCTAAATTTTTCGCTGTGGACGTGTTATGTTTTTGTTCCAATATAAAACAGGTGTATGTAAACATTTACAACAAGTCAACATTTTACTATAATTTTTTTTTTAAATAATTCTATAACGTAAACTTGTTGAATACCTAGCGACATTAAGATACACCTCTCAAATAATAGATGGGCACATTTATGGGAAGCATAATACATAAAATAAACATAGTAAACAACGTTTGTAATGTTGTACAAAAGCTGGTTATAGTATCAAAATCAACATCAGGAAGCCAACATAATAATTTGAGAACCTGAAGCATAACATGTAATTAATTCGAGTAGGTACTTACCGCAGTCCGCCTTCTCAACTGTACGACTAAAATAGCCTACTATGTATTATTGGTAGTCGGAACGTAAAAAAATAAAAATGTTCAATAATAATTAAATAACTGGGTGTGAAGGTCTAACTTATAATAAATTCTACCAATATATCGATTGGATGACTTAAAATTATTCACATTGAAAAATGTTGTTTTAATTCTATCATCTCAGAAATTGAACTGACCGGTCAGTAGCTAAGTGGACAAACGCGTTGGATTCCCACCCGTGCGTTTTGGGTTCAATTCCTCTATTGGCTAAGTTTTTCATCAATGCAGAAGCAGCGTCTTCCGCTTGTTACGTTGGTAGTAGGAGTTTTTCAAATATTGTCAGGTTATTCGTAACCCGGGAATGTTTGTCTTTAAAAAAAGTTTATGGGTTTAATTTGTGTGATCATCAATTAAATATGTTCATATTGTCGCGGGAAAGGCCAAATGGCTGAAGCATAATTTTTAGTTTCCCCAGAACACTTGAAAGTTTTTTTTGATTTTGAAAAAAAAAGTTAACTCAGTTAACTCAATGTTCTCACTGAATCAACTAAGGCGACAAAAAGCTAAAAAAGTTCCAAATTTGTGTCACTTAAGTCAAACCTTTTTCCAAATAGTAAATATATTTTAAATGAACGAAGGGCCACAAAAGAGAGATTTAGTAAGGTTTGAAGCGTTTTGCAATGAAAATAAAATGTATCTAAGTTTCAGCAAATGTAAACAAATAAGTTTCACTAAAAAGCAGAACGCTATAATACACAATTATTACATTGGTAACTACCCACTCGAGCGCGTTTATAGTATAAGGGACCTAGGCATACTTTTTGATTCCAAACTTCATTTCGATGCACACATTGAGAATATTGTGAACAAAGCCTACTGTATGCTAGGTTTTGTTTTCAGAAACAGCCGTGTATTTCGAAAACCTGAAACCTACCTTCTTCTTTTACTATACGCTGGTCCGTTCTCAACTTGAGTACTGCGCCCCCATATGGACTCCACTTTACGCCGTCTACAAAGATAAAATAGAAAGTATCCAAAGGAAATTTCTATATTTCCTTAATTACAAAATGAGCGCACCTAGACGGGGATACATAGATATGCTATCCAACTATAACGTCTCCACTCTGTATAACCGGCGAATACACCTTGATCTCACGACCCTGTTTAAAGTTTGCAATAACATAATTGACTGTCCTACCTTAGTAAACCTAATCAACCTCAAAATATCACCCAGAACAACTAGACTTAAGGACTTATTTCACATTAGCCGGGCACGCACAAATGCTGGTGTCAGGGATCCAATTATAAGAATGTGCGATTTATATAATCAACATCAAACTTCAATGAATTCCGACATATTCTTTGATACAAGTGGTACATTTGGTAGAAAATTGAAAGCTGTGTTCACTTAGAAAAAAAAAAAAAAAAAAAAACAACTTAGTGTACTTATTATTTTTAATTTAATTCTTTCTTAAACACTGCATTTTCTTTATTTTTTCTTTATTTTTCTTCTCTCTCTGTAACCCTTAATTAATCGATTTACTTTTATTTCCCTTTAAATTTGTAAACAAATATTCGCTAGAGATGCACGTTGTGGATTTTTATCGAGCATAAGGTTCTTTTTATTGATTACCAAAATTATTAACAAAATTGTAAAGACTATGTGAATAAGAGTTTTGGAACCATTTAAAAAAAAAAAAATTCCTGTCTTTTTCTATAATTCATTTTTCTCTGTGATCAAAACATGAATGTATCTTTGTGAAATATAATAATGTAGATTGTTCAATATAAAAACCTGTTGACAGACTGATATCTGCTAGATCAAGCATTTTAACGAGATTTAATTTTAATATTTATGTTACAATTTTAAATATCGAAAAAAAAAGTTTCTAGTTATTTTATTTCATCAAAGCTTGGAAGTGGATCTTTCTAAAGTATTTGGCCTTGGGTATACGAAGAGTTACCTTAATCGTGCGTAGGTTTGGCTCTCCCAATTTATTTATTACATGTTTGTGGCATTATTTTCGGTAGGGAGACTTCAAAATGGCGTCATCGTAATTTTATGATTCTATTTGAAAAGTTTTTTGAAATGATTTATATTGTTTTTCAGAAACGCCTTTAAAACGCCTTGAAGCGTTTTGATTGATATTTAATGAGAAATTTCATCAAAATGGTAGGTGCCATTACATATCAAATACGGCTTCAATAGGTAAATGGTTCAAGTGGGTTTCTTGTCATACACATAATCCGTGGATTCTCTCAGTATCACTATGGTGAGAAAAAAACCAATAATAATACAACCTTTATTTTTAATATTTTTTTTATAAAGTAAAGACCGCATAAGAGTCCCAACTGCTCTCAACCGTCTAGAACCAGTGAGACCATGTGAGACCCCAATTGAGGTGTGTTGTGAGGCTGAAGGTAGTGAGAAAAGGAAGGAGATGGGGAGGATAAAGTTGAGAATTACCTGGTTATTAAGATCTGGTCACCCACCAAACACGACGAAAGCCATTTCAAGCAACGTTTTGATTCTGAATGGTGGTCTTTCACCAAGGCTATGCTTAGAGTATCTACCACTCTGAAATATATGTTACTAGTTACTGCGTAAAATTTTATATGAATTAAATGTAATAATAATATTAATATTTGGATAATTTGTATGGCGCCGTTTTTGCGAAAAATCACCTTAAGGGTGCTGTACAAATCTTAATTTATACTTGATATGTATTCCTTCTGACTGGCAGCTCACTTCTGGAAGGACACAATCACTATATCATAATAACTTAAATTTTATCTGATTCTTACATATATTTTTATTTATTTTTATTTTTAGGGCATAAGAGCAAATTTAAAATATAGTATATCGGAAGTATTTTTTTTAAATTTTTCGTAGTGAGGAATAAATTGAAGGAATAAAAAAAAAATAATATTTGTATAATTTGTATAGCGCCGCTTTGTGAAAAATCTACTCAAGGGCGCTGTACAAATTTTAATTTCTACTTAATATTAATTCTAAGTTTATATAAATATACAGCAACATACTTACCTGGCAGGACACAATCACCATATAATAACTTTAAATTTAGCTGATTCTTACATACCTTTTATTTTTTATTTTTTATATTATTATTTATTATTATTATTATTTTTATATTATTTTTTTATTATTATTTTTTCATTTTTAGGGCATGAGAGCAAATTTAAAATAAAGTATATCGAATGTATTTTTTTAATTTCTCGTAGTGAGTAACAGATAATGGTGATAATCTTCTAATGACACATATTCATAAAATTAAAATTATTTGCGCAACCCACGACCTCTGGATTCAAAGTCGAGCGTCTTACCACTCGACCACGGAGGCCTTCAAATTAGCTTAAGCATAGTTAAGAGACCAGATTTGAAGAGTCAGGTATTTCATCTCTTGACCATTCCCACATCCTTCAGCTTTACCCTGTATTGAGGACGTTACATTAGCAAACTCCTGACGTTTCTGTTTGTAACGCCTCTTAAGATGGATAGTGATATTTGTATTTCCAAAACCTAAGGAAGTAAACAATGCTTCTAAGGATTACTTTTCACTGGCTAACCGCAAAAATTATTTTACATCTTTCACTCGTGAAAACCTTCATCATATATTTTTTGTGTAATATCTACTGTGTTTAGGTGAAAGGCGTTATTCCACATTTTGTAAGGAAACTCAGGCCTTAGTAATAACATAACGTTCATGCTGTTATGCTTAAAACCTGATCATAAAAGATCAAATGCTCATAACCAAATAATCAAATGATCATAAATGATCAAGAATTAGTCGTTAACGGAGGCGATTATTTGAAATGGTGTCGGCGAAAATAATGGCGCTGAACATTGGTTTGCGACAGTTAAAAATTTGACAGTAGTTTAAACCACTAGGTCTAAGAAACTATAGTCGATATTTTAAGGGAGTATTTTACCATCTCTGGGTAAAGTGTTGAATAACTATACGTCAATTTACTTTAATCAAAGGATTAACATGGCTGTAAAAACATATATTTTCTCGATGGGTAGCGTTACTCAGTAGTACTGAAACATATAATATACGTTACTCGACCAGTAGCGCTTAATCGACAGCTTACTCAGAGGTGTTAACATTAATTTATTTACCCCCGTTAAAGTCTTTTACACAAATATTTATGTTTTTTCAAATAATATACTCATAAGCAGTGCAACAATATTTCACAATAAAGAGAAAGTAGTATTTAATAGCACGTTTATCCAGAGTTTAAAAGTTTCATCAAATAAATAAGCTCTACTAGATTTAAAAAAAACATAAGAAAATAGAATAGTCACAAAAATAAGAAAACTTTCCTGCCAAGAAGATATAATGCAATTAAATATAGTATTTTAGGGGTGTAAACAATTGAATTAATAGTTTTAAGCAAACACGTTAAATCGCAAATAATAATAAAAAAGTACCGCCATAAAGTTTTGTCGATTGAATCAAGACCTGTAAAGTATTTTATTTCGCATTTAATTCTTATGTGTTCATTTCAACCATGGTGTCGCATTGAAAAATTGGGAGCTACTCCTGTATTATTGACCCTATACCCGGAAACGGTGGTGCTTAAAGAATACCAAGGAGATGAAGCCGAGCGTTAGAAGCTTACAAAACGTCATTTCACTTGAAGCGTTATTCCATTATTTATCACTTGGTCGTACCAGCGAGTTAAGCTTGCGACCACGTGGTGTGATTCTAGTTGGCCCGTTTTTGTTTGGCATGCTTGGCACGTCTCTGCTTACAGCGATCGGTGCCTTGGACCCGGTTTGCTGTACGGCCATCAAAGAGAGCAACGTCGAAATGGTCACTTCGTGGGCTGTTCCGGGAAGCCTTGCTTTTAGATGTTTGCAGAATCGTTTAAAAAAGCAGGTGTTTCCAGGATTTTTAGATAATTCGATTACTAGGACAGATAAGATTCGGTTCTTAACCTCTAGTATGCCGAAGTGTCCTATAGGACCCAGGCACTAATTAGAACCTAATTGCTTATCAATAAAACAATCAATAAGTAGAGATATTTTGCATTGCGTTAAGTTCGATGCAAGTCGAGTAATAAATATTTTTAGTTTGCTTACGTCAGTGCGGCTGAAAATAATCGATTTTTAAAGTGACACTTCTATTTGTAGTTAACAGGAAAACTCCATGCAATTTTATTTTCTTTGGAAGGAAATGTATTCAACCACACGAAAATACAATAAAACGACAAAAAATCTGCATATTTCTTAGTAAAACTTTTTTTACTGACATTTTATTTATTTACTGTGGGAAAATTTACAGCAAATCATATGATAAATAAACATATAATATTAAAAATAACAAATAATACGAATCACAAATCATCCTCTGCTGATGACAAACACTATAAATAAATTACGACAATGCATATACAGTTACAATTCAGTAAGGAACGGAACATGGGAATGTAATAAAGGAAAAAGGACGGGAGCAGATGGGAGGTTAGTTTTAATAATCTAGTTTGGGTGGCGTCGAGTCATGGAAGGATACATGAGGTAAACAAATATAAGTAGCTATTTCATAAAACCTACTTATTTCAATAACATGCAATTTAGAAAAATAAATAAACCCGTTATCTGAAGAGATAGTATAATTAACGAAAAAAACATTTTGTAAAACACAAGTGTGTTATTACGATATTGCAGTCAGCAAGGTATAACGGAAGATCTACCTTATGAGAATCCGGCATTCCAATGGTTAACCATAACAAAGGTTTTATGTGAATCCCAAGAAATGTTTGCACCCCATTAGCCATAGTGAGATTTTCACGTAAATTTTCTTGTTGATCTTATCCTGCTTTAGGCTTCTGGGGGTTGCAGTCATTTTTTGAAATTTGAATATTTCAGCTTGAATTTTTTTTAAAATAGACCGTCATGAAAGTTTTCAAGGTTAACTATGACCAATACTTGCACGTGTACTACTGTACAGGCACTGATTATCACATTCGATCCCAACGAGTACTTTCTCAGTACGCCTCGATAATTGCAAGGAGGCTTTCTCGGAACGATTAAAATGTTCGACTACAAATTCAGAGACCTGCGGGTTCAAATCCTAATAAATGAATTATTTGGCGTTATTTTACAATCATTATTCAAATAAAATAATGTCTAGTATATTTGCGGCATGTTCTACGGTGGTAGAAAAATATTGACCCGGTGAAAGATCACCATTCAGAATCAAAATGTTTCTTAAAATGGCTTTCGTCGTGTTTGGCAAGCATATCTGAATAGCCAGGTGCTTCATATCTTCCTCTTTGTCATCTCTTCTTCCTCTTCACCCTCTCTAATCTCACAACATACCCCAATGCCATTGTTTCACTGGCTCCAGATGATTGGAAATAGTTGCGACTCTCGTGTGAAATTCAAATATTAAAAAAAAAACAACTGTGGAGGGGGTTAGTAGAGGGTAATAGCGCTGGTCTTTAGAGTGCGCGTACGTTTTAAAACCTCGCCAGTAATCGCGTGAAACAGGTGCCCGTAGAATGAAAGATCTCCTCGCCACTTAGGTTATTGCGTTGAAATTAGGTTCAATTCTCCGCCACGATTTCCGTGCTGCCAATATTTTTACCTTATTCTTCCGATTGCAAAAACAGTTTTTTGTATTTAAGGAATTCTGTCGCCATATATTGTACTTGCATGTTAAAACTGTGAAGAATATTTACTTATTTTAATTCTGTCCATACAACCTCATTTGTGTTTTTAATGAAATTAATTACTTTGTGATTTGACATATTTAATGAAAAAATAATACTGTGGTCTTATGCAAAGTTAATATTTTATCTTCATTAAATCTAATTTGTGTTAAGCATCAATCCATTCAAACTGTAAAGTTTTGGTCTTTTTCTTTAAAAATATTACTTTTCTATGATTTCATTGTGCAAATGGTACTGAAAATAGAGAAGACGCAAATAAATATTGTTTAAAATATTTGTCAGTGGACGATTCACTAAAAATTTATTCTAGTCAAAATAAATATTAATTCTATTTTATGTATTTTATTAAATTAAATTTGTACGAATTCTTTATCTGAAGTGAGTCGCCAGATAAGAATGCTTTAATACATTATTATCTTTGTACATAGGATAACTAAATATTGTTAAAAGGGTATAAAATCAAAGGCAGTAATATTTTTCATCCTGATAATGTGTTTTTTATACACTTTTTTCCTGAATATTTTAAAACATTTAGAGATTATTGTTTCATGTGGTTTCTAGTTTAATATACTTAAACATGTGTATTTGCAATATTCTCTGTTGTTATAATAATTATTTAAAAGTTGGCCATGCTACAGAACCGTTTTTGTAGATTTCTGCCTTTGCTTTTAAACGGGGGGATTTTAACAAAAACGCCGCTTTATAATTTTATTAGTATTAATTTTAAATCAAACCAATGCTTTTTTTGCTTTTTAACTGAAAATTCTTTGTGTTTATAAATAGTATATTTATTGAACCCAAGTGTGCTTTTAAATATCTTAGTAACCGAGACAATTCTTTCTTTTAAATAAATAAATCACATAGTTTCGCAAATAGTATTTGATTAGCCGAAAACTAAACTTCGTTTCTTTCAGCTCAAAGTGAAAATGGAATTTATTTCCAAGAAATCTAATAACGTAGAGCAAATCAGTCACCAAATTTTCCGTTTTACTTCCAGTTGTTCTCCGTACGTTCAAACACACACAACATTTTCCAGGAAAGCCTTCGCATAACTGAGTTTAGTTTTGATGTATGGAGCGCATGACTGACGCCGAAATATTTTTTTTACCCAGCGGCATATCAGTTTTATACGAGCAGATAAAATAAATGTGTTCGAATATAAAAAATATAAAAATGTGACGGTCTATTGTGAGTCTTTGGGTATCGATATGAACAGTATTGAGCATGCTAAGATTCGAGATAACTCCGAAAAAACGTATGACTCTGGTTCGCATTTTTACGGCGCAAGTTTATGAGAGCGGTGTGAGATTATTTTATATTTATTATGCTCGGGGAGCAGAAGGAAAACGAGTGAATATTTTCTAATAAAGGAAACTATGAATATTTCTGGAATTTATTAAATATCTGCGATGCGAAGGGAAAATATACGAGCTTATTTTTATGGAAATAGTTCGATATTAAATTGAAAATGTTATACGAAATAGAATTTTCATAAAAATTAGCGCTTCGTACCGAAATAAAAAAAAAAAAACACCCACAAAAAGAGTTTTTTTAGAGTTTATTTTAAAGTAAAACATGACTTTAAAACGTTATTACTAATTCCTGGAAGTTGATCACAAAATCAGGGTCTCAACTGCAGCGATTTTTTTTAAATTATAAATTTCATACCAAACACGTTTTCTAAATAAGAACATGGTGTGGGAGAAAGGCTTAACCTCTTTATAATATTTTTAAAATTTTTTTATTATTATTTTTATATCTTGCTATATTGTCATCCCGGTGAGTTATAAAAACTAACTCTGGAACAAGGTATTAAACAATACATGAGTTATTACAAATATACAATACATAGTTATCAAACTTAAACATTTACATAAAAAAATACTCGTAGAGTATTAAAAATGGAATAATAAATGTTAAGAAAAAACAAACAGATTTTTTTTTAAAGAAATTTGACTAAACAATTAGTATTTAAATGAATTAGTAATTAAAAAACTAAACTTATCAATGGTGTAGTTTTTAGATTGAGTATAATTTAATAATCTAAAATAAGTGATAATGAATATAAAACGAAATTATTTTTCACTAAAGGAGAGGTCCTGTTTTTGCCACAAGAATTCGGGTGCTATTAATTACTTGTGTTTATTAACCAAATTTAAATAGCGAATTACTTTGTAGTCCAGAAAGAAAAAACACGATTTCTGTCCACTTCTCACTTCATTCAGTTTCAGAGTATTCTAAATTGTGATTGCCCAGGTCACTATATTTTACTTAATACGATTTAAAAAGTTTTTTTTCTGTGAAAATTCTTCTTTTTTAAAACTAGTCTCCAGTTGAAAAGCGTTAAAATATATAATAAAAACTCAGTGGTTTTGGATGTACCATGATCTTTCAGAATGAAAAGTATGAACTAGCTGAGTTTCAATTAAAATATTATTACTGGAGTAGCGTTATATTAAATTTATTTGTATCCCAATCGCTCTGGGTAAAAAAAATAAATAATTTCAGTGAATTCTAAGAATATCTATGCGCGAAAAAATGGTAAATTCTATTAGAAAAAGAAAGTCACGTCCAGTAATTGTTCTCTTTTCAAAAAATGAAGCGAACATAGACAATGCCAGAAAGTGCCTTAATTTAAATTACGAACGAAACTTTGAATGACCAATGGTGATAAGTTATTGTAAATATGTGGTTTCACAAACATTTTTTTCCAAAATAAAGATGTGGTACAATTGTAGTTTCCAACATAACTATATATAGTAATTTTAAATCGATGCTGGAAAAGAAAAAGGCTTAAGCGACAATTTGGTCCAAAATGAGTTAAATTGGCAGTTTTGATCAGATTTTTATATGCATCGAAAGCTCCGAAGACTTTTGTAACCATTCTGCCATAAAAAATTGTTATTTTGGAATAGGCTTGACTCAAATACCATAAGCTTGGGACTTTTTTTAAACTCTAAAGAGCTCTGGTGTAAACTTCACAAAATGGTGCTTTAACCCTTTTGCCTTTCCATACTGCAGTATCTGTAAAAATATTTGTTTGTGACAAACGTTCAATAATGATGGAATAAGTAGTATATGCTGAATGGTCTAGTTGAGAAGAAGTTAGTGAAAGGAAAAAAGATATTAATAGCATACATAATAATGATAGTGATAACCTGCGGGCATAATTTTTCTAGCCTGTTGCTCGTAACAAATCTTTTTTTTTCTTCAATAAATTAATGCATTGACCTATTCCGCAGCTTAGCTTATCGACTAAGTACCCTCCCCTATTTACCTGCAAAGAGAGAAGGGTGCAACGATGCCGTAAAAATGAAAAGCGTAATTTCCCATTTATATCCGCAGGCGATAAAACGTCCACGGTTGCAATAAAAATCATCTGCAGCCATCCAGGGCTACGATGCCATGCAGTTGTTCAGTTGGTATGCTGTTATATTATAAAATAACATATTCTTATAAAATTCAGGTAATTAACTTTTGAGGAAAAGATATATTAAATTAAATAAATCAACCTACCAATTTTTTTTTTTACTAATTACTTATACTTTCAAATTGGTTTACTGAGTAATAAAATCACGAACATTAAAAACTTTTGTCCACTTCTGCTTCCTACCCAGTTACTTGCAAATATACCAATGTGTTTTATTTCATAAAGGATTATTTTTCAACTATACTGAATAAGATTCTTGGTTGATTGAATCTAGTGGAACTGTGACATCCCCGCTGTAATATGTTTTTTTTTTTATATTACAATCATTTTCATTATTTTGCTTGGTAAAAAGATGATTAATTAAATCATTAATCACACATAATCATTGACGGCCTCCGTAGTCGAGTGATAAGACGCTCGACTACGAATCCAAGGGTCACGGGTTCAATCTTGGGGTGCGCCAATAACTTTTGTTTAATTAATATGTGTCGTAACACATTTAATTCTTATAAAAATAATAAAAAAAGTATATTAGCGGTATCGCCCTGGTAAAAGATCGCCGTTCAGAATTGAAACGTTGTTTTAAATGGCTTTAGCCGTGTTTGGTGACCAGATCTGAATAGCCAGGTACTTTTCAACCTTCCTCTTCCCAATTTCCTTCCCCTCCCCAGTACCTTCAGCCTCACAACATACCCTATTTGGGAATGCCATAGTCTCACTGGCTCTAAACGGTTAAGAGCAGTTGAGACTCTTTTGCGGTATTCATATAAAAAAATTTAAAAAATTCCAACAGAAATTTATTTTTTTTGAATTGGAAATAATAATAAATACAGATTTTAATTAAACCATTTTTTTAACTTTATTCCACTATCTTACAAAAAAAATAGTGGATTAAAGTTAAGAATTTGATTTTATTAAAATCATTAAAATAGAGTTCCACCACGAATTAACAGTTTCAAAATTAGAAATAATAAATAAATGACTTTACCGCCTTACAACAAATATTTTAAGAAAAGAATCAGAACCCATGAAGTCGTCCACTCTCTTCTCTAATTCGGGGTGGCCACCTTTCCCAGGGAACGGGGCGGCTAGGGAGTCAGCTAGAAAAATAGCCACCGCCGATGTATGGAACTGAAAAAATAAGCCCGCGTTTCATGACGCATTTCGCGCACATTCGATAAATATTTTAATATTCGTGTTTGGAAACGGTGGACACACATGCATGAGTCCTCAAACAGATTTTCCTCACGATTTTACAAAATAAGTTTTAGATATGAGCAACCATTTTTAGAAATATACATTAATCTGGTCGTAAATAATTAAATTAATATTTACGTTAATACTAATTCTCGTCCTTTCGTTGGGGCTTTATTTTCAAGGCTCTATTTCAATTTAGGTAGGGTGTTAAAATATTTTGATAGTTATTAAGCGATCTTTTAAGATTATTGTTTAGCTTTTTTAAGTACCCTTAAAGTGTTTTTTCACAAAAATGGCGCTGAACACATATATTAAGTATTATTATTATTTTACTAAGCCTAAAATGTATTTTATATTGATTTCTGACATTAATTTATTTTTTTTGATAACCAAGGATAGGAGGGTTATTTGTCTGATTTCTATTCCGTTAACAGACCGAACGCCATCCCTAATGCACATACGCAACGTAAGTGCGCTGAGTCTGTTCTACCGCTATTTCAATGGAACCTGTTCGAAGGAGCAAGCAGTATTATTCCCCGTGCGTAAATCTTGACGGACGCGAGTGGAACACCCACTCACAGTTGATGTCGCCTTTATAAGAGCGGTTCGTTTCTTCGACTCGTTTTTTGTGCAAGTCGGCCCATAGGCGGAGTGACTTACTGGCATTTGTGTTTCCTTCTTAATTTAATCTAGGTCTCTTTAAAGCTAACATTAAAAATCCCACCCCACGGCCCTTTCCTTGACCCGCCTTAAAACGTTTTCCAGCCTAGTAGCGAGATGTTTTCTCCGTATGCATACCGTACAAACAAAGACGCTCTTGTGAGGTATCACATGAAAAAAATTCAACTCGCTGCCTGATTTCCATCATGCGCTAATATAACTTTAAGTTAGATCATTACACATGAAAATATCATACGTTGGCAGAGGTAGACATTTAAACATGCAACTTTACAAATGATTGATGCACGTGCTAAAATCTTTAAAAAATGTATTGTCGTCCTCACCTGAGGTAATTTTTTCCATCAGGCAAATTTATATGACATTTGTTATTTCGTGCGTTAATTACATCGATCAAGAAAATAAATCGTATGTCAGCACGAAATATGAACGGGTGAGTTGCATGACGCATTCTGCACATATTCGATGAATATTTAAATATTCGTGTTCAGAAATTGTGCATGCACTCGAGTGAGTCGTCAGATGAATTATTATTTTACAACCATACTTGTCATTTTTTCCAAACTATCGACAATTTTTGAAAGCAACTTGATACCTTTGTTGGTGGTGACATTTACAAATAATACTGATGCCACTATTTTGGGTTCAGTATTTTTTAAATGTAGATTTAACCAAAATAGGAAGAAGATATTTATTTTATTGTATACGCCTAAATAGGCTTTTATTACATTTAAAGGTATTATCAACATTTTTTTAAATAGTTGCAAAGTAGTAAAAAAAAGTGTTTGATTACATGAAATTAATATTGATTAAAAATATATGATATTATAGCCTTCTTATATCTCCATTATGTGCAGTTAAATACATCAGCCACCTCTACGTATATATTACCAACTACATGCAATCCACGTACAAGCGAGCATCTGTAAGACTCAGTCCTGTTATAATTGTAACAGGTTAATAGAATTTTGAATCGTGTAATTCTGCCATATTTGGTTAGGGTCAGATAACGTCTCATCAAAAACTGTCTTAAGTTCGCACATTGAGCAGATGAATAGACGAATCAAAATCAGCAAATCAAACAAAATTGTTTGATAATTTTTCATTTATTGAGAAAAGCTTTGAAAATGTTATGTTTCACATTAAAAATATGTAGCAAATTTAATACTTTTCATGCCGTCTATTTTTTTTTTACATGTGTCACTAGTTAGGATTTAAATATAGTATAACTCAACAGTGTGGGTATCAAGTTAGGTTTTTCATTTGCACACGATACAAATATTAATCTGATGATTAAAAACTTATTAAATTAATCTAATGATTAAAATGAGTATTTAAAGGGAATGCTTCAATTATGATTACTTTTTATCATCCTCAATGAAATGAAATTATAACACTGTATTTTTTTAAATATTTTTTTAATATGAATACCGCACAAGAGTCTCAACTGCTCCCAACTGTCTAGAGCCAGTGAGAGTATGGCATCCCCAAATAGGGTATGTTGTGAGGCTGAATGTAGTGGGGAGGGGAAGGAGATTGAGAAGAAGAAGGTTGGGAAGTACCTGGCTATTCAGATCTGGTCACCAAACACGGCTAAAGCCATTTTAAGCAACGTTTCGATTCTGAATGGTGGTCTTTCACCAGAGCGATGCTTAGTGTATCTACCACTCTGGAACGTGTCGCAAATAATCATTTTTTTTATTTTTATATGAATTATATGTGTAATGACACATATTAGTTAAATAAAAGTTATTGTCGCACGCCGGGTTTGAACCCGCGACCTTTGGATACGTAGTCGAGCATCTTACCACTCGACCATGGAGGACGTGTATATTATTTTCTAGTTTCAAATAATATTTATTTAAATTATGTACAGAGAAAATATACAGAAAAATACTTGCCTGGCAGGTTACTTCAGATAAACACTGTTAATTTATTTACTTTGCCAAAATAACACCTGATGTTTATTCATATTAACTTTTAAGATATTGTTGATTTATTTAGCATGAATTAACACAATTGACAAATATAAACATTTCTTAGTAGGTATTGATGACTACGTGAGTGTATTTTATTTTTTTTATTTCTTACAGTGAATATTGCATAAGTGTCTCTACTGCTTCCAACCGTCTACAGCGAATAAGACCATGGCATCTCCAGTTAGGCTATGTTGTGAGGTTGAAGGTAATGGGTATGGAAAGGAGATGGGGAATACATAGTCTGTAAAGTACCTAGCTATTTAGATCCGGTCACCAAACACAGCTAAAACCATTATGAGCGACGTTTCGATTCTGAGTGGTTTTTTTACCAGGGCGATGCTTAGAGTATCTACCATTTTAAATATTTAAAAAAATATTGAGTAAATGTGTTATGACACATATTATTTAAATAAAATATATTTGCGCATTCAGGACTTGATACCGGAACCTCTGGATTCGTAGTCGAGCGTTTTACCACTCGACCACGCATGCCATCAAATTATATATAAAATATATAATGCGTACTGTACTAAAAAAATGACGAATTTTTAACGGCTAAATTAAGCGCGTAAATAAATAATGCATATCTTTTTATAGTTGTGGCCTATCTGAACACCGAATATTACTTAACCCTCGCGGGTGATTAGCAAGATTATGGAAAAGTTAATTCCAAATAAGGGAACCACAGCCGGGACCAGTGGGACTTTAATACCCACAATAGGGGAGTATTGCCTGGCGAACGAAAATAAAGGGAAAGAGAAGGAGATGGGGTTAGGCTGGGGAGTGCCTGGATAATTACATAAATTTTGTTTTGGTGGTAAAAGTTTTTTCTGGGAAAGGTTTTCTTAATTTTTAGGTTTTTTAATTTTATTTAAACAATAATTTTTATTATTTTTAAATAAAAAAAAAACAATTTTTAGTTAAAAGCTTCGTCTTCTGAAGGCAATATCAAACTGGATCAAAGTTTGATAATGCCCTCAGAAGGCGAAACAGCTGTCACGCGTAAAAATAATTACATCGCAGGGCTTTTAACTAAAAAAAAATTCTTTTTTTAATAGAAATAATAATAATTATTCATTAAATAAAATTAAAAAAACCTAAAAATCAAAATGGAGTTCTACTTTAAAACCACAAAAAATTAAAAAAAGGTTTTCTTAATTTTTATAAGCCTATAATTTGAATTGTTGTATTTTTATACGGTATGGATTGCATTTTTATTCTCACGCTTTCCGTCTTCTGAAGGCAAAATAAAACAGCAGTTTATAAGAATTAATTAACTAATAATCGATGTTCAAAAGAAAAGTTTAGTTTTGAATTTTTGCGGGCTGTGTACATTCGATTATCGTTTTTTTTTTGTTATGCTGGTACACATATGTTAGCATTATCAGCCATTTTGGATTAGTGGTTTTTTTTTGACAACTGGAAAGGTTAGTCAGGTTTTTGTATGTTCTTCGATTTTATAGATGTATATAGGAGTGTGAAAAGATGATACGACTTAATGCCGTTGCAATAATACCTCTGAGACGTACGAGTATGGTATATGCAGTAAAACCACAAATGACCGTGTTAAAAATGTGGATATCTGGAAAGAATGCAAAGCATTAAAGCAAAAAATGAAAGGGTAATGAATAAAATCAAGAAAGGGACGTTTAGATGGTTTGGACATGCAGAACGGTTTAACGAAAAAAAGAGTATGAGAAGAATATATGACGTGAAAGTGAATGGAAGAAGAAACCAAGGGCGCCCGAGGAAGACTTTTAAGTCTCTGTGTATCTAACTAATCTAAAATAATAAACATATCTGTCTGCGCAAAGAAGAACGGAACGAATCAATAAACGCAGATGTTCGGGAGAGTCGATACAAAATTTAGGAATTTCGTTTTTTTGTATGTAATCATGCCATAGTAAAAATGTATGGAGAGAGAGTTAATTCGTTTTACCCAATCTATACCAACCTGCGATAAATCATTTTTTTACATCGTTCACCATGAGAGAGAAAGAGACAACAAAAATATCACACCACTTTTATGTAATGTAAGGATGATTTTTGTCTCCCGCGTCTCCGGTGACTCCGCCCACATGTTTTGATTTGCGACTAAACTGGACAAAATTGAACGGTTTTTTAGGTTATATGCTATATTTTCGTTGATAACAATATTTGTGAAAAAGTGGTTCTGCGAATAAACAAAAACATTATGTTGACATGTGCTATAAATGGATGCATAAATACCCTAACCCCCGGCAAAAATCATCAAAAACTGACTACACTGCCTTGGATAGGTACAACTCTATGTACTCTAAGGTTCGGACACATATCATTTTTCCTTGCTCGGTATGTATCTTAGGATATATTTTGCATACTTAACTCCAAACATGATTTATTACTCATTGCGTTCTTCCTTGCGCACACAGATGTATTCCATTTAAAATATTTAAAAAACAATAGTTTATTTTTAATACAGTTTTACATACTCGTACATAATAAAAACAAATTATCTTTGTATTTTTATAAAATAGAAGTACCTCAAATTTTTATCCTGAAATTAAACGTGAACGATGTTCTAAAAGACAATAAAGTTCCAGATATAAATAACACTCAAGATTTCTACAACCAAATTCTATACTTAAAATGCTTTCCAGACGCGGTTATTAAAAGTCGAACAAACTGTATCGATAGTCTGCTTCGACATGAGTTCGCCATTATTTCAGGTTTTTCTGGATTGCAAATATTTTTTCAGTCTAACAGCATAAAAAATTGAGCAGACATGCGAGGGCATTAATTATGGCGGATTATGAACGGATCCGTTCACGTTATTTCACTTTGGTTCGAGCTTTTTTTTATATGCGAAGCTTCGTTCACCGTGTTCAGCGTTTCCAAGGCGTTATTCTGAACTGAGTGATCAGCTAAAATTTTGCGTTTAATACTTGACAATATGTGAAATGTTACTGTATTTATTTACGCCCGTACGGGCAAAAATATTGTAAAAAAAATAAACGAATATACTAAATAGCAGGTGCATCCAGAGTTAAATAGTTTCATCCAATAAATTAGCTCTACTAGATGATAAAAACTGTACTAATGTATGTTTATATTGTGATATTGACGTACTAAATACATCAACAACCTCGGAGTATTTGTTTCCCAGATGTTGAATTCGTCGCATAAGAGTATGATATTGCGAGGTTGAAATAGAATTGTCATAATAATATGGTTGTTTTGTAACTGTTATACCAGGAACATGAATGCAATTTAATATATTAGTTATAATTTATTTATTTTTTAAGAATTTACAGCATTTTCTTTTTTCAAATTTAATTAATTGGACAAAATGAAATGTAAAACTTTGGCATGAAGCACTCACTTTGTGGAAAGACATAATTAAAATTTAAATAAAAGTAACTTAGTTTTAATACATATTTGTTCAGCCTTGAAGAAGGTTCAGGTAGAGCCGAAACCGGTTGGTTTATGTATATATGTATCCAATAAAGTGGTGTTAAAACTAAGTTACTTTTATTTAAAATTTAAAATGAAATGTTTTTACTTAATACTGACAGTAGGTGTAATATAAATTGAAATTATATACAATGTCTAGTTTTTATGATAATTACTAATTACCTCCCTAATTTAGAACATTCTCGTGCTTAGGGAGGGAACTGAATTGATCATTTTTAAAAAGCACTTCGCAAATAATTCTACGTATTTTAATTGTATTAAACTTAACGAATACAGTAAGTGATCGTAATCAAGGCATTCTAAAGGATTACCGATTCTAAAATTTATGTATTCTAAGAATTTATGTTGGATTCTTCCAATGTGTGTGAACTTCATAATTTGGATACCAAACTGTAGAATTGTACTCGATATGACTCCGTACAATTGACAAATACAATTTTTTGAAAGTATTGGTATTATTAAAGTCATAAGATACTCTTAAAATATAGCCTACCTAACTAATTGTTGAAGAGTTAAATGCATTTTCACAAAAAAATGTACATCCAACTACTTTCTTACATATTAGTCATTAAGAAATATTCGTATATGCTTGTGTTCTCTTTTGCCATTATTTTTTGTCCCTCTCTCTTTTTTTTTTTTTTTTTAATTATTTATAGATCTTGTGTCTTCTTTGTGCAAGGTATCTTTGAACTGGCTTTTTATAATTGAATTGTTCTTACTCACCTGTAAACAATTTGTAAAAAAACTGAGAAAAAGAAATGAATAAATTCATGTTATATTATATTCGGGTATTACAGGTAACCTCAACAAAACAAGAGTTATTTAAAATAGAGCTGTATATAAGATGCATTCTATTGAAAGGAAAGCATACAAAAAAAAACAACATATACTTAGTTTGGTAATATGCCAAAATGTTCATACTACGGAAAGCAAATAAAATAATAAGCTTACATTTATATATATATATATATTTTTTTAAATTACCGAATGTTATTTTTTTTAAATAATATGGATAATTAATGCTCAGTCCTTTTAATTTATTTAAAACGAAGCTAGCAGTCCACAGTAGAGTGCTTATTACCAACCCTTATGTATGGCAGTGAGACATGGAACTGGCAGAGGAAGGATAAAAGTAGACTGAATGCTGTGGAAATGAGATCCCTAAGGCATATATTATGTGCGTAAAACCATATATGACCCTTTTAAAAATGTGGATATCCGGAAAATAATCATTGTTGATGTAAGCGTAATAAATATGATAAAGAAAGGGACCCTTTGATAATTATAGCATTCAGAGGGAATGAACAAAGAAAAAAGTGTGAAAAGAATAAATGACGCGAAAGAGAATGGAAGAAGTGGGGACGACCCAGGAAGACATTTCAGCATAACAGAAAAGTATGTATGAGATGATGTTTGAATGTGAATGAAGCAAAGAGTTTGTGCCAAGACAGAGTTGTATGGTGGTATTCTTCTCTGCCTACCCCTGCGGAGAAATGATGCGATGGTTAGTTAGTTAGTTACTCGTAGTTACGTAACTGTATTTTTTTAAATTGATTCTATTAGAAAATTCGTTGTATTATGTATGATTATATTGTATGTAAAGATAGAGCGGAAATTAATCAAATTATAATAATTATTATTTTTTCGTAGAAAGCAATCACTTGAAATCGTAATGTTATTCTGTTGTTTTCTCATTGTTTTGTTACTTTATTTTAAGTTTTGTTCTCCCTCTGTATATATATTAATAACCGGACACTTTGATTTTTTTGTTTAATTTTGTTCCCTGATGATGCTAAGGCTAAGCGAAACCTGTCAGTCATAAAAATTAAAATAATTTCTTTGGTTTAATACATAGTTATTTTTTAATTTCTTTAAAATGTTTATATTTTCAAAAAGTATTGTATGTTCAGAATAAGTATTTAGATTGCATACTGCAACGCCTTTTTACACAAGTAATATTTGAATATACGGGAGTGAAATAAGTTCTCGCAGTCCAATAAAAGTGACAAACGATATTGATCCGTGGCACGCGAGCTGCAAATTCGACAATCGCATGGCCGCCTGCATTTAAGGCCGGCGCAGAACACGAGTAGTGGGGTTTTCACGTAATGCAAAATACGGTTATTGCGTTTTTTTAATTTCACAAAACACAAGTGATATAGGTTAATGTCTTACGTGGCATTTTTTATTTGCGAAAATGACTGTAAACCTGTTTGAAGTTAATAAAAAAACCTATGTTAGGTAGGTCGTATATTGTTTATGTTTTTTTTTCATAATTCATCTAATTGCAGTGGGAAGGAAACGTAGAAAACACTAGCTTTTGTTGGTGGGCTCATTAGGTCAACACTACGTTTCCGTAATTGTTTTCAGAAAACAGAGTTTCAACAGTTTCACTCTTTTATTAAAGTGAATACCGCACAGGACTCCCAATTATTTAGTTTCGCAATTGGATCAAGTGGAACCTTTCGACTTCATGTCAGAATCGTTCAATAATAAAGGTATTGAGTTATGTTAAGGAAAAAATTATTTGTCAATCTCACTTTCCAAAATTTTATAGGCTAACAATACTGGATATGAAATGTTTGCTGGGATTATTATTACTAAAATACTGGACGATAACTGGAATATCGTAACCCTCACTCGATTGCAAATATTGTTAAATATTTTACTAGGCGGGTGTTTAGCTAAAAAAAACAAGAATTTAAACTTTGATTGATAGTGAAGGCACATAAAAAACATATTTATATTTTCATGGTGAATCCCACACAAGAGTCCCAACCGTCTAGAGTCAGTGAAACTATTGTTATCCACAATTGGGGTATATTGTGAGACTAAAGGTCATTGGAAGGAGAAGGAGATAGGAAGAGGAAGATTTGGAAGGATCTGACTGTTCAGATTTGATCACCAAGCACGGCTAAAGGCATTTCAAGCAACATTTCGATTCTTAATAGTAGTCTTTCACCAGGGTGGTACTTAGAGTACCCACCACTCTGTAACTATACTATATAAATATACTTTACGAGTATATAAATAAAAAAGTTATTGAAATGAGAAATTACACCAATTTATTTAATAAAATTTATTTGCGTACGCTGGAATTTGAACCCGCGACCTCTGGATTCGTAGTCAAGCATCTTAACTACTCAATTACGGAGGCTGTCTCTTAGTATATCTAAACGTTTGCGTAGAGAACATTAATTTTCTTTTCAAAACTGATATTTCGAAGTACCTTTACATGTCAATAGTTGGGTTTATTAAGCTTTCATTCGTATTAAATTCTTTGATTTCTATTATTATTATTTATTTTCTTATTTTTTTTACAAACTTACATTTACTTGAATTTTTCTGTTTCTCTTCTTTTAGTGAAATTGATTATTTTGTGACACAAAAAAAGATAGTGAACGGAATTAAACCGTGTTCGGTTCAGAATTCTACATCGCCTTAAATTTTGGACTTTAAGTGTCAAGTACCGAGGCAATATCAATCGATGTTAGAAGTTCAAAAAAGGGTATAAAGCTTCTAAAGCTTCCTAAACTTCTTAATCTTCTTGCGTTTCTTCTTCTCCCCATTCCTGTTATAAAAAGAGTGTTGTAGTCCCAAGACATTGAAACTCTTTTATCAGCATCATCAACATAGCCATACATTTTGGATCCAGTAATAAATAAAGGCATCACTATGTTTTTTCTGTCAGCAGCAGTTTGCGCCTTGTGCCGGATTCTGGTTTGATGTCGTCAGACCAACGAGTATTGGTTTTCCCCAGGTAAATTTGGCAATTCGAATTTCTTTTTGGTCTACAGTCTAACGCTTCTTCTCAAATTCTTCTTACGCGGAATTGCATGGAAATTAGGGCGAGAAAGAGGCGATTATTCAAATGATGAAATTGAACAAACATTAAATATTAGTCCAATAGAAAAAAGTAAGAAAAACTGCATATTCAAAATTATTAAATGTGTAATTGAATCACTTTCTCTATTGCAACTCATCCAGTTTAACATTCCTTGTCGTAGAAGACTTAAAAACAATGATTTTTTTTATTCCTCAATCATCACTCTACTATTTATGGGAATCATTTTCCACTGTCCAGAATGTCGAGACTTGTTAATTCAAGCCATGGTCTTAAAATTTTTTGTATCAGTCTAAATGTTTTTTTTTCATTCTTTACGACTCTACCAAAACCTTCACTTGACCTTGTCTTTGACTTGAATGTTCTTTCGAATTTATATTTTTGTCCTTTTTTTGTCATTGCTTCATCATAATATAATGTGTGTGCTGTTTTTTCTTTGTTGCTCTTTTCCCCATTTCGGGTTATGTATTTTTTTTGTAATTGGTCACAATAATGGTTGGTGACAATAGTCCTTTAATATATGAATAAACAAAAACTTAGTAAGTTAAACGATGCGCCCAACCAAAGACCACACGAGTTTTGCCACCTTTTCAACGATAACTCTTATTATCGAAGGAAGCAAACACTTTGTAGCTTGACATTATAATTTTAAATAAAAAATAATTTTGTTTTAAGCCACTTTATTTATACACATATAACAATTCGACCGGTTTCGGTTAGACTTAACCTTCATCAGGAACGTATAAGTATAAACTAAGATTAAATATAAGAATACGAGACAAAGAAAATATTGAAAGTCTACTGTATTACTCTTTCATATTTAATCTTAGTTTATACTTATACGTTCCTGATGAAGGTTAAGTCTAACCGAAACCGGTCGAATTGTTATATGTGTATAAATAAAGTGGCTTAAAACAAAATTATTTTTTATTTAAAATTAAAAAAATGATAACTCTTATGTTCATTTGCCGACGATGGATAAGGTTATTTCGTGATCTAAGAGTGATCTTTTCTTTTTTTTTATTAAATACTATGGTCTCAAATTTACAAGTTTAAGTTCTTACACTTACACATTAGTGTTATAAAAGCAAACTTGATTAAAAATCTTATTATTTTCAAAAGAAAAACTTTTTTCCTTACGCGTAAGAAGTTATAAAAACCTCATCAAACGTTTTGCATCACCTCCCTGGCAGTTAACGCCGTAACGTTCCGAACTGTAAAAAGTTGAAAAGAGGCTATAAATGGCCAGCTAAAACTTAGCTTAGTTGATGTAACGTTATTACTTTTATTGAATCGACGCTATAGTTTTGTTTCAAAACACGGAAATGCACCTGGCCATAGTTTCCGTTAAACCTGTTAGGAAAACGAACTACACGAGGGAATGGTCTGCGTGTTCACAAATGCGCGCGGCATGACAGTCCAACAACATTAAACGGATATTTATTACACGACTGTTACAAATTTTACCCGAATTCCGCTTACTTACCCGTTTGACGGGTCACATCATTTTACGATTCCAACAACTTTAGGTTAATCCAACATCTACCTTGGAAGCCATAAACGAATTACATATTTTTCCCGAATGGGGTTACGAGAACTCTTTTAACTTATGCTAAGTATTTGTTGGATTTCAAAAAGATAATTTATTTGGTTCTTACATTCTTGTTTTTCATACAGTTCCTACCTTATCCAACCATTTTACTATATTCGATTTCCGTATTCAACAACAGCGAGTTGAGAATCAAGTGATAATAAAAACAAAAGAGAGTTATGTGAAAAAAACACGTTCGTTCGTTGGTGTCTCACTTGGTCGTTTGGTTTGTTGTTGTTCTTTAAATAATATTAAATTAGGTGTTTTTTGTTGTGGTGTTCGTTAATAATACAATGTTAAAGAATAATCAAGAACTTCAACTTCATCGGTGAGTGAATTGGTTTCTTACTTTCTTCATTCCATAATCTCTCCGCATCCATAATTAGACACTTTCATCAAGTAGTATAGTTTACCGTTTTACAGTCAACCATTTTCCAAATCCATCTGAAGCTGAAAACACATTCGGTGTTTTATCGCAGCTTCGGATCCAACAGTATTAATAATATTACTGTTTAACATTAAAAACCAGAAGAGAGATTAAGTTCAGTGCAAAAATTTAATAGCATGGAGCATGATACAGACACACCGTAAACTAATACTGTAAACTATATCAAATGTGCAAAAAATACAGTGAATAGAGAATCTTGAAACAAAGAAAAAACCGTTCTATATTTACTGTACTTTAATAGTTTTTTTTGCACAAGGGTGAAAAAAGCCCAGTGCCAATAAAATTTAACTGCACACTTTTTATTTATTAGCCGAAAAAACTTATGAGATAATTAACGGTTTCTAACATAGTAAAATTATAATAAAAGTTCATTCAGCGAAAGTTTTTAAAAATCCACGTTTGGACACCAAAACGGTTTACCTTTTAATAATATAAACACAAATTCATCCAAAATTTTAAGCTTGTTTTATGGTAAGGGTACACAAATTCCCTTAAAGTATAATTTCTTCTAACAATGTTTAAGTATGTAACCTTGAAGTAACAAAATATGGTGGGAGAGCTAATTATTTTTATCCAACCTACAAAAACTTGCAATAAATCACTTTCTCCTGTTTTTTACGTCGTACACCATGAGAGGGAAAGAGACAACAAATTTCATAGACCGCTTCTATATACTGTCGCAATGATCTTAAGCTCCTGGTTTACCCGCCCACATTTTTTATTATGCCACTAAACTTGACACAACTAAACGGTTTTTTAGGTTATATGCTATATTTTTGTTGATAAAAATATTGTGAAAAAGTGGCTATACGAATAAACAAAAACATTATGTCTATATGCGATATGAATGGATGTATAAATACCGTAGCTTTAGTCTTAGCCACGGCCAGGTGCGCCGAGTCAGGTTAAAATCATCAAAAACAAGTCAAAAACTGACTTCACTGCCTTGAATAGATACTACTCTATGTACTAAGTATATAACTCTGGTCGCTTTATTTCTTCAGTAAATCTTCCGTATTATTTAGCAGTTGTAAAAAAATACATCGTTATTTTTTTATTTACAATACATAGCATCAGTTTATTTGGGCTAAACCAAGCCCTGGAAAATTTCTCTGTGCGCAAGGAAGAACGGAATGAGTCAATAAACGCAGGGTTTTAGGAGGGCCAAAACCAAATTTAGAAATTTCGTTTTTTGTATTTAATTATATCACTTGTCACATGTCCTTTCTAAAAGATAATAGCATATTATTTTATTTTCCGACTCATTTATTTTTTCTTATTATTTGAAGACACGAAAAGTATTGAAACTGGAAGAATATTGTTTAATAAATAAGCAAATAAAAAAGAGAAGCTTAAAAACTCACTCTGTTTTGAAGTGTTTTATATTCATTGTGTTTTTTTCATTGAATAATATATTCAGCCGATCAAAACATCAATTTTACAAAAGAAAAATATATTTATATATTTTCGTGAAGATTGAATATATTTTGTTTCCTCGGTTCATTCCGCAAAATTCAAATGGCAACTAATGTTATTACATAACGCTGCAAGCAGACGGAGTTGCCAGATGTCAGTGATTATTGAATTCACTCTTCAATTTGAACTCGGGAGATTGAAATTTCCACTCGGCCCGTGCGATATTTCACTGCCGAAGAGCAGTCGAGCAATTGTCAGCTGTGGGCTCTTCCGTCGTTCGCAGAAATGCCGTGGCGCTGCCAAAATATGTCTCTGTCTCAGAGCAAGAATACGTATGGAGAGAGAGCAATATATTTGTATCCAACCTATACAAATTTACTATAAATCGCTTTCTCCGGGTTTTTACGTCGTAAACTGTGAGAGAGAAAGAGATAAGACAAGTTGTCACACAATATAGCTCCGCTTTTAGGTATGTAAGCATGTTCTCCGTCTCCCGCGTCTCCGGTGACTCCGCTCACTACATTTTCTTATTTATTTATTTATTTTATATTTGCAAAAACAGTTTTACACCAAAACATTACAAAAAACACATAAAATGGTAATCATAATTACACGAAGATTAAGATAAAAAAAGAAATCAAAAACAAAAAAAAAATATTTTTCAAGAAGTACAAAATATAGTTAGAACTTAATAACTAGTTCTTGCTTAAACTTGTTGAAGCTCGTGTCAATAATATCCAAATTTCCTGCGAGGCAGTTAATTAACCTAGTTATTCTTCCCAGGGGTAAGTTAGTTCTGCACCTGGGAAGAAACAAAAGCCTTTGTTGGCGGCCTCGCGTGAAATTATCAGGGACATAAAATACAATTCCCGCCAGGATGTCAGGTATTAATAATACACCGTTCAGTAGTTTATATTTATGTAACATAACAGGACAGAACTCAACGGTTTTTTTAGGTTATATCGTACATTTTTGTTAATAACAATACTCTGAAGAAGTGGCTATACAAATAAACAAAAACATTATATCGACATGTGCCATCAATACTGACTACACTAGCTCTCCCTCCTGGTATATTATTGCTCTGAGGTCTCTGTCAATTAGAATGAGTTCTGAATTCCGCGGTAGGATGGCTCGTGATGGCCCGTGATGGCGACACGTGGACTTACAAATGTTTTTAATTATATCGAAAATGTTTGCACTGCTGATGTGCCAACTGGTGTTACGTGTTTCTAAAATATACGCGTTCAGTACACGCTTACCAACCTTCCTCGATCCTTACGTCTTCTCCTTGCTTAGTTATTCAGCTTCACAACAGACCTGCTCTGGCCTCCGCTATCGAGTAGTTAAGACACTAGACTACATATCCAGAGGTTACGGTTTCAAATCATGGCGTGCGCTAATACATTTTGTTTAACTAACGTGTTATTTTACATTCGAATTATAGAGAATGAAGTTAAGTATATTTGCGGCATGTTCCGAAGTGGTAGATACTCTTAGTATCTTAGTTGCTTGAAATGGCTTTACCCGTATTTGGTGACCAAATCTAAATGGTCAGGTACTTTACAACCTTTCTCTTCTTATACTTCTTCCTCTTCCTACTACTTTCAGCCTTACAACATACTCCGATTAATAATGCTATCCCACTGACTCCAGATGGTTAGGAGCAGTTTGGACAATTGTCCGGTGTTCACAAAAAAAAGTAAAACATTTGAAATTTTTTTTATTTATTTAATCATTATATTCATTCGCGCTATAAACCTTTGCCCTAGCTGCCTATAGAAAACGCTCGAAGGCGTCTTTCTAGTCTTCTGCTGTTTTCCTCTAGTTTCTAGTACAAAGAGTGTTTATTTTCATATGAAAGACAATTTCAAATCAAGTCAATAGTCTTAGATTCGTTAGAACCTTAGAGCAATAATATACAAGAGGTAACGCTATAGATCGATCTAAAGTCAGTTTTTACTAGGTTTTACTGACTCGGTTGGACCTGGGCGTGGCTAAGACTAAGGTTACGGTATTTATACATCCATTCATGGCACATGTCAATACAATGTTTTTGTTTATTCGTATAACCACTTTTTCACAGTATTCTTTTTTTTTAAATACCATATAACCTAAAAAACCGTTGAGTTTTGTTCAGTTTAGTTGCACATCAAAGCGTGTGGGAGAAGTCCCGAGAGACGCGCGAGTCGAAGAACATGGTTAAAATACTTTGAAGCGGTGTGAAATTTTGCAAAAGTTTGTTGTCTCTTTCTCCCTCACGGTATACGACGTAAAAACCCGGAGAAAGTAATTTATCGCAAATTTGTTTAGGTTGAGTAAAACAAATTAGCTCTCTCTCTCCATAGATATTCTGACTCCGAGGTTAGAACAGTCTCACTCTAACATAAGAAGCTTAATCGTGTTATTTGTCTCCAAACCATAACCCACCAAAGTTAAATCCTTCCAGCATTCCTCCTTCCTGCGGGCTTTTTCCTGAGAAGCCTTTTTGGTGATCGGATACCTTCTATCTCTGCTATATGCTGCCCGTAAATTCTCTCGTTTCTGTATCATAAATTGAGTTATTGATGACAATGATGACTCTTGAAAACATCGGTGTGGCTTTGTGGTTTTACTTCGTCTGCCAGAGAGCATTTTCTTGTGTAGCTCCAAAATTTCGTCAAAGGATGTTTCCCCCTAAAACATTTAAGACCCTTCCTCTGAGCTGAAGAGTGTTTTGCAGAAATAGAATTTTGTTCTTCTTGGGAGTGTTCACGTTTTGAATCGAAATGTTTTTGGAGACCGCAGTGGCATATTATGTTGACTACAGTAATTATTTTATTAATATCATGGCATAGGTCGTTTTGCAGAGTAACATGGGTTTCCAGATACAATGTACTCTCTCATAGCTTAAAATGTATATTTTTCGTTTGTGAGTGGTAAAATAAAAGCCGACGAAGCAGCAAAATGTGGTGTATTTTGTCTTGGCTTTATTATCTCTCTGGTAATTCCATTATTATTTTTGGGCAAACTTTATAGCGCCATTTATAAATAATTTATCTTAAGGGTGCCTTTCAATTCTACTTTGATAATTTAATTATTATCATATTGTTTTATTCCATTTGCCCCACTGACATCTGAACTGCGCCAATAAAAGTAATAACACTATTGTAAGATAATCGATTCTACCAAAAAAAAAACACTAATAATCCACTAAACTTTCAATAATGTTGAGATAATCCAACACAATATAAAATAAGTTAACTTTTACAAACACAGTGTTACAATGTATTTAAAAGAAAAAATATTTAAAAAAATAAAGTTCCACAGAAAGTAATACAAATTGCAATATTTTTCAATTTAAATTAAAAAAAAATAATTTGTTTATCATAACTGTTATACTATTTTTTTATTACTTTGATATCGTGCTACATAGCAATTCTGATGATAAAAAAAACACTTACTTTGGGACAAGGAAAAAAAAATAAGTTACTGCGAATATACACAAAACAGTGTAATCAAAGTTTTACAATAATTGTTAATGTTGATATTTTGTTGGTTTATTTTTTATGATCTTAAATTTATAAAATTTTCACAAAAAATATGTTTGCAATAGCATTACCTGTATATGCATTGAATGTTTTACGTTTGAACATGCAAATGATGTGAACTAACTTCAGATGAATAAATAAATTTCTTTCTTAAGCAAAAATCAAAAAGTGCCACATGAAATGAAACATGTTTAGCAGCCATAAAGTTCTGTTTTTTTTTTTATAATTTCACTGATAAATAATTATTCTTAATAGACCTATTATTTTTCTATCGATTTTGTCAGGCTGGTTGTCTTTACTTTATTTAGTGTAAAACTTTACCAAATTTTAAATCTGCATTGCATAAGAAATGCTTTTCTCCGGCACTGAAGCACACCAGGTACCCAAAACAACGACGACTTTGTCTCTCGTCTCAGCCGACAAGGTGAAGTTTGTTTTCGTCAAGTTTTCCACGAAATTTCCTCTGACGCACCGGTTATGTGACACGCGCCGCACACTTCCCTCCGCGAAAGTACTTTCGGCTCATGTGCATAAATGTCCACACGTGACAATAGACTTATTTAGTATTTTCATTTATATTACTTACTAATATAAATGAAAATACTTATTAAGAACTTAAGTTTTGTATACTTGAAAACGATGTCTGCGTCAAGAATCATTTTCTTTTCTTTTCTTTTCTTTTCTTTTCTTTTCTTTTCTTTTCTTTTCTTTTCTTTTCTTTTCTTTTCTTTTCTTTTCTTTTCTTTTCTTTTCTTTTCTTTTCTTTTCTTTTTCTTTTCTTTTCTTTTCTTTTCTTTTCTTTTCTTTTCTTTTCTTTTCTTTTCTTTTCTTTTTCTTTTCTTTCTTTTCTTTTCTTTTCTTTTTCTTTTCTTTTCTTTTCTTTTCTTTTCTTTTCTTTCCTTTCCTTTCAAAAAAAAAGACAAACATTCCCGTGTTACGAACAACCTGAAATCTTTTGAAAAACTCCTAGACTCATAATAATAAGTGGAGAATGTTTCTTGTTTAATGATGGAGAACTAAACTAGCAGAGGAATTGAATCCACGTCCTCCGGGTATGAACCCGACGCACTTGTTAATTCCGCTACTAACCGATCGTATATAGTAAAATATATTTTTTAGATGTTATTGGCATACTATATTTTAATTTCAAAATAATGATTGCCCTTATGATAACGCGAGGTATTGTTGAAAATTGAATGTGATTTTTTTTGGTTTTTTATAAAATAAAAAATAAAAAATGTTATAATAATGTAAGCAAAATAATCAGATTATTTTCGTTGTGTTGTATGATTTTTTTATTTTCGCAGGTACGCTTAACATTACATTACTCTCTAAAAAAATGATTTGGAATAATTTGTTCACACTTACGATTAGTTCTCGCTTGAAATATCTAGAGTTTTTTTCTACGAGGAACATAAATCCTAATTAAAATTGTGAAATGACAATTTTTTGCATATTGTAAATTGCTCTCACGGTCTGGGCAATTTATGCAAAAAATCAAATTGCTACTTTAAACACTATCTATCATCATAATAAAATAAATTTTTAAGAACGATACTCGATCCCAAAAAAATAAAAATAGGTCTTAACTATCGAGATGAGCACATTTGAAATTAACAGCTACTACATTCATTAACATATAAATTTTATACTGAAAAACCTTTAAACTTATTTCCACATATTTATTTTTGACCGAACCGCTTTCGCCTTGCCACGGACATCTTCCGACTAGTAAAATTTGAAGTGAACCTTTGGTATCATAAAATCATATTCAAACGAAATTCTACCACGAATTATCAACTAATAATCGAGACTTGTTAACTCAAGCCATGGTCTGGAAATCTTTGGTAGCAGTCTAAATTCCAGAGTGGTAGATACTCTTAAGTATCGCCCTGGTGGAAGACCACGATTCAGAAACAAAGCGTTGGTTGAAATGGCTCTAGCCGTGTTTGATGACCAGATCTGAATAGCCAGGTACTTTCCAACTTTCCTCTTCATCATCTCCCTCCCCTTCCCACTACCTTCAGCCTCACAACATACCCCGATTGGGGATGTCATAGTCTCACTGGCTCTAGACAGTTGGGAGCAGCTAATACTCTTGTGCGGCATTCACGTAAAAAAAATGAAAATTTTGTCATTCTTTACGACTCTACCATAACTTTGACTTAACCTTGGCTTTGATTTGAATATTCTTCCTTATGTATATTTTGTCATTGCTTCATTTAATATTATATATGTGCTGTTATTTCTGTGTTGTCCTTTTTTCCATGTCGTTGTTAGTATTTTTTGTTTGTAATTAGACTTTAGTCCGTTATTTTATAAATAAATAAATTATCAGCTTCAAAATAAGCAATCTATTAATATATTTTACCTTGTGATGTTTCAAGTATTCCAAGAAACTCTATTAAACTTGATTAGAGTTATCAACAATATCTACAATCATCAATGGATTTTGGATCTCTAATGTCGTCTTAACTGTTGAAATTTGATATACCAGTCTTGTGTTTGGTTCCGAACCCAATAAAATAACAACTCTACCGAGCTACGGAGTCAATGGACAGGTTATAATAATATCATTGTTGCAGTTTCCAATTAAACTGCAAATACGCGAAGAAACTTCTGCAGAAAGTAAGGTCATTAGCCTGATGATTTAAAATAATCATTTCTGAGCACTTAGAGCAAGGATTGCAGTACGGACCGTGTGGGCTGTCGCAAGGGTTTTTTTAATACCACTTCTGAGTAATTATATTATTAGTGAGATACCGACACACGAGAAAAGCACTTGGGATAAGACACAACTGAAGGTTTCTTAAAGTAGTTGAATGCAATCAAAGTAATTTATATTGGAGTCTCACAACGTATAAATATCGTAATGAAAAGACATCGGATTATATTCACTGTCAAAATGGCAAAAAAATAATGTAAATATGCACTATCAATGCATATTTAATGCACTAACAATGTCAAAATGTATGTCAATAGAAGCGAGAATATGTTTTTTGGAACCAGTTCAATGGATATTTTTTGGTTTCGGTAGGGTGGGGGAATAAGCTAGCTGAAAAGAGCCAGTTCCTCAAAATTCAATAATTTCAATGGGGTTTATAGTTAATTTAGGTTCCAAAAATAAACGGTGCATTTTGGATCCGATGTTTAATAATGATATATTGTATTTATTTGAGAGGATCTGATTAGAAAGGCTTTAATCCGAACTTTCTTTACATGGTGTTAGGGCTCGGATTTGCTGGCCTGTTTTTCACCGGCACAAAATATAAAATAACGGGCTCGTGAGTCCCAAGGATTAATTTACCTTTTTAAATGCCCTCCCGGTTAGCTTCAGTCGATAGAACGGATTTTTTCCGTGTTTTAAATTCGTTTATTTTGATTTAGAGAGGACCTTCTTTTTCATTGTTAAAAATGAGGGTTACAAAAGGGATCCATACTTGCAAGGTTTAAGAAATTTTAGCAATAATACACTCGCAAATGCTCTCTTGTATTATATTTGAGAATATTGATTGGGTACTCATAGAGACAAAATATTCTACTAAATTGTTTAATTATCACCAACTGGAAAACGCGTGGATCTTGCCCGCTGGGAATCCTTATATCTAGTCTGATCGAGAAATTCCGCTAATTTGCTCCTCGATGGCAGCTGCCGGAGATCCTAGCGACTCGGATTATCCATCGCAATATTTAATTCAATTTGCTAATTCACCATAGGCGGTAAATACTGTACTGACTCTAAAAACGTTAAGTGCTCTATTCGGCGTCTATTGTAAAAACTCTAATATTCACACTGTTTCGCGGTCCAACGTTGAATCATCTCTTCTCGCCGTTTCAGCCCGGGCGTTTTGCCCCTACTTTTTGGATTTTCATGGGGGCAAATAGACAAAACATCACACCATGGTAAATAGCTTTTTAACTAGCGCGAAAATTCAAAATCGCACTGGATCGAATTTATCTTGCTTCATAACACTAGATTTAATTATTATTTGTTTACCAACTATAATGCAATTACAAGATAGATTGTACGAAATTATCGCACCACGTGAACTACAACAATGACGAATAGCAAACAGCATATCGTTGCCGGAAAGGCAAAAGGGCTGAAGCGCCATTTTGGGAAGCTTACACCAGAGCACAGTTAAAACACAGTAAAAATCGTAAGTATTCAGTTCCTGGTTGGATTTTTGAAAAAAAAGTAAACTCAAGTAACTCAATGCTTTCACTGAGTTACTTGAAGTGATAAAAAGCTAAAAAGTACTTTATTTTTTTTGCTTGAGTCAAGCTTTTTCGCAAATAGTAAATATGTTTTAGATGGCTGAAGGGCCACAAAAGTTTTCAGAATCAAACGAAAAATCAGAGTTTTCGACGCAGAATAAAAAACCGATCAAAACTGCATATTAAATTATTTTTTTTATCAAAGTGTCGCTTCAGCTTTTTTGTATTTCCAGCGACGATGTATTAGAATATAATGTTATGTTTAAGAATGAACAAGTGAACATCGATTTATTCCGTAGCGACTTAAAAAAACATTAAAACTGTAATAGAAAAAAATGTATCCTTAATTTAGACCACCGAATGGTTAAGCCTTAGAGTATTTAGATTAGTATCTATCCAAGGCAGTGTAGTCAGTTTTTGATGATTTTTACCGGACTCGGCGAACCTGGGCATGGCTAAGACTTAGGTAAGAGTATTTATACATCATTTCATAGCACATATCGACATAATGTTTTTGTTTATTCGTATAACTACTTTTTCACAGTATTGTTATCAACAAAATTATAGTATATATCTTAAAAAACCGTTTAGTTGTGTCAAGTTTAGTGGCATGATAAAAAATGTGTGTGGAGTCCCGCAGTGATCCAGGAGCCCAAGATCATTGTGACAGTACATATAAGTGATGTATTTTATTTGTTGTCTCTTTCTCTCTCATGGTGTACGACGTAAAAACCCGGAGAAAATGATTTATCGCAAGTTTGTATAGGTTGGGTAAAAATGATTAGCTCTCTCTCCATACAAACAATTTACTGCAAGGGTTAAGCAAATGTTTTCCAAGTCTGATACTGGTAGGAACTAAATATCAAAAGCCACACCGATAAACGTTTTTTTCAACACCGTTAATTACTGAACTTGATCCTGTATTGCAATCCCTAGTTGGGACCACCACGCGGCTTCCAGGTAATTACCAGATTCACTTCAAAGGTAATCGCCGAGGCGGAGATCAAAGTAATTGCACACGTGTTTCACTATTTATAATGGCCATTTTTCTTGGCATTCTTAACGCGCGTTTGTCGTCGCCTGTCATCTCGCTCGTCTCGTCAAGCAAACGTCATCTGCCCACCAAACAGTGGGAACTAAATCATTAAAAGAATAATTACTGTCCTTTGAGGCGTGAGGCATTTATTATAATTATAACGCGCTTTGAAGAATCTGATGATTTTGTCTCGTTTTATGCTGTTTGTGGGAGTTGTCTTTGTATGTAGGAATGAAAAAGCATTCGTAACAAGCTACAAAGATGATTGATGATTTTCAGAGCCATCGTCAGGATGATATTTATATACTAAGCACATGTGGGGTCAGTCATTTCGACAAATTTTGAATGCGTGAGTACTTACCGGAAGTTTTCAGACCGAACTTACGATAGAATAGTTTTGTGAAACAAAAAATGAACTATCAAAATCTTCGCCGGGACCCATCCATGGTCGAGCGGTAAGACGCTCGACTACGAATCCAAAGGTCGCGGGTTCAAACCCGGCGTGCGCCAATAACTTTTATTTGATTAATATGTGTCATAACACATTTTAATTCAAATAAAATAATAAAAAGTATCTTTGCGGCACATTTCAGAGTAGTTGATACTCTAAGTTTCGCCCTGGTGAAAGACCACCATTCAGAATCGAAACGTTGCTTTAAATAGCTTTACCCGTGTTTGGTGACCGGATCTGAATAGCCAGGTACTTCCCAACCTTCCTCTTCCTCATCTCCTTACCCACCTCACTACCTTCAGCCTCACAACATCCCTCAATTTGGGATGCCAAAGTCTCACTGGCTCTAGACGGTTGAGAGCAGTTGAGACTGTGCGGTATTTTTCAAAATAAAAATATCTATATATTCAAAGAAATTTTCACAACGTTGTGTTGTGAATACATTGAATAAAATACAACTTATTCAGTTTTTTGCGTGTTCTAATAGCACGTTCCAGATTGCTAGATACTTTCAGTATCGCCCTGGTAAAAGACCGCCACAAAAAAATGAATACCGAACAAGAGTCTCAACTGCTCCCAACCGTCTGGAGCTGGTGGGACTATGGCATCCCCAATTGGGGAATGCTGTGAAAAGGAAGAGAGATATCGGGAAGAGAAAGGTTGGGAAGTACCTAGCTATTTAGATCTGGTTGATAAACACTACTAAAGCCATTTCAAGCAACGTTTCGATTCTGAATGGTGGTCTTTCACCAAGGTCTTTCACTTTTAGTATCTACCACTCTGGTACGCGCTGAAAACACACTCGATAAATAAATCTAATCTGAAATAACCTTGAAGTAACAATATATGGAGGGATGGCTAATTATTTTTACCCAACCCACACAAACTTGTGAAAAAACACTTTCTCCGGGTTTTTACATCGTACACCATAAGAGAGAAAGAGACAGCAAATTTAATTCCCCGCTTTTACGTAGTGACGCAATGATCTTAAGCTACTGGGCAACCGTGGGACTCCGCCCACATTTTTTATTATGGCACTAAACTTGACACAACTAAACGGTTTATTTGCTTATATGCTATATTTTTATTGATAAAAATACTGTGAAAAAGTGGCTATACGAATAAACAAAAACATTATGTCGACATGTGCTGTGAATGGATATACAAATACTGTAGCCCCAGTCTTAGTCACGCCCTTTTCCAACCGAGTCAGTTACTTCAAGGTAAAAGTTAGTAAAAACTGACTACAGATCGATCTACAGCTATGCCTCTTGTATATTATTGCTCTAAGGAAATAACACATATTATAATATTTAAATTAAATTTATTTGCGCACGCCAAGATTTAAGCCCGTGACCCCTGGATTCGTAGTCGAGCGTCTTAACCACTCGATTATGTGGGCCGCCATCAATAAATCGACCAGATCTGAATTGCCAGGTACTTCACAGCCTCTTCCCTATCTTTTCTAAAATACAGTGAGTTTATTAGTACGTAGTTCTAAATCAATGTTTTACTTCTATTCGTTGATCTTTCGATGTTGTCACGTAAATTGCTGAGCACTGTTCTCTTTCGTAGATCTTATTTTTATTATTTTAATGTGTATCATGTAATTGGCCTCACGGCTATCGTGGTTTCGAGATACATAAAAAGCAATCTAATCGTGATAAAAACTTGTTTTTTTTACACAGCATAGTAACTCTTGCTATACTTTTTGCAAATACATAACCCCCGCACAATAGCGCATTTGTAATACATTTTTTTCGCCATGCTGTCATGTCTATAACAGTCGATCTACGGCAACCCAAAATTGATTGGAGTATTACAATCGCTCATCAAAAAAGTAGCATCATTGCAAGGCTGCATTCTGTTAAATGTACGCTGTTGATTGAGTTTTTGTTCAAGGTGTCTTTGTTTTATTATCAGTTGCGGTAGCATCGGTGGTGGGGCGTGACGCGCTCGGTGCCAGTTTGTCTACAAATCCCGCACCAACACATGGAAACACTCGTTGCTATGTGTGTGTAGTACACTCACACACCTCTGCACACCTGGCGGAGGCGGTAGTTGATTTTCTCACCGCCAGATGACACTGACTATCACTTATCAATAAACTAACGCCGCACCAATCAATCTAAGCTTGTCTAGTCAACTTAGATTGATTCGGGAGCAATGAATTGCCACGAATATATTACCACGACTGTACTATTTGACATTGACAATCAACTAATTTTGTTGACTTTTTCAAGTCAACAAAATGTCACCTTCGTACGTTTCATAAATTTTAATCAATAGATGTAAATGTTACATGCAGATAGTTAATTGTTCAGACAAGTCTACGATTAATTTTAAACTCATTTAATTAAGATGTTTATACCTTGTTTGGTTAATGTGCAGAAAGAGGAAAATTTTAACATCTTTGACGTGAAATTCGTATTTCCTATATAATACGACAGTTTTCTTGATTTTAATTTTATCAAAATCAGTTCAAATTTCGTATAGTTAACTGTAATTTATATATAAATCATTTGAATGCCGCCATTTCTCTTCGTGGTTAGTAAATTTTGCAGCGCATCAATAAATTGGACGTTTTTGTTTGTTTCATTTTTATTGTTGGTATAAAAATACATGTGTTTTTTCTCTTGGTCCCTTCCTTCCAAATAAGTATTAGACAAATGTTGAAACGCCCTGACTGCGCAAATAAGTTTGTAGATCTATACAATTTGATTTGGCAAAAATAAGAAATAATAATAAAAAAAAACATTGCTTTTCTCTAGCACAGTTTTGTGTCATTTCGGCACAGGTGGGTTTATTATAATAAATTTGTAAGTAATTTTTTTGTAATTCCATCCAGGGGTCATACTGTTTGAATTGCTTCCACAGTGCTTCTATATATTTATGTGGTTGATAAAATAAATTTACGGAAAACAGATTTATTTAGTTAAAGCATTTAACAGGTTTTAATAATTTAACGATCTCGCGAAGTCGCGGGTTTGAACCGCTGCATGTGCAAGTGTTATTTTACATGAAATTGATACAAAATTTAAACAACGTATATGCGGTGGAAGATACTCTCAGTATTGCCCTTGTAAAATGCTACAATTTAGACTCGAGATGTTGCTTGAAATTACTTTATCCGTGCTCGGTGACCAAATCTTAATAACCAGGTACTTCCCTACCTTTCTCATTCCAATCTTCTTCTCCTACCCACTTCTTTCAGTCTCACCACATACCTCAATCGGGAATTCCATTGTGCCACTGGCTCCAGGCAGTTAGTACTCTTGTGGCGTATTCACCTAAAAATAAAAATAAAATAGTCTTCACAGTTCGTTGACTTTTGGGAAAATATCCACTCACGTGTCAAATCGGCTTCATAAAATATTCAACCGTAATTACACAGATACCTATCTGAAATTCTGGTGATTAAAATAATTATTTGATTGCTTTGAACTTACAGCTAGATAGGTGCTTACCTGTGTAATAATATATATTTACTTGTATAAACCAATTAAGTCAGTAAAAAAACTTGACAATCAAGCAAAAAAACGTATTTACGACCGTTAAAAAAAATATTGGTGAGAGGTAGAAAATTGTTTCCATACCATTCGATATATACGAATTGCTTTAAAAAAGCATTATTGAAATTGAACCTCTAGCTCTGAAATATATTTGGTTATCTTTCAATATATTTTAAATGTATCATTTATGCACATAATGCCTTTATGTTTGTTTTTCATGTTGTTATTAAAAGGTACTTTTAGATGTACAACTTTCCTTCCGCCTTTTTTGCCGAAATTCAACTTCATTGTAAAAAACTGGTTTCACATTTTGATTTACAGTATTGTCCACCGCTGGCCACTGCTTTCTCCCATCTTTCGGGCATCGTAGAAGTCCTGCGTTGAAAAAAACTGGTAATCCTTTGAAGCGATCTACGAATCTATTCAATTTTTTACATCTTCATAAGACCGGAAATGCTGGTCAGCCAGGTCGTGGGGCATTGCTCGAAACAAGTGATAGTCAGAGGGAGCAACGTCTGTAAAATACGCCAAAAGGGGCAGAACATCCCATTTCATCGTTTCCAAGTAGGTCTTGACCACTTTTGCTAAATGGGGTTGATTATTGGCATGCTGCAAAATCACTTTATCATAATTAGTAATGTTCCGTTGAAATAAAATAAATATGGCTATTCCTATTCAACTCTTGTGACTAAATAACCATGCATGAAAATGAGACGATGTAGGTATCTATCAATGTATGCATGTGCATGAGGCGAGGAGTGTTTAGCGTATTTGACGACTTCCGTGACGGAGCTGTTAACTTATTGGCTTCGAATACAAAGATCGCGGGCTCGAAACTCGTACAAACAATTTTTTAAATTTATTTATTTGGATTATTTTACATAAAATGTTAATTAAATAATATATATTGGTATATTTTTACCACACCAGATTACTTACTAACCTTTTTTGCATCTCCTTCCATTAACAATGCAATCGTGAGGTTAACTAGCACTCCGGAGAAGTAAACAGAAGAAAAATCTGCAAGACAAAATTAGGTAAATTAAACACTGGGTAAAATAACGATAACAATCACAAATAAAATAAAATGGTGTGTATTAAAATCTTTGTTTATTATAAATGTAGTATGTATTTGAAAGAAGCCACAGTCGTGTGAAAAGTAACGTGCGTTCATTCTACGTATAAAATTAATATTTGAATACTTTTTGTGCAATATCAAGTTATAATTTCAGGTGGTTTGTACGATACGATTTAATAATATACGTATTTAATGCAGTAGTGATGAACGTTTAAAGCAATATATACTCGTTTTGCAAGTGTTCCCGAAATACGATTTATTTCAACAAATTTATGCGAATTATTTCATGAAGTGTTTTATAAAGCTGTTTTTTTTTTTTAAGTAGTATTGATCTTGTTTTCTAATAATATTCTCCCTTGTTTTACATTTTTTCATTGAAATCTATAAATAGTTTTATAATATATTCACAAAAAGTTAAAAACACTTATTTCGGGAAGAATAAAATTACTACGGCATTAAAAAAAACATATTAAATGAATAAGTGTAAAGGCTTCACCTACTACTTTTGACAGTTTCTTAAATGAAATATTGAATTACAAAGTGCATTTTTTACTCGTTTTATTTATGATATATTTAAATTTACATATGCTTAAATTAAAAACTGGTTTATTGTCGGTGTGCAATAAATCCTGCGACGTGATTTTTTTTATTAATATAAAACCGAAAAACTAATCTCTTCGTATTTTTTACGTTAACTACGGCACTCTGAATTTAAGAAAATATTGCTCTTAACGAAAAAAAGATAAATAAACGAGTTAATAAATGCATTATTACCGAAATGGATATTAAATATTTAACGCATTTTTTTTCTTCATTTTAGTAATGAACGAATATATTAAGTTCTTATCTTCAGTGGAAACAGAATAATATCTCGGAATGGATTTAATATTTTGCATTAAAACTAGTTGAATTAACAATATTTAATTAAGTGTGTTTTTAGTTAAAATAATGGACCATTGAAATAATAGTAAGAAAAAATAATGATAGTAAGGTAATATTGGTCAATAAATAAACGTGTTTTAACCTACGTAGTTTATTTTTTTTACACTGACTCCACACAGGAGGCCCTGTGAGAAATAATTTTCCTCAGAGCCTGTGTCATCTTTGGGGATGCTGTGTGGACTGTGGAGGGTCTTTTGGTGTAAATGAAAGAGTGAACTTGGGTCTTAAAGAGACCGATGATGAAGGAAGGAGGAAAACAGAGGCCGGCAAATCGTTCTACAGCCGAGCTGTTCAACATAAGAAAGAGTCGTAAAAGCGACCCGTTATCATGTTTGAATGTCAACCGTGTAAAAATGTTGGGCACGCGTTCGGCAAGTTTTCGAGTTATGTACCGGTGCCAAAGTGATCAATGACGCAAGTTCCTCGGAGCATCTTTCATTAATTTACCGGTAGAATAAATACAGCATTCCCACTCGACGTCAGTGCTCCAAAGATTGCAATCCGTTTGTTATGATAGGAGAATCAATCAAACGAATCACCCGTTTCTGCAGAGTCAAGGGTATTTAGGAGCTCCAGACCAGAGGGGGCTGCTAAATTCAACAGTGGGGCACACTTGCAATTTGTACAAGGTCAGCAATTGTGTACTATTGAAGAAGCTGCGAGCTCTGTACAGTACGCCCAACTTCTGAGAGGGTAACTTCACTCTGGCTTCGATGAAGCCCCCGGTGCCTTAACTGGTCACATAATGTCACACCAAGCATTTCAATGGAAGGCTTGTTGAGAAGATTACTTCCGTTGAAGGAGACAACATTTTCACCATGATCCCTTTTAGTCGTAATCAGGCATTATTGGGTCTTTGAAACATTAAATTCGACGAGAAAAAAAACATTAGCTTTACTTAAATTTTTCTGTATATCTTAGTACGAGTCTGAGCGATTGTAAATGTGTGATGTGATTGATTTACAACTCTAGAAAAAACTAGACGAATTTGCAAGCAGCATTTTATGTAGTTCTATAGTTCGTTGCTTTACTGGATGGTTCATGGAACGTTATGTCTGTAGTAAATAAAAAAAATAGATTTGAATAAATACTAAAGATCACAATTTATTCACGCCGTATCATAAATGTATTAATTATATCAGCACGAGTAAAATGTTTCGATAAGAAATTTTTAGCTTAGGATAATATTATCCCATTAATTTTAAGCCTCTAGCTTCCATGTATAAAACTTTTTTCTGCAAAATAAAGCGATGGAAATGATGCTTAAGCGCAACATAACCACATGGATTAGAGATATGTACGGTGAAGCACTATATATTTAAATGCTCATATTTTTTATAAATGAAATTATTATAATTAGATTGCCAACAAGGAATAAATCTGGCATACAGACAACTCACGTGCACCGGGCCGTCCAACTATATTTGATGGCCTGCATGGTCGAGTGGTAAGACGCACAACTACGAATCCAGAGGTCACGGGTTCAAGCCCGGCGTGCCCAAATAATTTAAATAATGTGTATCATACGACATTTATTCAATGTAAAATAATATTTAGTATATTTTCGGCACGTTCCGAAGTGCCAGATATTTTAAGTATCGATACTTGAAATGGCCTTAGCCGTGCTTGGTTACCAGATTTAAATAGCCGGAAACTTCCCAACCTTCCTCTTCCTCATCTTCTTATCCACTCCACTACCTTCAGCCTCACAACATACCCCAATTGGGGATGCCATAGTTTCACTGGCTCTAGGCGGTTGGGAACAGTTGGGACTCTTGGGTGTTTCGTTCAAACGACAAGCATTCCTGCTATTTGTGTAATTATTCCTTGGTTTTGTTTTAATTTTTTTATACATCATTTTGATGAAATATTATGGTTAAATTGTTTTATTTTTATTTTTTTACTGTTTTTACTTTGCATTCATTGCAATTTATATTACTTCGAATCGATTGCTTTGTATTTATGAGTATTGTGTATTAATTCACTTACTCGTTATATTTTAAAAACACCTTAAAATAATTATTTTATAACGGTCTTAAAATAATACATAAATAACTGAACAGTAAACCATTAATTACTATTTTATACAATTTTCTTAAAATAAAAAAAGAAATTATACGATTTGTTTGCAACAATCGTGTCTGTATATGTTATTAAATTTTTGATTATTACACGCAAATGATGTGATTTAACTTTAGATGAATGAATAAACAAAATAGAATTTTTTCAAAAATTAAATCCTGTCATTCTAGGATGGAGACAAACAAAATCACGAGTTAATCGGTTAATCGTTTAAACGGTTAATCGGTTAATCAGTTAATCGGTTAATCGGATTATAGGTTAATTGGTTAATCGATATTGCAAGGTAATAATATGTTATAGTATTTTGAACACGTGCAAAAAATAAACTAATCGACGAGCAGGATGACTATTGTGGGGTGATGTTAAGTTGATAATCTTGAAAAACCACTCACTTAATCCGAGCCAACCTTCCTATTCCTCATCTCTTTTCCCTCACTCCCTCTCTATTTCCCTCACAATCTTTCCCAAACTAATCCATTGGCTTATACCAATCAGACCCTTGAACGAAAATAACAAAAAAAGTAAAAGTAGTATCTTTATTTTTTTTAGATGCTTCATCAAACTTAACAATTAATATCTGACTGGCGGCGCTTATACATCAATTTAAGCTATCAACTACAAATAATTTATTTTGTGAGTACGCACTATGTACTCACAAAATACGTACGAATGGGAACTTTTCTGATTTGAATCTGATGTTAATTGAAATTATCAAATTTTTTTAAATGTTATTTTCAAATCCTTTCATACTAAATAAAGTACCTACCTAAAACTTATTTAAGCAGACATTATTCTGTATTTGAAATGGGTGGACAAATACTATTTTTGGCAAATCAGGATACATTTCGTATTTTTTTACGGGTAACAATTATTAGTGTTAATATAATGTTTTCGATTACCAGGAACCGACATTCCAACCAGATAAAATAATTATGGCCTATGGAGTTCTTATTACCAACCCTGATGTATGGCAGTGAGGCATGGAACTGGCAAAGGAAGGATGAAAGTAGACTGAATGCTGTGGAAATGAGATCTTTGAGACGGATGTGCGGTAAAACCATGTATGACCGTATTACAAATGTGGATATCCGGAAGGAATGCAAGGCTGATATGAGCGTAATGGAAGGATCAAGAAAGGGACGCTTAAATGGTTTGGGCATGTAGAACGAATGAACGAAGAAAGGAGTGAGAAAAGAATATATGATGCGAAAGTGAATGGAAGAAGAAGTAGAGGACGCCCGAGAAAGACATGGCACGATCAAGTAAATCAAATACTTGAATCGGGTCATGTTAAGAGTCAGAATAACAGAAGAGTATGTATGAGACGATGTATGAATGTAAATGAAGCAAGAAGTTTGTGCCAAGACAAAGTTGTATGGCGGTCCGTCTTCTCTGCCTACCCCTGCGGATAAACAGCGTGATGGTTAGTTAGTTAGTTAGAGTTCTTATTTAAATATTCAATTTTATTTGACGAAGATATGTTTCTTAGTAGAACATAAAAAAATAAAATTTACGTCTAAAACTTTCCATAGCAAAATTACAGAAACGTGTCTTTAGACTTCTTTTTGTTTTACGAAAACTCTAAAGAGTTCCCTGTCATCATGCGGATGAACTCAAGAATATTCAAATACGAAATTGTCATCGAAAAGTTTGGAGCTTGGAAAGCTCGAAGCCCCGGTATTTTTAATAGGTTGGGTAAACAGCCTGCAGTACGAGCTTTCGTCGTGACTGCGTCGGCCTCGCGCCGGCCCTTGACCGTTCGGGCCAACTGCGGCTAAGGTCACACGGACGGGCGACGGACGCCGCGACGCGCCGGACGCCCGGCCGCCAGCGTCGCGCGCCGTTTGAATCTATCTCTGAAACGAACGTAGTTTTATGGACCTCATTCTTATAAATATTCATACGGTTTTGATCGTATTCTGTAAATTGGAAATATTTGATAGTTCATTTTAAAGCATACTCAAGTGAATCCGTTTGGTGATTACTCGAATCACTGATTGTGTTATTTTTTACTCATTGTCCTTGGAATTAATGTTTGCTTTTAGGTAATTCGTCTAGTGGAAATAATGTAAATATTTTACAGGTTTTTCCATGAAAGTCTTTCCAATTATTTCTACGAATTGTTTTAACAGAGTTCCGGTTTATAAGGCCCCCGCTCTTTAAGAATGGTGAAATATTATTCAATTTTTAAATTAAAATTCTTTGTAAGCTAGCTCTACTGATTTTTGCCCATTACCCAATATTTGTTGGTAAATGATATTTTCCGTCCGAGAAAATAGGTCATTTTTAAGACTCGTACTTATTTTACAGTTCAACGGTTCTGTTGCTTGCTAGTTTATTTGCGTTCTTACTCCTACGGCATGAGTACCATTAAGCTCTTAGTTAAATTTACACTCTTCTTAAAAACATATTTTTTTTACCAACAAAAAATCCTGAGGAGGCAATTAGAAATATTTTTAATTATGAAAAATGCTTTTTTTTTAATCTTCGAAACCACGTGTTGTTATAATCATCATTTACCAGCATAGGATGGAAGAAGGGTGAGTGCAGAAAACTACATTAATGGAGGACTAAACGCTGTTAGCACAAACGAAAAATTGACCAAAGAAGCGAACCTAAGCAGTCAATGGAATACCTATACTAATCCTGATGTAGTGAGGCATGGAACTGGCAGAGAAAAGATGAAAGCAAACTGAATGCCATAGAAAGAAGATCCCTGGGACGTATGTGCGGTAAAACCATGCATAACCGTTGCTAGGGGACGGCCGAGCCCTCTTTAATTTTTTAAAACAATAATACACTCAAATAAGGAGGGTAATTTCATGGAGGTAGGATGTTACCTCGACTAGCTCAATCGTAGATATGGGATATCGTGTCTGCAGTTCGAATCATGACGAGTCGAGTGAGAATCTTCCTTATCGCTGCGGAGTACAGATTAACATAAATAAAGTTAGGAACAGGTAATTCAAATTAAAACACTCATAATGCTCTGTAACTGACTTCCTATAGGAAGACTATATTTGGTGCATATGAATTTACGCCTTCAGGAAAAGCTTATACTCGGTGGACCATGTCTCGAATCTTAATGTGGATTGGTATTGTATTAATAGTTAATGTTAAGTTACTTTGTCGCGAAGGTATCGGGCACGGGAGACCGCGTGTTCGGTCGTCTCCGCTGCAATTCGTGAAGCCAGGAAACTCGGGCATAACAGACCATCGGTATCTGCTGTGCTGGTGATGGATGATGAACTGCTCCAGCGGTTAAACACTCACAGCGGTTAAATACTCAGCGGTTAAATCCCGCGTACTTAATTCAAAACGAGGTTAAACTTAACTTCGTCTACAGTTTAACGTTTAGGGTATAGTATATTCTCCCTGGCCTTGGAAACAGACTCCATTATCGCGGAATCAATTTAGTTTCAATAATTCAACAGCGAAACGTCGCTAGATCAAGGACACGACCTGCGACCACTCAATTTGGCCGTGAACTGCCGCTACTGGGGGTCACGCTTAAATCTGCAACGTTTGTCTTGCAGGGTGACCAATTAACAAATATGACAAGTAATTAGGCCGGTAGAATTGGCGCGAGAATTTAAAATACTTGCGTCGCGAAACTGCTTCATAACACCGTGTTCAAAATGTGGATATTCAGAAAGAATGCAAAGCTGATCTATGCGTAATAAATAGGACTAAGATAGAGACGCTTGGACGGTTTGAGCATGTAGAGCGAATGAACGAAAAAAGGAGTGGGAAAATAATATTTTTAATGAAAGTGAATGGAAGAAGAAATTTGAGATGCCCAAGGAACACATGGCACGACCAAGTGAACCAAATACTTGAGTCAGGCCATGTCAAGAGTCAGAATAACAGAAAAGTATGTATGAGACGATGTATGTGAATAAAGCAAGCAGTGTGCGCTATCCTCTCTGCCTACCCTTTCGGGAAAACTCCGTGATGGTTAGTTAGTTGGTTACAAGAATAAAATAATAACATCACTCCTGTTTAATGGTGTCGATTCAAACCCGCGACTGTGTTTTACTACGAATGTCTTTTGCGCATATTTTCTGAAAATGACAATTTAATTAGATTAACGACTTTACCGCACGAGTAATTAAAAGTGATTCTACGAAAAGGTGACAAGGTAAAACATAACATAAACGTGTGTCTGTGGGGAAATGAAGTTAACTAGGTTTTCATTTATCGCAGCTTCTCTCTGAAGTGAACAGTTCTGCGCCTGCGAAACAGAGGTGTTAATTCCAAGTCTAGGCCGCAATTAAAGCGATAGGTCTTTGACACTCGAACTAATTATAGAGTTTTCTCGAAACGTTTTCGTTCCCGAGCCCCAATGTCAATGCCAAGGCAGAAAATTCTTTTCCGAGAAAAGCTCGCTAGTTTAAAGCGCTAATGACAAAAAACGGGAAAATAAATAAGAACCCAACCGTTTCATCATTTCTGCGTATTTTTCATCACAGTTGATGATACTTTTTACCAGTTGACAAGGGGGACTTTAAAAATACAGAAAGATTTGATGAAATCATTTTTATTCCCAGATTACATGTCACGCGCTATATATTTTTTGAGTTGTTGCCATAATTAATTTACCCACTTTGTTACTTATTTTTTTCACTTATCCTAAGCGAAATTGAAACATGCCGGCGGAATATTTCACGCTGGAATCAGTGTGGTACCTTTTGAAAAGGGTTGCATTCTTTAAATAAGCATCTAGCAAATTGGTGGGTAGGGAATTTTATTCGCAAGGGTTAAATTAAGGGCTGACCGGGGAGGTATAAACATCGCAAGGGTTAGATAATGTTATTTTAGATTTCAAACAAACCCTAAAATCTCTCTTAGCCCACATTCAGAAGTAATTGTTCGTTTTTTATGCACAGCATTTTTTAAAACCCTCGCCCGGGCTATTCCGTGACTTATGGGTTAAAAAATGTTCACGAATATAAAAGTCACCAAGAGTTTCATACGATACAAATATGGTAGTATGTTATATTGTACTAAAGATTTTTTCAGATATTATTCAGAATAAACCACATTCTTGGTAATAATACAAAAAAAAAAAGATTTATCATTTCACGCAATGTTATGAAATTGCTCCTAGCTATTTTAATTATCTGCTTTATCTCAAAGCACACATGACGTGGGGGTTTTCACGTACATAACGTGATTGAAATTGTTGTTTTTATCTAAAAATTTTGCCGATGAAGCTGTCACTAAAAAAACATTAACGATAATTTAAGCATTTTCTTCAAAAAATATATTAACGACAATTTAACGATTTCTTTAAAAAACGAACATTAGTTTTCAAAATGTTTTATATACTCGTGGGTAAAAATATTATTGTGAGACAAATTTAAATAAGATTTTGAAAGGTAAAATCAATTACAACAGTGTGATAAAAACGACCGTTATGTGTCAAATAGAAGGACATACATTAAGTTGCTATGTCACATATGAGACTTATAGTTCGAAGCCAACGGGTCAAATGCAGCCTTAGTCGAGGATTATGTGAAATGCTAATGAAAAAGAAACGGTAAGCAACACTTTTTGAATATCCGACTTTTCTGATCCAGTGACATATTAAATATATACAAGTATATCATGCAATATATATACGAGCACATATATAATACTAGGCGCTTGCATATACTAATTAAGGATTAACGAGATAAGAATTTAAAGAGCTCGTTATCAATTCTTTAACAGTGGAGTGCTTATACCAACTCTGATGTATGGCAGTGAGGAATGAAACTGGCGAGGGAAGGATGAAAATAGACTAAATGTTGTGCAAATGAGCTCCCTGAGGGGTATGTGCGATACAACCATATACGACCGTGTTTAAAATGTAGATATCCGGAAGGAATGTACGGCTGCAATGTAAGCGTAATGAATAGGATCAAGAAAGGGACGCTTAGATGGTTTGGGTATGTAGAGCGAATGAACGAAGAAAAGAGAGTGAAAAGAATATATGACGCGAAAGTGAATGTAAGAAAAAGTCGAAGAAGCCCGGGGAAGATATGGCACGAGCAAGTGAATGAAATACTCGAGTCGGGCCATTTGTAGAGTCAGAATAAGAGAAGAGTACGTATAAGACGATCTGTGAATGTGAATGAAGGAAGGTGTTTCTCCGTCTAGAGCCAGTGAGACTATGGCATCCCCAAAAAAGGGTATGTTGTGAGGCTGAAGGTACTGGGGGGGGGAAGGAGATTGGGAAGAAGAAGGTTGGGAAGTACCTGGCTATTAAGGTCTGGTCACCAAACACGGCTAAAGCCATTTCTAGCAACGTTTCGATTCTGAATGGTGGTCTTTCACCAGGGCGATACTTCCACTCTAGAACGTGCTGCATATATACTTTTTTTTATTGTTTTTTATATGAATTAAATGTGTTATGACACATATTAATTGAAAAATTATTGGCGCACGCCGGGTTTGAACCCGCGACCTTTGGATTCGTAGTCGAGCGTCTTACCACTCGACCATGGAGGCCGTCAGGCTAAGACAGAGATTTATGGCGATCCGTCCTCTCTGCCTACCCCTTCGATTTTTAGTGAGTTAGTTAGTTTAGTTAGTTTCCAATTATTGTATTCTTAGACGCTCCTGACACTAAATGTTACATTGCTCTAAAACTTTACTCACAGTAGGTATTTTTTCTACGAAAAGTGTTTATTATATAACAAAAAAAAATGGATGGCTCTATCATGTCGGTATACTATTTTGTCATTTGATTTTTGATAGGCTATCGGTATTTTAAAGGTCAAAAACACGTCGAACCAAAGCAATCTTATTTCTCTTTTGTTGTTAAAGCATTAATTTCCGGTCCCCAAATCAATCGGTTTTACCCCTCCATGGAAACCGTGAATCTATCTGACAAAACTATTTAAAAACCGAAAGCGGTTCATGCGATCAACTTAATAATTTAGCAACACATCTTTCGGACTCTTCTTTCTGCATAAATAAATTAAATATTTCACCCCAGCTCAACCCCTAGTTAAATGTTTAACCTTCATTAAGAAGTAATAAAGACTTTGCGCAAGAAGGCAGTTGCGATGAAATATTTTATTCGAATAATTTTCGCTTCATAAGCTTTTGCAACGGTCCGCAGTGAAGCGTATGTTAAGCCGTGCTTTAGTTCCCCAAATATTGTGCATAAGTAATTGTTTCGGAACGATTTATCTAGTGGAGTTTACCTACAAACATTCTAATAATGTTTTTCATCAACTAATTTAAGAATTTATCAACCGTTTTTTGTCTTTTCATAATTGATTTTAATGTTATACCACAATGTTGGTAATTCCAGGTGCCTAGAGACTGTGGCATTTCTAATAAAGAAAAAAAGGGGGCTGAAAAATATAGAAATGGAAAATTGAAGATGAGGTTTATGAAGTACCTAACTATTCAGATTTTGTCACCAAACGTATGCTAACCCAAATTGATTAATTAAAAATTATTAAGTTGTATTTCACTAGTAGAAAACCGATAGTACTCACCTGTATGTTCTACCCTCAATTGGGATTTCTTTAAATTAACTATGAGAAAAAAAAACTTTTCTTGTTTGTTTTGCTCTAACTGGGATTTGACTCTGATAAAGCGCAGTTTTGTAATACAGCTCAAGTGCATTTTATACTAAATTATCTAACCTAATATAACAATAAGGAATAAGAGATACGCATGGAAATGAAAACTATTTAAAATCACAATCGTTACCTTAAAACATAAACAAAATGTGCAGTAATGAGAAAATAACGTAAAAGAAAAGAACGTAAAAAAGTAACGGAAAAGAATATACATGGAGAGAGAGCTAAATATATTTACCCAACCTATACAAATTTACGATAAATCACTTTTTCCGAGTTTTAGCGTCGTAAACCGTGAGAGAGGAAGAGACAAGACAGGTTGTCACATAATATCACACCACTTTTAGGTATGTAAGCGTGTTTTCCGTCTCCCGCGTCTCCGGCGACTCCACCCACTACGTTTGGTTATGCGACAAAACTCAACGATTTTTGATAACAGTACTGTGAAAAAGTGGTTATACAAACAAAACATTACTTCGACCATGTGCTATGAATGGTTGTATAAAAGTGTGTCCATGAAAACCCTAGCCGTGCCCAAAACATCAACAATCCTGACTACACTGTTTCGCAAAGCTATCCCTCATGGTACATTATTGTTCTGAGGGTATAACAGTGAATGATCACACCGCTCTAAGTATATAGTCATATTAAGGTAAGGTATAGTTGTTTTGATTTTTTTATGTAAAAAAATAGTCTTCACAAAAATGACCTCACAGAACAAAGTATTTTCTTAGTTTCGCTGCAGAAACCCCGTGGGCTACGAACCGCTCCGCATTTTTTTCCTTGTAATCTTAACGGAACGAGAAAAATGTACAAGAAATAAGAATCAGCGATGCGTATTTGAGATTATTAATACCCGGCCATTTGCGAAGAACAGAAAAGTGTGTGGGCGACTTCGCGAGACACGGCCGGAGCGGAGGCAGACGGCTTGGTGTTTTCTCGGAACGGGAGCGGAGACTCTCGCGACTTGCGACTTGCGACCAGCCGAGCGTGCCGGGACACTACAGAGCAGAGGCTGTGCACTGTGTAGGAATCGGCCGCGTTCGGTAGGCACCTAGGCAAAACAGCCAGTCTTGAGTAGTTACGTTACGAAGCCTTCTTAATAATGTTTCCTTGGTTGACAACTTACTTTTTAAATAGTATTTAGTCTAGCGATGGGAAAAACTTTAAAGATTTGTGAAGCTTCACACACTTCAAGTTCTGTAAAATGAATCCTTTAAGGTGGACGCTTCAATTGAAGTCGAACTGAAATCGGAAAGAACTGGAGCCGGTTCCTCTCCAAAAAATAGTACTAGTCGGTAGAAATGCCACCTCTGCGCCATTATCTTTGGCAATTTTGTGGCATTTAGGTGAAGACCGGTTAGTAGCTGAGTATACAAACACGTCGGATTTCCACCCGAGGGTAGTGAGTTCAATTCCTCTGCTGGCTAAGTCCTCCACTATCGCAAAAAGCAGCATATTCCGCTTATAATGATGGCAGTAGGAGTTTTTCAAATATTTTCAGGATATTATTAACCCGGGAATAATTGTCTTTCTTTTAAAAAAAAATTAAAAGGTATATTTCGCAAATCTCTAATTGTTCATGAGAGGCAAAGTTAATTCCACACCACCTTTCTTTCATCAAATAAGACATTGCATACTTTATATGTATTAATTATAAATACACAAAATTTAACTCTCGGATTAAGTATTTATCCCAGGCCACCCTTAAATCTTTTAAAGTAGAACTGCATACTTAACTAATTTTTGGAAATTTCGTGACATACATATACCTCTTCACCCAAATGCCACTAAAATGTAAGCTGTAGAAGACAACCATTGGAAATAATGTCGAAGTTGACGCGACGATATTGATTTTAATAACACTATTACTCTGTTGGGAGAGTTGACACATTTGGATAATTGGTGTAATTTTGTGTGGATGATATGAAAATCCACAAAGACGTCTAGTAGGAAGGTATAAAACCAAAAAAAAACATTATTAATTACGCATAATATCGTTTACGAAGGATACACTCTAACGCCTTTTTGTTTATTTGACGCTAAACCTAAAAAAAATGGTACATAATCAGTGAGTGTTGAGATTGCGTTGCGTTCAATAATATTCGTTGGTAGCTTTGGATATTTAACTGCGAAAATTCGTCAATAGCGTTGAACGTTGAAGGCATCTTACTGCTATTTCCAACGAATAGTTATATTTTGATATAGTACCAGTTGTTACCCGTGAAAAAACACAAGATACAACTTGACTTACCAAGAAAAAATATTAGTTACATGTCAAATATAGAATAATTATCCGCTAGAAAACATTAGAGGTAGGAACTTTGTTAGGTAGGTGGGGATTTGAAAATATTATTTTTTAAATTAAGAATTTTAATTAACCACAGAATTTTCAATTTGAAAAGTATACATTTTTACGGTCGTAAATACGTACAAATATTTTTTCTTATAGTTAACTAGCGTAATCCCATTAAAAATCATAGGATGTTACAAATTATAGGATTTGTGAAGTTAAATATTTGCACCCTTCTTTTCAGATATGAAATAAAACCATGCTGGAAGTAAGAATTATGTATCATTCAATTTTAGAATGTTTCGTGCTCACATCACAACCGAAATCATACTATTCCTTATTATCAGGTTATTCTGTTTTCACGTAAGATGCTACTGATTAAGTGTGAGTGAAGAAAATTATATATTATTGCGTAATGAACAAATTATTTGGGTGTATTCTTGCTGAATCGATTTTCACTCAGATGGGCATTGACTATACAGTAAACAGTTACTCACACTAAGCTGAATAAATAACTTTTGTCTAGTAATTATGTTTTTTTATTCAAGGCCGCAAATTGTAAGGTATATTCCAAATTTATTAACATTTTACTCAACTTAAATGAAATGTTTTATTTAAAAAAAATAATTAAGGAACACGTCCCAAGAGAGAAATCAAAGATAAACGACGGTTTTGTAAATCGTTAAAGGTGGTTATTAATTTATTTCTCCTATGCTTACTCATAATCAAATCTTCAACCAATAGTTAAACCTGCATAATTTTTTTTTCGAAATATATTTCCAATTCTACATTTTTAAAGGAAATATTGACATATATATAAATAAATTAGCATAGATTATAATTCTGCGGACAAAATTAGTAAGAAAACGCAGGTTTTTAGGAGAGCCAAAACAAAATTTAAGAATTTCGTTTTTTGTTTATAATCATGTCATTTGTTCTTGTTCAAAAAATAATCGCATATTATTTTATTTTCTGACTCATCTAATATTTCCTTGCTATATATGAATCAAAAGGAACAATTGTTAATTTTTTAAACTCATTCCGTTCTTTGGCACACAGAATTTATTACAAACGGAGTACAAAATTAGATGCAATAAGTACATCAATATTTTCTTATATTTTTTAAATTTCGGTGAATTAATGTTATTTGATAAAAAAAACCTACTGATAATTATTCTATATTCTACTCAGTACTCATACTGACCCAATAATTTTAAATTTGTTTTTGACATCATAAAATAATTTTACAGGAAAAATTAAAAAAAAGTTTATATTTAATATCAAATAAAAATAAGACACCTTTAAACGCCTTTTTGAATAATAATAATAAATGGAATACCTATTAACTACAAAAGCTTTCCGAATATTCAATTTTCATGATCGTACACACTTTTTTTTCCTTTCTCGCTAAAAACAATAAGAAAGCCTACGTAATATAAATGCTGTTTCTCAGTGACATTTGGCAATAAAATAACTGATGTTTACAAATATGCACCAATACACACAATCCTTTTTGTTTCAAGTTTTTTTTGTTTTTTTGGTGAACTCTAGTTATACACTTAAAAGACTTGATCATCGTACACAATCGTGTAATATGAAGGAAAATGATACTTCACTTCGATTTATTTAAATCTGTTTCATTTTTTGCTTCCCACATGAAAATTGTTGGTTCTAGGATAACATCAAACAAGCTAAGGAAGGTTGATGTTTGTAGATATTGAAAAGTATATCGATAGTTCAAACAATGAATACACTTTATAAAGGTTTTTTACAGTTTTTGATATTATTTCACGCTTATTTCGAAGAATTTAATATTAAATTTTCTTTTTGTTCCGAAACACCAACTGTCTGAAAGTCAAACAGGCACCACAACTTATATGTCTTTATCCGTCCGAGGCCCAAGTCCCTAACTGACTGCGAGATATATTTAATTCCTTTTAGGAATAGGCCAGAGAAACGGTTTCTTTTATTACTACTTGCAAAGGCATTGTTCACAAAACTTTTTCTGATGAATTTTATCTTTGTCGCAAGAACTTGCGATAGTACAAAAAGAAATTCTAGAGCAAAGAGTTTTCGGGAAAATCCGGAGTGATTTTTTTCCCGTCCGTGGGGCATAATTTTTCTTTGAAAACTTTTAATGTTTCGGGAATATTCTAATACAGCAGATTTTTTGCGATTTTCTTCTGAAAGGCGTCACGGTTTATATAGCGAATTTCGTGAATATTACAGAGTTTGTTTTGTGAAAACAAAACAAGACACGAACCATTTGTTAATCATCAGGAAAAAACACAGATTTGTCAATTTTTTGTTGGCTCTGTTTCAAATTTACTTGGAAACTAAAAAATGGTTTTGTCTGCAAGCGTATGATATTTCAAGTTAATTCCTGTTTTTTTATCGCAATGAATTGATGACTATTATTTTTTCTTTTTAAATAACTACATATAATGCCTCGTTTGTCAAGTATATCGGCATAGATCGCCTTTACAAAAAAAATCAAAGCTTTTTGTAAGGTATATTTCATATCAACTAACATATTATAAATGTATTTATTTTTTTGTGAAAAGTAATCCCTTTGTGGTTTGACACATTTCATGAAAATTAAAAATAATAACTTTGTATAAGACCACGGATATTATTTTATTTTTTATAACCGACTGGTTTCGCTTAGACTAAGCATCATCGGGCTTCAAAATTAAATTAAACAAAAAATAAAAAGTGTGCCGTAATATATACATACAGAGGAAGAACACAACATAAAATAATATATACAGCGCTTTTGAGGCGATTTTTTCACAAAAACGGCGCTAAACAAATCATCCAAATATTATTTTTATTAAAAGAAGAGAACAGCGAGAAAACAAAAGTTAAATATTTAAATTATAAAAAAAGGAACAAAGAGAAAAATACCGATAATTTGAAATAAAAGAGGAATGAAAGAAAGCACATGTTGTATTTTTTGTTTAGTTTAATTTTGTACCTTGATGGTTAAGCGAAACCGGTCGGTCATAAAAATTAAAATGAAACTGTGGTTTTATACAAAGTTATAACTTTCAATCAACATAATTACTAAATAGACCCGGCAAAAATGTAACCGACAGGTAAAAATAAGGAATTGTATTTAAGGGTCGGCACCCAAAAATACACACTTTTTGGCTTTCTAGTACTATCAAAACTACATTTTTTTGATCTTCAACTCTGTATGGGTAGTTAGAAAATTTCTAAGGTTACCAGTGAATACATTTTTTTAAAGTGATCTTTTGAATTCTTTATGAAATACACACTGGAATTTTAGGTAAAACGTTCAAAAATGCCTTTACTTGTTTTAAAACTGTACTTTTTACTGATATTTACGTATGTTTTCAATAGAATTTAAATATTACTGTAAAAAAATTGTATTCACTGGAAGCCTCAGACATTTTTCTAACAACCCATAGAAAATTTGCATTAAAATCATTTGAAGTATTGCTTGTATTAGAATGCTACAAAATGACGTTTAGTGGCATTCTTGAGTGCTGGGTATTAATAAATGCTACTACACCTATAAATGGTTTTCCACATTGCTACCCTATAAATGAAACTGTTTTGTAATAATTCTGATTTTATTATTTGAAAGAATCCACCGGGTATATTCCATCCGGGTTGTATTTTATTGCATTAGAATATTTCAAAATGGCGTCCGATTCAACGCCAGGAGTAGAGCATTGAACAGGTAGCAGTGGCGAGGAACGAAGGAGGAAAAGGAGGTGGGAGGTTTAGTCTGATACAATACCGGGAGTAGACAACTGTAGATTGCCTTTCACCGGAAAATGCTGTTCCATCTGACAGCTGGACGTGCATTCTGACATGAAATGGCGGCAACAAATCGTTCGCTGGAAATGGCGCGGGCTAAATTATGCCATTTGTTACAAAGTACCCTTTTAAAGCGAGTCCGTTTGTGCATCGGGTTTAGATAAAGGACGCTCATAAACAACTAAATATCCACTCGTTCAGTGTCACGCTTTTTTAATATGTTCCGACGTCTTGAAAGGACTTTTCAAATGATTATTTGAGGTAGAGAACTCGCAGAGAAAATTTTAAAAAGACACATATTTTTCAGTAGAATATAAAAAAAGAAAGAGTTTTTTTCAAATAGCATGGACAGTAGAGAAATCACCGGAAGCAAAAATATTTTCACAAGTGTCTTAATACAAATTCATTCAAAGATATTTATACACCTTATGTCAAAAAATGAAAACTCTAGACGTAGATACGAGTACAACTATTGACAGTGTATTTTATGCTGAATAGAATATAACATTGCTGATTTAAGCGTCATGAATATAATCAAGAAAGGAACGGTTAGGGCGGTTAGAGCGAATGAACGAAGAAAGAAGTGTTAAAATAAAATAAGTGTGATGCGAAAGTGAATGGAAGAAGAAGTTGGAGACGCCCGAGGAAGACATAGCACGATCAAGTGAATCAAATACTTGAACCGGGCCGTGTGAAGAGTCAGAATAATGGAAGAATATGTATGAGATGATGTATGAATGTGAATGAAGCAAGGAGTGTGTGCCAAGACAGAGTTGTATGGCGGTCCGTCCTCTCTGCCTACCCCTGCGCAGAAATAGCGTGATGGTAAGGTAAAAAATGACTTATTTAGACGTGATTTTATGCAAATTTCAGCATTAACAGAACAACTAATGAATACGTGTGCGTAATATTGTTCATTCTTCTAGAGAAAAATACGAATAAATCAGGAAAATAATAAGATTTCGAGATAGAATCGAGAAAAAACAGAGATATAATAAATGTCGTTGTGAACTAATGGAACTTTCATGTAATTTTTGCGAATATTTTTCTTCTCTTCATTTCGGTGTCCACTATGTTCAAACTAAACAAAACTGAATGTCAGTTGGTTTGAATAAATAGTACCATATTAGTAAAAGATTAATATCTTGGACTTTAAATAGTTATTTAAAAATTACGCTTGACTTATTAAAGCTTCATCGTAATACGATTACCAGAGGTCCCAAGTTCGAGTCTCGGTCCTATTTTTTATGTCTTTTTTCTATTTTCACATCCTTTGAAGATTGATAATATTGTTTCAACAATCAATATTATAATGAAGCGTAAAGCTTTAATAAACTAATTTTAAATAAAAAATAAATGCAAGACTTCCCAGTCAAGGATCTTTCATTAAAACAGATATTGATAATTCTATGCATGACGCTATAAGTGTTTGCGATTGTGTTCGGATATAACGCTGCTCACGTTTATAAAGACGGCTGCCAAAATATCGGTGGTGAAAAAATAAAATCGACTAAAGAGTATTAATAGTTTTCATGGTGTATGTGATCGCTTTAAGTGACGCTTAACGAATTGGTTGGGATAATGGCAGAGTTAGTAAATGCGCGGCTCCCCAATAAAGTGGAGGTCCCGAGTTCGATTTTCGGTCATAACCTAAAATTTTTTTTATCTGTGTCTTTTTAGGTTTTCATATTATCATGATTGTCAATATTTTTTCTTTTGGTCAGTTAATAACTTTGTTTTATTCCATTTGTTGTTGTCATATTCTATTGTTTATTTAATACATATATTTTTATACATATGACTAATTAATCATTTGATCAATGACATATTGTCACTATCTCTTGGTGTACGTAGAAGGGTGACCGTTAGGCACATAACGACCCACATACTTTTGAATTTAAAAAAATTAAACATATTTTTACACTTGCCAATTTAACGGTTATCTCATAACATGTATACAAAATTGAACATCTCTTACAATTTTTTTTTAATTTCTCACATTGTTTGCGTTATTTTATCATATGTAATGCGTCACACTACCTCAGTTTGTACTCCTACGGATATATAATGCCTTGTCTAGTATGTGGGGTGCAAATAAATCCTAAGTTTATTTTATTACACTATGCATGTATCTACAATATTTTTTTTCCATTCATCTCTCAATTTATATGGTGAACAACTGTATTTTTGAGATCTCTATTAAATAAATAAATGACTTGGCATTCCGTTGATTGAGAATGATAGAGTGGTAGGTCCTCTAAGTATCGCCCTAATGAAAGACCACCATTCAGAATCGAAACGTTGCTTGAAATGGCTTAAGCCGTGTTTGGTGACCAGATCTGAATAGTCATGTACTTCTCAACCTTCTTCTTATTTTTCCTCATCTTTTTCCTTTCTCCACTGCGTTCAGCCTCACAACATATCCCAATTTGGGACGCCATAGTCTCACTGATTCTAGATGGTTGGGACCGGTCGGTAGCTTAGTGGACAAACGCGTCGGATTCAACCCCGGCGTCGTGCGTTCCATTCCTCTGCTGGCTAAGTCCTCCGTCATTGCACAAGCAACATCTTCCGCTTCTTATGATGGCAGTAGGAGTTTTTCAAATATTGTTAGATTTTTCTTAACCCGGGAGTGTTTGTCTTTCTTTTTTTAAATAGAAATAGATAAATAGTTGGGACTCTTTTGCGATATTATCTATGAACAAAAAAAACACGAAAAATTTAAAACTGACACAGAATAGAGACTAAAATTCGAAAAAATACTTGAAAAAAACCTTGTAAACCTTGTTAAAAATTTACGCGTGCCAAATATTTTTATAACTTCGTTTCACACTTTTGAAGGGACCGGGGCATATTTACGGCGAAAAGGTAATTTCAATATGCAGTAAAGGTGTCTTGCAACATTGCAGCATTGTTTAACTTTTAAAACGTTCGTCAGGTTTATTGCAGGTACATCTTGTTACAACCCATCCTTGCAACCGCGTTACGCAGACAGTACGACCTCGACATTTTCGGATTTTGCGGAGGTACCCGGGAGGAAGCACGATCGCCGCAGCGGAACGAAAAAATGTAAGTCCGGTCGTTTAATGATGCGTTCATTCGAGAGGTGGGCTGATAGAAGTACGCGGTGGGCGTGTCCGTGTGCCGGAATCAGGCTGAATGCTTCCTTACTTCGGCTGAAATTGATCGAAGATTTTCTAATTCCGATTTTTTTCCTGAGCAGATAAACAAAATCGTTAGCCTCTCTGGGGCCAAATAGTCAACAGGTCTTATTTTAATTGAGCATTTAAAAAATAAATTATTTTATGTGTGCCAGTGATACTATGGCGTTCCCAAAATAGGATATGTTGTGAGGCTGAAGGTAGTGCGGAGAGGAAGGAAATTGGGAAGAGGAAGGTTGGGAAGTACCTGGCTATTTAGATTTGGTCACCAAACATGGCTAAAGCCATTTCAAGCAACGTTTTGATTCCGAATGGTGGTGTCGCATCCAAAAGCTGCGATAAACACCGAATGCGTTTCAGCTTCGAATGAACTTTGAATTAGCATACACGGTAAAACAAAATAACTAAGAGTATTTGATGGAAGGTTCGATTGTATATTGTGGATAAATAATAATAATATATAATAAGCCAATTCACTCACCGATGAATTAGATGTTTTCAACTGCTTGAAATTTTGAATTCTTCTTGAACACTGTGTTGCGATCAACAACACAACCTGCCACGATCGACGACGAAGCGAGAAGGGCCACATCAACCCGCGACACGATGATCACCAACTTCTTCTTTTTTTTTGTAAGGTTGTTCAATAACTAACCGAATGGCAAATTGGCGGGATAGGTAGGGACTGGATGATAAACAAAAAAGTGAGAACCTAATAAGTTGTCTATTTGAAATCCAATAGGTGGTCTTTCACCAAGGGGATACTAAGAGTATCTACCACTCTGGAACGTGCCGTAAATATACTTTTTATTATTTTTATATGAATTAAACGTGTTATGACACATGTTAATTAAATAAAAGTTAATGGCGCACGCCGGGTTTGAACCCGCGACCTTTAGATTCGGAGTCGAGCGTCTTACACTCGACCATGGAGGCCGTCATAGAAACATTGTAAAGGTTCTGAAGACTGCGATAGGCTGAACGTATTGACAGTTTTTTTTACCTTAACTCCACACAAGAGGCCCTGAGGGAAATAATTTATTCTTTCTTGGAGATTTCTTCATCTTGGGTTTTGAATATGCCTATGTTGTAGGAGGGAAGAAATACAGAAGCTGATAAACAATTCCATAGCCGAGCTGTTAAATATAAGAATGAGCCGTAGAAGCGTATTCTTATGTATCGAATGTCAACCGCGTATAATTGTTGGGGGTGGTTTGGACGAGTTCCCTAGCTATGCACCTGTGCTGAAGGGAGCAACGACGTTAATGCTTTGTACCATCTTCCATTGAAATACTGGTAGGAAAAGAACAGCATTTCCACCTGACGTCTGAGCTCCAAGGATTGCAATCCGTTTGTTAAGACAAAAAAACATATCAATCGAACATCCCGTTTCTGCGCAGCATTAGCGTTTCTTTTCAAGTATTTTTGGGCTTCATACCAGAAGTGGCTGCTACATTCAACAGTTGGGGCTTACTTGCTATTTGTCGCCTTGTACAAGTTCAGTTGTGTACTATCAAAATATTCATGGGCCTTGTTCAGTACGTCCAGTTTCTGAGATTCTTACTTTACTCAAGCTTCTATGGAGCCTCCGGCTTCAGTTGGTCACCTAAAATTGCACCGGACATTTATTTATTTATAAATTAACGGAATAAAGCCCAATTACAAAAATACATACTAAACACGAAATAGAAAAAAGAGTAACAGAGAAGGAATAGCATATACATTAAAATAAATGAAGCGATGAACAAAAATAAGGCAAAATAAACATAAGAAAGAACATGTAAGCCATGGTCTACTCAAAGTTTTGGTAGTCTTAAAGAACGACGAAAATCATTTAGACTGCTGCCAAAAATTTCAAGACCATGGCTTGAGTAAACAAGTCTTGACATTCTGGACGTTGGAGAATTATACCCATTATTAGTTTTGTGATGATTGAGGAACAGAAATTCATTGTTTCTGAGTCTACGGCAAGGAATGTTGAACTGGATAAGTTGCAACAGAGAAGGTGAGTCAATAAAACAATGAATGACTTGTTGGGGCAGATTGCTTCCGTCGAAGGAAACTTAATTGTTATTACGATCCTTTTTAGTCGTTATCAGACATGACTAAGTGTTTGAAATACAAAATTTGACGAAATTATTCATACCCATAGAGGAAATTGTCCATTCTCTGTTTCAAAGCCCTCAGAGCCGTTATAGCAGGACTCCAAGAATGATGACCAAGTGAGTACCCTAATGGAAGCGACCCAGACGTAGACCAAGGAAGAGGTTGATTTACTAGGTGGTAAATAATAATAATAATAATATTAATATTTTTTTATTAAATTTCTTATACATGACAAACTTTTTGAATTTAATGCATATAAGAAATATATTATTTTTTTTACAAAATAAATACAAATTAAAGTACCATATAGGTACACACGAAAAATAAAATTTCAAAAAAATAAAATTTCAAGCAGTGGTGATGATCAGGTCGATGAGGAGAAACTCTTTCAAGAATCAATAGGATTTCACTTCTGAATCTCTCCTCACTGACATAAAATAAGTCGATATCGGAAGAGATTTTGTTCAGGAGCAAAATACTTCTCCCCACCGGCAGAACCATTGGCAGGTTGGTCCTACAGGCAGGAAGATAGAATAATCTGTGAAGACGCGGTCTTAGATAGTCATCAGGAACATAAAGACTTACGCGCTCCAAAATAGCAGGGTTTACAATATAGCCCCGCAGCAGTCTGAAGAAGTGAGTGGCGGCATACCCCTCTCTCCTGAGCTGTAAGGAGTGAAGTCCGAGCGTGCCCAGGGAGAAAAGTTCGTTGGGTAGAGCCACGGGTAGTGGCCGTACTCCCTCATGTATAAAAAATCTCAGGAACTTTTTTCTGGACCCTCTCCAAGATGAGGGAGTACCCCACCTCATGAGGATTCCAAATAATTGAACCACTCTCCAGCCTACTGCGGACCAAAAGTATAGAGTGTTCTCAGAGTTCGGGTATCCCTAAAAACTCTGACGGTTCTGAGAACAAACCCTAACATTTTCAATGCCGACTGGCACACCCCTTCGATATGAACACGAAATGCAAGCTTGGTTTCGTACAGAATCCCAAGATCCTTTATAGTGGAAACGCGTTTGAGATTATGATCGAGTATAGTGTACCTGTGGTAGGTGAGACTAAATGCTCTGGTAAAAGAAAGGACTACACATTTCGAGATATTGAAATGAAGCTGGTTTTGTCGACTCCATTCAGAAATGTTTTCGACGTCAGCTTGAAGAAGCAGGCAATCCTTAATACTTCTTATTTGTAGAAATATTTTAAGGTCATCTGCAAAAAGAAGAAAGCGAGAAAAACGGATGACTTTTTAAGGATTGGAACAGGATAGGAAGGACTGAGGACTGGAAGCAAATGACGACGGAGTAGAGTGCATTTGTGGAGTAAGCCAAATCCTACACTGAAATGTAGCGCAGTGATGATGATGATGGTTTTTTTTTAAATTGTTGTGTATTCAAATTTTTGATATATTTGATTCAATAATAACGATATAAAACAGGGTTTAAAACAAAACCATCAAGGCAAAGCCTGGGTGTGGGTACTTTTGTGATTTTATCGAACTTTATAGGTCTTATATGAAAGTTTTAAACTTAAACATAGAAATAATGCGCTAGCATAGTAGTATAGTATAGTGTAGAAAAGGATAAATGATAAACATGACGTGATTAAACACGACATATTAAAACATAAAAGTAATAACATAGAAGTGTGAAATGAAAAAAATAATTTTATGTACTCGTATGACCACGTATTTTATATTATTTGTTATGACCGACCGGTTTCGCTTAGCCTAACCATCATAAGGGAACAACATAAAATTAAACAAAAAATACGAAGTGTGAAGAAGTCAACCGTCAACCGATCGGTCGTAAAAAAAATAAAATCTGTGAATCTTCTTACGAAATTATTATTTCATTTTCATTAAACGTGTCAAACCACAAAGTGATTACATTCTAAGAAAATACAATAAATGGAAAATTCAATTTTATTTTGGATCGGTACAGATCGCATGTCTAGAGATTGTTTCGTAAGTGTTTAGTGGATCCAGCCCTATATATAACTACAGAGGGAGAACACAATATAAAATAAAATAAGAGAACAGTGAGAAAACAATTGAATAACATAAAAATGAAAATAAAATCTGTGGTCTTATACAAAGTAATGTTTAGTATTCATTAAATATGTCAAACCACTAAGTGATAAGTGCTTCTTACAAAAATATAATATAATGTATTCAGCAACTTCAATTTCTCGTGGATCGGTACAGATCGCACGTCTAGAGATTGTTTCTTCAGTGTCCAGTGGATCCAGCCCTGCTAACCGCGTTACGCACGCTGGATGAGTTATGCTTCTCCCGGCCGCCGACTGACAGCGGCCGTCAGATGCGGAATGAGTTTCTGCTTTATTCGGAACGACCGCAGAAGACCGAACTATTCAGATCAGCTCTCGAAATCGCAACCGCAGCTTCGCTGTGTCGCGGTGGGGACCTACAGCACCTTAGGCTTCATCTCTGTAGTCTGGACCAGGGGCCTTTTACCAGCGGTCCAGATTTCAAAACTAACAGAATCAACTTGCTTTACCGCGACTTCCATCATACTTAATAGTAACGAAAATGAAATAATAACTTTGTATAAGACCAAAGATTCTATTTCAATTCTAATGACCGACCGGTTTCACTTAGCCTAAGCGTTATCAGGGTTCAAAATTAAACTAAACAAATATACAAAGTGTGCGGTTGTATATACTCGTAAATACAGAGGGATAACCACAAGGGGAGAACACAGTATGAAATGAGATTAGAGAGCAGTGAGAAAACAATAGAATAAAATTTAAAATTTTCTAGTACTTCAATATTAGGTATATTTCTCGTAAACTCATAGAATTTCTCATGATTGTTTTATCACCTTCTCAGTTATCTGTCTCTTTCTCTCTGTTCCCTTGTTATAATTTAAATTTTATTATTTTGTTTTCTCACTGTTCTCTTATTTTATTTTATATTGTGTTTTCTCTTTCTGTATTTTTTGTACAACCACAGATTTTGAATTTTTTGGTTAGTTTAATTTTGTACCCTGATGATGCTAAGGCTAAGTGAAACCAGTCGGTCATAAAAATTAAAATTAAATCTTTGGTCTAATACAAAATAATTATTTAATTTTCCTTATGCATTCCGGCACTTAAGCCCACGATCTCTGGATTCGTAGTCGATCGTTTTGACCACTCAACCACAGAGGCCGCCAAACTCGTTGCAAATAAAAATAAAAATAAATAAATAAAAAAAATAAATTTAAATTTGAAATCCTGCTTTTAGTACATAACGAAGAAAAATACATATTTTGTTGATATCACGAATAAATCAATACTCAGTTTTTACGTTTAAGAGGGTCTGTTCTTGAAAGCGTGTGTATTTTACTCAGTTTTACCAGATTTTGTATTGACAAACTGAATTGTACTGACAATCTGTGCGAAGGCAATTTTTATTATATAAACAATTGAAAAGATAGACGTCCTAAACTTGAAAAAAATATCCTATTGCACCAATTTAATAATATCCATATGTTTGAAGAAAGGAAAATTTCTAAAACCTTAAGGCTGTCACACATGAAATTCTTTAATATCCCAGCCTATAAAACCGCTTACGGACGAAAAAGTTTTAAGCACAACGCCACTTAGCAATTCTATTCTCTGCCCAGCACCATCAGAAACATACAAACCAAAATCTCCTTTAAAAGCAATATCATTACTCACCTTAAAAACCAAGTTTAATTTAGTTCTTAATATGTAGATTTTATATCTTCAAATTTGTCGTTTACTTATTTTATCTTTATTTTTATTATGTATGTTCTATATTATCGATATTAACATGTTATTATGTAGCTAAAAAAAAACACGTTTGCAAATTGCCATCCCAAAACAGGCTTATGCCTAGTGGGATGGAAAATTTACCAACAAATAATTTAAAAAATTATGTTCATGTAAAAAAATTAAAATAAATAAATAAAATTAAATTTACAAAAAATTAAATTAATTTAAATTTGAGAAAAAATTAAAAATATATCAATAATCTTCAATGTATATATGAAACAGAAAAAAATATAACAGTCGCGACCGAGACTTCAACTCGGAACCTCTACTCTATCCGGGAGTAATGTTTCTGCCAATTCAGCCACCAAGACCTTATAAGAAAATGGCATTTTTAATCAATCTCATTTGGAAATGATTTATATCATTTGTTTCCACTTTTTTCTTCCGATTTGGCTGCCATCTTTGCATATATGCAATCGTTATTGTTAAAAAATGGCTAACGAATCTTTAATTTTTGGCTGTACCAGTCACGTGCTGTATCGACCTTATGAACCTGAAGGTGGTGAGTATACGGTTTACTAGTGATGTTTGTATGAACATTATCCGTATAGCCCAGGCGATTAATCATCTTGGTGACGGATCGGGCCGACAATGCCAGATCTGGGTTCAACGCTTGGCAAAACAGCTCGTTCGTTGATACAGAGTCAACTAGAAAGTCTTGGAATAAAATAAATGAAATCGGAAACAATGAATTTTTGTTCCTCAATCATCACTCTACTAATTATGGGTATCATTCTCCACTCTCCAGAATGTCGAGACTTGTTAACTCAAACCATGGTCTTGAAATTTTTGGGAGCAGTCTAACGGCCTCCATGGTCGAGTGGTAAGACGCTCGACTACGAATCCAAAGGTTGCGGGTTCAAACCCGGCGTGCGCCAATAACTTTTATTTAATTAATATGTGTCATAACACATTTAATTCATATAAAAATAATAACAAGTATATTTGCGGCACGTTCCAGAGTGGTAGATACTCTAAGTATCGCCCTGGTGAAAGACCACAATTCAGAATCGAAACGTTGCTTGAAATGGCTTAAGCCGTGTTTGGTGACCAGATCTGAATAGCCAGGTACTTCCCAACCTTCCTCTTCCCGATCTCTTTCCCCTCCCCACTACCTTCAGCCTCAAAACATACCCAATTTGGGGATGCCATAGTCTCACTGGCTCTAGACGGTTGGGAGCAGTTGAGACTCTTGTGCGGTATTCATGTAAAAAAAAAAAAAAAAAAGAAGATTTTTGTCATTCTTTACGACTCTATCAAAACTCAGGCTTTGACTTAATTGTTTTTTTTTATGCAATTTTTTCTTATTTTTGTCATTACTTCATTTAATGTTATATACGTGCTGTTCTTTCTCTGTTGTCCTTTTGTTCCCATTTAGTGTTATGTTTTTTTTTTGTAATTGGGCAACAGTCCGTAAGTTTTTTAATAAATTGACTAGCAAGTTAGTAGTTTAAAAATTCAAATAAGAATGCGTTCAAAATATTTTCTTCATACATTTTCAATTATCTCTGGATTAGTTAGCATTGCGTTGGCTCATTTAAATTCCCCCTTTTATCAATGGTGTTGTATTTTACTTTAACATCTGTGTAAAAATTCAACTTTTTCTGAATGACTGTCCAACAAAGTATTTACATTAAGATATGTAATATATTACTAAAAAGAATATGTTCAAACAATGAATTCTAAGATGATATCAAAAAATTAATAAAAGGAAATAGTTAGTCTATAAAATTCACATGAGAAGAGAAATACAACATCCATTTTGTCAAATTAGTATCCTGGTCTATAAAATCGTCGGGTTCCTACCCAGGTGCTGATAATTCAACTTCTCAGCTAGCTAAGTCCTCCATCACTGCATAATTATAATTTTCAGCTTATTATGATCGACGTATGAGATTTTAAAATATTTTTCAGTTATTCACTATCGGAAAATATCAAAAACCTTTATTTTATACCATGTTATTTACGGAGACATTTTTTTTTATCAAAATTGACCAAAACTTTCGAACAACATCATTACTAGACTGATGACAATGTCTGATTTGATTAAGAACCATTAAATACACAGAACACACGTTTTTTGTAAGAAACACACCAACCTCGTACATTTTATATCGATGACCGAGATTCGTTTAAAGTGATCGATTTTAGCCCGGCTACCTAGTCCGTTAACCCATCTGAAATTTAATAAATTAAAAAGTCGTGAGTTCGCTTAATTAGTTTTGTTTTTCAAAGACGGCATCACAGGGCATATTCAACAATTTGTTTCATGTCTCTATGGATCTTTCTCCGTTTTTTTTTATCGTAGATTTATGAGGGAATTTTAAATTTGCTAATATTGTCCATGTAAAAAACAAAACCGAAATTCTCACAGTTTTTCAGTGTCTGGAACAAGATAGAAATTACCAAGTAATATTTAACATTTAAAAAATCTTTACAAAAGCTGACCTCACTTAAGCTGATGTCAAACGTTAAAAACAAATAACCGAACGGAAGGAAAAAAATATTGAAGTTTTAACCGTTTTTTTTAATTGACTTCCTAATTTTGTACTTTCTAACTAAACTACTGAGACAAAGTTATACTATACGAGATAAAACGGTGTTAAGGGTTTCTGTTAAGTCAACACCTTTGCAATTAATATCATTAAATGTGGCGTTGTCACATTTATATCAGTGTAGAATTAACAATACATTCAATAATCGACCATGACCTACATAGTTTAACCGTTTATTATAATTGACACATGTTTCAGATAAACTGATAGATTTGAGTTACTTCAATACTGATATTTTCTTACTTAGAAAAGTGGTAGAAAATCGTCATGGCTGTCGCCATTAATGGATTTTTGGTACTTGACAGAAGTATGTGCCCACGATATTTCTGATTTTTTTAATAGTGTACCAACAAGTTTTTTTATCTGCTGAAATAATGTTTGTTTCACCAGTAGTAATATTATTTTTTTTTACTTTAACTCCACGGCACTTGATTGCTTCCATGGTCGAGTGGTAAGACGCTCGACTACGAATCCAAAGGTGGCGGGTTCAAACTCACATCAATTCATGTAAAATAATAAAAAGCTTATTTGCGGCACGTTCCATAGTGGTAGAAACACTAAGTATTGCCCTGGTGAAAGACCACCATTTAGAATCCAAATACTGCTTAAAAATGGCTTTAGCCATGTTTGGTGACCGGATCTGAATAGCCTGGTACTTCCCAACCTTCCTCTTCCTCGTCTTCCTCCCCTCTCCACTACTTTCAGCCTCACAGCATACCATCAATGGGGATGCCATAGTATCACTGTCTCTATACGGTTGGGTTACGTTAGGTTAGGTTAGCAGTTGGAATTCTTGTGCGGCATTCACTGTAAAAAAAAACGCAGGAGGCTCTGAGAGAAATTATTTCCCTCAGAGCCTGTGTCATCTTGTAGGAATGCTATGTGGAGGGTTTTTTGAGGACATGAAGGAGTGAACCTGGATCTTGAAGAGGCTCATGTTGTAGGAGGGAGGAAACACAGAGGCTGGCAAATCATTCCTCAGCTGAGCTGTTGGACACAAGAACGAGTCGTAGAAGCGCATTCTCAAGTGTCGAATGTCAACCGTGTACAAATGTTGGGCGCGCGTTTAGCTAGTTTCCCGAGAATACGCCGGTGCCGAAGGCATCAATGACACAAGTTTCTCGGAGCATCTTTCATTGAAATACCGGTAGAACAAGGATAGCATTTCCACCTAAAGTCTGTACTTCAAAGATTGCAATCCGTCTGTTAAAATGAGAGAATCTATGAAATGAACCGCTCGCTTTAACGCAGAGTCTAGTGTTTTTTTCAGGTATTTTGGGGCTCCATTCCAAAGGTGGCTGCCAAATTTAACAAAGGGCGCATTTGCGATTTATACAAGTAATGACTTGTAATGACATTTAAAAAAAAATTAACTAGTGGAAAAGATGAAAACCATAGATTTATTTTAAATTTTACCAGTCTGATAATGTCAGGTTAATAATATTTTTATATGAAGTAATCGCTTTGCAGTTTGACATTATAATAAATAAAATACCACTTTATTTTAAACTACGAATATATAATGTTGAAAGCCAACCGGTTTCGCTTAGATATAGCTTCGTCAGGCCACATATAATAATAATTATTATATATGGCCTGACTGTTAGCATTCAGCATAGTAAATTCATAGTTTAAAATAAAGTGTTATTTCATTTGATAAAAAAAAAATAAGTAACAAAAGTTTTTTTATCCTTCATTCATATAAGCAGAAAAGGTATTATAAAAATGTAAATTTATAAACTATTTTGATTATCTGGTGAGTTTACATTGGTCGTCAGGTAAACGGAAGGTTGTTGATTTTTTACACAATTCCTTTAATTAAAAATATTTTTTTCAGGAAATTTCGTTAATGATTGAAATGCTTTCCTCATTTTTTTGTATAAAATGCAGACAGTCCGTCGTGCGTTCAATTCCTCTGCTGGCTAAGTCCTCCATCATTCCACAAGCAACATCTTCCGCTTCTTACGATGGCAGTAGGAGTTTTTCAAATATTGTCAGGTTATTCGTATCCGGAAATGTTTATCTTAAAAATAAAAAATAAAAATCTTCACCTGTTTTTGTTGATAATAGCGAGCCAGTCACGTGAAAATAAATTATCCCTTTAAGGTTACGAACTCCGCTCCGTCGTCGTGTGGTCGCATTTAAGGGCCTTTTTCCTTTATTTGTGTATGCTTATGCAAATATGTGCGACCGCTCAACAAGGACAGTCCGTGATTTTTTGCGTTAAATCAAGCGCTATTAATTGGGCAGGCCGTTCAGACAAAAATGTAGACCCGCTGCAGGCAATAAAAGTTAGGCGTGTGTTTTCATCGAACAATGATGGATATTTTATTCAGTTAATGAGTTGGGTAGCTGACTAATAGAGGAGGCATAATGTACATTTTTTGTATGCTGTAAGTCAAGCTAAATCCAATGTGTAAGCCAATCAATGTAATGTACTGTAACGAAGTGTTGTAATTTTTTGTGATTTTCACAGACAATTTAACTATTCACAATATTAACGAAACATTATTAAAATAACAAATTTAAGTTCATGTTAATGTATTTGTGTTTATGTGTATGTATGATTAATAACATTCCTATAGACAAAAACTAAAAATAAATTAGTGCAATAATTCGGTAGATACTAAAATAAAACTATCTGTAAAGATTAACATATCCACCATTTATGTTAATCCGTGAGAAATAGTTAGGATGCAGGTGAATTCTCTAGTTAATGCTTATTTTTTTTACGAATTACTTTCCGTATCTGTGTTTTCTCCTAAAAAAAATTTTCAAAACAATTTAAAAAAACTCTGCATTAGCTGGTGATCCCAAGCAATGGCTTTAGAGGTATTATTGTATTGTCAAAGTAAAAAAAAACTGCTTTAAAACGCGTACGTAGTTAAATAAGTGGACGTAAAGATACATTATGCAGGAATGGGAACAATATTTGACTCTGAGCATTGCAAGATGGAATGCGTGATCTATCAACGGAAAAGTGAATAATCTAAATTCGAAAATTTCGAAATTCGAATTCGAAATATTTTGGGAGAAATCCTTAAGTGTAGCAGCATTATGCGGAACTGGCACGAAAACTCGGAAACAACCTGTATTCAAAGCCTTCGAGATATTGGTTGCTCGATTATCGAACGAGAGAGGCCTTTACCTGAGGAAGTACAAACGAATTGATTTTACAAACCACGGTGGAGAAAAGATATGGTACTTAAATTATACAAACGTACAGTTTTTTATGATAGCTAAGCGACACAATATTAAAATATAATAACTATTAAAAACTCTCTGTACTGAAATAATCATGCAGATTGCGAGAAAATAGCGACGTTTATTTATTTACCCCCAATTTGAGGGAAAAAGAATTATTAGTACAGTACGCGTATAAACAATAATGTGCAGAAATGTAAATATAATGTCAAATAAAAATAAAACAAAAGAAAGTAATCTTAAAATAAAAAAGTACCTACATAATCAGAATACATTTTAAGAATAAGCCGGTATTTATTTTCAAATATACTTTATTTTGTGCGTACATCAACGATGATTCAATGACTGTCTTTAAAAAATAATTTAATAATTTCGTAGGAAACAATCACTTTATAGTTTGAGATATTTAATTTAAAATTTTAATAAAATAATAACTTTGTAAAACATCATTTTGTTTCTTTATTTCATATTATCTGTCTCTTTCTCTCTGTTCCCTTGTTACAATTTAAATAATACTGTATTGTTTTCTCACAGTTTTCTTTTTGTTTATATTGTGTTTTCCCTTAGTACGTAAATATAGCGGCACACTTTATATTTTTTGTTTAAGTTTAATTTTGTACCCTGATGATGCTTAGGCCAAGCAAAACTATTCGGTCTTAAAATAAAAATAAGTGTGTGAATAATTGTGGTCTTATACAAAGTTATTATTTCATTTTCATTAAATATGTCAAACCACAAAGTGATTGCTTTCTACGAACATATAAAAAACGGAAATGTCCTTAATTTTATGTGTTTCTAAGCTGGTAAAGTCTACTAATTTAGTTTTAAGAATAAACCGGTATTTATTTTGACGGCCTCCATAGTCGAGTGGTAAGACGCTCGACTACGAATCCAAAGGTCGCGGATTCAAACCTGTTATAACACATTTAATTCATATAAAATTATAAATAGCATATTTGCGGCACGTTTTAGAGTGGTAGATACTCAAAGTATCGCCCTGGTGAAAAACCACCATTGAGAATCGAAACGTTGCTTGAAATGGTTTTTAGCCGTGTTTGGTGACCAGATCTGAACAGCCAGGTACTTCTCAACCTTCCTCTTCCCATATCCTTCCCCTCCACACTACTTTTAACCTCAACAACATGCCCAAATTGGGGATGCCATAGTCTCACTGGCCCCAAACGGTTGGGAGCAGTTGGGACTCTTGTAATAAATACTTTTTCTTGTGTCTAACAGAAATTGGTTTCAATTCAATCACTGTTCTTAAAAAAATTCTTTACAATTATTTCGATCGATTTTTTTAATTACAACTATTCGACAGCTGACATCGTCGTGTCGTTCGTGTTTTTCTACAGAGTCAAACTTGCGTCTGATTGTGGGTGAGGAATGAATCACGTAACGGCATCAAGTCACAACCACCGTAAATAATAACAACCCGCACAAAAGGTTCGTGATTACTGATTAAGAGGGAGACCGCAATAAATCGTGAATCTGCAATAGTGCTGCGGGTTCAGACAAACGCTCCCCGCGACCAAATAATCATGCGCCGCTATAACTGCTATAGCCGTAATGGCAACACTTCATATTGTTACTGCGGATCACGGGCGGGATGGAGGTCAGCTCTTTGCTTTAATGCGATCCTGGCTTCGCGGAGCTCAACTCAACTCAACTCAAGAACTGGTTTCAACTAGTACCGTCTCCGCCTAGCCCGTGGTATTATGGTACTAACCAAGAACTCCGTTGTAACCTTGGAGTAGCAATATATGGAGAGAGAGCTAATTCTTTTTACCCAACCTATACAAATTTGGGTTAAATCGATTTCTCAGGGTTCTTACGTTGTACGCCATGAGAGAAAGAAGAGACAGCAAAAATTTCGCAAAATATCACACCGCTTTTAGGTATGTGAGATTGTCTCCCGCGTCTCCAGAAACTCAGGCAACTCCACCGACACGTTTTGATATGCTACATAACTGGAAATAACTGAACAGTTTTTTTAGGTTATATGCTATATTTTTGTTTATAACAATACTGAAAAAGTGGTCATACAAATAAACAAAAACATTATGTCAACACGCGCTATGGACGGATGTATAAATATTCTAGCCCTTGTCCTAGCCACGCCCAGGTCTGGCTGAGTCAGGCAAAAATCATCAATACTGACTACAGAGAACACTCCCTCCTGCATATTATTGCTCTTGGGTTGTAACTTATATTTCAGCTATATGGGTGGTTTTTGTTTAGTTTATTTTTGTATACTAATGATTACGTTTAGGTTTGGCGAAACCGGTCGGTCATAAAAAATTTTAATAAAATCTGTGGTCTAATACAAAGCTATTATTTTTTTCATTTTGTAAAAATGTTGCGGTATTCAATATTAAAAAACAACAAAGTGTTAGTATTGAAAAAGATAAGTTCCAACTTCTCAGAGCCAGTGAGACTATGGCATTCCCAATTAGGGTATTTGTGAGGCTGAACGGAGTGAAAAAGAAGGTTTAGTACTACCTGGCTATTCAGATCTGTTCACTAAACACGGCAACAGCCATTTCATGGAACGTTTCTGTTCAGAATTGCGGTCTTCTACCAGGGCGATACTGAGAGTATCTACCTACCGCTGTAATGAACGCTGATGCGACCGACATAATGCTCCTTGGGTAAGACGCTTTTATTTGAGGATTTTGAATAAAATATAATCACTTTCTCTTGAATTCTTTTTGTCGGAAGAATTTACATAATATTATAATTAAACCTTTGACTAAACATGGTTTACTGCACAGGAGTGCGATGAGAAGAGTGTAGAATAATGGTCAAATAAATAGTAGTGCTTGCTTTTACAGAAAAGTCTCTGGTTTTATACCTCACTATCGGCATGGTCAAACTTAAAGTATCAGAGTCCAAACATGTGGTCTATGGAAATAAAACATGTTAAAAGAAATTTTAGAAAGCGATGTTAGGATATTCTTTATGAGACAGAAATACATTAAGGGATGCAATTAGGATACAATAGAAGATTGGTAAGAATGTTTATGACACGGGTAAGCTGTAGATGTGCTAAACTGGTTGTCACATTAAAACCAATTCAAAATAATGATATTAAAAAAAAACTGTTTATTTACAGCTCATTTCTTAATATTTACCAAACATGCAACGTACAATGCTAAATGTAACTCAATCCCCTTATTTCAGAATAAACTGCTCAGTAACATTCAAACTGAAGCTACGTTCAGCGAAAGTACACAATACAATTACCCGAGACATCAACGTTTCAAAGCAGAGTCCTTTGAATAATATCGCGGAGCTTTTTACGATGAATTTATTACCCCTTGGAACGAACCCCCTGAATACAGTTCGCATATCCCGTCAATGGAACTCCTGCAGGAAATAGCCTATTTGCATTGAATAAAATATTTTTTCTTTGCCTCTTTCCTCTAAATTATAGTCGTCCACGATCGTGATGTGATTGACATTGAATACCTCACGACTCGTGGCTTCTCGTGAGAATGGAGAGCAATTTTAGTACTTTTTATATAAACTAATTACATATTTTACCTGGGGCTTTTCTGTATCGGTATTCTACATGCAATTATGCATAATCTTTGATTGCATGCGACAGTCGACAGGCCTTGGGTTGGACTTTTGTTGTTATGCCTTTATTTAAATACAGTTTAGATTGTCGAGAGCGCGTGACGTATTTGTAGGATTTCCTTACGAATGGACATTAGAATCATAAGTTATGGCATCGTAACTTTTATGAATGACAATTATTTTTTTTCCTGTACGTACGAGGTACAAGCGCTTTACAGAAGGCCGAGAAGATGTTAATGACGATAAGCGTCCTGGAGTTGTGGAAACACAAATCATTAATAAAACAAATCAGGGATTTTATTCTTTGATCCATTTTTTTTCAAAAGTAAAAAATCGAAGAATACACAAAAACGCGACTAACCTTTCCAGTTGTCAAAAACAAACCACTAATCCAAAATGGCTGATAATGCTAACAAATGATAAACATATGCGTACCAACATAACAACATAAAAATCGATAATCGAATGTACACAGTCGGCGAGAATTCAAAAGGAATTGTTCAGGTAGGAAATGTGGGTACAGTTGAGTTCAAACAGTTGGTAGAACTGAATTCCTGTGAGACAATAATTAAGGTAGTTTTTTCTTTCGTATCTGAAAACAGCGATGGCCTCCATGAAATGGTAAGACTAGTTTTCAACATCAACGCGCAAAAATGTTTTATTTAATTAATATGTGTTACAACACATTTCGATTATTATGAATTTATATCGTCGTCAACGCAAAAATACCTCAAAAACGTGTCAAAAACAGGAATTGTTCAGGAGGAAATTAAGCACTGATTCTTGAGAGTTACAGATTGTTTTTTTGAGACATCAAAAATACGCTTTGTAGTTTTAGGTGCAATAATGTATTTTCACCAATAAAAATTTTTTGCGTTGACAAATTGAAACTCTACGCAATGTCATATGTAACTCATTTGTGTAAATTTTGGACATACCACATGGGAGGTATTTTCGCGTTGACGACGATATATTATAGTATATTTGCGGCAAGTTCCAGAGTGGTTGATACCCTTAAGTACCGCCCCGGTGAAAGACCACCATTTCATATCGAAACGTTGCTTGAAATGGCTTTAAGCCGTGTTTGGTGACCAGATCTAAATAGACAGAATCTTCCCAACCTTCTTCTTCCTTATCTCCTTCACTTCCCCTACTTAGGTAAAAGATAGTGAAACAAAAACCGTGAAAAGGAAAGATACGTGAGGGAAGAAAGAGAAACATAAAAATATGGCCAAAGACCAAAGATTTATTGATGATATTGACAAATTTCTGAGCGTCGAGTGCTTCAAATATAAATGAAAAATCATTGTTAGTTATCCGGCACACAGATTAGTACCATGTTTTCTTTCTGACTTCATCAGTGGCGTGGCAGCCTTAATGACTGTAGCCGGCGGCGTGAAGGATCGGGTATGCCGTCTCCAAAGGCCTACCGTCCTGTGACAGATGTTTCCTACGAAGACGTATGTTGTCCCTACCGCTAGCATGTGTGCTGCGGTACAGTGCCAACGTTAACGTCACGAAAACATGTTATTTTAATCATTTACCATAATATCTAGGTACCTACTTGAATGTAACCTTAGAGTACATAGAGTAGTATCTATCCAAGGCAGTGAAGTCAGTTTTGGACTTGTTTTTGATGATTTTAACATGACTCGGCGCAGTTGGACGTGGCTAAGACTAAGGCTACGGTATTTATACATTCATTCATATCACATATCGACATAATGTTTTTGTGTATTCGTATAGCCACTTTTTCACAGTATTTTTATCAACAAAAATATAGCATATAACCTAAAAAACCGTTTAGTTGTGTCAAGTTTAGTGGCATGGTAAAAAATGTGGGCGGAGTCCCGCCAGTGTTACTTCAAGGAACCAGCACCTTAAGATCATTATGACAGTATATAGAAGCGGGCCAAGAAATTTGTTGTCTCTTTTTCTCTCATGGTGTACGCCATAAAAGCCCGGAGAAAGTGATTTTTCGCAAGTTTGTGTAGGTTGGGTAAAAATAATTAGCTCTCCCTCCATATATTGTTACTTCAAGAATATAACATAACTTTTCAGAGAATCGTGTCCTTCAAAGAATGTTGGCATATCTTACGCAACCGCAAAAATGTCCTTCGTCTTACCTAGAGCTACATTCCTCCGGCTTTCCGCTCCCTATGTTATGATTCATTTTGGTATTTTGCAATTAATATTGCCATTTGACGACCCCCCTGGTCGAGTGGTTAAGACACTTGACTACGAATTCAGAGGTTGCGGGTTAAAAACCTGCTATGCGCTAACAAATTTAATTTAATTTTCGTAAAAAAATATATCGTATATTTGCGGCACGTTTCAAAGTGGTAGATACTTCAAGTATTGCCCTCGTGAAACACCACCATTCAGAATCAAAACCTTGCTTGAAAGAACTTTAGCCGTATTTGGTGACTATATTAGAACAGCCATGAACTTCCTAACTTCCATTTCCCCATCTTCTTCCTCTCCCAACTAACTTCAACCTCACAACATACCCCAATTGGATGCCACAGTCTCACTGGCTCTAGATGGTTGGGAGCAGTGAGAAAAAAAAATTAATTGCCTTCTCGGTTTTTTTTTTATTGCTAAAGGAAGTGAATTGAAGAGATATAGAAGAGAGAAAGGTAATTCGAAACAATTGATAATCGAACAGAGGACTTTTTCTGTGAAAAAACGTGGTTGCTCTTTCGTTTCGCTAGTTCGTTGCTTTGTTGCTTACTCTCAAAAAATATAAAATAAATGTGGTGTTTTATGGATTAGACGATTAAAATAAGTGTGGTGCTTTTGTGGATTTTTTTGTAAGTAAAATTGTGCAAGAAGAATAAAGAACTGTCGCTTTATTGGTGAGTGAATGATTTCCCTTTTCTTCCTCTAATTAAGGTAATGTTATTCGTTTACAGTCCACTATTTTTCAAATTCATCTGAAGCTCTAAACTGCGATGCACACATTTGGTGTTTCATCGCAGCTACTGATTTAAAAATCGGACTATAAGTGAATCAATATCTCCTCATATTGATAGAATAGACTACGTACCTACTGATGATATTACGTTCAATGATAAGTTTCACTTTGTCTATGCTAGGTACATGAGTAATATTACCCTTAGCTTATATCATAATCGTGACGTGACAAAGTTTTCTAGTAATGGTTGTCAGATGAACAATCGAAAGGTAGATTAGGTCACGATACAGACACGATTGTATCTGATGACATATTACAATTACATTCGTAATCAAAGTATAACATCATCATGCAGGAAGGCCCTTTTCTAGTGTTTTATGGAGGATATCCAGCATCATCTTTTATGGATGGGTCAACACGTGTTTTAGAATACATGGTAAAATGACAGCATTAATTACATGATTATTATAATCTTTCGTTCTTGGTCATATTCCTTCTGATGTAATTTTATGTCCTCTACTTAGATATGGTTTAACGTAATTGGTTTAGAATCATTCATTCATAATAATTAATGTATTAATATGTGTACTCATATATAGCCCCATTCATTTCTTTTTTATATGGCCCAATTTTCACATCATATATTTTTTTCACACTCATTTTTTTGTTCATTCGCTCTACATTACCATCGAAGCGTCCTTTTCTTGATAATATTCATTACGCTTACATCAGCCTTGCATTTTTTCCGGATGTCTGCATTTTGAACACAGTCATAGATGGTTTTACCGCAGAAACGCCTCAGGGATCTCATTTCAACAGCATTCAGCCTACTTTCATCCTTCCTCTGCCAGTTCCATACCTGACTACCAAACATCAGGGTTGGTGCTAGCACTCCATTGCAGACTGCTAGCTTCGCTTCTTTGGACAATTGTTTATTTGCGCCACAGCGTTCAGTCCTCCGTTAGTGGAGCTTCTTACATTCATCCTTCTTTCAATATCCTTACCAGTTCTACTGTCTCTCGTAAACATTCGAGTACTTCCTAGATACAAAAACTCATCCACTTGCTCCAAGTATTCATCATTCACAATCATATTACACGCTTTTCTCGTACTCTCTCTTTCAAACACCATGACTCATTCTAAAGTATAATATTTAAATAACGTTCGTCTTTAATTTTACTTTAACGTAGTATCATATCAAAAGGTAGCCCTAAACAAATTTGTGTTTGTGCTGTTAAAAAAAAACGAATGAATCGAATTTTAGATTGTTGGTTGGAGATATCTAGGGTTTATCACAGCCCTTGTTTTAGAGCTTTTGTTTCTAAATAACGTGAAAACATCGTTCCAATCTTAGAGTATATAGAGTGGTATCTATCCAAGGCAGTGTAGTCATTTTTTGATGATTTTTACAAGACTCAGCGGATCTGGGCGTGACTAGGACTAAGGATAGGGTATTTATACATCCATTCATATCACATATCGAAACAATGTTATGTTTATTCGTATAATCACTTTTTCACTTTTTCAGTATTGTTATCAACAAAAATATAGCATATGATCTGAAAAACCGTTTAGTTGTGTCAAGTTTAGTGGCATTATAAAAAATGTGGGCGGGGTCCCGCGGTGACCCAGGAGCCTGAGATCATCGCGCAGTACATACAAGCGGTGTATTATATTTGTTTTCTCTTTCTCATCTCATGGTGTACGATGTAAAAACTCACAGAAAGTGATTTATCGCAAGTTTGTATAGGTTGGGTAAAAATAATTAGCTCTCTCTCCATACATTGTTACACCAAGGTTCCAATCATTTTACTTGCGAATATAAATTAATTCGATTTTTTTGATAATTACAAATAAAATAAGCGAAAATGCGCAAATTATGATAGCTCATAATTTGCGCATATATTTTGCAGGTAAAAAAAAAATTTAAAACCACAAAAATTGCGAAAAAAAAAGTTTTAATACATTACGAAATCGGATAATTTTATTATGTTTATGACGTGTTCGATTATTTTTTTTATTTGAACCAATAAAATGATTTCATTGGTCGTTTTTTTCAAATAATCAAGATTGAAAATTTACCCACGGTAACCTTGTCGTGACCATTTTCCTATGAAATATAAAATAATTAAAAAGTGTGTACAATGCACTTACCCACGTGTACACGGTACCTACCGCCACCTACCGTGACTCACCGTGTTTCTGTAAGGTATTAGTAATGTATACCGTATACCAGGATATAAAAATAATATTGCCTGACCTAAATAAAAATATGAACAAAAAAAAACCTTTTTTTTCCACCTGACAAATTTTTGACGCATTAAACTAGATCTGGGGGAAAAAAGTAAAGGATTTAACTGACAGTTTATTTTTTAATGTGAATCGTTCCACAATTAATAACGACAAACCAGTATATAATTAGATACGACGAAGCGGATCCGCTCAATTGAAGCCGGCTAGAACTACAGCTCGGCTTGGCCAAACAGTCGCTCGAAAATGTCGCACTACGGCCTGCGTGGTCGATTGGTAATACGCTCGACTACGAATCTAGATATCGCGTAAGTAAGTTTTATTCAATCGATATGTGTCATAATCAATACATTTAATCAAAATATAAAATAATATATAGTATATTTGCGGCACGTTACAGAGTGGTAGATACTCTACTTATCGCCCTGGTGAAAGACCACTATTCAGAATTGAAACGTGGCTTGAAATGGCTTTAGCCGTGTTTGGTTATCAGATATCAATAGTTAGAGCTACTATCAAACCTTCCTCTTCCCCATCTCCTTCCCCTCTCCAATTACCTTTAACCTCACAACGTACCCCAATTGGGAATGCCATAGTCTCACTGGCTCTAGACGGTTGGGAGCAGTTGAGACTCTTGTGGGGTATTCACTTTAATATGTGTATTTTAAACATGACGTTTTGCTAGCCGAACGACTCTGCCATTAAACGCAAATTTTACTTTTTATACTGAGGGAAAAACTTTCCCATAAAGTTTGGTAAAGCCGAATGAGAATCTTGAATTTAAAATATAATTAAATTAAAATGTCAGATTATTAAGTACGAATATTTAATTTCATAAAATAAAACTGTCACATCGCGTTGCCACTTCAGCTAATTTAGGAAAGGTTCGGCATGGTTCGTGAGCATCGATCGACTGTCGAACGCGAGAGTCCTCTTTCCGCACCACATACAACCCCCGATCTAAATGGAACACGGTTTTAAATTTCTGCTTGAATAAGTTGGCTATCCTATTTTTTATACCTTTTATGTCAATACGTTTTTTCTTTAAGTCTAGAAAGGTTTTCAATATACACGACTTACAATGTACAACAGCTCCTTTGGTTTACCGTTTATTGGAACAATGAGTCAAATAATGAATTTATGCAACGAATTCTAGTTTATTATTTATTAACAATGTCCAGTCCACATGTAACGCGATACAAGGACATCTACCAACACGGGCCACAAGTTATAATGATATATCTACGTGAATACAATGTGCATATTTTCACTGTTGCATTACGAAATATATAATGCATTATTTCTATAAGTTACGTATGCCACGAGAAAGCTGAAAATAGAGATAGGGATACTAGGTTACTAGTATGTTTCATTATTCATTCGAATGAATCAGTACAACTAAACACCCGACAATAATACTCTTAAAGTATATAGAGACGTACCAATCCAAGGCAGTGTAGTCAGTTTTGATGACTTTTGCCTGACTACTCTGAACAGGCGTGGCTAGGGGTTTTCATTGACACACCTTTTTTGAAAACAATCAAATATAGAACATAACCTCAAAAATCGTTCGCATTACAAATGATATATAGATTCAGAATATCTTACAAAATGAATAGCATGACGTTTGCTTAAATAATAATGAAAGCTTATGGTTAATATTTATAAACTTAGTAATTCGATAATCCTAAAGCGCTGTCATATATACATTTTAAACTACCAAAATACCTGTGAATAGTGATCATTTTAACACCCTTTTTGGATTTATTTTTGTACATGCATTCATAGCACATATCGACATGATGTTTTGTTTATGTGTAAAACCACTTATTCACAGTATTTTTATCAACAACAATACAGGACATAACCTCAAAATCCTTACAATACCTGCAAGCGGTGTGATATTCTGCGAAATTTTTGTTGTCTCTTTCTCTCCCATGGCGAAAAACGTAAAAAACACGTAGAAAGCGATGTTTCGCAAATTTGTATAGGTTGGGAAAAAAAATAGCTCTCCCTCCATATGTTTTTACTCCAAGACGATAACTTACTGAAATATATATAAGTCGATGAAACTCCATAGTATGGAAACTATCAATTCAACAAACAAGTTCATTACAGAAACAAGTTTGAAAAACAACTTTAAATAATTTTACTACCATTACTGAATACATCAGAATAAAAGACGACTCAGAAGACTGTATATGAGACGGTATATGAATGTGAATTAAGCAAGAGGCGTTTGCCCAGATGGATTTTAATATATTTTTATAATGAACATCGCACAAGAGTCCCAACTGCTCCCAACCGTCTGCAGCTAGTGAGACTATGGCATCCCCAACTGAAGTGTATTGTGAGGGTGAAGGTAGCGAAGAGGGGAAGGAGATGGACAAGAAGAAGGTTGGGAAGCACCTGGCTGCTCAGATCTTGTCACCAAACACGGCTGGAGCCATTTCAAGCAACATTTCGATTCTGAATGGTGGTCTTTCACCAGGGCGATACTTAGAGTATCTACCACTCTGGAACGTGCCGCAAATACACTGTCTATAATGTTAAATGAATTAAATGTGTTATGACACATATTAGTTAAATTAAAGTTACTTGCGCACGCCGGGTGAGAACCCGCGACCGTTGGATTCGTAGTCGAGCGTCTTACCACTTGAACATGGAGGCCGTCGAATATTTTATCTTGTCTTATGTACATATTTCTCGCAATCTTATTTCATTACGACACATTTGGTGCCGTATATATATATATATATATATATATATATATATATATATATATATATATATATACGGCACCAAATGTGTCATTGACATACAATTATGTAGTAAAGAACCGTAATGAAATAAGATTGCGAGAAATATGTACATAAGACAAGATAAAATATTCGACGGCCTCCATGTTCAAGTGGTAAGACGCTCGACTACGTATCCAACGGTCGCGGGTTCACACCCGGCGATATAAAAATATATTACTTCAAAATTAGTGTACAACTTGTACACGTTGTACAAGTTCTTTACCCTTTTCTTATTATATATATTTTTTAAGAAAGACAAATCCCCAGGTTACGAATAAACTTACAAATTTTAATTCCTTCGACTACCATCTTACTAACTTCAATGTTTTGTGAATGCTTCACGAACTGCTAGTTCTTTAAAATGAACCCTTTGCAGTGAACACTTCAATTGAAGTCGAACTTAACAAAGAGAGCTTTGAAATTAGAGGTGTAGTCGATATATAAGTCAAAATTAGTGTGTTGCGGTTCCAGTTACCGGTGACCAGCGAGGAACCGGTTATTTATCCAGTTCTTTTGAAACCGGTTCCTGGTGTTTTTCGAAAAGTATATATATATATGTATGGATGTAAAATTAGAATTTAAAAAACATGACTGTTGTACTTTTAATCCGATCACAATTTGGTCAAAAGGTGAAACGGACCGACAATTAGAATTTAATTTAAATTGGGAGCGGTGAAATGTGACTAACAAAAAATTGCCCTAATCATTGAATTGTGATAATGTCAAATCCAATTAAAGTTTGAAACAAAACAACCATATTTTATTCTTTCGCCAAGATATCACAGCATTTTAAACAGTCGATTTATTTTATTTAATCATAAAAAAAGGTTTATAAATTATTTATTCATAAATTAACGGACTATTCATTAAGTCCAATTACAAAAAAGACATATAAAACATGAAATGGAAAAAAGAACAACAGAGAAATAATAGCACATACATAATAATAAATGAAGCGATGACAAAAATAGGACAAAATGAACATAAGAGAGAACATTCGAGCCATGGTCTAGTCAAAGTTTTGGTAGAGTCGTAAAGAATAATAAAAATCATTTAGACCGCCACCAAAAATTTCAAGACCATGGCTTGAGTTAACAAGTCTTGACATTCTGGACATTGGAGAATTATACCCATAATTAGTATTGTGATGATTGAACAACGGCAATTCATTGTTTCTGAGTCTACGGCAAGGAATGTTGAACTGGATAAGGTGCGACAGAGAAGGTGAGTGAAAAGAAAAACAAGTAAATGCTTAGATATTTTTATTTTGTTCCTGTTTCTATCTTGAAACGGTGTGTCGAAATGATATTTTGTATGAATTGCTAAACATTGCACACAAAAAATGCCAATGACCTTACTATGGCGCAACAACAACATTTGATAAGCCGTTGTTAAATCATACCGACATTTTATTTTGAATTTCGTAATTGAGTAATTCGAAAATATTTTCTACAAAAATAGCGCAATTGCGAAATACTACTCACTTAATTTGTAATGAAGCCACTGATTTAAAAGTTTGTCAAACTAACGAACTGTTTTTTTTATTTCCAGGGAACCTACAGTAGTGACGCTCCTGACTGCACGGGTAAGTTTGCACCATACTACTTATACATTATTATATATACACGTTTTTTTAGTAATACTTTTAGTTATTTATTACTCAAGTACTTCGACTCCTTCACTGATACAACGTAATCAGCAAATAGAAAAACCACAATGTTTCTGTTGGACAATCATAATATTTATGAATCTGTTACGAGTATATATTAGCGCTCGCCTTTTGCTAGCTCCGATGGCATAAATCATGAGCATTTAAAAACATGTCAGCGAATTAATTGCATATTCAAATTAGTCATACAACTTTGTGTGACATTGACTGACTAGGTATTGAGTCTAATCATGTACGAATGTCTATGTTCACAAAAAATATAATGATTATTAAATCGATCGCGGAATTGTCATAAGTATGACGTTTGTCAAGAGATGGCAGTAGTTGTACGATTTTTAGATTCAACATAAGTTATTATGATCACGTCAGAAATGGAATTATTTTTTATTTATTTTGTGCTATCGGAAAACCGAACTGAGTATAGGTAATTCCTACGGGACACACTTTTTTCGATTCACTTTCGTAGTTTATTATTTCAACCACAAACAAATTTATTTTCACGTCTTATGAATACATTTTTATAACTAACTAACTAACCATCACGCCGTTTCACCGCAGAAGTAGGCAGAGAGGACGGGCCGCCATATAGCTCTGTCTTGGCACACACTCCTTGCTTCATTCACATTCATACATCGTCTCATACATACTCTTCTGTTATTATGACTCCTCACATGACCCGATTCAAGTTTTTGATTTACTTGATCGTGCCATGTCTTTCTCGGGCGTCCTCGACTTCTTCTTCCATTCACTTTCGCACCATATATTCTTTTCACACTCCTTTCTTCGTTCATTCGCTCTACATAACCTAACAATCTAAGCGTCCCTTTCTTGATTCTATTCATTACGCTCACATCAGCCTTGCATTCTTTCCTGATATCCGCATTTTTAATACGGTCATACATGGTTTTACCGCACATTCGTCTCAAGGATCTCATTTCCACAGCATTTAGTCTACTTTCATCCTTCCTCTGCCAGTTTCATGCCTCACTGCCATACATCAGGGTTGGTATAAACACTCCATTGGGGACTGCTAGCTTCGCTTCTTTTGTCAATTTATTATTTGCGCCAACAGCGTTCAGTCCTCCATTAATTAATTGTTGCGGTCTTTTTATTTATTGCTTTGACAAAATTATGTACCTACGCAACTGCTGCGTTAGTTTATTACGATTTTTTGCGTTTTTAACATGCACCTGTTCATTAAAATAATATTATGATTGAGAAGTATAAAACTTCAAGCAGAGATGTCGAATTTACGGAAGGTATTCCAAAAAAGCCTCCCCTTCTTTCCATGGGTCTTGGGACGTGAAACAAAACGCGGTTAAGTTAGATACACCCCCGAGGAAGATATATGGAGCCGTGATTTGAATATTAAGAGTTATTTCATTGCCAAGCTCTTGCGACGTAAATGTCTTTTTCGTGGATTTTTTTGGGTTTTCGGGGAATATCCTATTTTAAGAATGCGAAAAATGATATATTTTAACATTTTTAAGGCCGATTGTATTAGGTTGGTTGATTTTTGGGTTAACTTATTGTTTACCCAACGTTTCAGAAAGCTTTGTAGTATCTATAGGCAAGGAAGGTGTCGTCAAACGGTAGAATCTCTAGAAGCCAATCAATTTAATTTGCATTTTAAAATGTAATTATTGTATTTTTGAATCACCTTCTGAGTTGCAGCTTATCCAGTTCAAAATTTCTTGCTGTAGACTAAAAACAATGAATTTCTGTTCCTCAATCATCACTACTAATTACAGGTATCATCATGAAGACATGGTCTTGACATTTTTGGTGCCAGTCCAAATGTTTTTTTTTTAAATATTCTTTATGACTCTACCAAAACTTTGTTCAGGCTTGGACTTGAAATTTTTTATTTAATATTATTATTATTTTTGTTTTTGTTTTTATGAATACCGCACAAGAGTCTCAACTGCTCCCAACCGTCTAGAGCCAGTGAGACTATGGCATCCCCAAATGGGGCATGTTATAAGGTTGAAGGTAGTGGGAAGGGGACAAAGATTGGGAAGAGGAAGGTTGGGAAGTACCTGGCTATTCAGATCTGGTCACCAAACACGGCTAAAGCTTTTTTAAGCATCGTTTTGATTCTGGATGGTGGTCCTTCACCAGGGCGATACTTGGAGTATCTACCACTCTGGAACGTGCTGCAAATTGACTTTTTTAATTTTTATATATGAATTAAATGTGTTATGACACTTATTAATTAAATAAAAGTTATTGGCGCACGCCGGGTTTGAATCCGCGACCTTTGGATTCGTAGTCGAGCGTCTTACCACTCAAAAAATGTTCTTTTAAACGTATATTTTTTATCTATTTTCTTCTTTTCTTCATTAAAATATGTTGTGTGTGTTGTTCTTTCTCTGTTAGTTTTGTGTCCCATTTCGTGTTATGATTTTTCTTGTAATTGTGCAATGGTTAGTCAGTTTATGATTTTTTTATATATTTTTTTAACACCCACGATAAATCTCGTCCGGAGAAGCATTGAATGTGGGTAGGGGTCGTTTTCGAAGTGTTCAATCATTATTTGTTAATAAATCGTCATCATTATAATGGTACAAAGATTTTTGTCTTGGTCACCGCTAGGAAACATTTCCACTCCCTCTGGTCTTCTGCTGTCTCCATCCAGTTTTTTGTGCACAAGCATGCAGTGTCCGCCTTCACACTGTCGAGCTGACTTATTTAGTTTAGATCTTACACATCTTTGCTCTTATTAGAAACAGACCTTTTTCGTGGTCCTATATTCATCTTTTCTACATATGCTGCCCAGTGGAGTTTTCCTAGTAATATAAATCTTAATGAAAATAAAATAATAACTATGTGTAGGACCGCAGATTTTATTTTAATTTTTAGACAGATCGGTTTCTTAGCCTTAGCATCACCAGGGTACAAAAATTAAAACTAAACAAAAAAACGGAGGGTGCGGTTATATTTATACATACATATTTTCTCACTATTCTCTTATTTTATTTTATATTTTGCGCTCTCCCTTTGTATGTATTTGTGACCGCAGACTTTTTTATTTATTTTTATTTAGTTTAATTTTGTACCCTGATAATGCTTAGGGTAAGCAATAATGGTCGGTCATAAAAATGAAAATAAAATCTGTGGTCATAAGCAAAGTTATTTTTTCATTTTTACTAAATATGTCAAACCACAATGTAATTGCTTTCCACGAAAAATATATAAATTCTTATTTAACTTCAAAAAATTGAACCAATTCTACCTTATTCCGTTTTATTGAATGCGTAGGTACTTATCCCAAAAACTACCAAGAAAATTTAAGACAAGAATACTGTTTACTAGTTCTAGGCAATAAAAAAATAAATTTACTGTTTGGCTGCGGACAAATGGCAATCTCGAAGGTTTATTCGCCCTTTTTTACGAAAAACATGTTTCTTCTTGTCGTTTTAAAGCAGATTTTTTGTCATAATCCTGTTCTTAAACGTTTTCTGGGAATATTTTGCCACAGACTTGACACTTAAAGAAAGAAATGATAATTCGATGCTGACAGATATAGATTTCCTTGTATTTAACAAAGCGATAATTAAAGTTTTCCTAGAAATAGTATATGAAAACAGTCTTCCGTCTTGCGAAGCACAAAATAGGACCATCATCAAAGGTTGAAAGAGGAAAGCGATGTGAAAGCAAACATAACTATTTTCTCAATATAAATCCCTTTACAATGCGGTGGGAAAAGGCTTTTGCGACGCAAGATATTTACTTAATCCTTATTTTCCTCGAAGGCACAAGTTTTATTCTTTCAATTTGGACCTCTATTGTAGATCGACCTGGTTTGCTCCATATAAATATTTTTCAACAATCTTCTTATGGTAATCCGAGGGAAATAGTTTTTTTTCAAACAGCGAAGGCGTTCGCCTTGATCCTTTGAGAGCCTCTTACAATGAATGGATATAAAAAAAAGTTTTGCTGTTTTGTGCCGGCACTGAGTTTTGAATATCAATCGGAAGGATCTAGGAATTTTAATAAAAATCCTCCGTGAATTTATTTTTATTTACCTTTGTAAATTATCTTATAAGTTTTGCCCTAATATTTATGCAGTATTCGTAGATTTTTGTAGATTAATATTTTTTCTTGGTCCATTGATTTTGTATGTGAAACCAGCGTAAGAGATCCGGTTTCCGAAAACCATTAAGCCTATGGCATCCGTAATAGGGATGTGTTGTGAGACTGGATGTAGTGGGGAGAGGAAGGAGATGGAGGAAAATTAAGGTTGAAAAGTACCTGACTAGTCTTAGATCTGGTCACCAAACACATCTCAGACTATTTCAAGCAATATTTAATTTTAAATGATAGTTCTTTTCTGAAAATATGCCATAAATGAGTCGTAAAGAATCAAAGGAAATAAAGAATTCAATATTAGAACTATCCAGAATACCAATTTAGAACTCTCCACTATTAAAATATTTATATTTAATTAAACGCAAAGATTGCATTCACGCTAATTCGAAATTTCGTATTTTGATTCAGATACACAAATAATGTTAAAAAATCTCAACATGAAATAACTCCTAAAAACACATAAAACTGTTTTCATTAATTTTTCAATGTGATCAATAATTCTCGATGGTTCTGCCTTTGATTCTATACGACTCAAATGTACAATTGATGTTAATTATATAAGAGGTATAAGAGCAAGGGTAGCAATCTTCCACTACTGTGTTCTTAAATATCCAATGGGATTTCGTCAGAAGCTGAAAAATATGATATTATATAGTACTTTGATATCTGGGATTATTCGCATTCACACATTTTGTTAAAAGCAAGTATATAAAGAGATAAATAACTTTTAAATTTGGAGATTGCTGCTTTAGCTTCATACAACATTGGTGATTGATGCTTTCGCTTCATACAACATTGGAGATTGATGCTTTCGGCTTCATACAACATTAGAAATTGCTGTATTTGTTTTTAAATTTTACAAAAAAATACCATCTTTAGTTTGTGTTAATTAGCTTCAAAGAATACCTTCATTTATTTGATAGGTCCAATTTGAGATTACTGTGCTTGTTTTTCGAAAGAACATGGAGATTGGTATCTTTGCATTTGATACATACTTTCAAACTCGGTTTTCGGTGGGAGAAAGCTGAGTTTGCAACTAACTATTGAATATATTAGATTCACAATTTAAATATCTATGGAACTGCATTCTAAACTTTTTTTCGACATTTTGAAGATTGCTGTATTTGCTTTTATTCCCTTCATATATGAAATCCGTGTTAGTTATGAAAAACACTTAAAGTAAGAATATATGAAGAGGTATTTTTGCAAAACAGTGTATTTAGATCGGTTGACTTAACAGAAAGTTTAGCCTGAATAATGATGGGAGGTTTTTGTTCATTTTATCTCCTTATATCCAATATAAAGTTTGATCGAAAATATTTAAAACTGTTGAAATACCTCTAAGAAGTGAGATCTTACTATATTTTTGGGTCTGATTTGAACATTCACGCATTGCATATATCACCATCATGTTTGATTTATTTGTATAACCACTGCATGTTTTTTAATCAACACAAATATAGGAAATAACCTCAAAATCCGTTGACGTAAGTTATACGAATCGATGATATGAAGCTATCGCGGGTGGAGAACATCCTTTCATACCTTGAAGTGCTGCAATATTATGTTAAGATTTTCATTGTCTCTTTCTCTCTCGTGGTATACGACGTAAAAACCCGAAAAAAAGTGATTTATCGCAAATTTGTAGTGGTTAGGTAAAAATATTTAGCTCTCTCTTCATATACTCGTATATTCTTCTTCCAAGGATATACACTATACACTACCTTCACCCAATAAGATGTAATGGCAAGGTGTATTATTATTTTTTATTATTCCATCTGTAAAATAACAAAATGGTGCGCGATTTGATGAAACAATAAACATGATCATGCAAGATATTTTAATGCTTATCCAACCATTATCTCCGCTAAAGTCATAAATACGTGAGTCTTTGAGGATTCCCATCCTCCTTCCCGTCGCCTTATCACCTCGATGTCTATCTGCCAGTGATTTATTAATACCTTTACCGACTCTTGCGCTGAGTTCCCGCAGGAGAATGTTGTCATCGGAGGATCTTCTCGGCGCGAGAGCCTCGGAAGAATTCTTCGGTGCATTTTTCTGAAATGGGTTAGCGAGAATGCAGTTTAAATGGAAATTTCTGGTAACCAAAGATTGGGTAAGCAGAGCCAAAATTAAAACAACATCTGATACATTTTTTGATGCGTGTAAACTAGGTTATAAGAATTCTTGCATTTTTATGATTTTCGCGAAATAAATGTTCATATTTTAAAAATGATTTTGCCAACGTGGCGTATTTATTTTTGTCACTGTAAAATGGGGGTTAATCAGTTTATTTGTAGTATTTATATGCTGGCTTTAAGCCATAATACAATATCAAATAGAAATGAAATTAATTTAATGAAAATTAAATAATAACTTTGTATGAGACCACCAGATCATATTCTTATTTTTATGACCGACCGGTTTCCTTTTTAGCCTAAGCATCATCAGGGTACAAAATTAAACTAAACAAAAAAGTACAAAAAGTGCGGTTATATCTACATACAGAGGGAGATAACAATACAAAATAAAATAAGAGAACAGTGAGAAAACAATAGAATAATACTTAAAATTATAAAAAATGAAGTGAGAGAAAGAGACAGGTAATTTGAAATGAAAGAGGCAAAACGTATACTAAATTAATATTTCATTTTTATTAAATACGTCAAACCACAAAGTGATTGCTTTCTACGAAAATGTGTGATGGGGTGTATACATCTTATACCTATACCTTCACAGTGACAATGACTACATGTTAAAGTACTTTTGATCTAATTTTTGTTGCTTACATCGAATCTCAATCAAAACCTTGCTGACGCGTTTCTCTACATCAAATATCCATAATATCAAGATTATTCTTTTTATATCGTCATGTTCTTCCTACTATAAGAAATATGTATCATGTTAAATATCTTTAAAGTCCAATATCGTCGTTGGAAAGGCAAAAGGGCTGCAGCGACACTTCAAAAACTAGTCGAAAACTAGTTTAATATCCAGTTTTGATCAGTTGTTTTTTTCTGCATCGAGGGCTTTGACTCTCGTTTGATTCTGAATACTTTTGTGGTCCTTCAGTCATCTAACATACATTTACAATTTAGGAGAAGGCTTGACTCAAGCGACACAAGTTTGGGACTTTTTTAGCTATTTGTCGCGTCATGTAAATCATTGAGAGCATTGAGTTACCTGAGTTAACTCGTTTGTATAACAAACAAAAAAACTTCAAAGTGCTCTGTTGTAAGCTACCCAAAATGGCGCTTCAGCCCAGAACTTATGAAAGCGATTGGAGCATGAAGTTTTATCTGGACTTTCTACTCCTACAGAGAAATGGCGTAATGATCATTAAAGTGTTTAGAAATACGTACATATAGATACACATTTGACTAATATTTGACCTCCACGCAGTGTTTTTCTGCTTGAATGTGTCCTGCTAATAAAACGTTTATGGCAACCAATGTCAAACAGATCATTTTTTTCCCTTTTTGTTGTAATAATTTTTCGTAACTTGATTAAGACTTGAAAAAAAACGCATATTAAAGTTTATCAATCTGTGATAATGTATCTTTATTCAAATTTAGAAAAAAATGGAGCAACAAGCAAAAACCTGTTCGTTAAAAAAAACGTCAGTACGGTCGTTTGAATGAACAAGAACGAACTTGAATAAAGGTTTTTTAGACGAATTAAGCAGTTTTTTGCTAATGTTTTACAAGTTTTTTACACTATTAAGTACACTTCAATTCCCAATAAAAGACATTATTATTTATTCCTGTAAAAAGTTACATAACAAAAATGAAATAAAGAGATTACAAAGCCACATTACTTGCGGGAACTAGTGCTATCTAACAAGTAATAGTACGAACACGATTCTTAAAATGCCAAATACCCGATTTCACTCTTTTTCCAGGAATTTTGCTTTATTAAGATTTGAAGACGTCATGCAGTGGCGGCTGGTGAATTAATTTCCTGGCGCTTCTTAAAATTTAAAAAAATATATGCATAGTGTTTACCGCATGAAAGTTCCAACTGCTCCCAACCCTCTTGAGCCAGTGAGCCTATGGCATCCCCAATTGGGGCATGTTGTGAGGCTTACATTAGTAGGGAGAGGGAAGGAGGCGTGGAAGAGGAAGGTTGGGACGTACTAGGCTATTCAAATCTGGTCACAAAACACGGCTTAAGCCATTTCAAAGCAACATTTTGATTCGAAATGGTGGTCTTTCACCAGGGCGACACTTATAGTATGTGCCACTGGTCAAGTGGTCAAGACCCTCTATTACGAATCCAGAGGTTGCAGGTTCGAATTCCGACGTGAGCACAAATAAATAATTTAATTTGTATATGTTAATTCACATAAAATACTTTGGTCAAATGGGTTATTGCGCATTTTTCAAGTTACCCTGTTGATATTTTTTTTATTTTCCCTATGTTCCATAGTGGTAGATACTCTTAGTATTGCCCTGGTGAAAAACCACCATTCAAAATTGGAACGTTGCTCAAAATGGCTTTAGCCGTGTAAGGTGACCAGATCTGAATACTCAAGTACTTGCCAAAAATCCTTTTCTCCATTTCCTTCCTCTCAAATCATGTCTCAATCAAGGATGCCATAATCAGACTGGTTCCAGATGGTGGCGAGCGAGCGGTAATCACTATTAAAAAAATATCTAATACGAGAATAAAATTTAAAAAAATGATGTGTTTAACATGAACCAACTTATTGAAGTTTATTTCCTATTCTCTGCAGAATAACGTGCTATCAACGGATCATTCATATAATGATCGACGCTATGAGTAACAAAAAACTCTTTCCTAGAACTCATGGCTTGTGGTGAAACTTAGTTCGTTAGAAACGTTTATTTGATTCCTCGAATAAGCCGAGGAAATAATAATGGTCGATTATTGTTTGGACTATCCCATTCATAAACAATTTAATAAGTACGTAAGGCATTATTGTAATTTATAATTAAGGTTAATGACAGGTCAATGCCATTGCTGACTGCGGATCATTGAGCGTAATGACCAAACATAAGGAAAACCTTTAAAGCCAGACAATGTTGTACACGCTAATAAAAAGTGTTTTTTTTTTTTTTACTAGCTAAAACTTAATAATAATTGATTAGCTCACTTCTAGCAATAACTAAAACGGTGCCTATGTGTTTAAAAATATATATATACATAGTAAAATAGATAGTCCACCTCAAGTGTATAAGATTAGCTTAACCTAAAAACAATTATACTGTATATCGTCGCCGGAAAAATCAGAAGGTCTGTAGCGCCATTTTACGAAATTAACACCGTATAACTTAAAAGTATTTTTGTTTTTACAATAAAATTCACAAGTCCTAACCTGGTTGGATTTAAAAAAAAAAGTTAACTCAGGTAACTCAATACCCTCATTTAGTTACCCGAATCGAAAAATAACCAAAAAAAGTCTCAAGCTTGTGTCAAGCCTTCTCATAAATTGTAAATATATTTATATATATATTAGTTCGTCTGACATTTTTAAATGTTTGTAAATATTAATGTTTTTAATGTTAGCATCTATTTCACTGTTAGTTACAAGCTATAAGTCCTTATTGTAAGTCACTGGTTGAAAATATTAGGTGTAAGCCATTAGTAATAAATCTTAACTGTAAATTATTAGTTATAAGCTTAAGTGATAAATTATAGGAGAGATAAATCAATTTTCAAAGCGCCCTTGAGGTGATTTTCCCACAAAAACGGCGCTATAAAAGTTATCCATTTATTATTATTATTATTATATGAGAGTTCGAGCATTTGATGCAGAAAAAAACTGATCACAACTGCATAATTACTGCATAAAATAGTTCAGAATTTCGAAAAAAAAAATCAAAAGTATGGTGTAACAAAATACATATCGTCGCCGGAAAGGCAAAAGGGCTGAATCGCCATTTGGGGAATTTTGCACGAGAGCACTTTGAAGATTTTTTTGTTTTACAATAAAACTCGTTAGTTTTCAGTACCTGGTTGGATTGAATATATTTAAGATGGCTGATGGGCCGCAGGCAGGATGGACTGCCATACAAATCTGTCTGGGTACATACTCCTTTCTTCATTCACATTCATACATCGTCTTATACATACTCTTCTGGTATTCTGAACTTTGACATGCCTGACTCAAGTTTTTAATTCACTTGATCGTGCTATGTCTTCCTTGAGCTTCCCTGACTTCTTCCTAAATTTACTTTCACGTAATATATTCTTTTCACACAACCTTTTTCGTTCGTTCGCTCTACACGCCCTAACAATCTAAGCGTCCCTTTCTTGATCCTATTCATTACGGTTGCATCAGCCTTCCATTATTTCCGGATATCCACATTTTTAACACGGTGCATATAAAATATACTACGTAATAACAAAGTGTTGCTGTAATTTTATTACAATGCAAAACTATAGGCTTACATTGGGAGAAGTGGTTGTAATGCACCGAGAAACATTTCAGCAACCACTAAATTAATGCCAGTATTGAAAAATTTCTCAGGCTCGGGGCTTGGAGCTTGTTTTCCCCGATTTATTGCCGCGAGTTGTGTAATTTACGACTTGGGCTGAAGGCCTATGACGAGAGGATGATGCGAAGCCATTTATTTTAGATTTCATTTCATCGGGAAAAAGCCACCATATTTATTGAAGTTACTGTTAAAAAGTGTGTTCCTTATTTTATAATCTTACTTTATTACGACTTTTTTAGAACTAATCTAAGGGAAGGTTTTGTTATTAAGGCGGTGTAACTGTTGAAAGACTGAAAAAAAATCATCGAAAAACCAGTGAGTATTGCCCTGGCGAGAGGTTGTCATTCGGAATGGATATGCTACTTGGATATATTTGATTATAACTAAGAAATATAGATGAACAAGTTTGGTTACAATAAATACTAAAATCATTGTCAGGTTTGTAGTATACATTCTGGAAACTTGTATTGGATATACCTTGTTAATATTTGACTTATTTAAATATATATATATATTGCTGCGTATTATGTATTAAATATCATTATTAATGTATTTCGAAATGCATACAAAATGCTTACAACTGTATGTTTTCCCAAATAAATATATTTTATTTTTTAAAAGTAAGATCACTCCAAAAGTTTCCGACTTTTTCCAGTTGTATTAGTTCTTGGCAGTGTCAATATCACATAATTAAAAAAAAAAATTACAATTATAAACTTATCACTTAGTAAATTGATTTATTATCGATGATTGTTTTATTCCAGAATGGTAGATACTTTTAGTGTTTCCCCAATGGAAGGCCACCATTTAGAATCAAAACGTTTAAATGAAATTGCATTCATTCTCGCCAGGTACTGATAAACCTTTCTCTTTGCGATCTCCTTCTCTTTAACACTCTATTCAGCCTCACAGTATACCTACTCGGGTATGCCATAATTCTACCGGCTTTAAGCAGTTGGGGTATACTTGTGTAATTTTTACATAAAAAATTACATTCCATGTTAATTTCTTATGTGGACTACATGCTTGATTCATATTAAAGTGGTTAGCGTAATGAAGAAGTAGGTATGTAGACATAATAAATATTAAATTATCTCCCTTCAAATATGTTATGTACTCTTGGCTCAAAGTTCAAGGAACAGTGAAAATGACTTACATCAATTACTGAGACGCTCCTATGGCAAATATTAATTAATATTGAGGATAAGGAAAACTAAATTTTAAAGGTTTTGGAAAGGTTATCTAAGCTAAATAATTATTTTAGGCGAACTTTGTACTAAACACATATTCAAGTTAAATCTTATGTTGTTTAAAGCAACTTAATTTGTGGTAGACGTTTGAATCTTAAGAAATTGTTTTTGATTATTTTTAACTTGCAGTTTGGACAACACAAAATTAAAAGCACTTTTGTATTCGTAGGTAGTAAGTGTAATGTAATAATTCTTATAACGTCATTCATTTCTAATTTATTTTATAAACACCAAATAGGGTTTTGTTTAAATAATACTGCCTACCAAATTCATAATTAATGTCTATAAAAACCAACAATCACGCCATTTATCTGCAGACGTAGGCATATATAATGGAACGCCGCATAACTTCCTTCGTCCACATTCATTCATCGTATCATACATACTCAACCGTTATTCTGACTCAACAGGACAGAGTTTTGTATTTGATTTACCAAGCCATGTCGTATATTTCTGAGTCTTCGTCATATATTGTATTCTCATACAATTCCATTGGAGTCCGTTTAGATGATTTCACTGGATATGGATATTTTTATAAGCAATACCTGCAGGATCTCATTCTGGTTGGTTTGGGTTTGTGAATCAGGAAGTCATTAGTACATCATACTATATGTATTTTTATTCATCAACACTTTACAATTGTATAATGGTATTAATTAAAGATACGTCTATTATACCCTATGATTCAACTGGAAGAATAACTTATTGCGATACTAAGGACATTGTTTTTAAAGGAATACATTCAAGAATGTTTACGTGATTCTGAATAGTAATTTTCTCAAGAGAAACATAAAGTTATATCGGTACAAAAAAATTGCGAATTGAAAAAACAATAGAAAGGGATTTTTAGTGATGACAATGGAAGATACGAGTACAATTACAGTGGGTATTGGTACTGGGAACTTTATTTCAGTAGGTACAGAGTATTTTATCGAAGAAGAATACTTTTATTAGGGTACCCATAGAGTTAGTAGAGTAGTATCTACTCAAGGCAGTGAAGTCAGTTTTTGATTGTTTTGATGATTTTAAACTGACTCGGCGCACCTGGGCGTGGCTAAGACTAAGGCTACGGTATTTATACATCCATTCATATCACATATCGACATAATGTTTTTATTTATTTGTATGGCCCCTTTTTACAGTATTTTTATCAACAAAAATATAGCATATAACCTAAAAAACCGTTTAGTTGTGTCAAGTTTAGTGGCATAATAAAAAAATGTGGGCGGAGTCCCGCGGCGAGCCAGGAATTAAAATCATCCTTACAGTATATAGAAGCGGTCCATGAAATTTGTTGTCTCTTTCTCTCTCATGGTGTACGACGTAAAAACCCGGAGAAAGTGATTTATCGCAAGTTTGTGTAGGTTGGGTAAAAATAATTAGCTCTCCCTCCATATATTGTTACTTCAAGGTCATACCCAATTCAAAGCAGTTGACAAACCTTGCATTGATAAAACTGCTTTACTTTAGCTTAGTGCGTAGCATTTTCGAGAGTGGATCTCAGGTATGGGGGTCATAAGACACCGCTTATTTACTAGTGATCGAGGAAATTAATTTTTTTTTTACGATTTCCCTACATGACAGAGATAGGTTTAAGCCATGGCTGTTTCCAACAGCATTTATCTCAGGAATATAGAATTATGGCTTTTAGCTCAAAAACTCTTCAACGGTGTATTATTAATACCTGATATCCTGGCTGAAGTAAGATCCTATGTCCCTGATAATTTCAAGCAAGGCCGCCAACACAGGCTAGGTTAATTGATTGCCTCGCAGAAAATGTGGAAATTTTTCACATGACCTGCAAACAATTTTAAGCACTAACTATCTATTCAGTTTTAAATATATTATATACTTACTCGAAACCTATTTTTTTGTTTTTAAATATTATTTGGCAATTTTTACCTTTCGCTTTGCATAATTATGTTTACCATTTTCGCTTTTGCAATATATTGGTGCAATATTTTTTTTCAAAATAAAGTAAAAAATGTTGTTATTAAGGAATTTATGAATAAGAAGCCATGATAAGGATTTAAGGTGACTTTTTAATTGCCTTGATAACTTATGCTAAGCAATAGTATGCATTTGAGTAGTAGGTAGGTAAATAAGGTGTTAAATAAGTGGTTAGCATATTATATTACAATTCATTAGTGTTGATAGAAAAACTTTATAACGAATTAAACTAACGGGTAATCGTTCATCCTACGACACTTACAAGTCACAATAGTAAACATTGAACCGTGCCATGTATAAATGTGTCCCGACTGGTCCGGTTATCAAAACCGCACGGGCTGCGGGGCTCGGATGATAAACATGATAAAACATGAAACGACTTCTGCAAAACATAGTACTTATTATTATTCATTTTTACTTTGATATTTCAAAGTATGTAGGCAAGTAATAATTATCAAGTTAGATAATTCCCGGCCCAGTATCTCGGCGCTAGATTTTTAGAATCACTCAATAAGTTCGAAGAATGACTAATAAAACAACAACTTTTAGGCAAAATTACACATATCGATGCCTTTTTGTGGAACAATTTATTTTCGGCCTTAAAGAAGGCTTCAGTTAGACTTCAAAGTACAGTTTCGGCATCACTTCTTCATTGGAGCCAAATCTCTTTTCCTAGAGCATTCTTTTTTTGTCTGCAAACACAGGTAGTAGTTGCTGGGACCCAGATCCAGAGAAAACGATGGGTGGGAAACAATTTAAAGTGCAATTCGTGCCATTGTAGCGATCGACTTGTGACGCTCTGAATTGTCGTCGCGTTGTTATTTTTGATCGACTGTGAGCAAACGCGGTATCCACTTCGAACAAAGCTTTCTCATGGATAAATATTGATGCAAAATGGTGTATACACTGCCTTTATATCGTTAAGGTGTTAGCTATCTCATGGAACTTTAATTTACGATAGACCAAAACTATTTTGTGAACTTTTATATGTTTTTTGGAACAACTGCTGAATTTGGTCAACTAGAGCGTTCAGCATCATCGGTGTTTGTACGGCCGTGCTTCAAATCAGCAAACCACTTCTCTTCCATTTGTCTCGATGGAGCAGAGTCCAAATAACACTTGTCAAGCCATTGCTTTGCTTGAACTGTTTTTTGTTCCTATGAAAATGCACTGTTTTAATCAACACACGAAATCCAAATTTTTCCATTGAGTTGAAAATTACAAAAGTAGCGTCACTAAAACCACTGTAACTTGTGAACTAAACGTCAGATTGTTATGAAATTTTGACACGTATTATTTAAAGGTTGTGTTAGGTTAGGTTAAGTTGAATTTATTAATATTGGCGTCAACTATATGTCATCCTAGTAATTTATTGAGTGATGTATAAGAGCATTGATTCACAAGCTTTTTAGCAGGAAAAAAGAAAGGGAGCTCACCCATTTTTCAAACGAGCCGCATAGAAGCGGGTTTTTTTTTAATTTAAGTAGGAGATTTCAAACTTCTATAATTATTTAATTTCCTCGAATTATTTTCTACGAATTTTGCTTACAAACTTATAGGACAAGGGGTAAAGATCAGCAAAATATATTTTGAAAAATCTCAGCCAAAGTTTTTAAGAAATATTGCAAACATATGGATTTTTGCATATAGCCAAGTGGGCCATATTAAATTGACGATTATTGCTGGGGTGAAGTCGATGGTTTTACTATGGTCAAACGACTATACCTATACATAGAATTTGGTGTACTTAGTCATTCCTTGTCTTTTTCGGACGTCCCCAACTTCTCCCATTCACTTATATATATTTATTTTTTTACACTGTTTTCTTCTTTCAAGCAATATCAACTAAAAGTGTTTTTTTACGCTTTTATTATCCTTGCATTATTTCAGATTTTTCTTTTTTTTGTGTTGTTCGGTGTATTTTTTCAAAAGTGCTATTTAATTAAGAACCGTTTGAATTAAATAACCAAAAGCTTTCGTGGTTTGATTAAAATAGTAAAGTATAAACTATCACAATGGAAAAACACAGTCTTAGTTGTAGTAAAACTCAAAATAATAAAACAGTAATTTACAAGTCTAATTAATATGACTAACGGCAAATAATATAAAATTTAGAGTCTAGATTTAAGAGGTAGACGAAATGAGTTAACTAGCTCAGTGAATAATGTGTTAAAATTGTTTGATTTACATTGTTTTTTACAAGGAAAAAATATGGTACCTACGTTCAACCAACACGTTTGTTTCATTTGAGTTGAGTTCTTAGAAGTCGAATGTTCTGGAAATATTTTAGTTGATAATGTAGCGTGCTTACAGGAGGTACCTGGTTCATTGATTAAGCATTAATTCCACGTATTCTCGTTCTCCCCTCTTTATGACCCATAATTGAACAATTTTATAGCGCCGCTTAGTTATAAAATCAATTCAAGGTCGGTTACAAAGTTGTCATTTCACAATAACTGTAGAAACACATTCGTTTCACGAAAATGCTACAAAATGAAACAGATATGTGTAAAAAAAATTGTTAACCTAGCGTAGTAATAATAATAATCGATAATAATATGTTAATAATTTAAAATAACAGAATGCAATGCTTCGTTTGGATGAAATACTATGAACGTGAAGCAAGATATAATTATAAATATTATTTTTTGTCTGAAATAAGAATAAATAATGATTTAAATCTGAATGTGTTTTTCTAATCATAATTGAAATCAACTTTTATTATTTTTAATATGCAAGAGATTATAATGTGTTGTTTGAAATATGTAACAAAAAAAAGTGTTTCTTTATTCGCGGAAGTGAAACTAATTAACAAACAAAAAATATGTGAAAAAAGTACATATCATCGTCGGAAAGACCATTTTAGATAGCTTACATCAGAGCACTTAAAAAGTTTTTTTTGTGTATCACAATAAAATTCATAAGTCTTCAGTACCAGGTAACTCAATGCTCTCACTAAGCTACCTGAAGCGACACAAACGTAAAAAAGGTCCCAACTTGTGTCGCTTGAGTCAAGCCTTCTTTCAAATGGTAAAAATATTGTAGATGGCTGAAGAGCCACAAAGTCTTTAGAATCGAACGAGAGATCAAAACTGCATATTCAACTGATTTTTTTACCAAAGTGTCGCTTAAGCCTTTTTGCCTTTCCGGAAAGGATATATTATCAAAAATGACAACTAATTTAATCAAATACATTTTCTGCTCAAATTAAAAGCTTTAACTGATTGCGGTTCTTTTTTTAAACGCCATCCCAAATGACGAATGGTTGATAAAATTAATTGTACAAACTCCTTCACACTCAACGATGAAAAAAAAGTATTCTTTCCTTTAAAATTTCCTTTATTTACTTTTTTTACGTATAAAGTATTTACTTTCGGAGAAGATTCCTGAAAAAATAATCACAGTGCATTTTATGATGCAATTTTGTATATTTATAAACATCTAATTATATTTGCGTTGCTTAATTCTTAATTATGCTTGCATTATTAAGAATTAATTTTGACTATAAATTATTTGCCATTTGCGATATAAAGACCCCATGTCTAGTGAGTTGTGCTTATTTTGCGTTTATTTAATTGCTTCGTAGTTGATAAATCAATTAAAATCAATAATCGCTCAGTTTAAAATAATTGTTTTGATGCAATATTCATATATTGATTACAATTCCAGTTCTGTTTGCAAAGAAAGATAATGTTAATCTGTGTGAACTGTACTATGCGTTATTGCGTCATCATTTTCATAGATAATGAAACTTGCATCTAGTAAGAAATATACTGGGCTGATAAATAAGTTCTTACAATTTTTTTTTAAAAGAAATATGAAAACTATTTAAAGCCCCTAAATAAGCTCTCGAGTAGTCGTTTTCATAATGTTACCAGCGGCATCAGACGTTATCCGTTAAGGTCGAAGAAAACGATATAATGTTGTTAACATTAGCAATCTCTCCATTTTTATTTAGTAAAAGCGGTCGATAGAATCTAACTGAATCTAAATATCTTTTAATAATTTATCGAATATATCGTCGATGTAAGTTCAATAGAGCGGAAGAACCATCTATCAAAATGTTCAGGAGGGACAAAAAACGTTCACATCTTACGCGGTTTTGCTTACTTCTTTGTATTTACTTTTACCGAGTGCACGCATTTGACTGGTCAATTTCAGAATTTGAATATGCCAATATACGCGGCTTGTGCCGTTCAACTGAAATCCCCAAAAAACCTAAATTTAAATAATTGGTTTATACGCGGTATTGGAGCTCACACCGACGACATCGAAGAATTTCTACCATTTTCAATTTCGAAACATTAAATAATTATATTTTCGTAGAAAGCAATCACTGTTTGGTTTGACATATTTGATGAAAATCAAATAATAACTTTGTATAACACCACAGATTTTATTTAACTTTTTATGACCGACTGGTTTCGCTTAGTCTAAGCATAATCAAGGTACAAATTGGTTAGTTTAATTTTCTACCCTGGTGATGCTGATGGTCGGTCATGAAAAATAAAAATAAATAAAAACCGTGTTATTATACAAAGTCATTAATTCATTTTCATTAGATAATTGTTAGTCAAAATGTTTCCAAAATATCATAATCCGTGTTTAGTGACCAGATCGGCAAGCCAGGTACTTATTTATAGCCTAAGTATCATCGGGGTACAAAATGGTAAGTTTAAACTAAGTGCAACCGGTCGGTCATAAAAAAATAAATAAAATCTGTAGTCTTTTACAAGCTTATTATTTAATTTTCATTAAATAATTGTTAATCGACATTTTACTGAAATATTATAATCCGCGTTTGGTGACCAGATCGGTAAGCCAGGTACCTACTTATCGACTTTTTTTTAAATCTCCGCTTCCTCTCCTTCCCTTCAGCCTCACAACACACCCTAATATCAGATGTCATAGTCCTACTGTCTCATGGCGGTTGGGACTCTTAAACATTAAAATATCACTTAAAATATTCTGTATAATTTCGAAATAAATATTCCGAATATGCCCATCACTAGTCACGCTATCGGAATCGGCGATTGACACATATATTTGATTGGATATAAATATGTTTGAATTATATGAGAATTGTGATTTACAGCTAAAACGCAGACATCTTGTCTAATATTGATTTTACTTGTTGAGTTGTCAAGATATTAACTGGGCGAAAATCAGCCTGTTCAAAGAAAAATAATTTATTCAGAGAAACATTCGGTACATTCACTCCGAATAAATTTTTTTTTCAGTATTGACTTAGTTTTGGGTTGACTTACAACATTCTGAAAACGTTCAGAAATTAAATATTTTTTCTAATGAAAAACACTAATTCCTTCTTAGAAAACTGTTTGAATCACCGTTATAAATGACACAAGAGCACGAATATTTCATCAGATGTTCTTCCTCACACCCAAGGCTTACGTTAATTTATTGTCATTTAAATCATTTGTGAAAACCTAAGGTTTACAATAAAGATAATGTTAAGATAAGTTCAGTAACGAGAAAACCCACACTCCTCGTTAAAATGTCGTAACATAAATAAATTGTAATTACTAAAGATTATTGAAATACTGATTTCTGTTAAAAGCACCAATAATGTATGATTGCATCACATAACTTTTGATTCCTACACAAAATATGGAGAGTCATTTTTGTAGGTAATATGAACGTAAGCTATTGTGCAGATTAATAACAAATTGTTATTAAATTATGATTAATATAGATGACTCAAAGCTCGAACTATGTTACAATCAATTCAAAATTGCGTCACTTATGATCTCTAATTAGTAAACCTGCTCATTCTCAATAAGATTTTCCAAATAAAAATACAATTTTGTCGAAATGATAAGTGACGCACAGGTAATATGACATTAATTACTTTTGTATGATATCGACTGAAAATATAATTAATGAAAGAAAATAACCCTACATTGAAATTAAACAAAAATGTGATATCGAGGTTTTATGAAGAAGGAGAAATAGAATTTTTGTTTTTCAAAAACGTCACATCTTGTTTAAATATTTATTTATTTTATTGCATACGCCCGACTGGACTTTTACATTAAATAAAGTTAGGTTCATATAAACAGTGAAAAAAAATGATCAAACAAAAATAAAGAATAGTTTTAAAATAGTAAAGAATAGTGTTTGATTACATTAAATTAATACTGATTAAAGATAATATAAAAATGATATTATAGCCTTTCTGTACAAACATTCCATGTAGTTAGATATTTCACCCACTTCACAACAACATGCAATCTAGGTACAAGCTAGTATTTGAAAGACTCAGTCGAATATAAGTAATACAATCTTGGTATAAAATCTCTCGCAGTATAAACTTTTGAGATGTGAGCTCGAGCGCAAAGAAATTAGTATGTTTCTTTTGGTCAAAGCAACCTGAATATCTTCGAATTGACAAAAAATAAGACAAGGCTCTAAAACACATTATTTGTTTAATTTTTTTTAATCCAAATCTCGGGGGAAGTTAGGTTGAAGGTTGTATGTTGTATTAGCTAGTTAAATATTAACAAATATGTCGGAATCTTGTTTCAAAGCAAGAGCCTTCGAAATTCGCTAGCTCGAAGTATAGATTGTTGAATAAAATATTTACTAAAAATGCGACAACATACTCTTTGTGTAATTATCAATTAATCGGAATTCAGTTGTGTGGTAACGTTTCATTTAACAGATAAAAGATATTTCTTATAAAAAGACGGTGTTTATTGCACACTATTGTTATGCTCCTAAAAGGAACTTCAATGGGGCCGACTCGCCTCCATTTGTGGGAACAAAACTTATCGCTGCGGCTTTCGTTTTGAGTCAGATAAGTCCACATTAATTAAATGATTAAAACCGATGTTTTTTAATTAGCACTATTTAATTAAAATTAATGATCATTGTGACAGGCCGATTGCGAATAACTTGATTTATATTAGTTTTACTGATTTGTGATGAATGGTTTTATAACAGAGGATATAATATGATTTCTTGCTAAAATTACAAATGTATTAAGTAATATCAAAATCAACTTGTTGGAAATACTAGTTGTCCTTCTACAGTTCATAAATTTGCTAAAGTGAGCATTGAGACAACTGATAATATATATGTTTTAATTTCAGTTGTTATTAAGGTTTCTATAGATTTTTAAAATATTAATACATTGAGATATAGGTACCTAGGTGATCCTTATCGAAAACGAAAATATGAATATAATAACATAGATTGATTAATATTTAAAATTATTGTTTGGAAAATTCTACCAATTTCTAACCAAGATATACTAAATTGAATAAGCCTAACCTTTATATTTATGTGCATACCTACTTAAAGTTAATGGTTTAATTTATGTCGGTGGTAACGTAGTAAGTACCTACTCAGTTTTTGTTAAATCTATTTAGAATTTTTTTTTAAATTTAAATAATATCATCGCTGGAAAGGCAGAAGGGCTAAACTGACACTTTGGTAAATTTTTTTTGTTTGTTAAATATGCACATTTGATAAATTTTTATTCCTGCATCGAATGCTCTGACTCGTTTGATTCCGAAGACTTTAGTGGCCCTTCAGTCATCTACAATATATTTACCATTTGTGAGAAGGCTTAACACAAGCGACACAAGCTTGGGATTTTTTAGTTTTTTGTCGCGCAGGTAACTCAGTGAGAGCATTAAGTTTTTAAAAATTAAAGTGCTCCGGTGTAAATTCAATCCCAAATGGCGCATTAGGCCTTTTGCCTTTCCGGTATTATATGTCTTTTATTACATAATATTTTTAATTTTTTTTTAATTCTAAATTATTTTATAAAAATTGCATTCTGTCCAAATTTATGTTCAAAGCAAATAAAATTCAAAGAAAACAAAAATATAATTAAAACTTAGTGAAGTAAAAGCCTCAGAAATAACATTTTACTTTGTAACGTCTTTGAATTAATATTTTGAGATTCATGCAGTTTTTCCTTAATTTTTACTAAGGTTTTTGCGTAGTAAATAAATGTAATTTTACTAATAAATCGTACCAGGAGCAGAGAAGTCGATGGAGATAAGGTCGCATCGACCAGTCGTATGTTATGCATGCGGTTGTTACTAATACTAATAGAATGTATACCGTAACGTGTATGTATGTATGTAATGTAGTACCTATCAACACATGACGATAGTGTGTAAGTATGTATGTGTATAGTCGTAATCAAATGTCGCCCTATCTGCGGAGTAGCAGCTGCGATTGTGTACGTCATGAATCATTGAGATTATAAAAATAATGTCAATGTTTACTACTGCACTATCATAGACTCCTAGCATTCTGTTTAATAATTCTGTCAAAACACACATCAACATTAAATCAAAGAGTTATTGTACCCATTATTAGTGACAGTTAAAAATGGGTCTTGTTAATTTTGAACATAATTAATTTGATACATCATTTGTACAAAAAACAAAACATACTTATATTGAAAGCGTGATCTCGTTAAATAATACTACATTCTCGTAGAAAGTAATCACTTTGTGGATTGACATATTTTAATAAAAATGAAAAAATAACTTTGTTTAACTCAGATTAATTTTGTACCTTGATGATGCTTAGGCTAAGCGAAACCAGTCTGTCATAAAAAAATAAAATAAAACCTGTGGTCTTGTACAAAATTATTATTTCATTTTCATTGAATACTTTATTCAATGATTTAATAAATAATATTTATTTATTTAATTAATTTTAGTTTTAGTTTTTAAACCAGCAGAATTGGGTGGATGATACTAAACCTTATCTACCACATTGCATAAAATATAAAGAAAATATCAACAATATTTTATAATATTAAATAATTTATAATAATAAAACGTAAAAAGATGAATACAGAAAAAAATATATTGAGATTTAAAGCTACTTCAAAAAAAATCTTTCTTTTTTTTTACATTATTGTTCATAATATATATGTTTTTTAATGTTATAAAATTATTATGTGTGATAATATCAATGGTTGCCGCTTAAGATTTTTACTTTTCAGGCCAACAGTTTCTTTGCTTTATGATAAATAATGAATTTGAATAATTTCTTGGATGGCGTCATTAAAATTTATTGCAATGACAAAGGTGTTATTCTAATTAGTAGGTATACTCATAAGCACTAAAAATAGCATTAACATTAAATTGTCAAATATAGGTACTTACGAGCTATGAATAATAGTAAGCTTCTACACGTGGAAACCTGCCTTTATTGATTATAAACAAGCGATAATTATAGTGTTTATTTATTTAGAATTTAATTAACCATTTGTTTATCATAATATTCAATTTCAACCAAACACGTGAAATAATGTCAATAAAAACAATATTTAACGCATTTAAGAATTGCATTATCTGGTACATAAATAAACTGCGCATCTTATCAATGTACATTTTAAATGATTCAGCTCTAAGTATGTGACTAAAATTGTTAACACAACCTAAAAGTAAGTTGCTCGCAACTACGTACTAAGTTTTGCGCGAGGTGTTTACGGTCGCTTTCAGAAACCAGACAGAACGACCGCTATGTCAAAATTGGGCTAAGACGCATAATAACCATTGCTGTCGCATGTGGTTGAGCGTATTTTTTTCTCAGCGACATGTGCATCTAAATAATACTTGGCTTTTTTTATGTAGCGCCAATTTTGTGAAATACCACCTCTAGGGCGCTTTACAAAACTTAAAAGTTATGACTAAATATACCATAAAACTATCTAAATACCTAAAGCCATACCTAGAATCTCCTTTTATATACGAGTATTTACATTTTAGTTATTTTCTGTGTCACAGTTCACATAAAATTGCCAACCAACTTTTTCTTATTGTGACAGTAGAGTTGCGCCTCATAGCAGAGATTTAAAAAAACATTCTTACGGGTGGTGCGAATAAACCAAAACAATATCGCTGCGATGAAACTCAAAATGTATTTTTTTACGATAAACTATACTACTTGAAGGCAGTGTTTTCTTATAGATGTGGAACGAATTTTGGAATTAGGGAAAGAAAAATGAGAAACCATTCACACACCGATAAAGTATGGATTCTTGATTCTTTTTACATAATTGTAGTAACAAAACGAATCACAAAAACAACACACTTAATTAAGTTTTCTAGTTCACGACACACTACATTTATTTTATATGTTTAGAAGATCAAACATCAAACCAACGAACGAGCAACCACGTTTTTTACACACAAACTTCTCTGTTCGACATTCGATTGTTTCAAATATGATTTTGTTGAATACGGAATTCGATACGGTGAAGTGGTTGGATAGGTAGGGACTTGGGTGAAAAACACGAAGGTAAGAACCTGAAAAATTATCACTTCGAAATCCAACAATCATAATGATCTAAACTAATGAATTGAACATCATCTGCATAATCTTCAGGAACAAAATCTCTTCTTGATTTAAAGTGAGATATTAATATCAACGTCACAAGTCATAAGTATGGTATGCGTCACTTTTATAAAGGCGCTACCGAGTATCATGATTGAATGTATGCATTCCGTCTCACAATTTATGGTCATTAGACTAAAAACTATTGAAAAATGTGATATTTCCTCATTCCGTAAATTTATTTCTTCCTTAGTCACAGGTTTTATCATCTTAGAACGGCAATATCAAAGCGTCCTTGCCATTTAAAAAATTGAATCCCTATTAAGAAACGTTCTCACACATGGCGAATGATAAAATTATATATTATGTCCCTAGCTCCATAAGTTGAAGTATCATGAACTTTACAGGTGTGTTTAGTTTATGGAATTCTAATTCCGGTTTGGTGTGAAATCACGTAGGTGACTTGAGATATATTTTCTCGTACTAACATTCTTCAATCACCTCGGGACAAGCAAGATTGAAATAAATGCATCTTTTCCTGTTTAGGTTGAATGCATTGACATATAAAAAAATTGAAAAACGTGGAAGCAAAAGATTCTCACCGCAAAGCGGAACTTCACTAGTATCAGACATGTAGATTTTGAAACTGAGATGTGACGTTTTTCTATACTACGTTATGCATTATTTTTCTTAATGATTTTCAGTCGAGTTATTATTTGTCGCTCCTCATTACGAAGATATTAAAGTTTTAAAAAGAAAAAAATACAAAAAAAGGTTTTTATCATTGAATTATAATATATTGCACAAAAGTTACAACTGCTCCCAACCATCGGAGCAAGTAGAACTATGGCATCCCCGATGGGGGGGATTTTGTGAGGCAAAAAGTAGTGGCAACGGTAGGAGATGGAGAAGACGAAGGTTAGGAAGTAACTGGCTATTCAGATCGATTTTGTTTAGTGTATTCGTTTCGATTCTGAATGGTGGTCTTTATTATTTTGTATAAATTACATGTGAAATTACACATATTGATCGAATAATATTTATTTGCGCACGCTGGGATTTGAATCTGCGACCTCTGGGTTCGTAATCGAGCATCTTAACCACTCTATCACGAAGGCCGTCAAATATACAAAAGCAAATACAAAGCACATTTTTATTTCTAATGCATAGATATTATGTACATATATATACATCGCACCTCACACTTACAATAAACTCCCACCACAGACTGTAGCCATCACCAATATGTATTCCTTTAATCAAAACATTACTAAATGGCTAATGAGTAAGGACCGTTAGGAAATTGAAGACCTCCTAAAATAGCACTCGAAATTCTTCACCATGACAAACTAGAACATTGTGTAACAAATATCATCATTTTAAAAAAAATATTCTACTTGTACTCACTGTCACTTACCTCAGAACAGGTTCTTATGACCTAGTGAGGTAGGTAATGTAAAAAAAAAAAAAAAACAATTATATTCAGGTATATCGACTTTGAAAGTAGATTTGAATTTACCTTTTCTTTTCCGGGATTGTTTTCTAAGAACCTTTTTTAAATGTATAATGTTTGAAATTGTAAAATTTACTATTAAATCTAAAACGTCAAATATTTTTTTATTTCTCCTCCATTCCTTGAGATAATAACGTAAAAATAAAATATCTTACAAATTATTCCGTAACAAAACATCTACGATAAACTATATGCGAATGTATATAAAACATATTTGTGGAAACCATTTTATATTGCAAGAGAGATTAACTTTTTCGCAGAAAATGAACATTTGTGTCAACTTCTGAGCTGTGATATAGCTCCTAAAAAATGTCAAGAAAATACCTGACGACTGGTGGCATCAGTATTAATAAAATAAACGGTTGTGTTAGTGTTTTTTTTTATCAACATAAGCTGCGTATCAATCTTTTTGCCAATAAATATTGTACGTAATAGCAGTACTATATGAATTCTTAAAATATATCTTCGTACTGCTAGAGTCATTTTAAAATTCCAATGGTGTTTGATTCTCGTAATACAATTATTTTTAATGTAATGTTTTTTTTAAATAAGTTCTGGGTGATTTATTTTAATTTTAATAGCGGTTGAAAGATTCCGTGTTTAAGTGGTGGCTTGGTTTTTTTATCTGGAAACTAGAATGAACAAAAATATGTGTTAATAATAAATAAATAAATTGTCTAAAATTTTATTTTTTTTCCACTCATTTTTTTCAAAATAATGTTGGCGTTCGAAGTTCACTTCAATATGCCTTGATTAATTTAAGTACTATGTATGTTTATCGCAATAAATATTATTATGTAGCTATTGCAAAAAAAAAAAATTGCATTTTCTCATTACCGGATGTCGGAGATTTATTTATTTATTTTAAATTAAAAACTTTCTCTAAAACAACACGAATAATTAAATAAAGTACAGTATAAATCATTCGTATTTTTAAGCGCCAAGTATTTTTTTTTTATGAGTTAAATTTATATCGATCTTTCCATGGGATGTTATTTAAACATGTGAAAAATGGCGGGATGTAACTTAATTGCTTTGAGATTACATATGAGTTGCTTTTATCCAACCATTTCAAAAGTAGAATAATGTCTGCTAAATTACATTATAGGTAGATACTTTATTAGGTAGGTGGGGATTTAAAAGATTATATTTACAATTGCTGTTCATATCTGTCAGTCCCAAATTTGAAAGGTTAACACTCGTACGTACGAGTATGTACGTTCGTATTCACAAAATAAATTATTTAAAGAAATCAAATGATTTTTACAAACTAAACTAAATACAAAGTAAATTTCAAACAACTTAAAATATTAATGGTTTTGTTTATGAAAACACACCGTAAAAATAGTGACGCGTTTAAGGTTTGGTGCAAAGCCTCCGAGAAGTATTACGATATTATTTAAAAAAAACAACATACAAATTAAAATAACCGTGTTAAAAATGTGGATATCCGGAAAGAATCCAAGGCTGATTTAAGCGTAGTGAATAGTAGTTAAAAGGACGCTTAGATGGCTTAGGCATTTAGAGCAGATGAACGAAGAAATGATTGTGAGAATCTATGACCCAAAAGTGAATGGTAGAAGAAGTCAGAGACGCCCGAGAAAGGCATAGCACGATCGAATAAACCAAAGACTTGAGTCGAGCCATGTCATGAGTCAAAATAACAGAAGAGTATATTTGATACAGTGTATGAATGTAAATAAAGAAAAGAGTGTGTGCCAGTATAGAGTTGTGGTGGTCTATCATCTCTAGCTATCCCAGCGGGGAAACAGTGCAACGTTTAGTAAATCAGTTAGTTAATTTCAAATAAAAAAAATAAAAACGCTAGAACTCATTTTTAAATAATTATTATAAGATTTTGGCCAGATACTTGGTAACATATTTTCCGCCCTCCACTCTCTCCAGCCTCACAACATAGTCCCACTGACTTTTGACAATTGCATTTATTGTGCGATGTTCACATAAAATTTAAAAAAATAATATGTACATGCTTAATTCTTATCTCACCAAGATAACATAATATGTATATTGTTTTAAAACGTGATTAATTTTAATTCCCTACTGCAGTAGGCAATAAGTCACTAGTCGCTAGTTTTCATACTAGTACACTGGACAAATAACACCTAGAAGTGTGATCGAGATTTAGAAAAAAACTGACCTTGCCAATTTACATAAGACCTTTCAACTCCTAGGTCCCAAGCGGGTTTTTTTTGTTTTGTTTTTTTTTTAAGAAAGACAAACATTTTACGGTTATGAATAACCAGACAATATTTGAAAAACTTTTACTGCCATCATAATAAGCGGAAGATGTTACTTGTGTAATGATGGCGGACTTAGCTAGCAGAGGAATTGAATCCAGGGTGCCCGAGTGGGAATCCGACGCGGTTACCATTCAGCTACTAATCAGGCATGAAACGATTACTCTGCTCCAAACATCGATATCGACGACTCCAGACAACCTCCATGGCCGAGTGGTTGAGATACTCTTCTAAGCCAATAAGACTATGGCATCCCTAATCGGGTGTATTGTATTGGAGAGGGGAAGGAGATGGAGAAGAGGAAAGTTGAGAAATACCTGGCCATTCAGATTTGGTTAATAAACACGGTTAAAGCCATTTCAAGCAATGTTTCGATTCTGAATGGTGGTCTTTCTCCAGGGCGTTACTTAGAGTATCTGCCAGTCTGTGTATAATCAACGTGTTACAACTCTCATCAATGTGTTATATTACATTTTATTCAATAAATATTCGAACATATTAAACATGGTAAATTTGCAGCACGTTTCAAAAAGGTAGACACTCTCAGTATCACAATGGCGTAAGTTAAGTGTTGGGCGACTATTTCGAAATACTTAGCTACTTTCCTTTGAGGTGAATTTTCACAAAAAACGGCGCTATACAAATTATCCAAATATTATTATCGTTATTTCCCACCTTTCCTTTCTCATCTCCTTGCTCTACTTTCCTATTCTCCTCAGCCTCGCGAAATACCCCGATCGAAGTTTTCATAGTCTCCAGTGAAGAGAAAGCATGTCGTATTTGATTTATTTATTAAATCTCGTCATAAGTAAGGAAAATTTGAGCTTACTTCGGGCAAGCGGGTATACTTCTATCGCTGAATCACTCCAGTGCGCTAGCGTCATGATAACTCGACCGTGGATATAACTACTACTCAGAAGAATATCACGAACACTTTTCTGTGATTCGAATGAAGTCATCGTCGATTTTAACGTAAAATATTCCGCTGCTTATAAAAACTAACAATGATAACCTAATTGCATAAAAAAACACGCCAAACTAACATCTAATTTACGTATAATGATGTGGAAAATTAATACTTTTTGCTGTTTCCATTCGAATGTTAAAGATCGTATTAGGTTTGACGAATTCGGAATAAATTTATTGAAGTTATGTTATTAGTCAATAAAATTACAATTTAATAATAAATAGTTTACTTAAAAAAAAAACAACTTAAAATTTAATTTCAACCGAAGTAATCTGGATAAGCTTTAATGTTTAAATATTATGTTTGTAATTTAGGTACAGAAAGAATAATTACTTTCTTGTCTACAAATCTCAATGATATTAAATCAGGAAAATTAATAACTTCTTGTGAACGTAAAAAAAATGTAAGTCGGTTTGGCTGCGTCAAATGAAATTATCTTATATCAATATATTCATATTTAATAATCAATGCTAAATTAGTAGAATATCATTTAATTTTCTAAAATAAAATTTAATATTATTTTTACTAAGTTCTGCTAGTCTTAGATATTATTTTTAGTGACAGCTGTTGCGGCGTTTTAAGCCATTATCAACATTATAATTTAACTTAACGCATAATTTTATAAATAAATAATAGTTTGTATTCATTCAATGGTAAAAGCGTATTTTAAAGTACCTCGCAAAATACGAGTTTCAAGATAATTCGGTTTTTACCGAAATTATTAATTAAACAGTGAACTAAAATCGTGATAATAAGTCGTTTCCATATGGCCTTAATCGTCGAAACACCTGTCACTAAAAATAATAACTAAAACCAACAGTACTTTATGATAATAATAAAATAAATCATTTAATTAAATTGCAAAAAAATATATAATTTAAGGGCACTCCTATTTATATGTTGTTTTCTTTTATTTCATATAATATTTAAGACATTTTAATGTGTTGTGTTAAATATTTATTTTTATTACTCTCATTTTTTTATTTTACTTGCCCTGAAGATAACATGAGAGAAAACTAGCTTTTATTACTTTTATTTTTATTTCATAAAAAACAACTACTGTTTAATGGAAATAAAAATATATTCTTAAAAAATTAACGAAATAAAATTTATGTAGCAAATCAATTAAACTTATTTTTCACATACATAATTTACAAATTTCTTTTCAAATTAAAATGTTTGCTTCCAATATATTGCATTGTTCATATTGCCACATAATAAGCACCAATGAACATTATGAAAGTCATCGTCCTTAAAATAAGTGTTTTTCTCCTTACAAAATGTAATGTTGTGTCAATATTTTACGACTGCAAAGTGACGACTACATGATTTTATTCCGTTTCGCGAACCCAGAGCCGGTGGGTTTTGCTCTTGCCCCGGAATCACGGTAAGTAGGTTTTAATTTATTTTGTCGTTTTCACCGATCCGGTTGCGAATAATCACCTCCATTTCGGCCTTTAACGATTCCGCGTCTCGGGCATTGCCTCTCGATGAGGGGAAAATAAATAATCAACTGCACCGAAGGATAATGATATGTTCATTAACCGCGTTGTTTTAAACGAATCGCATCAACTTGTCTCGTTGAACTATCGAAACTGCCTCGTTTGAGTTTGCCAGAACCTCGGAGTAGGAATATATATGGAGAGAGAGCTAAATATTTTTACCCAACCTACACAAATTTACGATAAATCACTTTCTCCGGGTTTTTACGTAGTATATACCATAAGAGAGAAAAAGACAAGTAAAGTCGTCACATAATATTGCAACACTTCTAAGTATGTAAGAACGTTCTCCGTCCGCGCCAATTTTACATCGTCGAGTCGCATGACTTACGTCGACGGATTTTGAGGTTATTTCCTTTATTTGTGTTGATTAAAAAACTTGCAGTGGTTGTACAAATAAATCAAACATGATAGTAATATTTGTTTTATGCGTGAATGTTCAAATAAGACCGAACAAAGATGATAAACATCACTTATCATGAGTATTTCAACAGTTTTAAATATTTTTGACTGAACGTTGGAATTCTCACATTAAATGGTATAAAGGCATAAAATCAAAAAAAATCTTCCACCATCGTTTATGAAAACCTTCTGTTATTTGCGTTTGTGTAATATTTTAACTTTATATATCATTTTAATGGTGTATTAATATTGTTTTGTCTAATGTGTTCAAATATGTTTATTAAAAAATGTCCGAATTCCATGTGGGCGGTAACTAATAGGCTATCAAAGATATTTTAATATTTTTTATCTCTTTCTATCAAGTCAGTATAATGTGAAAAAACTGACTACACTGTTTTGCAAAGGTTCCTCTCTAAATATATTCTTACTCCAAGATCAGAACGCTTTGACTGGTCATAAAAAAACGTATGATGCACCTATCAATGTATTAATTAGGTTCGTGTTGTTTATTTGTGTCTGGCATTTTTTATTTGTTTAGACAGCAGAAAATTTGAATGATTAAATATTCATAAAGTTGCATGGGCAAAATGTATTAGTTGACCTTTTTGACAGATTGGCAAGGCCATGGCCCTGGCCAAAAAAATCACGACTTTGTTACCCGAAAAGGCAATAGTAAACTTTTTCGACAACCTTTTTAGTTATGTATTATATATTAACCCTAACTGAGATTTGACAAAAAATATAACATTGATAGATATACATAGTAAGTTTATAACAACAAAATAGATTTACAATTCTATAATATTGTAACAAAGATAAATTGAAATTAGTACAAAAAGATTTTAAAAATATGTAAAATAACTTAATAGCATTAATATATTATACAATAATATAAAAAAGTCGATTACAGATGTAGTTAGCAGTGATTCATTTCAATTGGATCTTAGGAAATAATTTTTAAACCATTATTTAGGACGTTGAAGTATTTTATTGAAATTTGTATTCTTATTTAGTAACGTGATACATCGATAAAAAATACATGTTGGAAAACTTATTGAGAATTAAGTTTATGTAGTATTATTATATTTGTGTATTTTTAGTATCACCAGGTTTAGTATCACCAGCATTCAGAATATGCATGGTCTAGAAATATTTTGTCAACAAAAGATTTTAGGCAAAAAATTAGTGTTGCCTGATGTTGTGGTTTTGTGGCGTTGTGGCGTTGTGGTGTTGTGGTGTTGTGGTGTTTGTGGTGTTCTTTTAAAGATTTAATGAACCTTGCATAAACGGCTTTCGAGCTACGTTAAGAAACATTGTTAAAAAATATACTTATAATGTCGCAGTTCCACTTAGAAATCTTATGAATGTTCTCATTTAATGATTTCAAACATTCGTGAGTTCATTGATTGCAAAAATATATAAATAAACATATTTATATTATATATATAAATATATATATATATATATATATATATATATATATATATATATATATATATATATATATATATATATATATATATATATATAGGTTTGAAATGTAAATAATGTCCACGTGTATCTACACGAGCTCCAAATAATTTCACATTTTTGGAGTTTCACCAAAAATTAAAATAATTATGAAAATTTTGTTAATACGACTGAATTTTTAATTTTCTATGAGTTAAATTTAAAAAAATAAAAAATAAGAAACCCATTAAAATACCACGGATATTATTTTTGATTTACGGCCGACCGGTTTCTCTAATTATCAGGGTACAAAATGAATCTAAACAAATTATACAAAGTTTGCGGTTATGTGATACAGAGATCGAACAAAATATAAAATAAAATAACAGAACAGTCAGAAAACAATAGAATAACATTTAAATTACAATAAAGAAACGGAGAGAAAGAGGCAAAAAATATTAAGTAAAAGAGATAAAACGTCAACTGAGAAGGTGAAAAATAATTATATTTTGATGAGATTACGGGAAATATAACTAACATTGGACTACTGGACAAATTAAACTGATCATTAAGAATGTGACTATTAATTTTACTAAATCTATTTTATTAATTGAAGATTACTTACTGTTTAGTTCGAGGCTTTCCAAGAAATAGGTGATAACCTCACGTTTATCATTTGTAATGAGGTGCTTGATAAGCACGCGGCCCGTTTGAAGTCTAAGAACCGCAAATGTTTTACATATTACCGCTTCCATTTCATACTTGACATCTACCGCAGATTGATTACAAATCTTACTTCATTATAAGCGGTGATTTACAATGATTCCTGGAAATTAGCTAATACAAATAATGTTACGCGCACCACAAAGAATAACCAAGGAATCGCATGTATTTGAAAACAATTTACTCACAAAAATTGCATCATTTCAGCACGTTAACGGTGGGTGGAATATACAGGGATATCTATTATATATCTTTTATAACAAGAGCGAAGAGAGAGCCCATATAAAGTGATCAATCCCTTTCAGATAAACAGGGGTACTGAAATAATTATATTTATACTTAAAATAATATCATTTTCAATTTTTTTTTATCATAATATTAAATAAATGGCAAGCCTGTTGTTAAGTTTTCCAAAGGTGGTATACACACTAAGTATCGCCCTGGTAAAAGACCACCATTCAGAATCAAAACGTTACTTGAAATGGCTTTAGCCGTGTTTGGTGACCAGATTTGAATAGCCAGGTACTCCCAACCTTCCCTTTCCCCATATCCATCCCCTTCCCATTACTTTCAGCCTTACAACGTACACTATTTGGGGATGCCATAGACTCACTGACTGACTAAAAAATGGTAAAAATTTGTTCCATTATTGGGGACAGGTATGAGATATGCATTTCAAAATTGGGGCAGGGTATGTTTGTTGGGTAAGGTTAGGTTAGGTAAGTAGGCCAGGCTTGAACCCGCGACCTCTGGATTCTTAGTCGAGCGTCTTACCACTCAACCACGGAGGCCGTCAAAAGCAGAATTGGTAGATGCGCATTAGAGTTTAATTTTTGGTCACCAACTAATCTTTTATCATTTTAAGTTTTGTACATTCTTATTATTTTAAGATTGCTAATATTCTTTCAGTAATTTATAGTATTTGTTTTTTCGGTTTGACGTATTTAAAGAAATGAAAAAATAACTTTATATAAGACGAATTATTATTATTCGTGGTCTTATATTCTTTCATTTAAAAAAAAATAATGTTTGTATTTTTCATGTCAAAGAAAATGATCTTCGCGTTTTTTAAATCGTGCTAATTGAAGTTAGCTATGAATTAAAATGTTCAGTCTTGGTTACCGCAGAACAAATTGCACTGAAAGAATATTCATTAGCGGCATCTTGTATTTAAATGGGAATCGATTAAGTCACGTCGAAAATATTTTCGTGTTCGCCGTTGCGGGTGATTGATTTAGGATATGCGGCTTAAATTTGTTTAACCCGTGATAATTACTGCAGCGAATCGGTTGATGCCTTTAATTAATTCTGAAATCTTAATAATGTATTGATTAAGTGTTCGGAGTAGATGAACTCGACCGAAAGGGGGGGGGGGTTTCAACTACCTACTTTGGGTTTTTGTAAAACGTTTTGTTGTAAGTCTCTGCACTAAAAAATGGCGCTTAACTTCACTAGGTAGCATTCGAATACAAGCAATGTTACAAATGTTTTTTCTATGAATTATCTGGTAGTTAAATAAATAAAATAAAAATTCCAAAGGTTTCCAGTGAATATTTTTTTTACTGTGATCTTTTGAATTCTACGAAAAACATACTAACATGTAACATGTCTGTAACAGGTCGAGTGGTATGACGTTCGACTACGAATCGAGAGGTCGCGGGTTTAAAACCGGCGTGCGCAATTACATTTTATAAAATTGATATCTTTCATAACACAATAATTCATATAAAATAAAATATAGTTTATTTGCGGCACGCTTCAGAGTGGAAAATACTAATAGTATCGCCCTGGTGAAAGACCGCCATTCAGAATTAAAACGTTTCTTGAAATGGCTTTAGTCGTGTTTGGTGACCAGATCTGAGTAGCCAGGTACTTCCCGACCTTCATGTTCCCCATTTTTTTCTCTTCCTTACTACCCTCAACCTCATAAAACATCCCAATTGGGAATGCCATAGTCTCACTAGCTGTAGACGGTTGGGAGCATTTGGGACTGTTGTGCGGTATTTACTATTAAAAAAATAGAATTTAAAGGTTATATTAAAAAAAAGGTTATTCACTGGAAATCTAAGACATGTTCCTAATTGCTTATCTAGAATTTACAGATAAATAATTAAAACTATTTCTGGTATTAGAAAGTCAAAAAGTGTGTACTTCTTACCTACTCATACAAAATAGTTCAATAATGTAATAATCTCACTATTTTTTTACTTGGATAATTTTTAAAACCTCGTTTAAAACGAATGTTATTTTCGTGGAATTTTTTTTTTAGCGCTTTTCAATTAAATGAAGAGGTACGCATCGCCGTCTAGGTTGGTCTAACAACGATCGTTAGAGGGTAGATTAAAAGTTGACAGTATAGAGAAGGATGATTGAGAATATGGCTTTTGAAATTTTTATCACCCGTGCACGTTGCACCAAAGAGAAACTCCACAGCCCGAGGAGAATCCCTTCTAGCCTCTGCCTTAACCCTTCTCAAAACGTAGCCCAACCAAGAAGCAACAATTTCCATGGCTTTATATGATATAGCTAATCGAGTACATACCATAAAGACTTAACATTACGATGCAATTATTATAATATTAGATATTAAATAATTATTGCGCTATAAATTAAAATGAATATTTCAGTAGCATTTCGACTAACAATTTTCTATTAAAAATGAAATAATAACTTCGTATAAGACCACAGATTTTTTTAATCAATTTTAATGACCGACCGCTTTTGCTTAGCCTAAGCATCGTCAGGGTACAAAATCAAACTAGTTATTTTTGTACCTTGAAAAATAAATAATAATGATTAATAAATAATAATACTAATTTTACCATTTTTAAATTATCATTTTTTTAATTTAATTTTTGTATACTGAACACTGTCCCAACTGCTCCCAACCGACTAGAACCAGTGAGATTATGGCATTCCCAATCGAGGTATATTGTGAGGCTAAAAGTAGTGGGGAGGAGAAGAAAGAGGAAGGTCGAGAAGTATTTGGCTATCCATTTCGTATTTCATTTCATATTATCTGTCTCTTTCTCTCCGTTCCTTTATTAAAATTTAAATGTTAATCTATTATTTTCTCACTGTTCTCTTATTTTATTTAATGAGTAATGATATTTTGATTCTGTGGCGGTATCAAAGAAGCGTGAAACTGAAAGTACATACCTACAAATTTACAAACGTTCTATTTTAATTTAAGTGTATCACCCATAAAACAAAACAAAAAAAAACTGTGATAAAAAGGCATTCTAGTGAATACTATTTACCTGCCAACATGCTTAGACAAGTTTGATAAAAAAGGAACCAGCTTACAGAGTCGGAGTGATTTTTTGTTTTATATTATTATTTGATTTTCATAAAGTGAGCGGCAGTGAATCACAAGCAAGCCGCCGCGGTCGGCTAACTCAAAGGGATCAGCAGAGACGCTTTTTATGGTTTCCTAAACATTCGCATTTGTCCTTTTGGCGACTGTACCACACCCACTGTGCAGGTACAGTAGGCAGAATGCACGGTCAGCCCGCGCGTGACTAACCGTCGCCGGTGGAACTTTTTTGTTTGTTTTACGATTTAAGTACTAAATGTTCAATGCTCGTTTTCATGAATCTTTTTTATGTGGTTATCGAAAGTGAGATGTCGTCATTATGTCTGGTTCAGTGTTATTCATTTTTACGTTACGTTTAACGATTTCAATTAGTTTGTAACTAACTAACTAACTAACCATCACGCCGTTTCCCCGCAGGGGTAGGCAGAGAGGACGGACCACCATATAACTCTGTTTTGGCACAGAATACTTGCTTCATTCACATTCATACATGGTCTCATACATACTCTTCTGTTATTCTGACTCTTAACATTACCCGATTCAAGTATTGGATTTACTTGATCGTGCCTTGTCTTTGTCGGGCGTCCTCGACTTCTTTTTCATTCACTTTCGCATCATATATTCTTTTCACATTCCTTTTTTTCGTTCATTCGCTCTACATGCCCAAACCATCTAAGCGTCCCTTTCTCGATCCTATTCATTAAGCTCACATCAGGCATGCATTCTTTCCGGATATTCACATTATTAATACGGTCGTACATATTTTTTTAGTTTGTATATCTCTAAATACGCATGATACATTGGGTTTTATTTAAGAGACGCAAAGATTGCGATTATTTTACATCAAATGATGAGATATAAGAGTCTGTAAGGTTATCTATGTATCTTATTCTCTGGTTTTATTTACCTAACACCTATTAAGGAGTGATTTTGCAGCATGAAAATGCTCGACCCCATGTTGCGAAAGTGGTCAAGACATACTTGGAAACGTGGAAATGGGAAATCTTATCCTACCCGCCGTATTCTACAGACGTTACTCCCTCTGACTATTACTTGTTTTGATCAATGGCACACGACCTGGCTGACCAACACTTCCGGTCTCACGAAGAAGTAAAAAATTGGATCAATCCGTGGATCGCTTCAAAAGATGACCAGTTTTTTCAACGCGGGATTTTTACGCTGCCCGAAAGATGTAAGAAAAAAATGGCCACCGATGGACAACACCTTGAATCATAAATGCATGGCCAGTATTTTACAATAAAGCTTCGAATTTCGAAAAAAAAAAATGGCTGAAGCAAAGTTGTACACTTGATACTATTTTCCGAAATCCGTTTTGCTATGTGTCTGTTCCTTCTTCATGAAATTTAACAAGCATAGCTTTTACCTAACTAATGTTTCTCAACTTCTAACAAATGCTTAATATCACTGATGTTACATAGGTTGTTTGACTCAATAATAAGCTAATGAATGTGTGGAAATTCAATACATCCTTAACCAGGGGCGTGCTTATTATTTAATTTCATACCAAAAGTGAACGGTCTCAAGTTTCTGAAGGTTTTAGTAAGGTCGATTTCGTAGACAACGTGTTGAAAAACCTTGTAAATTGAAATGTCAGAATTGAGGATTTGATGAGAAGCACTGAAATCACAAAAAGTAGAAAAGTGTTTTAAAATTAGTTGAATTAAAACTGATACAAAAATACGTTAAAAATATTTTCAAGATGATTTGAATTTTTTTTATTGTTATCACCAAATTTAGGATAACACCAATTTGAAAATGAAAAACTGTGCAGTAAACCATTAAACAAAAAAATACGTAGATAGGAAATTTATAAAATGTGACATAATTACCTACAAAAAACAAAATTCTTAAATTTTATTTTCGCTCTCCTGAACATCTGCTTTTATTAACTTATTCCGTTCTTCCTTGCCCTTATAGAATTATAATATGTGTACGTAAAATATTGTAGACATTTCAGTTATACATTCTGAACATAACGTATCAATTGTACCTGTTGTATGATTAAAATTTATTTAGCTTATTTGTATTTACGTTATTGGCTGGAAAATATTTAAAACTTGTTCATTATGCAGTTTTTATTTATTTAATTATATACGCTTTATGGGCTTTTACATAACTGTGTAATATATAACATAAAATAATAGTGACATAAAAATGACACAGAGTAAATGAATAGCACCCAAAAACATAAGTAAGTTAATAGAAATATTATAATCCAATAAATTAACAGTAATATAAATAGAACATATATACTTTGTTTTTAACCACTTTTTTATTTAATATTTTGTCTACCGGTTTCGGAAGTACCCTTCCATCATCAGGACAATATTAAATTAATCTGAAATACAAAATACTGAGATAAATATACATATTTAGGAGTTGGAAGGAGAAGGAGTAATTGATGAAATTATGGGAATAACAGAGCGGTTTATTGGAAAAATATTTAGGACAGGACTATAAGATAAATTAATTTGATTGTTTAAAATATTGCATTTACTGTTTAATGATTTTCTAATTTCTAGTGCTTCTAAGTTATCTAATTTTATCCCTTTATTGCAACGGTGAAGAATTTTAACCCCTGTATCTCTATTAAAATCATGATTAGTAGTAATGAGGTGATTGGCGAACTCTGAAAAATTATTGTTTTTTAAGCATCTTAGATGTTCACTTATTCTAATGTTTACACTGCGAGATGTCTTACCTATATAATATGAAGCACAATTATAAATATAAATATGGCAAGCCACAAAGTTAATGCTTTTTACGAATATATAACAGTAATATTTTTGAAAGAGGTATGTTATTATAACCTTCTTGTAACTAGATTCAGTGCGGTTGAATATGTCTACTTTTTCAGTGAAATAATTACCCACTGTATGCAATCTAGGTACAATCGAGTATCTAAATGACTCAGTCGTGATATTATTGCTGCATTTAAAAATAATTTTGGATCGAGTGGTTATGTTAGGTACATGGAAGGTAATTAATCTAAGTAAATCAGAAGAAGGTAAAAAAGTGAAATTGAAAAAGGTACGGAAGTGAACCAAAAGCAGTTAACTATAAGTTCAACATAAACGTTTTTTATTCAATTATAATGTCTGTCCGCAAACTGTTGGCTTTCTGTGATTTTTCAAATATATACGTGCGCATCTAGTTCATTTTTTTAAGCAACGACAAGCTGCTAATAATAGAAATACATATTAGCCAATGAAAACAGAGCATTAATTTGTTGCATAAAAAAATACAGGTGTGTGAAGGTAATTTTGATAGAATAGAACATATGTTTTTTTTTTAATTGTCTATTGTATTTAAATAATATATTGCGTTTTGTATCGTGATTTTCAATTAATTATCTCGAAATAATATCTTATTACTAACGGCACTCCCTTGATGTATTGTACTGAGGTAAAATAATTAATTATTATCATCATTTAACATTAAACAAACGTAGGTGGGACACATCATCAATCGATGAACACGCTTTTGGCGTGTCAATGACGTAAGTTTTTCGTTATAAAACCGCCAGTGAATTGATTACTTTTGTTAACTATCTCGTTTCATTTTCGATCATTGAAATTGCTGTTCAAAGCATGACAACTCACCAAAAAGCCAAATCAACACTCTTGCATCAAAAAGAAGTCCCATCAAAGCATTAAATACCTTTTTATATATTAGAATGATACTATCGTACTTAATACACTGCTTGAATTAGCCAGAAACTTTTTAGATAGGTAGGTATGTTGAATATATAAAGGTGTTTCATTAACATCACAGTTGCAATCGTTAGACTTGTAAATCGATTGTTTTAAATGAGGTCATACTGATGCATCAAATATCAATCATTGATTCAGATATTCCTGACTCAAATGTTTTTTCTTTTCAGACCGAAAGTTTTATCTTAAAAAGTCCACCACACTACGGGAACATTTCAATCATCATGGACGAAAAATTCACCACAGATGTACAGCAATGTAAACATGTTTCAAATATATTTTTCAATGTACGTAGGTACTTCTTTTTTTCAATTTCACTGAGCAGATTGATACTTGAATTTACTTCGAAACACGATAGAGAACAGATAATTGATAAAGCGTATTCTTTTTTTATGACTAAGAAAACATAAAACGAAATAGTTAATTAAGCTTCTAAAGTAAAATAGAACAAAATCCAATCTTTATGGTGAAAGTAATGGATAAAACAAGTTTTATTGGAGGTTGGAAGTGAAGAATTATGGTTGTGTTAGAAGAGAGTTTCCACGATTTGTATTTAAGGACAGTGTTTTTTTAGGGAGCCTTGAGTTAAAGCTAACTTAAAATCTCAACAAAGCTGCAAAAGTAGGTAGTACGAAGGAACGCCGCAAAGCTCTTTTCCAACATATACTTGTTGTTTTATTTACATTATTATACTTTCTCAATTGATTGGGCCACGTCATTAGATACTTGAATAGGAAATGCCAAATACATACTCTAGACACATGTTAAAATACATGCGTGTAAGCAAGGCATTAGTGATCGTCGATTAACGTGTGAAATGATAATAATAAAACTTCAACTCCTTGGTCACACCATGAGGAGCGACATATACAAAAATATTGTCAGGTGGAATGCTGTAATTCATCTACTTATATTTCGTATCTACTTGTACTTGATCTACTTGTATAACGTGCGTCATGTATCCTTTCGGCACCGGTAAACAGCCGGAAAACACGTCGAAAGCGCGCCCAACAATTGCACACAGAAGAAGTTAAGAAAGAAAATTGATGTTATCATTTCAAATAAGACCTTTTGAGTCCGAGACAAGCTATTGAAGTATTTATTTCTATATTAATATTAAATTTACACTTTCAAGAAACTCTTACCATATTAATTTAAAGTAACTAAAGCAATCGGAATTTTTTTTTTTTTTACGTGAATACCGCACAAGAGTCTCAACTGCTCCCAACCGTCTAGAGCCAGTGAGACTATGGCATTCCCAAATAGGATATGTTGCGAGGCTGAAGGAAGTGGGGAGGGGAAGTAGATTGGGAAGGGGAAGGTTGGGAAGTACCTGGCTATTCAGATCTGGTCACCAAACACGGCTAAAGCCATTTCAAGCAACGTTTCGATTCTGAATGGTGGTCTTTCACCAGGGCGATACTTAGAGTATCTACCACTCTGGAACGTGCCGCAAATATACTTTTTATTATTTTTACATGAATTAAATGTGTTATGACACACATTAATTAAATAAAAGTAATTGGCGCACGCCGGGTTTGAACCCGCGACCTTTGGATTCGTAGTCGAGCGTCTTACCACTCGACCATGGAGGCCGTCCTCAACACAGGCTTGCCTAGTGAGGCAGATTGCGAGAACACTAATGTAATAACTATGCACAAATATACAAAAACTAAGGTTATATGTATTAAAAAAATACGGATAATGGTCTATAAATCTATTTAATCAATGTTTCTGTAATATAAATATATTGTTTACAATGTATAGATCTCTTGCTAAAATATATAAATGTACCTTCACCTTTAAACACCCTATATGTTTATTTTGTTTTTACTTATTTTTTTTTCTGTTATTACTGTAAACTATATTTATTATTATATTAATATTATTAAGGTTGTTCGGTGATTAATGGAAGAGTTTCAATATTTGAAAATGTTGATCATTTTTATCCGAAGTAAGATAATTATGACCATACTTTGGACACACGGACACGCCTACAAAACATTTATATCGGTTTATCTCTTCAGTGCTATAAATATATTTATAAATTTATTGTACTGTAGAAATTTTAAACAATGTCAGAGAATATTTCTCCCTCTTGTGTCAACTTTGGTTAAAGGTGCATTCATGAGGAGATAATCTTTTCTACCCGGTGGGCGGTGAGCGGGTTGCCTTTTGCTACTGTAGGGCTTTTTGTGGATAAGTTTTTATACAATCCTTCTGCTAAAATTTTGTACGCAATGTTTTTGTGTTTATGACAATATTTTATTCAACCTCACTAATCAAGGTCAGGGAGGATATAGGATAGAATTTGGACGGAGATGAAATGGGTCGATACTGGGGGTCCAGCTGTGAGGTTGTAGATGGAAGGATTCAGGTTTGATTCTAATTTGAAGTAAAATGTTTTGGCTAAATCTATCACATGTTTTCGGAATTAAACCGTTGGCTTTTTTTTCTTAGATGTTTCCCAAAAAAATATTTTTTAGGAAAAACTGCGGATTAATTGATAATTAAAATAGATACCAACAGAAGTCATTGATTATAATTTAATTTGTTCTGTAAAGGCAATGCTTAGACACTAACAAACATACTAAGACACACGAGGCACTTGCATGCGCACATATGCAAAGGCGAGCACTCAGTGTGAAATCAAACATGCTCAGTAGAAGATTTCGGCTCTGTAGTCCACCAGTGAAAAGGACACTCTTCCTGGCGTTCTGTACTACCCTATACACGTGCGAGCTCTGGACCAATTTTAAGAAGAGTAGCATGGATAGGCTTCGTATCCAGTACAACAACGCCTACCGCATGATGTTTAGTCTTCCTAGGCACTGCAGTGCTTCCAGTATGTTTACCGAGGGGCGAGTTCTAGGATTTGCAGCCCTTATGAGAACCAGGGTAGCAAAAATGCGGGAAAGGATTAACAACTCCAGAAATGACCTCATTATGGAATCCCGTCAGATCCCGAATCCATGCATAGAAGCGCATTTGAGTAAATTATTGGCCCCATTAATCTTAACGCTGCTAGGACGGACTCCCTCTTGATGGCGTTTTGCTGAAATGAGGTCTAATATCCTCCATTAATATTTTTTACTTGTGTTATTTAATTTATTTTTTTCTTATGAATTTCTGTTCATTTTTATTTGTCAATATTATAATTACTATGTATTGATATCAATTATGGAAGGTATTGCATTGCACTACTCCTGCATACCTTCCGGAATAAAACTTTATTATTATAGCTCACAGCATACATAATTTGTGTAGTCTAGTGAACACAAAATATTCTACTTCAACGTTGGTGGCGTTTATGACACGTTATAGTATGGCGGTCAGTGTGACGCTCGCGGTGGTACTTTTAACTGAACTTCTCGAGTATTTTTGAAAGTATATTATTTAATCTAATATAATTCATATGTCTGTACAAGTACGGCATAGTAGGCAGTGCTTGTGTGCCTAAATGCAGTGTACACCTCTGCTGGTAGGTACCTACTAGGTATACGGCAAGATAATGCAGAAGTCATGAAAGGTCCCATATTTTGTAAAGCGCTCCCAGCTTTCCGTGTTGGTGCAGAATATTTTTCCCACCCTAAAATGGCGTCACGATACGATGGGGCTAAACATTATGTTACGCCAACTTATGGAGAATGCAACATAGTCCGATGTACTCCTGTTTGTTTAATGTCTGTTTACAAGCTTCCTGTGTAAAGTTTTATGGTTACTTGCAATATTAACACAAGTTGTTATTCTTTGTCCTTGTATTATACAAAAACCTTTTATTATACTCCTTTGTCATTTGCTGAAGTAGCATACGTCGTTATAATCATTTGGAAAATTTATAGTCTTGTAAAATATCGCCATTTCAAAGTGCTGTGATAGGGTCCTTGCAAAGTTCGTACAATGTACAGAGGTTACCTTTAAATGTTAGCAATGTGTAACCATAAATACATTTTATAAATGGTTTTTATAATAAGCTCCCCAATCCCGCAAACTATCATGTGTGGGTGGGATCTTAGAGCAAGAATATATATGGAGAGAGAGCTAAACATTTTTATACAACCTATTCAAATTACCGATTCTTCTCCGGATTTTAAAGTCGTAAACAGTGTGAGAGAAAAAGATGAAACAAGTTCTCACACAATATAGCTCCGCTTTTAGGTATGTAAGCATGTTTTCCGTCTTCCGTGTCTCTGGAAACTCCGCCCACCACGTTTTTTTATGCGACATAACAGGACAGAACTCAACGGTTTTTAGGTTATATCCTACATTTTGTTTATAACACTACTGTGAAAAAGTGGGTATACAAATAAACAAAAACATTATGTCGACATGTGCTATGAATGAATGTACTCTAGCTCTAGCCCTATCCACGCCTCAGTCAGGCAAAAATCATTAATACTGACTACACTACCGCTCCCTCCAAGTATATTATTGCTCTGAGGGTGGGATCTTTATGCAGCTCATTTAATTACTACACATATAATTACTAGATTTTTACGAATGCCTACCTAGCATCTTCCAACGCAGGCTTTTTCGTTTATTTTTTTGTTTGGTTTGTTAGAGTATTCTGATTTGAAGTAATACAATTCAATGGAAGTCTAAAAAAGTGTAAAGGGGTTATACGGTTGGACCTTGCAGGTGTTTCCTTTCTTCTATAACCCTTATTTATAGCTTTATATTATGTTGCTTCTCTGTAGTTCTCTTCCGCCGTACATAATAGTTATAGAATTGATTAATCAGTGTAAGTTGATTAATTTGCCCCGAAGCCAGCAAAGACTGCCTCTGTGGTTAAGTGGTAAGACACTCTTATGCAAATACAGAGGTCACGGTTTCAAATCCGGCGTGCGCAAATAATTCGTATTTAAGTAATTTGTGTCATAACATATGCAATTCAAAGATAGTATTTTTGCGGCACGTTCCAGAGTAGTAGATACACTAAGTATCGCCCTGGTGAAAGACCACCATTCAGAATTGAAACGTTGCTTGAAATGGCCGTGGTTGGTGACCAAATCTGAATAACCAAGTACTTCCGAACCTTCTTCTTTCTCTTCTCTTTCCCCATCTTCACTTCATCCTATCTCCTTCTCTATCTCCATCTTTACCTTCAACCTCACAAAATACCCCAATTGAGAATGCCATAGTGACACTGGATCTAGACGATTAGGACTATTTTTCGGTATAACTCTCGTTAGATTCTGAAGACTTGTGTGGCCCTTTAGCCAACTAAAATAAATTTATTATTTGGGAGAAGGCTTGACTCAAGCGGCACAAGCTTGGGACTTTTTTTTAGCTTTTTGTCGTTTTAGGTAACTTAGTGAGTTAATTTGTAACTCAGTAACCTGAGGTATTTTTTTTTAAATCCAACCAGGTTCTGAAGATGAATGAATTTTAGTGTAAAAAAAAAACTTTAAACTGCTCTGGTGTAAACATTCTAAAGTGGCGCTTCAGTTTTTTTGCCTTTCCGATGTCGATGTATTGAATATAAACAAACTAATAGTTGATATACAATGCTCAAAGAATCTCGTAAGCCAAATTTCCATTACAATGGAAAACACAATGTCCTGTACCTGAACAATCGAGCGCTGGGGGAACGTAGAAACCATAAACAATTTATGTAATTGACCAGTTCTGTCTTGGGGCTATAAAATATTAAGTGCATGCTTCTACTGCAGAACTAGAAGTTCGTACCTAGCTGCTATGACCAGTCTCTTCAGTAACAGCGATAAGTGTTTGGGAACCATAAACTCAATATTTCGAATGGTCTGCCATTTCGGTCTAAGTAAATGTGCTTTTGCAGCCATCGTGTCTGTCGATTTGACTGTTTGTTTTTTCAAACCCATCGTGTTTCTTTCTTGTTAACTCGTATTTTTATTCATTCTCTGTGAGATCTATTGTAACTTGAGGCAAGTCCATAATACTAAGGAGTTGTCAGAACACAAATGTTGCATGTCAATTTAATTAATACATCAAAAGAAAATCACGCTTTGCTTAACATGTAATCAGTACGTTTGCCTTCGAAGAAGACATTATGCGCAATACCAATTTTAATAAACTTTCAATGCTTTATATTAATGGCTTAAGCTTAAAAATAATAGAGAAAATCAACTTTAATTAAAATAAGTTTGTAATTAGTGTTTTCGAGTACGCTATTTAGGATTTGATAGTTATTTATTGTGGATATCCGGAAATAACGCAAGGCTAATGTAAGAATAATGAAAAGGATCAAAAAGGGACGCTTAGATGTTTTGAGCACGAAGAGCGAATTAACGAAGAAAGGAGCGTGATAAGAATATATGACGCGAAAGTGAATGGAAGAAGTCGGGGACGGCCGAGGAAAATATTGCACGATCAAGTGAATCAAATACTTGACTCGGGCCATGTGAAGAGTTAGAAATACAGAAGAGTATGTATGAGACGATGTATGAATGCGAATGAAGCAAGGAGTGTGTGCCAAGACAGAGTCGTATGGCGGGAAGACGGCGTGATTGTTTGTGAGTTAACTATTTAACAGATTTGATAAAGGATTAACATGTCAAAATCGACACATGCCAAGCACCAAAGAAATACGACCTAATTAAAAAAGTCGATTAAAATTAATCAGCTCGCTATATTTTCGCTTTTTACACGTATTTCTTATTTCAAAAGATAGAAATACGTAGCACAAACCAAAAAGGAAGTATGAAAAAACAAAAACAAAAAATAAACAAAACAAAACAAAAACAAAAAACAACTTTAAGTCTTTTCTGCCTGTTATATTTTGAGAAACTACGTTTACATGTTCTTAACCAATGTGGACCTCCATACAAAACAATAGATTTGGAGATGGTGACGAAACTGTTGCCGTGACAAAAGTCACCCGGGCGCGTCTGGCCTAACTGTTGGATAGGTATTTGTCAACATATTTAAAAAAGGAAAATATAAGAATTGCCTTTCAAACATTTTTTGTAATTCCGTAGCGTGTGAAACCACCTGAAACCAGCGGCAATATGTAGTGTAAGAAAGAAAGTATAATATGAATGTTGGAAACTACTAACTTTAGTAAATACATATTTATTTTTTTCGATTCTAAGTGTTGATCTCTCATCAGTATACTGAGAGTGTTTCTAGAACGAGATACAAAAAATAGGTATAGATATATATTTTTTAAATTCCGATCAGCATCTTTTGACCCATGACCTCTGGGCCCAGAGCCAAGGAGCTTAAAGTTAGTACCCCGTAGCATTGTCTTGTCAAACTGCGTACGGCGAGTCAATTGACTTAAGAGAGTTACTGAGGCATTGTGAGTTAACTCAACAATGTAACCGGTAACTGGAGTACGGTAGTTAGTTACTTCAGGTTGTGAGCGCCGTGGATAAACGCTCGAGAAGCTTAATACTATATATTAGAAATTGATTTTCATAAAATATTTTTTCACATATCACGTCTTACAATTTGACGACCTCCGTGGTTGAGTGGTAAGATGGCTGACTATGAATTCAGAGGTCGCGGGCTCAAACCGGGCGTGCGGTTATATATTTTATTTGATTAATTTGTGTCATAACACAATAAATTCATTAAAAATCAAATACGAGTATATAGTATATTTGCGACATGTTCCAGAGTGGTAGATACTCTTAAGTATTGCCTTGGTGAAAGTTTACCGTTCAGAATCGAAACGTTGCTTGCAATGGCTTTAACTGCGTTTGGTGACTAGATTGGAATAGCCAAATACTTTCCAACCTTTCTCTTACCCATCTCATTCCTTTCCCCATACCTTCAACCTCACAACATGGCCAGATTGGGGATGCCATTGTCTAACTGGCTCAAGACGGCTGGGAGCAGTTAGGACTCTGGTGCGGTATTAACTATAAAAAAAACGATAAAGGATATTAATAATGCAATGTGATCAATATATTTTGAATGAAAATTATTTTATTCAAAACTTCTGGATAAAGGGTCCCGAACTCAAAGATTTTCAGCTTCGTATTCATTCCACTTTCAACTAGCATGTTTAATACCAACCCTGTTTCGCTTGCATCGTATCGTATCTTCATCGGATTTATACAAAATTAACTGATGTCGGTCCAATTCATTATAGATCTATTGATCCTTAGGAACAAAGTAATCCTGATTCGCATCAAACGTATTTTTAAATAGCCGCGCAATGTAATATTGCCGTATTCCATTTGCAATTTCACAAAAGTATTTACTTTCCATGCAAATACAAAATAAGTTTTTTTTTGTATGTGTCAAGAATATGTCATGAAAAAAATGTTGATAATTATTTATCGAAGCGTTACAAAAATTTGGTTGGTCTTACTATTTAACAGTCAAATATACAAACAAAATAGCTTTCTGTTAGAAGATATGTACGTATATAGAAACTGTATGTTCTCCTAGACACAAAAAACATAGGTTTATTCAGAGGAGACACTTTAAATTTTCAGAGTGATAATTTGCATATGCTTGCGAGAATTGCGGTTTTGGGAGAATTTATTAACAGTTTTCTCTGTTCAGTATATTTGTGTAAGTGGATAAGGGTTAAGACCTCGAGAATATAAATTCCACGTTCTTATAAATTTTAAAAGATAAATTTGCATATTTGCTTAAAATCTTTTCCCCGCAAACCATGAATTTAGAACGTAATGGATGTTAAGTGGATTGAGTAATAAAAATGTTTTTACAGTGAAAAAGCAAAAGAAAATTTAACCGACTTTAAAAATGAGATATTACCTTATTTCGTTAGTCGTATTTAAGTCTCTCAGTAAGTTTATTTATTTTATATTTGCAAAAACAGTTTTACACCAAAACATTGCAAAAAACACAAAACATGGTAATCATAATTACACAAAGATTAAAGTAAAAGAAGTTTAAAAACAAAAAATAGTTTTCAAGAAGTACATAATATAGTTAGAACTTAATAGCTAGTTCTTGCTTAAACTTGTTATAGCTCGTGTGAAAAATATCCAAATTTCCTGCGAGGCAGTTAATTAACCTAGTTAGTCTTCCGAGGGGCATCACCATTGGTAAGTTAGTTCTGCACCTGGGAAGAAACAGAAGCCTGTGTTGGCGGCCACGCGTGAAATTATCAGGGACATAAAATCCAATTTCCGCCAGGATGTCAGGTATTAATAATACACCGTTCAGGAGTTTATGAGCAAAAAGCAGTAATGCTATATCCTCCTCGAACTAAGGCTGCAGATACCCAGCATTCCCGAGATAAACGCTGTTGGAAACAGCCATGGGTAAAAACCAAACTCTCTCATGTAGAGAAACCGTAAAAATTTCTTTTGAATTTTTCTCGACCATTAGTACATAGGCGGTGTCCTCTGGCCCCCCATACCTGAGATCCACTCTCGAGAATGCTACGCACTAAGCTAAAGTAAAGCAGCCTTATCACTGCAAGATTTGTCAACTCCCTTGAATTGTGAAGGACAAAACCCAACATTTTTGTGGCTGATTTGCAGATCTTTTCGATGTGATTATGAAACGTTAAACGAGCGTCAAATACTGTTCCCAAGTCCTTACAAGTAGCCGTATGCTTCAGAGACGTATCTTTCATTTTGTAGTTGAAATATACGGTCTTGTGTGACCTCGTGAAGCACATGACGGAACATTTTCTGAAGTTAAAACTGAGTTTATTAGCAATACTCCAGTCAATAATTGTATTAATATCTTCCTGAAGATGTCTACAGTCTTCCAATGATCTTATTCGAATAAATAATTTTATGTCATCAGCAAAAAGTAAAAAACGAGCGTATTTAATATTATTTCTAATGTTATTTATAAAGATTAAAAATAATAAGGGTCCCAAATTGGATCCTTGTGGCACACCAGAGTTTGTAGGATACGCGTCGGAGTTGTATGAACCGTAAGATACGAATTGTTCTCTTCCGTTCAAATAGTTACAAAAAAGTTTCATTAAATTTACAGATAATCCAATTTCCTCAAGTCTACTTAGGAGAACTAGGTGATCAACCTTATCGAAAGCTTTCGCAAAATCGTGGTATGATGTGTCAACTTGCTCGTTATTATCTAGTGCTCTAGATACGTAATCTGTAAATATCATCAAATTTGTAGTGGTTGATCGGCCACGTCTAAATCCGTGTTGCTGTTCGATCAAAAACGGTTCGACTTTGGCGTATAAATATTTATGCAAAATTATTTCCAGTAATTTTGCAGGTGCGGAAAGTATTGCTACAGGCCTGTAGTTATTAGCGTGACACTTGTCGCCATCTTTGTGTAAAGGTGTGACTTTTGACAGTTTCCATAGTTTAGGAAAAATTCCATTTTTAATCGTGGTATTATATATATGCAACAGTGGTTTAGACAATGGTTCGGAACATCCCTTGATAACAAAGGGTGGAATTAAGTCAGGACCAAACGATGTTTTTGGTTTCAGTGTTTTAACTGCTAAACAGAAATCCGCGGTATCGATGTTATCAATCGAAATGTTTTGCGCAAATGTTGATCCAGCCATCCCTAACATGATTTACTAACCAAACAGGGCACTTAGATTTTTCAGTGTCAATTTAAGCTTTAATTAAGGAAAATAAGATTATAATATGAAACTTTACAGTAAAACGTACCTGCGATACAATTTTTTAAAAAATGTGTTGGGTTTTATAATGCGTACGATTCAATTTGGTGTACAAAAATAACACTGAACTTTTATAGTGCGATTTTGTGATATTTCACCTCAAGAGCGCTTCATACTAAATTACCTAACCCAATATAACAAGGAGTAAATAAAATAATGTATAATATGTATACAAAGTAAAACTATCTAAAATCATCATAATAACATAAATCATGAGTGAAAAGGTTCAGATATGCGTATAAAAGTGCATTGAATAAAAATATATACATCTTTTACTATCTTAAAATTGTAGTCTTATTAAACCGAGTGTTATCGTGAAGCTTAAATAATAACATGTATATTTTGGCGTTATGGACCAAACTACAAAGTATTTACGACGTTAAAAATATTTTGTATTACCCAATCTGCTTTATTTGGACATTCTCTATAATTACTGGAAAACACGATCGAGCAGCACACTCCGATATATCTTTATCGTTAAGAATCTGTTTAACATGAAAATTATTTTAAGATTGATTTATTTCTAATTTCATGTGTTTATAAAATACTACTAGACATTATAAATATAAACTTATGTCAGATGTCATAAAAATCGTTATGCCGGTAAGGTTTTATTACAAAAAATAATATCTTCTCATATATATGTTTGTCTATTTTCCAGTACCAATACATCAGATGTGAAATAAGGCACAATATTTTCAAACATGGCACCAGGCCTGCATCCCCGTGCAAGGGACCACTTGTATCCAATTAGTTCTGAAGGGATGTGAAACACACGAGCTTTATAGTATTGGAAAGTTTAAAATGTGAACGGGCTAGATGAAGGGTTTATGCAATAAACGTATTATAGCATACAGGTAAAAAATAAATAAGTGGTTAAAAGTGATAAGGTTTTTTAATCATAAAAACATATCACAATAAAAACGTTGAAGAATAAATTAATTCACAATTGTTTGAAAAAAGAATCAAGATCCAAACTGAAAGAGCTTACGGAATTTAGTCTATGCTGTGCTTTTGAATGTCAATACATTTTATTTTCCTAATATATAAGACAAACATCCAGGCGTGATTAATAGAGAAACCAAAGATTTCTTAAAACGTATTAAGGGCTGTAGAACTCAGAAAGCGTATGGCTGGCTGATAACCGGGAAAAGATTGGAAAAGGCACTTAAAGGTTCACAATTTTTTTTCCGATTTATCTGATGCAAGATATACATATATATTAAAAGTGCTTACATGCACCTATTCAAAGATAAAAATCCCCAGCGTAGAACTTGCAATAATGATAATGGGCATAGTAAAATCACGAATAGCCTTGACGAAAAAATGTAATTTTCGAAAGATATTTCACACACCAGTTAGCGTTATTGTACAACATTTACTTTCAACATGGCGTAGTTAATGCTTGGCATGCAATTATTTTGTTTACATGCGAAGTGTAACTCTCCCTATATAAATTTCATTTGAATAAATAAGTCGGGGTTGCGGAATTGAGTAGAGGGTGGGCGGCCAGGAGAAGAGAGCCAAGTAGGGGCGAGAAAGGAAATAAAGATGAAGAAGAGGGAAAGAATGAACGAAGTAAGAAAAGAAAAATGTTAAATAATGGGCGTTAAAAGCTGGAAGAGAGATTATTTACCCAAATGACGAGATTGAGAGATAGCGAACATAACATTTTTGCGAAAACTTTTAGAAATTCTATTGAAATTTTTTGAAATGTTCACTCGGCTGTTTTCGCTCTAATCGCGTTTGAAATATTGCCTTACAATTTTGTAAGAATTTTGATGGAAAGATGGCTTTTGTCGTCACAAAAAGATAACCATGAAATTGTTTACGGTATTCTATTTCTCTATTCAATTCCAGCCAGATTCTTCAAATTTTCCGGATAAAAATGTTAAATATTATCAACGTCCTATTTGCTCGGAGGCAAAACACGTGCTTTGATTTTATTAATAAATTGATCGTCTATAAAAGATTACGTCTTAGATGTCTTTTTTTTTTTTAATTGAGCAAACTTTCTAAAAGTAATTACAATTTTGTTTTCATGTTGGGTACCGATTTTTAGAGGTTTAAATGCATGCATTTGAATACATGTAACAATATCAACAACAAAAAATCTGCTCGCCTAATATCTGAATTTCACATACTATTTGCTTTCAAATATCAATTAATGCAAAAATGTTTTGAAAAAAAAATAAAAGCCGAGTAATATTCAGTGTGGAGATATCCTTGGATGGTGAACTATTAATTATAAAATATGCATACTGAAAGATTGTATTCATATTTGAGTGGTAAGGTTTTTGTATATTCAGCGCGGAATGTCGGTAGACGGAGATAGCGCCAACTTTTGGTTCAGTAATTGAAACATGGAACAACTTTGACCGATACTTTTTCAATTAAGTCGTGGTATCTCTCCGATACAAGTTGTTTGATTTCGTTCAAACTAATTTAAATTGAAGTAATGATTGTTCAACGCCACTTTTAACTGGGAATACTTCTGCAGTTACCAAATATATTTAATTTCTACCCGGAATCATTTAGTTTAAAGTATTCTAAAACATTATTTAAATTAGAAATTAACTAACGGCATTATATTAACATTAAAGTAGAACTTTTTTCTTTCTAATTGAAATAAGAACTCTAATTATTTAGAAATACATTAGTGATAATAAGGGTACGAAACTGCCATAGCATATTTGATGTCGAACTGAAAAAAAAAAAAGAAATGAATGATAAATATCTCAGATAAACATATCATAGTGTTGGTGCTTACTCTGACTCTAAGAGGTTGCGATAAATGGTCTATGATTTTAATTTTAAATTTTAAAGCTCATTAAAAAAAGCCATAAATGCTCCTTCCACATGTCTGTTCACATGCTTCACTTTGAGTCGGGAGTTTTTGGGTTCTATTCCAGCCTCACTCCAAATGAGATCATCATTTCGAAACAATTAGGGCGCTACCAGCCAACTACACGAAATGGATTATCAGAAAAAAATGACGGTAAGTCTTTGTACAAAGTCTCGCACTTAACAAAATAGCTCACTATTTTTAAAGGTGAATTGTCTATGTCATTAAAAGATCCGAAATATGTTTCTGTTAACGCGCAACACTATGACCTACTTGTATCAATTATAGGTTCTGAACAAAACTTTTCAAGCCATGGTCTTGAAATTTTTGGTACGAGTCTAATTGATTTTTGTCATTCTTTACGACTCTACCAAAACCTTGCTGAGAATTTGACTTGAATGTCATTTCAAATGTGTATTTTTGTCATTGCTTCATAATGTACGTGATATTATTTCTGTGTTGCTTTTTTTCCCATTTCGTGTTATGTTACGGCCTCCATAGTCGAGTGGTAAGACGCTCGACTACGAATCCAAAGGTCGCGGGCTCAAACCCAGCGTGCGCCAATAACTTTTATCGAATAATTGTGTGTCGTAACATATTTGATTCATATAAAATAATAAAAAATATATTTGCAGCACGTTCCAGAGTGGTATATACATTCAGTATCGCCCCGGTGAAAAACCACTATCCAGAATCGAAACTTTGCTAGAAACGGCTTTTGACCATGTTTAGTGACCAGATCTGAATAGCCAGGTACTTCCCAACCTTTCTCTTCTTCATCTCCTTCCCCTCTCCATTACCTCCAGCCTCACAACATACCCCAATTGGAAATGCCATAGTCTCACTAGCTCTAGACGGTTGGGAGCAGTTGGGACTCTTGTGCGGTATTCACTATAAAAAAATAAATAAAAATAAAACTTTTCAAGCCATGGTCTTGAAATTTATGATACCAGTCCAGATGATTTTTCTAATTCCTTACGATTCTACCAAAACCTTGCTTCAACTTTGACTTGAATGTTCTTTAAAATGTGTATTTTTTCATATTTTTTGTCATTGGTTCATAATGTACTTGCTATTATTCATCTGCTGCTATTTTATTCCTATTTATTTTTGTTATAATATAAATAAATAAAACATTGTGAAAAATAACAGGATTAACACTAAAGTTAATTTTACACTGGAATAAAACTTTATTTATTTAAAGTATATAATACAATGACATCGAGCGTTCTCGTATAATGCTTATATTATTCCAGCAAGTTAACGTTGATTGTTTATGTATGACTAAACACATAACAAACTCGCACCGTTGTTTAACTTGTTCGGGAAATCGAAAGCGACACACATCATAATTTAAGGTCAAAGTAAATACGGTTTTCCTGTATGGAAGCATTCCACTGAAATATTCAGCCAGTCACGTCTCGTAACTCAGAACTGAGTCACCGTAATTCGATGGAGAATTTTTCACAAAAAAAGTCTTCCTACCGTGAATATACAATAATAAATAATATTATACGTACTAGGGCGGCATTCCATCATGCTTTCCAACAGCCAACTTCGTTAGCCGAAATAGAGGAAGGTTTTAAGTCAGGGATATTCCGGTGAAAAACAATTTTCAAAGAAAATCCAGGCTTGCATGCCAACACGGCGTTCAAGATTTCACTAACTAGCAGTTTATAGCGGGCTTTATGCCCCGAAAAAGGAAAAAAAGCTCGCGAAGCAGAAACGTGCTTGTGTCACTTGTAAGTACAAGATAGAGGAAAAGAAAAACCGATCATTTGGCAGGATTTAATGGTTAAATAGTTTTCTTTGCAATCGGTACGAAATCACGGCGACGGCATTAGTTTTGTTAATGCGATTGTATCACATTTTTTTTTTAAAATTATCTTTGTAATCCAGAACAACAAACTTTACATGTTTTGAATGTGATTCTGTGAGTACTATTATTTATTTAAGAGCTCGAGTTTGTGAACTTACTGATGATGTGGAATAAATGAAATGAGCCGCTTCTGTCAGCAATAAAACAAAAATCAAAGTCACAGATGTGTAGATTTGATAGACTCAATATGTCCATTCCGAACATTAATAGTATGTATGCCATTGATTTACTTAAAATTGTACCAGTCTGAAGATACCCGTCATAAGGTAAAACCGGTCAGGTCTTAAATAAAAAATAGTGGAATAAAGTTAAAAATATGGTATTATTAAAATCATTTAAATAAAAAGCGAGCCCTGACCTATTTTTGCAGTGAGAGGAATATTTTACATTTGTACTCGTACATTATATTAAATATAAATATTATATACGCTTTTAATTTTTATAAAAGTCCCAAAATTAAAATGGTGATAACTAAAATCATATAAATAAGTCATTTGTGTCCTAACCACAGTTAGATAATGATTTTTATCGCCAAAATAACTGGTACAGTAAACAAAAAAATAAAACTTTCACAATTTAAGATTAAAATTATTAAATTTGATTGTACGAGTATATAAATTATTTAAAAAAAAAAATAGAAAATATCTTTTTACTGTACCTGAATACTTAACTTTTTTAAACTTAAATACAGCAGTAGGTGTAAATAAAATACATTGAACATTTTTTATGTAATCCTCATAATTTCTAATTTTAATGATTAACCGCCTGATTAAGAAAATATCATAAATTTTATAGTGAATTGTGTTAAACGATATCATAATTAAAAAAGCTCTGCAAATTTTAGGATGGCACAGTTCATCAATAGAACAAGTTTTCTGTCAGGAAAAGACATACTTTTTGTATTACAATTAACAAAATATGAAATAGTTCATTTGACAATATGTTTTAATGATCATTAAAATACGCATTCAAATATGTTTTCTAAGATGCTGTTTGTGCTTTTAACGTGATATAAAGGATACCTCTCCGTTTATATATTCACTAAAGTTTACCTTTATTTTTATGTTAATAATAATATTTTATACATTGGTGTTAGTAGGCAATAAACATAAAAAATATCAGAGTGAAATAAATAAATCAATGGAAATTTTATCGCTGACATATAAGGGAAAATCTACCAAAGATAGTACCCTGATACATATGTACCGATTGTAATAGCAAGGTATTTTAGCAAAGATCCATGTAAATATATCTGCTATAAAAAAAACGCTTAGCAACTGTTGACAAGTAATTAAAAAAATAGCCAACTGTTAAAAATAAAGCCATCAACACTAATCATTACATTTACACACACACACCCACACACACACAGATTCATTCGACTCTCGGATGGTAAAAAAAAACCACCTGAAGGTATATAAGTAATTAATTGTAAAGCCGCTCATTATAGCAATAAAACAAAATACTAATTCACAGATGTTCAATATTACATTGTCCCAATAAGCGTCCGTTCAGGACATAAAAATATATTTAATATACCATAGGTTCACCTTAAATTGTACCAGTCTGAAGATGCCCATTGTAATTTGAAACCAATCTGGTCTTAGTAAAAAAGTGGAGTAAAATAAAAAGATGTTCAAACATTATGAGGGTTTGAGTACCGGTACTTCTGCGAGACCTAAGTAATTTGATATATGAATTTTATTGTTTTATAAAAGTAAGGCAAGATACTATCTAACGAAGTTTCTTCGAAAAATAATTTTCTTGGGAAAGCGTCTGGGAGCATTGCATGCCAGTGGGGTGTTTGTGCTACAACTGGTTACCAACCAGCGTTATAAGCTGGCCAGAACGATATAAGGGAAACTCGTGCTGAAATTTACATGATTCACCTTAAGTTGAATTTAACACTTATTATTTGTTGCTGAAATTTTCAGTGGTTGAATCACACATTTCGACGATTAATATTCATAATAACAATAATAATTGGTTGATTTATATAGCGCCGTTTTCGTAAATATCACCTCAAGAGCGCTTTACAACATTATTAACATAATATTTAAATTAAGACCTACAATTAACCTTTACCTTATACTTATAATTAGTGACTAACAACTAACATATCTTTATTAGCAAATATATGTAATGGTTATTGCCCGTGCTGTCGAACCTAGGGTAGAAAAAAAAGGAATAAGCAATAGTAAACTAAGTATAGCACTTGGACTGAGTGATCCAAACTCTAGTGAAGCAAATTGAGGTTATTGTGGGTATGATAATTTAAAAAGGTCAGTATTTAGCTTGGCTCTGAACTAGGTTGAACTGTCGATCTTTAGGAAATGTTGATCTTTCGCAAATGATTCACTATTTTTTAGATATATTTTTAATGAAAATAAAATAATAATTTTGCATGAGACCGCAGATTTTATTCTAACTTTTATGTCCGACTTTTTTTTCTTTCTTTATCTTTTTTATCTCCTTCCCTCTGTTCCTTTGTTATAATTTAAATTTCATTCTTTTGTTCTCTAACTGTTCGCTTATTTTATTTTATTTTGTGTTCTCCCTCTGTATGTACGAGTATGTATGACCACACACTATGGATTTTTTGTTTAGTTTTATGTTGTACCCTGATGATGCTTAGGCTAAGCGAAACCAGTCAGTCACAAAAGTTAAAATAAAATCTATTGTGTTGTACAAATTTATTATTTCATTTTTATTAAATATGTCAAACCACAGAGTGATATCTTTTTACGAAAGTATGTTTTTGTTTCGTTAACATTTTCCTTTGTATTTGGGCGTATGACATTTTTACGGTAAACAATTAATTTCCTTAGCAAGGAGTAAGGTATTTGAGATGTTTGTCGGGTTTAGGATTTTAAACTAGATGAATCAAGAATATGTTTATGTATTTTTTAACACCGCATAAGAGTCCCAACTGTCTGGAGCCAGTACGACTATGGCATCTCCAATTGGGGGGTATGCTGTGAGGTTGAAGGTTATGAAGAGAGCAAGGAGATAGCGAATTGGGAGGTTCGGAAGTATTTTGCCAACTAAATCTGATCACTAAACACGGCTTATGTCATTTCAAGGAACTTTTCGATTCTGAATGGTGATCTTTCATCAGGGCAATAGTATGAGTATCTACCTCTCTAGAACGTGCCGCAAATATACAAATTTAAAAAAATATTAATTAAATGTGTAATGACACATTAATAAAACAAAAGTTATATGCGCACGCTGGGTTTCAACCCGCAACCTCTGGAGTCGTAGTCAAGCATCTTACCACTCGACCATGGAGGCCGTCAGAATAAGAAAAGGCTATCTTCTTTCCAAAATTGGAACCGATAAATATGTTAAAAATTGTCTAACTAATTAGAATCTTTCCAAATCTAGACAAGCGATAAACTAATTAGCTATAATATAAAATAATTTGTAATTGTATATTTGAAATGGCTGAATAAAAAAAACTTAAATTTTTCTTAGTAAATCAAGTTACATCCCGTATTTTTTCATGGATAACAGCAAGTATCAATAAAGTTTACAGGAGTTTGGTTACATTTTCACGTAAAGCTTTAATTTTGCTAGTAAAACTCTAAGATAATGTAATCTTTTCGAATACGATGTTACTAATTTGACACTGCTCACTTTTCTTTCAAAGATTTGTGGGATATAAGGTTCTAATTGCAAATATAAATTAAAGCTCTCTTCTTTGGCTAAGGGTTTTAGAACTTTAATACAATTTCTTCAAACTATCTATCAAAAACGTCCAACCAGAATTACAGCGTTCTTGTTTACTCTCAAAGCATTCGAGTACTGTGTGATACTGTTGATACGGTATGTGTTTTGTTAATTATGTTAGAGAATGCCATATAATACGAGGGAGTATACATACTATCCATTTTTATTCTCTTCGTTATTTTTATGTGGAATTATAGATTTTTACACCCTGCAAGCCCGTCGGAAGATGTTTTTGGGTAAACATATTTATAAGTCTATTTCATGAGGTATTTATAACCCATATATACTAAAAGAGATCAACTTGTTTGCCTCAAGCAAGTACACTCGTGCGAGGTATCATGTGACGTTTTACACACCGAAATTTAGAACTTCCACATACAAAAACACGCCAATATATAAAGCGATGGAACTATTCAATGAAGCTGCATCTACCTTAGATATATTAGGTTCACAAATATAGAGTTTTGTCACTTTCCCTTAATGTACGTACAAGAGTGAGCGTTCAGTACATAACGATCTACTTACTACTAAATATATAATTTTTTTAACACACATTTTTCCACAATTCAACGATTCAACAACTCAACGATTATCTCATAACATGTGTATAAGAATGAGCCTCTGTTATATCTTATCTTTTTATTTTTCATTGCTAACATGATTTGAGTTATTATGTCGTAAATAATGCGTCACACTGCTTCAGTTTGTACTCATATAACTACTTCGGATATATACTACCTTGCCTGTATGTGAGGTGTACATAAATGTTTAGTTTATTTTTTTACACTATGCATGTATCAACAATATTTCTATATCATACATCTCCTAATTTATTCGGTGAAGAACTGTTTTGTCTATTAAATATTTTTTAAACAAATAAATAACTTAACAATAAATAAAATCCTAACAATATTCTCAGTTATTAGTACGCGATGGCCAACCAAATGTTAGCCCTTTTAAAAGGCTTTTATTTTCCTGGTTAATTATATTAGTTTTTAAACCTTCCAATAAATCTTCCACAAACCTAACTATTTACAAGCAGGTACGTTTGAAGAATAAAAACCTTTAGTTATTTATGTAGTACCTAATTAATAATTAATTTACCAGTTATCACTCGATCTCAAAACACGTTGTAAAACTGCCTTCGCGGTACAGTGGCTATAGTTTGATTCTCATTATCGATTACAGTTTAACGATGTCCTGTATTATTTTCAATTTAAATTCCTGGCATTTTGTAATTTAACTTTTTTTAGAAACCTTGTACTATTTTTTCCCTTTTCTTATTAAGAAATGTATGGACGTGCTAATGTGTAATACTTCAGGAGAGATTTTCTTCACATGGTCTATTTTTAAAGTGCATTAAGCATAAGGAAAGCGGTTGTTTTGACACTTGGATTATTGGAAGAAAAACAGATGTTGAGAAGGGAAAAGCCATAGGGAAAAATAGTTTACAGAAAGTTTTTGACATTAGTTGGAGATTTGGGTAAGGTAAAATGATTCAGTATGTGTTATTTGAGAAATATTCAGAGTTGAATTATATTTATTTTTATAGTATGTTGTGAGGTTCAAGGTTGTAAAGAGGGGCAGGGGATGGGGAAGAGGAAGGTTGAGAAGGATTATCCTGGTTATTCAAATCTGGTCACCAAACACGGCTAAAGCTATTTCGAGCAACGTTTTAATTTTGAATGCTGGTTTTTTACCAGGGCGATACCACGAGTATCTCCACTCTGGAACGTGCCCCAAATATATTATATATTATTTTATATGAGTCAAATGCGTTATGACACACATTAATTAGATAAAATTTATTTGCGCATGCCGGGCTTGAACCCGCGACCTCTGGAATCGTAGTCGAGCGTCTTACCACTCGACCACGCAGGCCATCAAATGTTCCGAATATTTAATAATATTAAGAAAAACAAATTTCATCAATAGAATCTCTCTGGAAATCTACTGGAAACCTTTAACTGTTGTAAATTATCAGTGGAAATTCATCGCTGCTTACGCTTTCAATGATATGAAACAGTTCATGTGCATAATTACACGCCAAAATTTTCCACAATTCACATCACGCATATGCAGAAACGCACGTTGGTTTCGCACAAAGAACCAACGGTTCAACATCCACAGCGAATTCGTAACAAAAAAGCTGGTATTATCAGCAAATTGTATGTTGTAACGATCCAACAATCGTCCCATTATCATAAATGATTGTTCTCTGTCTATTATGCGTATCTTTAAATGAAATCAGTTTTGCGAGTGGCTGTGTTTGAAAGTAGTAGTTGGTGGCAGTTGCGCGGTGTGGGCTGTTTGCACGTGGCTAAACTGACTAAATAATGTACGCAGGTAATGCCACACTTACCATAGGCCCCATTGTACGTATTCCTGTAGGCACTTACACCAATTGGCACTGCTGATCACGGTGCTCACGGAATACATAACTGTACCGATTGTGAAAAGTTCCATTACAAACGTTGATACAAAACGATCTTTGTGTAGATTTTAACAATCAACTTTACACGTAAAATAGTGTTCATCCATGTTTTCTTTGAATACTACCTCTCGAACCTGGATTCTTCCGTAGTTTTAATGTAGTATTCAGCATTTGACCATGAACATTGGTTTTGTTTTTAGATAATTATTTTTATTTTCCAGCAATAAATACATAATAATAAAAATAATTGGCTGATTTACAGCATAACTAACTAAGACTTAATATTAACTTATGTCTAATACTTATAACTAGTGACTTACAACTAGCAAATTTACATAAACAAATATATGTAATGGTGGATGTCCGTGCTGTCGGACCTAGGGTAGAAAAAAATGAAGTAAGTAAAAGTAAATTATATACATAAACTATGTATAGCATTTGGACTGAGTGATCAAAACTCTAGTGAAGCAAATTGACGTTATTGTGGGTATGCTAATTTAAAAAGGTGAGCGTTTGGTTTTGCTCTGAACTCAGTTGAGCTGTCTATCTTTCGCAAATGTGAAGGGAGGTTATTCCAAGCTGTGGGGCCTGCTACGGCAAAATCTCGGTCTCCAAAATTTGTGTTGGGATTGCGTTTAGGTATTGTGAATCTACGTATAGCCGTTGAAGATGATAATATATTAATTAGTGTATATTTATGTTATGTATTTTACCAACAGAACTGGGAGGTTAGTTCAAAACCAAATCTGCCATATTACATGAGTTTTAATAATAAAATATAATGAAAAATGATTCAAAGTAACAAAAAAATAATAAAATATACTGCATTTCAGTGAATAGGGAGAGTAAGTGATCTCCGAATCATCTGCATCCATCACTCATTGAGAGTAGAGCTGAGCCGCTTAGATGCAACCACGACAATGACGATTTTTTCGTAATAATTCATTGATTCATTAATTATCAATTCGTTGGTTTAGTTCCGTGTCCTGCCCCAGAAACTGGCTAGTCGGTGGCGAAGTAAGACAAGGAATGAATGCACCCTTCCTTCGGTGAACATTGTAGAGACACTGCGAAACCTTGTGAGGTGCAAAAGTTGACTGTAAGCATTGTTGTGGCAAGCCTTACACTATAACAACTTAGTGTGTTGGATATTACACTAGCGAGATTGAGATATATAATAGAGTGACTGCTCTTGCGGCCTCTTCAGTGGTTAAACATTTTAACGAAATAATAAAATTATTATTATTACTACTCTTCTATACCCTGCATACATATAATTTTGTTTTTTCGGCGGGTTCGAAGGTCGTGACAGTAGCTTATTGGTTTAAAGCAGTCGCCCGATTAGCAGAAAACAAAATTTCATATCCGAAGATTTTCTAATGCGAGTAATTTGATGGCTAATTTCAATAAATTCAATAATTTCAAACGGAAATTAGGGCGAGAAAGAGGCGATTATTTGTATGATGAAATTGAACAAATATTTGTAAAAAATCTTTGTTGGAAAAGCGTAGGAAAGACTTTGAAATGATTTGCATTTTCATAATTATTAAATGCATTATTGACTCCCCCTCTTTGTTGCGACTCATCCAGTTCAACATTCCTTACCATTCCTCAATTATCACTCTATTAATTATGGGTATATTTTTTCACTGTCCTGATGTTGAGACTTGTTAACTCAAGCCATGGTCTTGATTTTTCTTTCTACCAGCCTAAACGATTTTCGTCATTATTTAAGGTAATAATCTTCGAAAAATAAAATTTATTATGCCTGACATCATTGACTCTACCAAAACCTTTTCAGACTTTGACTTGAATGTTATATCAAATGTATATCTTTTTATTGCTTCATTAAAATATAATGTACTCGTATGTGCAGTTCTTTCTCTGTTACTCTTTTTTCCCATTTCATGTTTTGTATTTTTTGTAATTGGACTTTAGTCCGGTAGTTTGTTGATAAATAAGCATTCTCTGTTTTAACTTATCTGTCTGATCAGTATCGATCTCACCCATTAATATAATCGGTAGAATATAAAAAAGGATCTCTCTATATAGAACTCTCAACCTGCATTGCAACACTGCCTTTGAAACTGTGGCAAATGTTTTGTTTGGCGGCAGAAATAAATCATGTGGACAATTGTATCGAATTTATTGTCCTTATATACGGACAATAGAAACAATACACGAACTTGGCTTGCTTTTATCTATGCTTTGGTCGGACCACTCAAGAATCTGAAAAGGCCACTCAAACGGGTGGGTTTTATTGGTTATTCTTGGGTATTAATCTACTTATGTCAACATACCTATCGGCAAGTAGTATTTTGTCTGAAGTGGGGGAGAGAGGGGGTCTGAACAAATACAATTGGGACCAGAATAATCTTATCGACTATTCAATGCTTTTTGGTACATACTTATGTTTTATTTATAGTTCGTTAATAAAATTCACATCTTTTTTATTTCATTGTAACTAGTTTCTAATTTTTTTTAAATTTGTTAAATATGTATTTATGAATCTTCATACATTTGATAAAAAATCTCAATACGTGTTCTTAACTTTTAAAAAAGAATTCTAGTTTTGTCTCTGTTCACGACATCTTCAGGGAACTCAAAAAATTACACATTTCCAAATAAAAAATGTACCTACATATATGTTGTAAGTGATTTTGAGGGGCAGGAGATGGGGAAGAGGAAGGTTGGGAAGTACCTGGCTATTCAGATCTGGTCATCAAACACGGCTAAAGCCATTTCAAGCAACGTTCCAATTCTGAATGGTGGTCTTTCACCAGGGTGATACTTGGAGTATCTACCACTGTGTGACAGAACAAATACTAATTCAACCAAACATTGATCATTATCAATTTTTGATAATTCCAGATCATTCTGCAAGCACCCGCCGCCTCGTCCGAGTGTTTGAGCAACAACAAAGTCAATACGAGACAAGAAATATCCATGTAACAATACTAATAATAATAATAATAATGATAATGACAGTATTCTTGGCGTTTGGAGCTTGGTGTTGTTGGGCGCTCGAGCGGGCCCGGGCGAGCTGACCCCCAGCCCGGGCTCGTGGCCCGTGACGGACATTGTTTCATGAGGCCCTTTGTTAATTCGACCTCACCCATCTATCTGATACTGGATAGGGTATGCACTGCCTGCCTTTGCCTCCGCCTTTGCCTTAACCCTTTACAAACAAAAATAAATTCATTGTGTTGTGTTTTTATTTACACGTCGACTTCTTGAAAACTTGTTTGCCTCAGCACTAGCTTTCATTCAGTGAGCCCTACCGTCATAAAGTAATGTTTGTACAATTTGTATTGCGCCGTAATTATGAAAAATCATCTTAAGGGCGCTTTATAAATCTAAAGCCTTAGGCTCTTTCTTATTCGTAACTACAAATCGTCGCTGAAAAGGCAAAAGGATTTAAGCGACACTGGTAAAAAATTAGTTAAATATGCAGTTTTGATTTAAAAAAAATCTTCATCGATTGCTCTGACTCTCGTTTGATTCTAAAGACGTTTGTGGCCCTTCAGCTATCCAAAGTTTATTTACCATTTGGGAGAAGGCTTGACTTCGTGTTTTATCCAAATCCTTACCTACACAACCATTGCACTATATTGCTGTTTTAAATAAAATGGTAACGACTCGAAACAATTGACACTCTGAGGTTTTTTATGTAAAAAAATGTGGTAGCTCGTTCGTTTCGCGTTGGTTTGTTGTTTTATTTTCTAAAAATATAAAATAAATGTGGTGTTTGGTGAAATAGAGAGATCAATTATGTGTGCTATTTTTGTGATTTGTTTCGTTAATACAACTGTGTAAGAAGAATCAAAAACTTCAACCTCATCGATGAGTGAATGATTTTCCATAATTAGACACTAACATCAAATATTATCGTTTATCATTTACAGTCCACTTTTTTTCTAAATTCACCTGAAGCTGGAAACATATTTGGTGTTTCATTACAACTTTGGATCCAACAGTGGACATCATATTGGCAAAATTAAAGTTGGTATTAATTTTGTTCGATTTTAGGGCATGATAGAAAATTTCAAGGACAAAGCATTCATTTTCCGTTCTCAAAATCAACTTTATCACAAAACTTTGGCATTTACAAACATTTAACTTTGAAAAAATACAGTTTGCTACGTTGTCGTCTTTTCTATGTTTTGTTGAGTTAGATAAAAACACAGATGATTGAATAAATAGGACAATTTCATTGCTCCACTTCAAATTTACTGTTTGTCGTAAATAATTATAATCGAGAGAGATATTATCTAATACTTCAACTACTTGATAAATGTTCACTTTCCTCAGAGAACTGTGATCATTTATTACCAATAGGTGAATTATAATTTTTGATTTTTTTGCTTTACCTGTGTTATATAGGGAAGATTTATTTTTAAAAAATGTAGTTTTATGACCAGAAGTAAAACATATTCCTAAGAGACAAACCTTCAATTTGTCTAACATAATTTAATTGTAATTAACATATTTATTGCCATGGCTAGTTAGGGGGTTAATTCGATGATAATTCACCGGTAAGTATCGGTCCGATTGTTGATTGCCAGGGTGAATCAAATGAATGGGAATCAAGATTGGGAATCTGATCATGCTAACCATCTAATTGTTTCCTTTTCAGCCAACATGTCAAGAAGGCATTGCGTTCCTAGAAAGCTAATAAGTACGAGTAGTGGAGCTTGGCATTCAACTCACACACCGATACGAGACTCTGTATATAATTTATCTGTACGAAGAAAATACACGAAGCTATAGAGTAAGTGCCTAGCACAGAACGATGAAAGGATAGATATGAAGTGAGGTGAATTCCCGTCTCCATTCCATGGATGATGTCAAACCAGCTAGTGCCAAGTTAGGTTCACTAAGGCTACCAGTATTTATTTGTTTTAGGTACTTTATTAATAATTGAAATAATATCAATAATCCTCAACGTAAATATGAAACTTAAAAATTTAACGGTCGCGAACGAGACTCGAAAAAAAAAGAAAAAAAATAGCAGCCAAATTGGAAGCCAAATTGAAATAAATTAAATTAATGATTTTAAAAAAAAGAATGAGATCGATTAAAGATGTCGGTTTCTTAGAAGGTCTCGGTGACTGAATTAACAAAAACGTTACTCCCGGATAGAGCAGAGGTTTCGAGTTCGAGTCTCGGTCGCGACCGTTATATTTATTAGTTCCATATTTACGTTGCAGATTTATTAATATTATTTCAATTATCAATTTGAAAGTAATAAGCATGAAAGCTTCAAAGTTATTTCCAATTTAATATATTACATTTTAATTTCACAGCGTGCATGGGCAAATAATATTTATTTAATCAATATGTTCTAATAATACATTTAATTCATATAAAATAATGTATAATATATTTGCGGCACGTCCCAGAGTGGTAGATACTCAAAGTACCGCCTTCGTGAAAGAACACAATTTAGAATCGAAACATTGCTTAAAATGCCTCAAGCCGTGTTTGGTGGCCAGATTTGAATAGCCAGATACTTCCCAACCTTCCTCTTCTCCATCTCCTTTCCCTCTCCACTACCTTTAACCTTACAACACACTCCAGTTGGGGATGCCATAGTCTCACTGGCTCTAGATGGTTGGAAGCAGTCAGAACTCATTTGCAGTATTCACTATAAAAAAATTATAAAAAATGTTTAAATACTACGTTCTTCTCCGGTTTAAAGGTTTTTACATTCATCCCCAATTTTATTGTACATGATTTTCAGTGTTCTAAGCTCTGGTTGTTTTTCTAGATGGCCAACATTGATATAGTTATACAGTTCAAATGACAACTGATGTTTCTTCATTAAATTGTTGAACGAAAAATTGTAAAATATTAAAATAAAATACTTTACAAAATATATTTCACATTTTGTAAGCAAGTTGAACCTTGTAGCGTGGTTGAAATTTTACTTAATTCATGGGTTTAATTAGTGAGTCACGTAAGAGTATGTGCCATAGGTTCTTTGATTTTTTGTTGTTTTATAAAATGGAAAATTTTATTTCAGTACAAGCATTCCTCTATATTATCGAAAGCACATTTCGACCAATACTCTCAGGTGTTACTAACTTTGTCTTTTTCTCACTTATTTCCTCACACTTACCTGCTTGTCTGGGGATACATTCAATTCTGTGGTAACAATCCATAGAGGGAGATAGAGTTATCCGATTTGAAATCTAAAATACCACAGGTACCTAATTATATTTGGATACCTACATACGAATTTATTTACGATCTAATCTGCTCAAATCCAATTACCATGGCGTAATTTATTGTTTTCTCTATTTGGTGTTTAATTTATGACTGCAATTGGAAAAAAAATCTCTGAATAGAGTTCAACAACAGTATTCTGCACAAGTAACACTCTGCAGGTAAAAGACATAAATTATTTCCTTATCGAAATAATTACTTATTTCAAGAATTTGAACATTTCGACTTTTGAACCCTTTCATAATGTAAGTGAGATTAATAAGATTAAGAAATGGACGCTTTGATGGCTTGGGCATTAAGAGTGAATGAACAAAAAAAGAAGTGTGAAAAAAATATATGACGTGAAAGTGAATGGATGAAGTCGGGGACATCTAAGGAAGACATGACACGATCAAGTTAATCACAAACTTGAATCAGGTCATGTTAAGAGTCAGTACAATAGAAGAGTATGTCTGATACGAAGCATCAATACAAAAAATAAAACAAAGAGTATAATAATAATAATAATAATAATAACAGTGAATTTATGTAGCGCAGTTTTGTGATATTTCACCTCAAGTGCGCTTCATACTAAATTAATTATGCTAATAAGACTAACTTACAAGAAGAAAATAATATATACAAATTAAAATCATGATTGTTATCATAAATCACGAAAGAAAATGGTTCAGATATGGGTATAGCAGTACATGTGTACATCGACAGATTAGCCAAGGTAGAGTTGTGTGGCGGTTCATCATCTCTGCCTACCCGTACGAGAAAACGGAGCAATGGTTAGTTGCGAGCTGAAATTTTTTTATGAATGTTTTTCTTAATCGTTAATTATTTTGAAAAAAAGTAAAAGCCCGTAACCATGAGCTTGGAAATAATTTTAATATAAAAAAACTAATTAATAAAACAAATTTTAGAAGTAAAATTATATTTTAATCGGAGACATGTTGAAAAATTACTTTCCTAAAGTGCGAATTAAAATCACCATTTATTTCCAAAATGTGTTTTTGTTATTATTGATATAACGACAGATATCAAATCAAATGAGAGCACAATTTGAAAAATAACAAAAAACATAAATATTGATTATTTTCATATGCCAGCTAAAAACACTAGGAAGACCATTAATTTCCAAAGGAATAATTTATTGAAAGTGAGAAAAGGTTTCAAATAGTCTCGAAACCATTTTTATATCGAAATCGTTACTGCCCATATCCAAGCAAACATTTTTAAAAAATCTTTAAAATATCGACATTTGTTTGGAAATAGGTAAAACATTATATAATTTTTTTTTATAAGAAGCAGTCACTTTGTGGATTGACATGATATAAATTAAAAAAACTTTATTTTAAACTAAGAATTTACTATTTTCTAACGCAAACCAGTTTCGTTTAGAGCAAGCTTCGGCAGAGCACATAAAATATTTGTACTCTTTTTTTATTTATTTTTTATTTTTTAACTTTTTGATTCTTAGATTTTTTTTCATTACCTACCTCACTAGGTCATTAGAGCCTGTTCTGAGGTAGGTGACAGTGAGCGCAAGTAGAATAATATAAAATATGTTGATATTTGTTACACAAATGTTAGATGATACAACAGACACTGACCGTAAAACTCTCTTGATACATTCATTATTCCATATAAGATACATTGACAGTAGGTAAAGTTGCAAGGCACTAAATCCTGCAATTAATGACAGTGGGTACGATACAAATACACGTATATTTTACATCGTGACAAACCTACAATTATTGATAGTGAATACATCACCTAAAGAAAAAATAAAATAATGCTAATTTTAAAGTAGTATATAATAAAAGTGGAGTCAAAAGAATTATTATAGAAATATGATGCAATATTTATATAATATCGTGTTATTATGTAAGAGAAATGTAACTTTTAAGGGTCGGGCATTTTATAAAGCTGCTCTAGTTTGTCATGGAATGAGTTTAATTTAATTTAATTAGTTATTATATGTGCCCTGACGAAGCTTGATCTAAGCAAAACCGGTTAGCGTTAAAACATAATAAATTCGTGATTTGATACAAAGATTTGACTAAATGTAAGCAGTAGAGTCAATGTATATAGATCATAGAGGTTATAAAAAGTTGTTTTTGCTCCCAAGAAATAAAGAAAGGTCTTATTTTTTTTGTTCTTGTTTAAAAAAAAAGTATAATGTCCTCTCTTATTGGAGATCCGATTACTCCTAAGCTTGAAGTAAAAGTATATGGAGAGAGAGCCAATTCTTTTTACCCAACCTAAAATACAAATTTGGTAAAAATCCCTTTCTCCGGGTTTTTACGTCGTACATCATGAGAAAGAAAGAGATAACAAAATTTCCCAAATTATTACACCGCTTTAAAGTATTGTCTTTGTGTCTCGCGTCTCCGTTGACTCCGCCCACATGTTTCGATACGCGAAATAAATGAACATAACTCAACGGTTTATTAGGTTACATGCTATATTTTTGTTTAAAACAATACTGTAAAAAAGTGGTTATACGAATAAACAAAACCATTACGTCGACATGTGCTATGAATGGATGTATAAATACCCTATCCCTAGTCCTAGCCACGCCCAGATCTAGCTGAGCCCGGCAAACCTCATCAAAACTGTCTACAGCAGCTCTCTCTCTTGTATATTATTGCTCTGAGCTTCGAAACCTTCCCCTTCCCAATTTTTTTCCCTCCCCGCTTCTTTTTTTACCTTCTTGATAATCTCTATATTAAGAATATCATTGTCCGGGCATTTCTGCCCTCAAATTTATTATAACAATTTTGAATAACTTGGAAAGGCTAAGGGTTGCCAATGACTGATTTGAACGATGATCGGTTATGACTGTGATGGGATGCACGTTTCAACAGGCAGCGCGAGTAGAGGTCGAACACTCGGACGAAGGCTGCGTTGCGGTTTTCCTCAACTGTTTTATGGTTTCCGTTTAATTTTGCGCGTTCGGTGATCAATCGAATTGGTCTTGTTCTTGAAAAAAACCATTCATTTTGTGGAATCGAAAGGTCACCAAAAACATGGTGATTCGGGTAGATTCGATAAGTATCGCGACGGATGTGGTAGCAAAACTATAAAATTATGAAAAACATTTTGAAGGTAATTGAAGCAATTCAAGAATAAATGTTTATTTCTTGCTGTTATTCAATTGGTCAAATAATCAAACACCTTATTTTAAGGAATACGTAGAAGTAGTATGAAATTGTTAGAATTACCTACCTTCATTAATATGAAAAGGTATCCTAAGACAAGAGCTAATAAACTAACTAACTTACCAAAAACGTTTTATTATCATAGAGTCCTAACTGCTCCAAACCGCATAGAGCCAATGGGGCTATGGCATCACCAACTGAGGTTTATTGTGAGGTTAAAGGTAGTGGTGAAGTGAAGGAGATGCGGAAGTGGAAGGTTTAAAAGTGCCTGGCTTTTCAGCGCTGGTCACCAAACACGACCAAAGCCATTTAAAGCAGCATTTTGATTCGGAATGGTGGTCTTTCACCAGGGCGATACTAAGAGTATATTTCATATTAATCAAAGTGAAGTAACACACATTAATTGGTTTTGTTTGTTTTTGTACTTTTTACTAAGAGGTATATAAAAAAAAACACGAATCGAGTAAAAGAATAAATACATTTTACAATAGTAGCACTAAGTACAAAAGGCTACTATACACGTATATAAAATATAAGTAGATATAAATTGAAATCTTGGTATGAATAAAAATTATAGGTTTTTTTTACATATTCAACACAAATCCTTAAAATAGTGCCAATACTTGAGGCTTCTTTTAGGGCTTTTGGAAGGATTTTAAAGAGTTTTTGGCCTTCATAAAACACGCTGTTTTACATACACGCAAGTTTAGTTTTGGGAAGCCTAAAATTAGAAAAAACCCTACCAAATTAAAATCGAAATAACCAGAACAAAACCTGGTCAATTCTGCATGAACTAGGGTCATACCCTTGGGAATAAACTTATGAACATGATCATTGTAAAAATAATTGTGATGACATCAAAGAGATTTTCACACCATAAAAATAATAGTTTGGCACAAAGATGATATTTAAACAATATCAGTGATATTTTTACGGGGTCACATCATTTGAAAAAAATTCAATACCAAATAATTGGTTCACTCCTCTCGCCTCCCCCTAAAGTGCGGCGTGTGCATGAAAGGCGCGATCGCCAAAAAACGAATAAAATATCCCTTCACGCTCCGATGGCTGGTAATGTCCACAATTAGGGGTCCATGAATTGGAAAAATAATCACCCGAAGGAACAATGGGCGGTGTTTGCGCTTGCGCACGACACTGCAGGAGCTGAACCCTGAACATCTGGATTGGGCTCGGAGGATGCAGACAATTTGGCTTCATTATCCATCATCATTATTGCGATGTGTCCAACTGGGGTGCAGAATGTGAACGCAATGCGAGTGCAATCAGTCGGTTCTAAGTATAATGGTATTTTTCCTTAAATCCTCTCATTACGAATGTTATTTCTCAGTTGATTAGCCTCTGGAATGCCGGATTCCCGCAAGGTAAAACTTCCGTCGTACCTTGCTGAGTGTTATTTCGTAATAACTCACTTGTGTTTTTTTCAGATTATGTAGAGTGGTAGATACTCCAAGTATCTCCCTGGTGAAAGACTACCATTTAGAATTGAAACATTACTTGAAATGGCCAGGTACTTCCCAACCTTCCCTTCCTCATTTCTTTCCCCTCCCCTCTACCTTCAACCTCACAACATACCCCTATTAGGGATGCCATAGTCTCACTGGCTCTCGACGGTTGAGATCAGTTGATACTCTTGTGCAGTATTCACGTAAAAAAAAATGTGTTCAAGAATTTTGAGATATGTGAAGTTTTTTTCGTCGTTTTATCGTATTTTCGTGTGACTGAATAAATTTCCTTTCAAATAAATAAAATAAAATTGCATCACGTTTTCCTGTAAATACAAAGAGTAATGTTAATTTTAAATTCTTTTTTCAAGCCCTGCTTACTAGAGGTCAAAGAAAACTGCTGAAATCTCGTAATTATGCCAAAGAATTAAACCAATATTTTGTATTTTGCGAATTTCGTTAAAGGAAAAAAAAAAAATTTATCGCTGGGAACGCGTTTTATATAATACATTAGACGTACCTTAAGAATTGAGATTTGTACAATGCAGCGTACAAGTGACTTTTTACAATAACGGCGCTATACAAATAATCCTAATATATGTTTTGTTTGTACTTTCGTAAAAGCAATAACTTTGTGGCTCAACATATTTAATGAAAACGAAATAAAAACTTTGTAAACGATTTTTATTATTTTTTTGTTTTCTTACCATACTCTTTTTTTTATTATTTGATGTTTTGTTTTCCCTGTGTATGTATGAGTATCTTTACCACATACTATCTATTTTTGTTAAGTTTAATTTTGTACTCTGATGATGCATAGAATAAGCGAAACCTATCGGTCATAAAAAAATCTGTACACTAATACAAAGTTATATATTTATATTAGTATTATTATTCTTAAAGTTTCATGATTTTTACTAGTTTTATTATTTTTATTATTTCAATAATATCAATAATAAAAAATTGATATACTTTTTTTATATATTAAATCTAGACTTTATAAGAAGTCAAAAGATCCTTGATCGCTCAATTAGCAGAGACGTAACTCCCGGATATATAAGAGGTTCCGAGCTCGAGTCTTGGTCGCGACCTAATTTTTTTTATTTTCTATGTCTTTTTCAATTTCATATTTCGTTGAAAATTATTGATATTATTTCAATAAATAATTTTAACATATAAGAAGATGATTTCTATTTTTAAAAGCTTTTTCAATTCTTAGCTAATTTCCCTTTATTACATCCCATAAAGAACTTTTTTTAATCAACCCATGACACACCAACCAATCATAGTCAAACAACAGTTCACGCAAGCCTGTTCCCTTTTCACACCCCCGGTGTATTCATACAGAATCGCGTTTTAATTGTCAGAATATTAAACAAATCAAAGTTTCTGTAAAATACACTATAATTTAAATACGTAAGTCTGAATAATTCAGGAATCAAAATGATCAGCTTTAACACATGGCTTCTCTGAATTAAGATATTACGTCAACTGAAGGTAGTCAAACGTTTAGACGAGCCAGTGGAATTTTTTCCACCACGTTCAAATCAATTTGTCAAAGTTTATAATGTTTATAATCGACTAAACGTTTTATGGTACCATTTCAGCATCATCATTATATTGACTATGGACGGCGGATGGTAAAATCATTTTAGACCCCTATTTCATTATTCTCCGTGGCAAAATATGTGTTCTGGCGAAAGGGAAAACGCTTGAACGAAGGAATATTTATTGATTAAGATTCACGTCAAGTCCAAGCCCATCGAAAACGTTACATCAGTTTGGAAGGAGTTCACAAAAACCCATTATCGGTTGCATTTTTATGAAAACTTGTAAGAAATAACTCCGACCATGACAATTCATGGTTTTCGTTGGCCGAGTTCCGATTTCGATTGGATTTCGACGGGTTGATTACTTTTTCATTTAGTAAAAGGGAACACGGAGCTTTTGTCAAGTAACTTTTATATTACTTTCTCGTTTTTTTTGATACCGAACAAGAGTACCAACTGCTCCCAGCCGTCTGAAACCAGTGAGACCATGGCATATCTAATTGGGGAATGTTGTGATGCTGAAGTTAATAGGGAGGGGAATAATATGAGGAAGAGGAAGGTTGGGAAGTACCTAGATACTCAGATCAAGTCCCCAAACACGTTTAAAGCCATTTAAAGAATGTTCGATTCTGAATGGTGGTCTTTCTCCAGGGCGATACTAAAAGTATCTACCACTCTGGAATGTGCCGCAAATTTACCATATATTAAATAATATGAATTGAATAAAATGCATTAGCGCACGCCGGGTTCGAACCTGCGACCTCAAGTCAAGTGTCTTACTTAGTACTTAAACTCTTGAAGAATTCAGACCGTATTTAGTATTTATCATTTTGCTATTTGGCTACAGTTCCTTATGCCTAAAGATACAGCTTTTATCTCTATGTCTTCAACCCAACTGAGTGTGTGGTAAATATATTAATACAATTTTATTCATAATTTTTTATGGTCTTACAACATTCTATTTGTTACGGAAGTGCCTTATAAAGAAGCCTCTTTTATAGTTGGCCAGTTCCAGGTATCCCACTTATAAAAATCTTGTTATTTCTTCAGACACAAATTAACAAAAAAATACGCAATTAAAACATAATTTACATCACTTTAACACACAAAAAGCTTAATATAAGATTTGTAGAAAAAAAAAAACAAAATATTTAATCTTATTTAATGCCTTTGTGAAATTCTATCACCTAATCACAATTATTGACAGCGTAATATTGCCATTGTCAGATCTCTCCGTTTGAAATTCGATCAAAGCGTCAATGACTAAAATGTTTGACTTCAATGTTTAATTTAAACAAGCGTAGGTTTTTTATAGATAGGTCGTCACCATAGCAAGTAGCAAACAGCAAACAGCAAATATCGAACATCGCTGGAAAGTAGCTATTAAGTACTAAGCTCGCAATACTTTTCCAAGTCCTCCGTAACATCAAAGTGGCATTCTCCACCTGATGCTAAGTTCCCTTCGCGGAACTCAAATTATTTGTCTGCCTTCACAAAAGATTTCAAATATCACGAAAAAAATAAGTAACAAGGAAACGTAACTAGATGAGTGTTTTTAACGTAGAATGAATCTTTTTGTAAAATTGAGTGAGTCTCCATTACTTTCTGTTTTATACGACTCGGTTTTCAGAATTTCTCTGTTGACGTTTTTTGTCGGATGCTCTTTTCGCTTATTTGTTTTCCACTTCAGGTACCTGAGAACAGGATCCTTGATAGCAAATTATTTCCATTTTTTTTTACGTAAAGTCATACATTTATTTCAGGAATTTGTATTACAATTTCCACGATTTTCTCAAGAGCCTTTACTCTCAGAGAAGAATCAGCGTTGGAATGAGTCTATTTTAAATGAAGTAAAATTTAATAAAATGTTGAAGGTATTCACTTTGTGATTTACGTTATTTTAATAATACCATTTTTTGTTTTAATTACTTTATTTGTGACTGTTGACTAGTTTAGGTACTCACCGTTATCATCAGAACCCGAAAATATCTTTAAAAAATAATAATAATTTGTAAAATTCATTGATTTCCTAACTTATCTTGAATTGTTGCTTGAAATGGCTTTACACGTGTTTGGTGACTAGATCTGCATATCTAGGTACTACTCAACCTTCTTCTTTCTCATCTCCTTCCCCTTGCTATTAACTTCAGTATCATAACATTCCCAGATTGGATATGCCATAGTCTCACTGGTTTCAGACGATTGGGAGCAGTTGTGAAGGTATTAACTATATATTTTTTAATAAAAAAACACAATTATTTTTAATTAATAAAATGGAATTGAAAATAGATTAAAATACTGAAATATCTATATATGTTTTAATTGCGCGGAAATAAACTGTGCGCCTTAAGTTACGCTTTCCAAAAATAGTTTATTTTCATTGTAAATACTTGAATTACCAAAATCCGAATCTTCAAATATTCTAAAGCTTATGTTATTTTAAAAGTTGAACGAAGTATTCTTAAAATTTTAATAAAATTTTGGATGAAAAAAGTCGCTATTGCGTGACGACTTTTTATTGTCCAGGCCACCAAAATAACTCTGGAAAACCAAATATTTTTTGACATTATTTGACTTCATTTCTATTATATTTATTTAATTTTCTAATATTTTTATTTTTTTAAGAAAAAGCTCACGTCCAACTGATTATTAAGACTTCTTTAAATGACATGTTTGGTGGATCACGTTTTATATGAATTATTTATCACTTAGATTATATTCAGCGCGCCGGGAAAATATTATTTCTCAATAACAACAATTATCTCTTTTATGTAGGTACTGATTGCCATATTTAGTAAGCAAATCTCAAAATTATAAAGACTTCATTTTGAAATTCAAATTTCCTATCCATCATGAATTATGAATTATTTATTTATAAGAAATCATCAACAGGTTTGTACGCTCAGGTAAGTAAGTTTTATTGTGCTTAATTTATTTGACCTTTATCGTTATTCTTTCAGCTGGAAACTACCTGGATGGAATACTAATGTACCAATATTGTATTTAAATTTAGGTACGTGAATGTTCAACCGCAAGGATTTAACTTGAATAATTATTCGTTTTCCGGAAACACAGGTATTATTTAATTAATCATAATTATTATTGAACGGAATTAATGAAGGCCTTCGTGGTCGAGTGGTAAGACGCTTGACTACGAATCCAGAGGATGCGGATTCAAACCCGGCGTGCGCAAACAAATTTTATTCAACCAATAAGTGTCATAACACATTTAACTCATTGAAAATAATATTAAGTACATTTGCAACACGTTCCAGAGTGGTAGATACTCTAAATGCCGCCCTGGTGAAAGACTACCTTTGCTAATTTTTGCTTGAAATGGTTTTAGCCGTGTTTGGTGATATATTTGAATAGCCAGGTACTTTCCGAAACTCCTCTTCCCCATCTTCTTCCCTTTTCTACTACAACTCACCTCACAAAATACCCCAATTGAGGATGCCATAGCCTCACTGGCTCTAGACGGTTGGGAGCAGTTGGGACTCTTGTGCGGTATTAACTAAAAATACAATAAATTACGGTGCATTTAACGAGTTGTTTTGGTCAGAGGCACATATTAAGGTAATAATTTGAAGTCATTAATTACACGTGTCGTGTTATCGAGTGATTTTAGGGTTGCCAGAAAAAAAACATTCAAATCCTACCGATGCCCATTTTTCGTTTGATGTGCTACAAATAAATATTCCCGTCTATAGTCATATTCTCAATTTGTTGTATGTTTATAAAACAGTTGACTTCGTAGTTTTAAAATTGGAATTTGATAAAGATTTGAGTGTTTTTTTTTTCTAAAATGCTCAACCCATAGATTTGCAATGAAGTTACTTATCATAGATTTCTAAAGCAGAAATCAGTTTGATTGTTTGTTGAACATTCTTTCAAACAAGCTATCAACGAGACCTCATACTAAAATTGTTGATTCTTGTAAGAATACAGTTATTTTTATTACTAGTTCCGTACGCCACTATTCTGGATAAAAAACATTTTACATCGCTTGTAAAAAATATATTATTTTTTCATTGCTGTGTCTCCATATGAGCATGGTGAAATAAATATTAATGTGTTCGAAAATAGCTGTAATTTTTCATACCATGTTCGGTTGTATATTTTACGTTTTGAATTAAGATTTGGAATTTTACAATAAAACTCAAATAGCGCCTACTATCTGCTCTGAGGTAAACCCTTTAACAACAAGAGTAGAAAAGTTTTAATATAAAAAAAAAAAAAATGTTTCAAGATTTTATTAATTACTTGCAAAAAATGTTTTATTTATATTTTGTAAGGCTGATTGATATAAGCTTAGTGAATAAAAAAATAGAAAAGGACACTCAGATGGTTTGAAGATGTCGAGCGGATGAACGGAGAAAAGATCACAATCAGGAGTAGTGACACGAAAGAAAATAGTAAAAAAAGTCGAGGGCTCCTTGGGAAGATATGGCAGGACCAATCGAATGAAATACATACTTGAGTTAGATTTTTCAAGATTCAAACAAACAGAAGAGTGTGTATGAAATGATGTATGAATGTGAATTAAACAAGGAGCGTGTGCCAAGACATAGTTTTGTGGTAGTTCATTATCTTTGCGGAGAAACGACGTTATGATTAGTTAATTATGTCGGAAAGTGTTGAAGGTGTTACTATTTCGACTGCTTTTTTTGGAAAGACAGTTTGAATATATTACATGATCGATTTAATGTCATTCCATAATTCATCGAATAAATATATTATTAACACGTTTAATTTACGGGAAACGAATATATAAATTTATTTATTTTTTAAGTAGATGTTTCTGAAGAGATACACCAGTAGAAGTGTTTTTTTAGTATATACGTGGGCCCAAAGAAATTTAATTTTTTCTCACTTCTGGTAAATTTTATCAAATATTTACAAATATCATTTTTTTTTCTTGAACAGATTATAATTTTCATTAGCCTGTCTGAGGCTTAGGTGTCAAAACATCTTATTGAAATAAATCATGTAAGTTTTTTAAAAATCGGTATAGGTCAAACTTCTTGTGATTATCTCATTTTGTTGAATGGTAGGTAGCATTAAATATTTTATTTAATTTTTACTAAGTGATTTATACGGTATCTACCACAGAACTTTCAAAGATTCCAGTATTATTATTACCTACAGTAAGTAATGAATTTATTTCTCAGAAATCATTTCGAAAGTTATCTACAACGGATATGGCAAGTTCAAATGTGAAAATTCTCCGGAACACTTGATTGACATTTAACTGCCAGTTTTACGTCACGTAACTTCAAGCAATTTACGTTGTTATCACGTAGGTTATCTAATATTTAACCGACTACCATCACGCCATTTCCCAACAAAGTTGGACTGAGAGAATTAAACGATACGTATCTGTTGCTTCTTCCATGTTTGTTCTGTCATACATACTCTTCCTTTACTCTGTTTCTTGACATGGACCGACTCAGGCATTTGGCTAGGATTGTAGCTTTTCTTCCTGGAACATTCGCAACATCTTAAGCCATCCACTACACTTGCACGGTTTAAATATATTGTTCTACTGACCTGACAATTATTTCCACCCATACATTCTACGAGATACATTCTCGTACATGCATCATTTTACTGTCTCTTTTTTCTGGTTAGCTTATTTTTGAATTTATTACGTGTTTCGTAAATGATAAGCTAATATAATATTTGAAATTCTTAACTTCAAAACAGAAATCAGTTCATTTAAATAAGCAAGAAACTTTCAAGCTATGATCTTTAGTATTATAAAATCTACACAGTTTTTTTCTTCTTTAATTTCTGGTTCAACTCGTGTACTTTCAGATAGCCACGTTATTTTCTATCATATTATTGTGACAATTCTACTTCAACCTCACAATATTACACTCATAGGCGACGAATTCAACATCTGGGAAACAAATACTTCGATGTTGTTGATATATTTAGTACGTCAATATCACAATAAACGCTAGCCGAAGTACAGTTTTTTTATCTAGTAGAGCTAAATTAATTGTAGAAACTATTTAACTCTGGGTGTACCTGTTATCCAATACTATATTTTTCTTTCTTATACTTTATTTTTGCACTGTTTATGAGTAACTTTTCAAATAGAAAAAAAAACTAAATTCTTATCTAATCCAATAATAACTTAAAATTTCGTACAACGATCTGGTATTCAATAGCGATCGGTCATTTATGTAAATACGTATACTGGCGAGTAAGGACCTACTCGTAGGTAATCAATAATCATGATAAGGTTCTTATTAGAAATGTAAAACAAAACCAATATGGTTCCTCAAACACATTTTTTCTTTGGACCAAAAAAATAAATCTTTTGAAATAATTCTTTTAAATCAGTGATGAAAAATAACCACACGAATATTTGAAAAAAAAAAGGACATTAGTGTTTTCAAACCTTCCCGTCTAGCGTGTTACCGTCTGACATTGCAAGAAAAAAGACACGTGAAGTTGGCCCGCGGTATATGGACAAAACTAGTATCAAGCTGCCATCTATGGCAGCGGGCCCTAACCTTGAATATGTCAATGGTAAATAATTATGCCCCGGATGGATAGGACGGCTATGTGTTGTGTCGCTCGCTCGTAACACAGGTGTGCTGACGTCATAACTCGGCGAGGGATCATTACTTGTTGGGATTTATAATATTAAAAATACAAAACTGCATACGGCAAACTCGAACCATGTATGATTGCACGATCCTTAAATCAGAAAAGTCAAGGTGTACATGCTATTGTCTGGACAGTTATGTGATCCAGAGACTGTTATTATTCAAGCATCGATTGGTTTTATTTTTGGTATACCTGTATTTAAATTGTAAGTGTTTATAGAGTGGAAGTGAAAAAACAGAAGCATAACAGTGTGGTAATTACAATTTAAGTAAGGCCAGTTGGGGTAAATTCGTCACTGAGGCAAATACGTTAATTCAAACTTCTAAATTAAATATTTAAAAACAAAACAAACTGTGGGTGGAAAATGAAACTTCTCATATTGTAGTATTTACGGATTTAGTATGAAAATCTGGTGTAAATTCGTCACTGAGGCAAATGTGTCCATTCAATCTTTTAAAAATCCATCCATCCTATGGAAAATGGAATTTCCTATAGTTTAGAATTTGCAGTTTAAGTTAGATCTGCTGGTATAATTTTTTAGAGAGGTAAGTACATCAATTCAAGCTCTTTCCTTCAATTGTTAAAACCTCCATACAGTGAATGGAAAATTGAATTTCTCACATTTTTTTAAAAGATTATATGAAAGAGTTTGAATTAACGTGATTGCACTATTGTAAGTAGGGAATCAGAGGCATTATAGTGTAATATTTACAGTTTTAGTAAGATCAGTTGGTGTAATTTTTTTGTGGGGCAGATAAGTCAATTCAAGCTCTTTTATTTAATCGTTAAAACTTCCACACAGTGTATGGAAGATGGAATTTCTCTCAATTTTTCAAAAGATTATGTGAATGAGTTGATGAACATGATTGCATTATTGTAAGTAGGGAAACAAATGCATGACAGTGTAGTGTTTACAGCTTTAGTAAGGGCAGTTAGGAATAATTTGTCAAAATGGCAAATTTGTCAATTCAAGCTCCTCTATATCCGTATAGTTATAGTGTAAAAAAGTCCATTTGGTGTACGGAAGATAGAATTAATTACTATTTATTTCAAATAACAACACCCGGCTTATGAAAAATCTCACGATATTTGCCTTCACCCTACTCTTTTCATACATTGTAACTATTATAAAAAGCTAAGCAGTTGTTTGTGCAATGATGGAGACAGAAGCTGACAGAGGATTTAACCCGCTACATTCAACTTTTTGCAATTATTGATTAGAAAATTATTATTTAAAAAAATGCCAAGGGTCTTTCATTTAATCAAATACCTGTAAATGAAGCAATTGCCTCGATGACGTATTTACCCCAACTGACCTTGTTTGTTTTTTACTCTGGGTAAAAGTACCAAGTTTTGGGACAGTTCAGTGTTTTCTTAAATATATTGAGAATTTATCAAAAGTTTTACCGTTTAATAATAATTATATTCTGACCTTAAGAATTTCTCAAATATCTATATAGATGAGTCAAAAAGATCATATATAAACTCGTTTTATAGAATTTGACTCACGATTACAATTTCAGACGCAATTTATTATTGTGTGGAGTGGAGTGCTTATACCAACCCTGATGTATGGCAGTGAGGCATGGAACTGGCAGAGGAAGGATCAAAGTAGACTGAATGCTGTGAAAATGAGATTCCTGTGACGTATGTGCGGTAAAACCATGTATGACCGTATTAAAAACGTAGATATCCGGAAAGAATGCAAGGCTGATGTGAGCGTATTATATAATAATTTTAAAATTTTAATATTGTTCTGATGATGGAAGGGTACTTCCAAAGCCGGTAGACATAATATTGAATAATTAAGTAGTTATAAACAGAGTTTATCTTTTTTTTTTATAATCTTAAATAACGTCGTGATTTGTAAAATATCACTTTAAAACGCTACAAACTAACTTAATACCATAGTTGTATTACTTAAATTATATTTACTTCAGAATAGTGCAATGGCAAAAATAATGCATACTAGGTAGCTAATCATCGATTCATATTAATGAGTTTTTGAAGAAATTAATTTTAATTTTTGTTCTAAGTCATCATGTCACTATAAAAATTCTTTATTATTAAGTCCACGGATATTATTTTCATTTTCATGATCGACCAGTTCCGCTTAGCCTAAGCATCACCAGGGTACAAAATTAAACAAAATAAAAAATACAAAGTGTGCGGTTGTATATATTATGCATGCAGAGGGAGAATAAAATATAAAATAAGAAAAATAAAAACAGAACAATGATAAAACAATAGATCAACATTTAAATTATAAAAAAGGAACAGAGATAAAGAGACAGCTAATATGAATTGAAAGAGACACAAACATGTTTTCGATAAAAAATCATATCTTCAACAAAAGTACCGGTATTCTTATTCTTCAGACAAATTATCATGGCAACAGATTAAATAATTTAATAGCACTAGAAATAAAGGAAATGAACCAAATTGAAAGTCATATTCTTAATAATGAAGTAAATTTGTCCAGTAGTCCAATATTAGGTATATTTGCTGTAAATTCATAAAATTTATCATAATTCTTTTATCACCTTCTCAGTTGACGTTTTTTTTCTCTTTTAATTAATATCATCTGTCTCTTTCTCTCTGTTCTTTTGTTATAATCTAAATTTTATTATTTTTTTCTCAATGTTCTGTTTTTTTTATTTTATTTAGTGTTCTCCCTCTGTGTGTATGTATAACCGCACACATTGTTTTTAGTTTAATTTTGTACCCTGATTATGCTTAGGCTAAGCGAAACCGGTCGGTCACAATAATTAAATTAATACTTGTGGTCTTACACAAAATTATTTTTTCATTTCTTTAAATATGTCAAACCACAAAGTGATTACTTTCCACGAAAATATAAATTATTTCCCTATTTGAAGTGATCATATTTTAACCATATAATAAAAAGACAATGTATTTTTCAAAAGCTCCCATCATAACGCAAACGCTTTTTAATGTGCTTTATATTTCTATATTGTATCTGGTTCCATATTTCTGCATTATGTTAAACAAACATCATATTCTGTTATAATTCATATCATAAGGTCTGTCTCTTTTCAATATGGATAAATTGTATTTTCAGCCAATCTCGGTAATGGAATGATACGAATCAATCATATTTACGAAATGTCGAGAAAAATAATATTATGATATTTAATTTAACCGTACTACAAGATTGATTACGACATTTCTGCGGGACTTTTTTACGAACGGGAAATGATTAAATAACTACCAAAGATATGTTACATCAGAAATATTATTTTGAAATATTTTTTTATTTAGAGGTACTCGTATATCATTGATATAGTAGTTTGCAAAGTCCTCAACTGGTATGTTCTTAGTATGACAAAAGTGTGAGTCAAGTATAGAAATAAATCTGCGGTTCCAGAAGGAAGACGTCCGGCTTGTTGACTATGAGAAAACCCGATGTAAATAACAGCAGAAGAATGAGTTATGGAAGCGTTAGGCCACCTGCCTTATTTTCTGCTGTCATGGTAACTTAACTAACACTAGCGTTGTGACCGCTCCGTTTAAACTACTACTTTAAATCTTGATTTTAAAATATCACAAGCAACAATATTTTAACCTCAGAGCAATAATATACCAGGAGGAAGCGCTAGTGTATTCAGTATTGATGATTTTTTTCTGACTGGGGCGATGAGCACTTTTTCACAGTATTGTTATAAAAAAAAGTGTAGGATATAACCTTAAAAACCGTTGATTTATGTCACATAGCAAAACGCAGTCGGATACGCGGGAGACAGAGAACATGCTTTTATACTGAAAAGTGGTGTTATATTATGTGCGAACTTGTCTTTTCTCTCTCTGTCTCACGGTTTCAGACGTAAAAACGTGTGATTTATTATAAATTGGTATAGGTTGGGTAAAAATATTTAGATCCCTCTCCATATATATTCTTGCTCTGAGATTTAAACAAATCTTCGTGATACCCAATGTAAGCCGATTATAACGATTTTATAGATTCATCATGTAACCGTTGCAACTGATTTTCCGAAAACATCGTTTGAAATACACGACAAAACATATTATGGGGCGCCTATCGGTTCATACAACTGGTAGCACTCCTTCATTATTAACTCGACTCAGAGAACCAGACTGATTAAAAAAAAAATACACCTTTAATAATCACTGGCAGGATTTTTACAATCACTTAACGTTTCTTGATGTTAATGCTCCAAGCTTTTTCACGCTATAGCATCATATAGAGTCATACATCTCGAGGCAGACGCAATTAAACGTTCTTCAAAATCATAAAGCATTGAAGTAATGAGTGACTGCATTACTTACGTAGTTAAATGTGCGCATACTTCATTGTTGTTACATACAGAATGCTAGACATGTACACACCTTCATCATTGAATTACTCAGATATAAACGTAAGTTATAAAATAAACCCCTAGCAATTCATCTCTCCAACACTGCCACCGTAAATACGTGTTCTATGTAATATGCGTAATATATTCATGGCTGGGAACCCCTGTTTTGATCAAATAACGAAAAACGACAAACGTCTCAATGGGCTGGTACTCGATATTAATAAGTTTTGTTTAGAAGTGTTTTTCAGAACTTACATGGCGCCATAAGATCAAATATCGTTATCCCGCAACTACACTGTCATAAGTCAGATGGCCTCCATGGTCGAGTGGTAAGATGCTCGACTACGAATCTAAAGGTCACTTCAAACCCGGCATCCGCAAATAACTTTTACTCAATTAATATGTGTCATAACACATTTTTTTATATAAAATAAAGTATGGTATATTTGCGGCACGTTCTAGAGTGGTAGATACACTGAGTATCGCCCTGGTGAAAGACCAACATTCAGAATCGAAACGTTGCTTGAAATGGCTTTAGCCGTGTTTGGCGACCAGATCTGAAAAGCCAGGTCCTGCCCAACCTTCTTCTTTCCCATTTTCTTCTCTTCCTCACTATCTTCAGCCTTACAACAAACTCGTCAGAAAACTTTGATCTGCTGGATAAGAATCATGACTGGAGGTTAGTTCAGTCATATGTACTACTGTTGATGAGATGTCTAAATACATCCTGTAAGCACTCAGGCCATATATCCATTAAGCTGTTTAATTTCAGCTATATCTGTTCATATCAGAGCCTTCTTCCTATCAAGGCAGCACATCGGCACTATAGTTTCTTCTCCCTCTTCACATCTCCTACAACTATTAGTACTTTCCATTCCCAACAGCTGAATTCGTTTCCTGATTTATTTATGTACTATTTATTTATGGACTTTTGTCCAATTACAAAAAAATACATAACATGAAATGGAAAAAAAGAGCAATAGAGAAAGAACAGCACAAACATAATATTGAATAAAGCAATGACAAAAATAAGATAAAAATAAACATAAGAAAGAATATTCGAATCAAAGCCGGGGTCAAGTCAAAGTTTTGGTGGAGTCGTAAACAATGACAAAAATCATTTAGACTAGTACCAAAAATTTCAAGACCATGGCTTCAGTCAACAAGTTTGAACATTCTGGACAGTGGAGAATGATACCCATAATTAGAAGAGTGATGATTGAAAAACAGCAATTTATTGTTTCTGTTACACATGGGATCAGTCGTCATATTTTAAATAATAACGTAAGTAGAAAGTAAAATCGTCGTAAAGAACATTTAAACCAACTTTTATTACTTTATCCACTTATTTCTTATACCATCCTCTCAACAAAAAAGTCTACAATCGTTCGAAATACCTCCTTGCAAAAACTATGTCTTTTACGAGAAGTGACCAATTCAACGCACATTTACGAAGGTAGATTACTTTGGCACGTTAGAATGCTACGCGAATAAAAAACCGACTACCTTTATTCTACACATTAACCGCGACGATGGACTCCGTAAAGCTGTCCGAAACGTTTGTCCATAGCAGCAGGAAGCGCAAGGTGAATTCTTCTCTAGTTTCAGAGAAGTGTTATTTAATTGCGCCTTATTTCTCGCAAGGTGGTTTATAAGACCAAGGGCAGGTGTAAATCGTACATCATTCTCTAGTCGGATAGACGCATAGGTTACATTTTCCTTCCTCCATCGACTATTCGTCTCGTTATGGACAGTCGAAGGAATGTACCAGAACAGGTACTTCATCAACGCTTAATGATAATAATTCACCTGGTCTAATCAGTGGCGGACAACCCCCGACCGGTGGGCCTATTTGCTACGGCCCACTTCGTTAAATAAAATATCAAAAAATATCCTCGACAAACTTTGGTCAATATTCAATGTTTCGAATGAGCTACATAAAAAAATATATCATCGCCGGAAAGGCAAACGGCTGAAACGCAATTTTGATAGGTTACACCAGAGCACTGTAAAGTTATATTTGTTTTACAATAAAATACAGTCAGTACTGAAGTACGTGGTTGGATTAAAAAAAAACTCAGGTAACTCAATGCTCTCACTGAGTTACTTAAAGCGCCAAAAAGTTTAAAAAAAGTCATAAAACTTGTGTCGCTTGAGTAAAGCCTTCTCCCAAATCAAAAATATATTTTAGATTATTATTACGTATAGTAACAAAAATAAAGATTGTATTTTAGTTATTTACAACGGTGCGAACGTGTTTCAAACAATCTTCATAAATATGGCTACATAATCTAACCAAGCGTAGGATTTACTAAACCAGGTAACTCAATTCTCTCACTGAGTTACCTGAAGCGACAAAAATCTAAAAAAGTCACAAACTTGTGTCGCGTAAGTCAAGACTTCTCACAAATGGTAAATGTATATTTTGAAGGGCCACAAAAGTCTTCGTAAGCGAACGAGAGTCAGAGCAGAAAAAAACACCGGTGAAACTGCATGTTTAAGTCGTTTTCGACTAGTGTCGCTTAAGCCTTTTTACCTTTTCAGTGACGATATGCTTTTTTTAGATTTGTAACATATTTAAGAATAATTAAAACAATATCATTTGTTGTTTGAAATACGTAGAAAATTTCACTTTCTCCGTGCGTGATATGATTGGGTTAAGTTTTAAGTGTGGCGCGCCCCAATTTAAAAATGTCTCTCTATCAAAACTTTTATAAGTTCCGTTGGCCGATTGTGGACAAGTTTAAATCACGTGGCCTGAAACGTTGGCTTGTTATTTGTGTGCAATACGTTTTTATAATGCCTCCAGGTATGTCCATAACCTTACAGGTTATGTGGAAGTTCATATCGGCAATAAAAGTAACCTTTGAATATTTCTTCCCACAATAGTATTAAGTTTCCATGCCTTCTTATTAAGACTTATTAGCCTAAGTTTAATAAATGATTACGTTAAATGGATTCCACTTCACAAATGAGATTACTTATAATACAATTAGAAACAATACCTTATTAGGATATGAACCAAATTAAAAACAAATAGATAACAACAATATATTTGAGATTTTAAGATTAAATACTTTTTACAGAATTTGCTATTTTGGGTAGTTTTGTGTTTACAATATAATAATTAGCTAATTGAGGATGCGATTAGGGCCTCCAAATATTTAATATGTCTCTAAAGTAGTTTTGCCCACCGCAGTGACTATATGGTGTGATAGTTAGTACGTAGTTAGAAAGAGTGATATTTCTGTTCTCTGTTGGTGATATTATAACACACTCTGCAACACTTCTACCCTTCTCAAATTTTCCCTTCTGTAAAACTGGTTGTTCGTCGCTGGCCTAAATTAAATCAGGTTTCGTTTGTTACTCTCATGTTCACTACTTTACACTTGACAGATTTTTTTGGCTTGTTTAAATTCAATCAGAGTGTTTTTATTATTGAAAATTGTAGACTTTTTTGCAAAACGATTATCATTGAAGTAACATATTAAGCTTGTGCTTTATGGATGGTAGTATTGTACAATAAAGGTGTTGGATTTCAAAGTGATAAGTTGTTAGGTTCTTACCCATATGTTTTTCATCCAGTTCCTACCCTATCCAACTATTTTGCTATATTCAGTTTCAGATCGTACAAAATGTGTTTAATTTTCAAATCAAATTATTTAAAGGCATTCATTTGTGCGAAAGCTTTAAAGTTTGGCTTTTATATTCTGGTTGCTTAGCCTGAAACTGATAATATAATACCTACTTGTTTAGGTCGTGTTTTGGAATTAAGAACTTCATTTCAATTTTTTTTATTTTTTTTTTTTTATTTTTTTTTTTTTTTATCAAACATAATACATAGTAGTGTTATACAAGTGTTATATCAATAAATATATTTTCAAATGTAAAGATTTCATTATAAATTATAAATTACCCTCATAAAAAACCAATGCTTGTGTGTATGAGGGGGTGTTGTTTATTTAGTTACTAATAATTTGCTGTAATGATTTTTCAAAGATATTTATTTTATGTTCTCAGTGTAGTTTTTCAATTGTGTTTTGAATTCTTTAAGATCATCATTAATTAATCTTATTTTCTCTGCTAAAGTAAGTCACCACATAAAATCGTATTTTTTTTGATAGTGTATTAAGATATTGACAAAGTTCATTTGTGAAGTATTTCAATATTCATATATATATTCAATATTTTAACAGTAACGATAAAGCTCTAACAGAGCATTTTTATAATTTTTTGTGATAATTACACTAGTGGCAGAACTGTCAAGAGCCAACGGAATTATGGCACTACCTAATATTGTGTAATGGGGGAGACATTATTAGATGAGTGAGTGGAATGGGGAAGGATGTTGGACGGTTTGTAAAATCGGACTCTTGGATCTGTTTTCGAATTATAGTATTTCACTAGAATTCATCGGAACAACTACTAGGTAAAATTATAACTTACGATAAGGCAATGCCTTTGTGATTATCATAGTACTAACTAGTACTGTACAAAGGCGATCACCAATTTAATTTCCGTCCAATTCTGTTTTGATTGCTTTTTTCTGGCCATTTTTATAAGACTGCCAAGTTGCATTCGTATACTGCAGTAAAAATTTAAAATATTCATATTATAACATATTAAATTAAAATAAATGTAACCATTTAGTTCTGACTTTCTAAAAGTATTAAACAAATATATCCTTTTGAAGCAAACCCTGTTTTTTGTCAATTTTATTTGAAAGGTGAATTCTATTGATTTTTACCTTTTGGTTCTGACAACCTCGTAAAGCGATCAAGCCTCTAGTTTTAAATTAAACTTGATGTCACCATCAAAGTTCACGATTAAAGCCAATGAACAATATATTTCAAAGCCTTCTTTGGCCATTGTTAAGAAATCGATGTTTTTTTCTTACTTAGTGAATAATGCATATTTCATTAATATTTTTTTACCGTAATAAAGGTTTTCAATGCGCCCAAAATTATCAGTGTATCAAGAATATTACAAAGTCTAGACAACAGTTCGACTTAACAAAAGATATGGATAATAATGGCTTTTGTTCAAACTAAAACCGATTGCTTTACAAATTAAAGGTCATGAAAGTTCGTTGTTTTCGATATTTTTAATGAAAAACGACAATTTTTTTGTATTGCAATTTTTAAGGGAGGCCTTTTTTAATGTTGAAAGCATATCTTTTCAAATTCAAATATAATGAAACTAGTAATAAATCTCCCAATAAACATCACATTTATTGCGGTTGCATGGGATTCTCATGAACTGCGACCATAAAATAGGTATTTTATTTCATTTGAAGTTTATGGGAAACGAGTGCAGTGGTCTACCGAGTACTCGGTGGTGGATATTGTTAGATTTATCTTCGAGATAACCATGCAATCCCAGGAACCGAACCCTTGACCTGGAACTTAATGACTGTGGTTCAACGCTCGTCTGAATACGAATGGCACAGATGATATTCCAAGTACAATCGTGTTATTGGACAGAAATTATATTCATTAGTCTTATTTATATCTCGACATCTTTTACAACCTTCAGGAACGGTGCACTTGCGATTCGTCATGCAGTAAGAAGTTGATGCAATATGAATAAAATAATCTTTAATGGCATAATTATTTCAGAATTGCACCATAGCACGAGCTTTCATGATCAGTATGATATTTTATAATACTTTCTGCGATTATAATACTAGTCCTTTCGTGTATATAAGGATTTTCTGTTCATCTTTTAGTCCCACAGACACCAAGTGCAGTCTGCTGAGTTCTCGGCACCATTGTTCAGCATTCCTTTTCACTACATGACCAACCTATTCTTACATCTTAGCCAAGCTTTTGCCACAACTTGAAGACGTACACCATGATCTGTCCATCTGTATCTGTCCATGTCTGTCGAGTGGTAGGACACTCGACTACAAATGCAAAAGTCGCAAGCTTAAATCCCGGCGTGCCCAAAATGTATATTTTTTTAATCCTTGTATTATTTCACATTTAATGAATTTAAAATAATAATAAGTATATTTGCGGCACGTTCCAGAGTGGTAGATACTCTAAGTATCGCCCTGGTGAAAGATCACCATTCAGAATCGAAACGTTTCTTGAATTGGCTTTAGCCGTGTTTGGTGACCAGATCTGAATAGCCAGGTACTTCTCAACACTCCTATTTCCCGTAGTTTTCCCCTCTCCACTACCTTCAGCCTCACAATACACCCCAATTGAGAATGCCATAATCTCACTGACTCACAGTTGGGAGCAGTCGGAACTCTTGTGCGGTATTCACAATAAAATAATAATATATGTATATATGTATATATATTTATAATTTATCATATACATTTTTCACACTTAAATGCGATCTGTATGTCAAGATTAAATTGCCATAATAAATCAAAATGACTATCAGAGAATGGTTATTCATTTTATCTATAAATTAAGCCCATTTTTATTACTTAGCAATGCTAGAATTTTTTTATGTGAGGTCTTTCGGGAAATTCACACGCCTCATTGAGGAAAAAGGTATTTAAAAAAAAATCACTCACTCATCCCTCAGTTTGATCAATGACAGCAGCCGTCACTTCCTTAGATAAAAAAAAATCCTATTAGAATTTGTGTTGAAAACATCACAGCCTTTACGTGTATTCAAAGTAAACTATTTTTAAAACAGGTGTGCAATAATATGGAAAGAGTTATTTGTTGACATATTTGCTAATAAATCAGAGTGACGGATTTTCTCGGCATCTTTGTTATTTATGTCGTCTAATGTCATAAATTTTTATTCATAATTTTAATTATCACATTTACAACTCCTGCAAGCAGCAGTTATACGGCAATAAGTTTAGTTCGTATTGCCTGTAAGGAGTAGAGATCTTCGTGTCAGTGGTAATGTTATAATGTACGCCATTTATCACATACTGAAACCAATAAAGCACCATCACGTTGCATTAATACGTTACAATAACGCGATTATTAATATGTATTTATGGGTATTACTAGTAAACTATTACCGTGGGTATATTTTATTCATTTGTTTATTTTAAACGCCATCAGATTGCTTATTTATGGAAAACAGTGCTACTTTGATTGAATTGCTAAGAAAAGTGAGTGACGGAATATTTTAAGAACAAACCAACTCCCCTTTGGATAATTTTTTTATTCAGCTGTATTCAACATTGAAGAATAGTGGAAGATATATTCGCTGAAAAGGCAAAAGGGCTGAAGCGCCATTTAGGGAAATTTACAGCAGAGCACTTTAAATTTCTTTTTTGTTTGACAATAAAATTCGTAAGTCTTCAGTACCTGCTTGGATTTTGAAAAAAAAAGTTGATTTATTGCTCTCACTGAATTTTATTAAAAAAACTATAAAAGTTCCAAACTTCCTTTGCTTGAGCCAAGCCTTCTGCCAAATGGTAAATATATTTTAGATGACTGAAAAACCACACAAATCTTCAGAATCAAAAGAGAGTCAGAAAATTCGATTAAAAAAAAAACTGACCAATACTGTATATTTAACTCATTTTTGACCAAAGTGTCGCTTAAGCTTATTGGCCTTTCCAGCGATGATATGGTAAAGGAAAACTCCAGAATTTGTGGCTTTTAAACCTCCACAGTTCATATGAGTGAAGTTCCCAGTAAATGAGTTGTTTTGGGCGGTAGCCTGCTGGATGTAGAGTGTCTTGATGTCGGTCAACCTACAGTAAGAGAGAGAATAAGAACGGGAAACACAATTTCAAACATTTTCGCTCACGGTCAAACTAAAACATTAAACTGTTCATTGGGATAGGGTATTCTGTAAGTTAATATGTCATCAGTTTTAATTCATGGTTTGGAACTTGATATTTACTGGCCACTTTACAACATGTGGGATACAAAATATTGTGTCTATGTTACCTACAATTACAACGTCTTAAATATTTAAAACAAACGTAAAGCTAAAATAATGCACGCCGGAGTTCCTCGGCAAATAAAACTGAGCCGAATAGGAGAGTGTTTAAATTGTAGTGAATTAGTGACATCTATTATTCTATCAGGGAGAGAATGGAAAACTAATTTGATACAAAATGAAACATCCGTACAAACTGTTTCTGCATTATACATCGGGAGAACTGCCATTGGCGTTGCATGGTGCTACAATAATCATTTCAAAGACAAGTTTTTTGTTCAAAACATGTATTTCAACGACAATCAGTTGTAAATTACTGATTTTCTCGACAGCGAACAGAAAGCTATTTTAGGGTTACTAAATAATTGAAAATACCACAGCTTATTTTTTGCAGAGATAAACACAACATATATTTTTAAATTTCACCCTGGGATTAGAATTTACAATCTTTGGACGAAAAGTCATAGTAAGATTATCTTATTATTACTCGTAAATATACATTTAATTATAATTCACAAATCTCATGAAATTGATTTACTATAACACCATACCACGATGCACTGGGCAGCATAATATAGTACAACAATACATCAATATCTTTTGTACACATAATAGAACTTAGGAGACATTAGTACATACCTGTAGACCACAGAGGCCGTCTTTTTTCTGTAAAAAATATAAAAATAAGTTTGCTTTTTGCCGCTGAGAGTTCTGTTGTTCTATTTCTATCGATTGTCGACATTTGTGGTCGAGTAGAAAAGACGCTCAACTACGAATCCAGATGTTTCGGGTTCAAATACCGGCGTCTGCAAAATGAAGTTGATTTAATTGACATGTGTTATTTCTTATTAAATTCATATAAAATAATTAAAAGTATATTTGTGGCAAGTTCCAGAGTGGTTAATTTCGTTCATCAGAGTATCGCCCTGATGAACGACCACTATTCAGAATCATAACGTTACTTAGAATAGCCTTAGGCGTATTTGGTGACCAGATCTGAATATTCAGGTTGGTACTTTCAACCTTTCCTTTCACCACCTCCTTCCTCTTCTCACTACCTTCAACCTCACAATCTTCCTCGATCGGGGATGCCATATTCCCACTGGCTTCAGACGGTTGGGAGCAGTTTGCAGTCTTGTGCGGTATTCACGTAGAAAAAAAATAAAAATTAATAATCGCTTGTGTATAAGTATTAAAACTTATTTACAGACATAATATCGTCGTTATGTCTTTAACAGCCAAAGTTTGATCGGTTCATTTTTATAACAAATGCCACAGTAAAACACATGTTAATACCGATTTACATAATAATGCTTCTGTTACAAAATACAGATTGACATTTGTATTAAACTATTTAACAAGTGTAAAGTGTTTTCAATGACTGTAATTTTGCTTGTTGTGTTAAATAGATTTAACATACGTTTTTTTTATTCCCATCTCCTGTCTTAGACCTACTGGCTACGGGCAGTTGGGAAAAGGTAGTAAAAAAACGCTTTGCAGCAGATATTAAGAACTTTGCCTTATTAGAAAAATTAAAAGCTCAAATGTTCATGATTTCAATTACTTTTCAAAAAAAATCTTTGAATATAAATGTTATTTATTACATTATATAAAAAGGTATTTGGTTGCCTCCTTATGGATTGTTTTATGTATATATATTGCCTACTCACAAAATCTTTTAATGTTTTTTTGTTGAACCTGAAGTGACTCCTGTTTTATTACTGTTATTTTATTCTATTCTATTGTTCATGTGTTTTATTCTCGTTGCTTCGTATATTTGCCAGAAGAACCGTTTTGTAAAATACATCTAATTTCTTCCAGATTCATATCATTCGACCCCATCACTGCTTCATTCATACTTTTAAATTATGATGTTTATATATATCTGTTATCTGTCACCTGTTTACGGGTCAGCACCAAAAGTTTTTTTTTTTGGCTTTCTAATACAAGAAAAACTTATTTATCTGTTGATTATACACGGGTAGTTAGAAAAATGTCTGAGGTTTCTAGTGAATACAACCCGTAAGCAGTTATCTTTTAAATTTTGTCATGAATGCTTATTGGAATTTTAAGTAAAACGATATAAATGCCGTTGCTGCATCTCTTTCTAAAATTTAAGTATATTTTTTCCACAGAATTAAGGTATTACAATTGAAAAATAGTGTTCTCTGGAAACCTCAGACATTTTTTTTAACTAATTATAAAAAATTACAGATAAATAATTTGTAGTATTGCTTGTATTAATTAGAATGCTACAAAGTAATGTTTAGAGTCATTCTTGAGTGCTGACACTTAAGTATTATATATATTTGCAATATCCAATATAATTTTGCATTTATTTTGCGTGTTTGGACTAGGATTAATATTTTTGCTGTATGATTATATGTTAACTTAATAAAAGCACTGCGGGAGTAAATTTAAAAACATGACCCCTGAATGGGTCACAAATTATTTATTTTTAAGTTTATCTTAGTAGAGCGCACTCAAGGTGAAATATCACAAAACTGCGCTATGCAAAAGCAGTGCTTTTTCATTATTTTAAAGCCACCCAGAGTTTAATTGCGCCCCACTGGCAACGAGCAGGTGATCGTATGTAGTCATCACTTATTCAGCGGCATCAGGTTAGCCGGGATAGCGACCAACAGCCCGCCATCCCGCCAGCCCGCCACCCCGCCAGCCCGGCCAGGCAGTCTAACGGCTGAGACGTACATGAGGCGCTGCCCACTCACTACCTACGCTTGGAAATCAAACCTATTTCAATAAAACTTGTAGGTAATACAACCTGCACGTGGAAATGAAAACCTACTTTCGCAAGTTTTGTATGCGATAAAAATACAAAATTCATCTTTAAGTCAGATTTATATGTGATTTTTAATAACAATTTTCTAACTTTATTATACTTTTTTATTCAAGACCTGACCGGTTTCACCTTATGACGGGCATCTTCAGACTGGTACATTTTTTAGTAATTCTATGACATATATACTATTAGTTTCCGGAATGGACGCTAATTGAGTCTGATAGTGAACATCTGTGACTTTGGGTTTTGTTTTATTGCTGACAGAGGTGATTTTGCAGTAACATTTAAAAATACATTAGGGTAGTTTAATTACCTTCTGAGAGACGGGTTACATGAGATGCGTTATATAAGTTTGTGGGTTTTTTGAAATACAATATCTATAGTTATCTAAATAAGATACCCGTCATAAAGTGAAACCGGTCTGGTGTTAAATAAAAAAAATAGTGGAATAAAGTTAATATTTTGCTATTATGAAAATCATTAAAATGGAGCTCCACCACGAATTGACAGTTTTAAAATTAAAAATAATAATAAGATTTAAATGTGTCGTTTTATAATCAAACTAGCTGTTACCCGTACAAAATTACAAGGTGTATAAAATAAGAATATTAGTTGCTTTAATCCAATTATCATTTAAATTACATAACTATATCTGCTAAAATACATTTCAGGTAGGTGTGATAAAAAAACATTTTTCAATTCGATAAATTCGATTCACATTGGTTCCAAAATTCAAAATTTCACACTCGTACTCACAATGAAAATGATTATATTGTGTGATTGAATTACATAAAAAAATACTACAAATAAATAATGTCACTGCTAAGTGGGTAGTGTATTATGCATAAAGAGCTTCGATAAAATACGAAAGCGAATGGAAAATATTGCATAAAATTTGTGTGTTTGTATTACACTACTTTTTATAACTATATGAAAATATATTTAGCCATTGTGTGACATTACAAGGACATAAAAGGTATAAGCAGTTCCCCGCATACTTACAATGACTATATTCACAGAGGTCACGGGTTTAAAAACAGCGTGCGCAAATACATTGTATTTGATTAAAATGTGTCACAATACATTTGATTCATATAAAAATAATAACAAGTATACTCTAGATAGATACTCTAGGTATCACCCTGGTGAAAAACTAATAACAAGTTTACTCTAGATAGATACTTTAGGTATCACCCTGGTGAAAAACCACCATTCAGAATCGAAACGTTGCTTGAAATGGATTGAGCCGTGTTTGGTGACATATAGCCAAGTACTTCCCAACCTTATTATATATCTACCATCTTCTTCCCCTTTCCACTAGCTCCAGCCCCACAATATATCCCGATTGGGGATGTCATAGTCCAACTTGCTCTAGACGGTTGGGAGCAGTTGAGACTCTTGTGCGGCATTAACTATTAAAAAAAATGTACCAAACATTATAAGTAAATGAAAATTAAATATAAATATTCTTTAAACTTCAGATCGATGTATGCGAATAGTACCTATTTATTTAAATATTACATACTTAAGTGGACTTGATGTTTCTAGATATAGTAGAAATCTACACAGAAAGGTCTTATTACATGAAATAATTGAAAATATAAAGCCCCACTTTGGATATTATTGTTGGGCTAGAAAATATTGGAGAGGGCGAGGAAAGGGAGAATTAAAATTTATTTTCCTTCTTTTTCAAATCTAATTACAAAACAGAATTTTAAAATAATATGCTTATTCATTTATAAAAAAATAATAAATAATCAAAATACCCAGGTACTGTTTTCATCACTTACACGGTGATGATATGAATAGCAATACCCTTGTAAAAATACACACATATTTTTCACCCCTCCATTAATTTTTCAACGCTTCACGTTTTATCATCACTCTCCCCTTACCCCTATCCAATCACTCACGTGAAATTTGCAATATTGCAAATAGGGTCTCGTGAAAAATGTTATATTTGTTTGTTTGAATGCACGAAAGAAATATTGCAGCGCAAAACTGCATTTGTTTTTTAAAAGAGGTTTTTTTTTAAATATGTGAATTAAAGCATTTCTAAAGATAACCTATGCCCTGACATAAATGGTTTTCAATAGAGATCATTGTGTGGAGTTATTTATAAATAACAGAACTGCCCTAATTCAAACAGCTAGGCTAACCCATTAGCATCTTAACTCACCAATATAATAATACCTTTTTGTCCACTGATCCGCGATCCTCAATCCTTGATCTAATGCTAAACAAAATAGTTCGTCAGTTTTTCACAGTCCGCGACAAATTTTAATAACCAATATGTCAATATCAATAAGGTGATTTTAGCTTGAGGTTAGGTTAGGTTAAGTGAGATAGTTTTCCAGTAAATTTAACCATAGCTTTTAAGCTTTTTAAAGCGCCGTTGAGTATATATTTCACAAAAATTGCGTTATATAAATTACTAGTAAGTTTTATTATTTTGAAAAAAATGACCATATGAGTCTACGATTTCGTCCAATTTCAAGCTGAATATAAAAAAAAAGTTTTATATACTCTTACTGAAAAGTAATGTTCAGATAAAATTGAGTACCTACCTGACGTAGGACTATTAAGAATGTCATTTGCTTGTTCTCAGTAGTGGTTGCTTCCATACATTGACATTCTTTCTCTATCTCTTCCTGTTCTCCACTCTTCATGAATTTCCCCCACGGCTAATTAGCACGCCAAAAATATTCACAGCGATGCTCCCAAACATAATAGGGTTGGCAAATGTTTCGTGGAAGGCTGTGATTAATTAAAATACTCTTTATTTAGAAAAAAAAAAAATCGTGGCTTCAAAGTTATCAACACTTTATATTATTAGATGTCATAAATATTATGTGATTGACACCCTGAATATTTCTTTTATATAGATTCTCATAATAAAGCTGAACTAAAAATAAATAAACAATTTTTTTTTCGTTCGTATCCCGAACCACAAAAACAATCGTTTATGGAGAATCGATTGATTTTAACTCTCAACCTATCATCAGGAGTGTATTATGAGGTAATTTTGCTAAGATATCTACACTTAGAATATCAAATAATGAATCTCATAAATCAATGTATTTGATTTAAATGAAATACCAACACAATATGGCAAAAGAGTAGACAAACGCATTGAATTTCCATTGAACATTATAATTGAGCCCACGACGCTTGCGTTGTGGGCTCAATTCTTCTTCTAGCTTTGTCCTTCATCATTGCAAAAGCAAAATCTTCCGCTTATTATGATAAGAGCAGGAGTTTTGAAAATATTGTCAGGTTATTCTTAACCCGGGAATGTTTGTTTTTCTTTAAAAAAATAAATTATAATAAAAATATTTTCCTTGTATATAAACTGGTTTGCGGAATGTTTTTTTTTAGTAAAAAATGTGTAAATACGTATTTTCCTCTATCAACACGAATCATTTAAAAAAAAAATTATGGATAAACACAGATACAGACTGTAATTCCTAAAAAAATATGCATTGGAGTATTTGCCTGCATTCCAACTTTTTCTAACGGGTTAACAATTTTTCAAATTTCGTTTTCTATACTTGCAGTTTAAGTGAGTAAATTGTCATGAAGCTATTTCATATTAATACTAATTACAAAATTTCCCACTTTGTGATTTTTTTCCGAGGTGAAATATTATTATAACGTAAAAAGATGAATCCAAACAACTTGTGTAGGTAGTATAAACGCATATTGTTCTAAAATCATGGTCATCTTAAAATAAAACTTCCGAACTTCATTCTCGAAAACCACTGCTCGGGTCACAAAGCAACGAAAAAAATCGTGCTGATATTCAACTCATTCAAATGAGAAAAATATCACCTGGAGAGTAGTGCCACCCGCCAGGGTTAGTTGTCGGCTTCCACCATAGGAAGGGAATTCGGTTATAAACTAGTATTAAGGTAAAAAATGTTTCCTTAATAATCATTATCGTTCTCCATTACTTCAATACGATCAAAAGGCTTATTTTAATCTTAACTTACAAACAACTAGGAGCCACTTCATCGATTAAATTAATTTTGATTGGGTATCGAAATTTGCAGAAAAACAGTTTTTTTTTAATTACGTCTGGATTGGTATGTGAAGCACTTGACTTGTTCACCATGCGCTTGCTTTAAATTGGGTAATTATGTTTAAATAACGCGCATTGTCTTAGCAAAACATGGTCAAGAATGTGCGCAACGACTGAACTGTTGAAATGCTGCCTGGAGTAAGCAAGTCTACTTTTGAGGAAATTCTTTTGATGGAAGAGTAAAGTGTCTCTAATTTACGTAATTCTAAAATAAATATGCACCTTTGGGTATCGCGAAAAAGTATTCTATTATGCTCTCGGGTACCCGTACTTTACGGGATGCTGTACTCCCGTCCACATATCTTGGCAATTTATCTCCATGGAATTCGGACCACGAGGCAATGAAATTTTTATGTCACGCATTGATATAAAGGTGGCAATAAAATTGTTTATCAGAATTGGCGGTTTTGTGTTTGTTCACTGGACAGGTAATCTCGAAATGATTTATGAATTGAACCCGCTTGGAATTATTTATTATTTTCCTTTGGGTTTTGTTGTAAAAGCGATGGGGAATAACCGGATCACTCCCTTTTCGTCCCTAAATTGCGCTTCGGAAAAAGCTGCTTCGTATGGAACATAAAAAAATAATAAAACACGGTAGCGCTTATTTAACAATATCGTTGACCGATAAATTATACTTTATTATTGTTGAAGGTTTATGTACTCAAATTATAATAATATCTTCATTTACATTGCAGTTATAAGGTAAATTCATTTAATGAAATGGATTTCATCGGTTTTGACAATGTGTTTACTTTAAAGTAGAATAAACTTGTTAAAGTTTTTCGGCTTATTGTAATATTAATTATTGAAACAATATCAATAATATTCAAATAATATGAAACGGAAGTAGACACAGTAAATAAAAAAGGTGGTTGCGACCAAGACTCGAACTCGGGACCCTAGTTTGATAAAAATGACGAATTTCAAAAAGGTTTCGATATCAAATATGGTTATTGTGTTACTCTATCAGTAGATTCTCGGTTGCAAACTTATTTTTTTCAGTGTCTTCTTCCATATCATGTTCTTTGAATATCAATGATTTGTTTCAATAATAAATGTACGTACTGTCGAAAAAACTCACATAGTATATGTGATTCCAGAAATAAAGAAATAGTCATAAGGCAACATGAGAATAATATATTTTAAAATAATATTTTTACACAAATTTAAAAAAAATATACAAAAAATATTTCTACACAAATTTTCAAAAATATACAGAAAACTATTTGTACAAATACGCTTTTTGTACGTTTCGGTCACATATGTTTATATGTCTTCATTCCTTTTTCTACTTTCAGTTTGAATGAAACGAATCTTTAAATTAATTACATATTTGTTGATTAATTTCAACTAAAATATTAAATGTAAGTTGAGAAGTTTCAATGAGTGCACAATCAAAACAAATAATTGAAAAAAGAAATGAAACAAACGAAACAAACACACCTCTCACTTTTTTATTACAGAAGTGAAAATTTGAGCAAACAATTAACATAGTATTTTGTCTGTGATTGCCATGACTTGCGTTACAAGTAATAAAAATATGCAAACCACATTAAAAAGTTATATTGGAAAAAGAAATGAAATCTGAGGGCTAAAGTACATTTTCAAATAGCGAGTTAACAACCCTATGTACGAGTGTTATGCCCCTAGGAGATTGAATTTTGCCTTTCGTATTTTAATAACCAATGTACCGTTATTCAATTCACGATTTCAGTTTGAAAAAAATGCCAATAGTTCTGATTATATTTAATTGGGGAAGAGTTCCAACTGCTTGCAGCCAGAGATACTATGGCATGGCTCAGTGGTCCCCAACCCATGAGCCGCGGCCCGGTACCAAATGGTACTTTTTTTAAAAAAATCGTCAATTATATAGCTTTCTTATTTTTAATACACTTCTCTTTACTGTTTATTTTTTATATTTCTCTGTAAAATAATATTTCCTTATTGAATAATAAAATTAAAAAAAATCTATATTCAATGTGAACCCCCCCCCCCCCCAATGTGACCCCCACCAATATGACTCATCACCCCAATGTAACCCCCCCTATTGTCAGTGGATCGCGGTGAAATTATTAAACGCTGACCGGTCCGCGGCGACAAAAAGGTTGGGGACCACTGGCATGGCTAATTGAGGTACTTTGTGATATTTAAGAAAGTGGAGAGGGAAAGTAAATGAGGGAGTAAGTTGAGTAGTTTAGTTCCATTATGAATTAATTGTAATTAATCTGTTGATGTACACATGTTCTGTTATATATATCTATACATATTTTTATTTAAGTGCCGTCACGTTAACTGTGTTCAACATAATTTCCTTTTCTTTGTTTTAAAAAAAATATTTGTGTTTCCACATACTTTTCAAGTGGATTTTTTAGACACTTAACTTCCGGTAAATTAATTGTTTTTAATCTGTTGATGTACACATGTTCTTTTATATAAATTTATACTTTTTTTTAAGTGCCGTCACGTTAACTGTGTTTAACATTATTTCCTTTTATTTGTTTTAAAAAAAATATTTTTGTTTACACATACTTTTCAAGTGGATTTTTTAGACACTTAGCTTCCGGGTTAATTGTTTTTTTTTATTCTGTTGATGTACACATGTTCTTTTATACATATTTGCACATATTTTTATTTTTAAATGCCATTAAGTTAACTGTGTTAAACATTATTTCCTTTTCTTTGTTTTAAAAAATTATTTGTGTTTACACATACTTTTCAAGTGGATTTTTTTTACACTTAACTTCCGGTAAATTGATCGTTTTTAATCTGTTGATTTATACATGTTCTGTTATACCCATATCTGAACCATTTTTCATGATTTATGATAAAGATCATGATTTTAGATAGTTTTGATTTGCATATATATCTGTTTAACTCATTTTACTTTCTCGTTTTTTAAATTAGGTGAGGTAATTTAGTGTGAAGAGCACTTGAGGTGAACTATCATTAAAAGCCTTTTATAAATTCAATTTTATTATTATTATTATTACTACTCTGAAACGTGCGATAAATAATATATTATATAATTTCACGTGAACACGTGTCTAGGCTTCTAGCAAGATAAATACTATATTTTATTATACTAAATTCTAGTTAGAGGATTTTACTTAATAAAATTTACATTAATTGGGAAAAAATGTTATAGTTTAATTAGAAATTATTTAAAAAAATATGTGACTAAACAATGAAAAATTTGATACATTTCAATAACTATACTGAATTATAAAAAACAACGTTAGCTTAGAACTATTTCCTGTTACCGTGAACATCTTCAACTGCGCTGAATGTATGCGCATTGACAAATAAATTACAATCAGTTGTACAACGTTGCAATTCAACACGTGCTCCGACTTAGTGAACACGAAACTAATAAACAGCGATTTATCTTGTAATTGGGTTCATTAAGCATTATAAGGGATTTCGCAACTTAGATTTTTACCAGGGTTAGATAATCTTATAATACAATGCTTGAGAAATAGGTTCTGCCTAATTTAAATAATAATATAGTAAATATTTGAATGGGAAACGTGAGAAGCTCGCGAGTAAATTTAAAAGAGCCGTTCCTCAAGAAATAGCTCACGTATTTTATATGCTCCGAGATAACTTTGAAAGATTCTCTTTTGTGTTTGCCTTTCAAAAGCTTATCATCCTGATAGCTTTCATCCCAGAAGCCTCGATATTGAAAGCTTAACATCGTTTTGCTTAATTTTTGATACGAGCCCGAGTTACGTGAAGAGTTTCGGTATAAGTTACCTTAGTTTTATTTAAAGTTGGTCTAGCACAATGCCGCTCTCCTTGCTAGCAAATGCATGAGTTGGAATTTGAATTTAAATAGAAAAATATTGTTTCAAAAGCATTATTACGTGGAAGTTACGAGTAGGTACCGTGGAAACTATTTTTACTGCGGAGTATGAAACTCAAACAGAACTAACCCGGCGAGTAAATAGTTGATTTGGAACATTGCTGGTAACATTTCACATACGTTTATGATACACTAGTTGTTACTCGTAGAAAATCACCGAATTCAACTTGATTTGCCAAGAAAAAATATTATTTGATCTGATTCACCCATTTCCGCTCGACTACGAATCAAAGCCGTCGAGCGCATTTTTTTCTTCATTTAATTAATATGTGTCATAATACATTTGACTCATAAAAAATAATATACTCGTATAGTATGTTTGCGGCACGTTCCAGAGTGGTAGATACTATAGTATATAGTATCGCCCTGGCGAAAGACCACCATTCAAAAACGAAACGTTGCTTGAAATGGCTCTAGTCGTGTTTGTCACTAGATCTGAATACCCAGGAACTTTTAAACCTTCCTCTTCCCATCTCTTTTACCTCCCCAATACCTTTAGCCTCACAACATACCCAAATTAGGAATGCCATGGTCTCACTGGCTCTAGACAGTTGGGACTTTTGTACGGTATTCACTTTGAAAAATATTATAAATAAAAATATATAAACACATTTTAAAGTTTTTCATACTAGAGCGCACTTAGGTGCCATAGTACGAGTATTAACAAAAAACTTGCGCTATATTAGTGGAATGTTTTTACTATATTACCATGAAGTGATTGACTAAGTTGCCTTATTCCATTTTACGAATAATATATTTACCTGGCATTTAATATCCTATTGCCAATTACTTTATTGTAATGAAATTTAAAAAAAACACACGTTGTTTAAATCCACTCTATTTTTGTATAAGTCAACTTATTTCGATTCTGCTGAATCTTCATCGGGACTTAAAAATTTACTGTATATTATAGTATTAGTATATTTTTAAGTCCCGATGAAAATTCAGCAGAATCGAAACTAGTTGACTTATACAAAAATAAAGTGGATTTAAACAACGTGTGTTTTTTATTTGATTAATCATGTCAATTCACAAAGTGTTTGTTAATTGTGATAATTTACTTTATTGTAGTTTAACGGGATGATGAGTTTTTTATAATTATAAAAGACGTGCAAATAAATTATACACATATTGTTGAACAAGCATTTTTTTTTTTGAAAAATGCAATGGAATGTCTTATTGCTCAAACAAAAAACTTTACCGAAAAAAAAACCAGCTGCAGCTTAAGCTTGTAAACTTTCGAGCATCCCTACCGTCACTCTAATCTTCAGATTATAATATTAAAACAATATTTACATGACTGCCGCCGTGGAAAAACTTTGGATTGAATTTTCGTACTAGTTGTTTTAAAGGACGCTGCAATCTGCGGAAATCCTCGAGTACTGCACCAGCTTTGCTCGCCCTTCATGGACCAATCTCTTGGGCCGCGGCTGAAAAATATAAGCGATGCACTTTGAATATAAAAATCGTTTTATTTGCACGTATTACAACGAAAAAAACGTTATACGTAAAATACCTTCCAGGATGTCATATTAAAATGTAATTTTTTTTCAAATATGAAAAAATAATGCAGCTTAAAGAATTAAGCTTTTAAGATTAGATCAACCTGTTAAACAATCACCAACCAACCGCCTGTAGCCAGTGAGATGGCATCCCCAATTGAGGTATTTTGTAAGGAGGAGAATGATAAGGGGAAGAGGAAGGTTGTAAAGTACCTGGCTATTCATATCTAGTCGCCAAACACGACTATAGCCATGTCAAGCAACTTTTCGATTCTTAAGGGTGGTCTTTCACCAGGGCGATTATTAGAGTATCTACAACTCTGGAATGTGCTTCAAATATACCATATATTATTTTTTTATGAATTAAATGTGTTTTGACACATATGAATTAAAATAAATATATTTTCGCACGCCGGGCTTGAACCCGCGCCCTATGGATTCGTAGTCAAGCGTCTTACCACTCAACTATGGAGGCCGTCAATCTCATCCCATTCAGAGGTCAAGTTTTGAAAATCACTCCTTACAATGCCCCTTATACCTATATATGATTAAATAAAGTTAGGAACAATCACTCAGCAACTATATATTTAAAATAAATAAAATTTAAAAAGGTGACAGATAATAGATGTAAATAAACACCATAATTAAAAAAAAATGTAAAAGAAGCAGTAATGGTGTCAAAAATATGAACCTGGAGGAGATAAAGAGAGAAAGTTTTTGGCTTTCCTTTATATATTTGTAACAATACGTTTTTACCGAAAACAATTTTAAAAATTTACACCAATAGATGGGTTTTTTTGGATTAAGCAACCGAAATTGCATATTTTATTAATTAAAATCTGGCCACTATCACGTAAATAGGTTAACAAATATTTATAATTAAAATAATTTCAATAATCTTCAGTGTAAATATGAAAAAAAACAAAAAAATCAGTCGCGTCCGTTATATATTTTCTGTTTCATATTTAGGTTGAACATTATTGATAATATTTCAATTATTAATATAAAAATAATAAGAATATAAGCTTTGTTGGTAATTCTAATTTAATGTAAAAAAATATTTGCTCGATTGCCATTGGAGTTCAAAAAACATATTTTCAAATCACTACTAAAGTAACTTTTCATTGAAAAGAAAACATAGATACGAGTACAAACGATGAAAATCTTTTAAAATCTAAAATGTTCCGCACCATATATGATTGAAGAAAACTTCTAATAAATCACTTTTTGCTTCTTATGTTCGTCAAACAATAAAATAACTATCTTATAAATATAAAGTTTTGTTAACAACGCGTGTGGTTATAAGACGAATTCATTTCACATAACTCAATCTCAGAAGTAGCTAGCTAGAATAGGAAGACCAAATACTCAAGATGCTTCTTCACCCATATGATAAAGGCATGCGGTGTAACTGTGGAGTTTTATTTCCACCGGAAGCAAAGTGGAAAGCGGAAGTATTGAAACTGCTTCCTTCTGGATGTTGGTTGCGTTTTCTCCAATCCACTGACTTCCCCGACATTACTTCTTATTACCCGCATGACTTGAGCTTTTCGTTTTCTTCCTTTTTACCCCTTTGCCGAATAAGTGAAATTAGGTACTCTAACATATATACGTACCTAAATCTTCTTCTGAGAAACTAATATTTCAGCAATGTAAACAAACCGTCAGTTATATACTTAAATGCACGAGTGGTTTATAAATTTATTGCCAATTTTGAAAAATTTTGATTGAAAAAAATCGACGGTTTCACGTTAAAACTCCCGTTCCGAGGGGGTTTTTATGTCACCCCAAACGAGAGCTTAGTACGATATCTTAGATAAAGCTTACTGAGATACTATGAATAAACTTCTCTCTAAGTATTACCAAAAATAAATTTCCTGAGATAATGTCATGAAAACGCTCTACTCAGTAAAGTCAATCTTTAGATCGTACGTTTGATTTTTACTTTCAGGTAGATTATAAATAACCTTTAAAGATCTAATGTGTCTAAACCTTCATTGTAATAAGAAAAATATCAAACTGGAAACCTTTTTCTTGTAAGTTTAACTTTAGTCATCGTTTTCATTTATTCAGAATATCACTCATACCCATTACAATATCAAATTTCAATGCTAGATTCTTAGATTTAAATTATTTTTACCTCCTTTTTCAACAATTTAGGTTGTTCAATTTCAAACTTGTTTGTTGTTACTTTTATTTTATTTTTGATGCATTCGTCACATGTTTGTCACTCATTATTTTCTTAATACTAGCGCATTGTTTCTATGTTTGAAACATTCATTTAAACAATAAAAAGTGCGATAAAGTCTCTATAATACCCGCGCACAGAATTTGTTTTTGTGGGATTTTTTTCATTTTGACTTTATTATTCTCTATTGCCATTTTTTTTGTTATGGTTTTGTTTTAAATGTATAAAAAAACAATTAAAAAGAAGTTTGGAAAGGGTAAAGTTAATCAAATCCCCAAAACAATGACATATTGGGTACTCCTTTTTGAAAACTATTTAATTGAGGGTTAAAAAAGTACCCAAAAATTCTGAATACTTGAAAAATAGCATTTTTTTAAATCAAAATATAAAGGTAATACTTGTATTTCCAAGCTGAATAATATATGTGAGGAAAAGTGTGTCTTATTTTATTATATATAACCTAGTATAAACACAAGAAATTGATGTGAAACTTTTTTGTTTTAATAGATAACAAAATTGGGGATATTTTGCATTATCCGATGTTAATTAAAATTTTATTTTGAAGTAAATTAAGGGCTTCTCACATTTTTTTATTAAAAAAGTTCACTAAAAACCACTTATTCTATTTGTATTTAGGTACGAGGTTAATAAACGAAATGCATTAAAAGAGCTCGATTTGGAAACGTACCGCCAGAAGCTGACAGGCACGTGGCTTGTAGAAAGCTCCGTCCACACTGACAGAAAGCTCCCGAAGTAAATCAAATAGAAATCGAAAACATGCTACGTATGGCGGCCGATAAAAGCAATTCACCCTTAGCGGAGGCAGGAATCCCTAGAAGCCAGGCATTGCTAAATGTAGATGCATTCGAGACGAAATACATTTCTCGTGGATAGGAATGTACCTATTTGCGTAAATAAATAACGAGTTTTAGGTTTCATTGCTAAAAAGCAGTTGCTAACTTTTTTTGTGGAAAATCATTATATATTACAATAATAAAATATTCTCTCTATAAAGGTAAAGGGGGTTATGTTACACTTTGGTTAAAAAACAGTTAAATGTGCAGTTTAATCAGTTTTTTTCTGCATCGAATGCTCTGACTCTCGTTTAATTCTGAAAACTTTTGTGGCGCTTCAGCCATTTATTTTTTTTTTCGCTTGAAAGAACTTGACTCAAGCGACCAAGCTTGGGACTATTTTAGCTTTTTGTCACTTCGGGTAACTCAGTGAGAGCATTAAGTTACCTGTTAAACTTTTTTTTTTGAAAATCCAACCTTGTACTGAAGACGTTAAAGTGCTCTAGTGTAATTTGCCCAAAATGGCACTTCAGCCCTTTTGCCTTAACGGCAATTATTCATTGGAAATGATATTATTACCTTCAAACGTCATGCACTAAGCAAGTGAATTTAACCAAACATAGCAATCAGTATTTTCAGTACATAGAGAGTTTTAAAAAATCTTCAACATCAAAACCTACAGTTGTGATATACTCGTACTTGACGTTTCAGATGAGCTGAATTATCAATTATGTTAAGAATTCAATCAGAAGTTTTCTTTTAAATTTTCACCTGAATAGATAGCGGCTCAGACTTTTCAGCATTCTCTCTATAACCTCCCAAAAAAATCAACGGGTAATTTAAAGAAGATTGTTGGTTTTCACATGTTTTTTAATTGTTTATTGACAAGTTTACTATTCTATCAATGTTGAAGGTTTTCTCAAATATTGTTCTTTACCATAAAGTTGAAAAATGAAGCGATTTGAAAAGATAAGTAAAGTTGTCAAAAAAATTGACGAAAACCGTATTTTGTTGAAAGAGTAAAAATGTTGAGTTTTTCTGTGTTTGACAAAACAAGTATTGCGGATGTGCCGTTTGTTTGCATTGCTATCCAGTGGTAATGGTGTGAAGCTTTTTGGATCGCTGCTGAAAACAGACACTGAATTAGAGAATAAAAAAAACACAATGGCAACTTCTAACAATGGAGAGAGACCATCGGAGGTCTGGTGGTTACAAGTAATGGAACTGGAAACTCAAAAACGTAAAAAAAATGATTTCGTTTCATACGGAGGAAGACTACATTTTTTTTTGTAATTTTAAAATGTCTGATTCCTTTCTCTTTGGAATGTTGTGTCCAAAATCGCTTCAGAAACGGTTAAAAATTGTAAGTCTTTTTTAAAACTCAATTTTTAAAATATTTTTTTCAATCGAGAATACCTCACAACAGTCCCAACTGCTCCCAACCGTCTAGAGCCAGTGAGACTATGGCATCCCCAAATGGGGTATGTTGTGAGACTGAAGGTAGCGGGGAGGGGAAGGAGATGGGGAAGAGGAAGGTTGGAAAGTACTTAGATATTTATATCTGGTAACCAAACACAACTAAAGCTATTGCAAGCAACGTTTCGATTCTGAATGGTGCTCTTTCCCCAGGGCGATACTAAGAGTATCTACCACTCTGGAACGTGCCGCAAATAAACTTTATATTATTATATATTAATTAAATTGTGTTATGACAGATATCAATAAAATAAAAGTTATTGGCGCACACCGGGTTTGAACCCTCCACCTTTGGATTTGTAGTCGAGCGTCTCACCACTCGACCATGGAGGACTTCAAATAGAAACTTTACTAAAAAAATCGATGATTACGAGAAAATCGATTGTACTTATTATGTAATTTCGTTGGTAAGGAACTAATGATTTTTATTTTTACGTTTCCCCATAGATTCCTTCCTGATACCGCTAGCGGTTTGTGACATTTTTGCCATGAATAAATACGTTATATATTATGTGCAAAAACAATGTTAATGAAGAAACATGTTTTTTTTCAATTTAAACAAAAAATCAAAACTTCTAATAAAATCAGTGTTTTCGTGTACATTCAACCATCGTATTATTCACTTTAACTTATACAATATAATAGAAATAACGATATCTTATAACTCCACGAAGACAAATCGTTAAAACGCCATTCAACCGTAAATGAATACGTGAAGTTTAACCCTTTCGAAGTATTCCCAGAGCGGCTTATTACCGGGTTGACAGCCTTAAAGGGTTAATCGAATAAAAGCCATGTTCCACGTCGCTCACAGTAACACTTAGTTACCTACGTTTCACACAGCAAAACGTATAGTTATGTTAACGAGCGGTATCCCTCCACATCCAATACTCGCACTACGTCTCCGCTATCTCAAGGGACAAATAATACTCGAAACTCGAGTGAATTCGTCGGAGCGACGGTACAAATAGTTTTCAGTAATAAGTTAATATTGATATTAGATAAGTTTCCTCTTCTGAGTGGATGTGGGGCAAAGGGAGATAAGCGAGGGTGGAGGTGTGTGTATTGTGGAAGTTGTCACAGAATAATTCAAGTTATATCTGTGTATGATCGGCTTTATTGTTAAATTAAATTGATCCTGCGAGAAGTTGTACAAACTGCTAATGTAATGTTAACACTATTTCAGTAATTTAAAAGTATTGAAAGTCACCGTCAGTCTTTGTGGCACAAACGTAGGTACGGTTCAACGCAATGGAATCTTACACTTGCAATATTCTTAATAATATTGATTTTAAATTATGTTATTTACTCGTACTTTATAATTTCAATATTCCCCATATTTTTTCTCCGTATTATATACCTTATACGTATAATAAATGTTTTCGTTTTAGTACAAATTTTATTGAACTCTTTACAAATGTTTTATTATTAATTTTCACGTAGATTTTATTTTTTAAATTTAATTTAACTTTTATTTACAATATTACCTAAGCCCCAGCACTCAAAAACGGCTCCAAACGTCACTTTGTAGGTTTCCAATATAAACAATACTACCAATGATTTCTCTGTGAATTATCTATGAGAAATGAGCAAAACGTCTAAGGTTTCAAGTGAATAAAAGTGTTAAGCTGTAATTTTTTAACTATGAAAAAAATACTAAAATGTCAGTAAAAGGTGCAGTTTGACAACCAGCCAAGGTATATTTGAATATCTTACCTGAGATTCTAATATCCATTTCATAAAGAATTTAAAAGATTATTATTTAAGAAATATTGTATTCACTGGAAAACTTTCACAGTTCTATAACTGTATAAAATCAACAGATAAATGATTTGTGTATTGGAAAGCAAAAAAGTGTAATTTTGTTCCGGTTTTGTGTCAAATATTTCATCATGTAGAGGAAATTAACCCTTACAATATGAATAAATTTACTTGTACTTTTTTTTCAGAATTATTTTCCGCAATGTCGAGAAGATTATCTTAATTAGGTGACAAACAACCACCGTTGTTTACGAATTGTTCAAATAATAATAATAATAATAATAAATGGATTACTTTTATAGCGCCGTTTTTGTGGGAAAATCACCTCAAGGGCGCTTAATAATAATCACCCCGTTGACTGCAGAAAATAATCGTCCCACCAGAGTTAAAATAACATCCCGAAGATCAGCTTCCAAGCTGAGTATTAAGAGAGAAATTATAATTCAAAGTTGTTCCAACATCGTTTACTGGCCCTGGCAGGCTGCTACAGGGCGATGGTTCGCAGTTGGTAGTAATTTCGACACAGGAATATGGCTAGGAGTTTAATTGGCTGTTTACTGACCATTCCAATTGGAAGTTGCATTTCGCTATGCGGCGGTTATTATCCCTATTAATATCCAAATAAGTCGCTTTGGGTCGGCGAAACAGCCGGCTTGTGGTCTAGAACAACATTAGAGAAGAGAATGTAACGGTAACATTCCCTTTGATCCTTCCCGGCCATTTCGGCAAAGGGATTACTACTTTGTATAGAGCATTCCATTTGGTTATTGAATCTAGCTCTACGTAGTTAATAATCCTGTAATAATGAAACACTGATTGACATCTGGGTAGAATAGGCAATAAGGAGTCGACTAACCAAAACTTACGTAAACTAATTTTTAAATATTTTTTGCATTTTAGGTATCTACCAACTTTTACCGATTAAATGTAATCTTCTGGAACTCTCCTTCTCAGGGAATGGAGCTCTAAGTTTTTTGTGGTATTCCGATATAACTTAAGAGTTAAGAAATCATCTTGATTTTATATTTGATGTATCGTTTGTGTTTTATTTTTATTTATTTTGCAACAGTATACTAACTGGATCGCCAACATTTTTCAAAACCTAGTTTAATTAAATAAATAGACCGTTTAATAGAAATTGCTTAGCTTGCAGATTTAAATACGGACACACTACCTTGGTAAATGTCCTTCACGTTTGCGTAGATAGGTGAGCGAAGGGAGAATACGAGAGGCCGTCGGTTTGTGGTCGCAGGCTTGGGGCGAAGTCCGGAAGAAGGGGAGATATTAGTCTAATCCGTGATCCAGGGACGGCAGGGGAGGATATATCTTGATGGATGGTGACAGGGCGTACACCACTCGGTGAAGAGTCCTCCAGGGTGATGGACGAGAAAGAAGAATTGAAGGGACTGTTGACTACAAACATCTTAGCGTGGTTCACTGTGTCACAGACTTCAAGACGAAATAAAGATGCAAGCTACTGGAGAGGAAGCTACAGTTATTCCTAATCCCCAGATTGGTAGATACTCAAGTATCGCCCTAGTGAAAGACCACGATTTAGCATCAAAACGTTACTTGAAATAGCTTTAGCCGTGTTTGGTGACCAGATCTGAATGACCAAGTTCTTACCAACCTTCCTCTTCCCCATTTCCTTCTCCTCCCAACACCTTTAACCTCACAACATAACCCAATTGGGGATGCCACAGTCTTACTGCCTCTAAACGGTTGGAGCAGTTGGAACTCTTCTGCGGTATTCACTATGCAAAAAATCCCCGGTGAGACTGGGGATAAATTCGTAGGGTCACGCGCCATCAGAACGGTGGTGTGGCCAAGGATATTACTTGGTAGCTATCACTTAAACATGATCAGAACTAAAATCTACTAGGTGTAAAGTTCTAGGCACATTTCGTAATCCGTCCACCAATCGCTTTAGTTACAATCAAAGCACCATTACCCATTTCACGTCATCTTTTTCCTTTTAAAACTCAAGAAGGACTCCTGCGAGGATCCGTAGGCCAGATATACTATCAGATAGCGTCACCATTTTTGGTAAATGTTGGAGTTTAGACAAGGTGGCTTTGCGCGAGTTCTTCCCGTCTCTTCCTAAGAATATTCTTTTATCTTTGTCTCTCACGTCATTTTTGCGTGATCTAGGTTTTCGGATCGTAGTGTGGATCCCATTTTGTTTCATTAGGGTGTAGTGTCTGACGCATAACTACTAAACTACCTAACTTTACTGAATGATCTTAATTAAAATATTTGGCAAGTGGTATGGCACATATGCAGGATGCCGGGAAAGTTTTCTTATATGTAAAATAAAGAGCACAAAAATGAGGAATTTATATAACCTCTGTGGTACCTTTGGCAATTATTTGTGACTAATCGTAAGTTATTTTTGAGAAACTCTTACTCCAGATATTTTTGAAATATGATGATATATATATTTTTCAAAGAAACCTTGTGTAAAAATCCTAGATTTACATCAAACGCTATTTTACGGGAAAAAATAATAATAGTGGCACCATTCACACCCCGTTCTCTGTTATTTGACAGTTTATACCAAAGGGTTGGCCTGGTGAGGGTGGTCAACTAGGTGGGGGGAAAATGGGGGGGTGGTCACAGGATCAGTGGATGAAATGGGCAAGGCTCGAGGGTGGGGAGCAGTGGGGAGGGTTGCGGGTAGTGAAGTGGGATAGGGGGTGGAGGGCGGTTTCAAAATGGAACCGGATATGAAGTCTGGAGTGTTCGATTGCATCGACTGAATATTATGAGTTAATTAACTCGATCTGTAAAAATAACACCACCGAAATATAACAATGTTTTGCTTTTAAGGGTTTTTAAGCAATTAATTTATGAATTTAACACAAACAATGGTAAAATAACATAATACGCGGAATCCTTTTTTTCATTCAATATTCACAATTAAAAACTTTATTATGTTTTCCCTTAGGTAAAAACAAACGAAAAATTAGTTATAACGGAAAATTAATTCAAAACCGAGATTTTTGTTTATTTTCGCTTATATTTTGATTATATGTTACTTATTAGGAAGTTCTAGATAGAGAATGTTGTTGTTTTATTAAAAATAACACGAAGTGCGATGTTTTCGAAAATCTGTTAATTGAAAACGATTAAGTATATATTTTGACCGGTAAGTAGTTAAGTAGAAAAACGCGTCGGATTCCCACCTGGGCGTCGTAAGTTTAATTCCTGTGCTAGCTAATTGCACAAGAAACATCTTCCACTTCTTATGAGGGTAGTAAGAGTTTTTTGAAAAAAAAAACAGGTTGTTCGTAACCCGGAAGTGTTTGTCTTTCTTTTAAAAATATTTATTAAACAATTTTCGAAAGCAATTGGAAAATTACTTTTAATTTTCAGCAGAAAATCAGTGAACTGTAGAAATGTGTCTTTAGTAGATATCAATAAGAGGTATAATAATACATCAATACATAATAAATCAAGGATTTATTTTATATATTATTTAAATAATGAAATGAAAAAATTATATTGAATTGATTACAGAATTTATTTTATTTTTATTACCAACCAGTTTTGCTTAGCCTAAGCATCATCAGGGTACAAAACTAAACTTTACTAAAAATACAAACTGTGCGGTACATACATAGGGAGAACACAATATAAAATAAAATATGAGTAGAGTGAGAAAAGAAAAGATAATATGAATTAAAAGAGGCAAAACGTCAACTGAAAAGGTGATTTAGTAATAATGAGAAATTTTACGAGTTTACAGGAAATACGAGTAAATCTAATATTAAACTATTGGACAAATTCAACTGATTGTTAAGAATATGACTATTCACTTAAATGGGTTTATTTATTTATAGTGCATTTAAACTATTTAGTCTGTTGCCATGACGGCATCGACGGCCTCCATGGTCGAGTGGTAAGACGCTCGACTACGAATCCAAAGGTCGCGAGTTCAAACCCGGCGTGCGCCAATAACTTTTTTGATTAATATGTGTCGTTACACATTTAATTCATAAAAATATATTAAAAGTATATTTGCGGCACGTTCCAGAGTGGTAGATACTCTGAGTATCGCCCTGGTGAAAGACCACCATTCAGAATCAAAACGTTACTTGAAATGGCTTTAGTCGTGTTTGGTGACCAGATCTGAATAGGCAGGTATTTACCAACCTTCCTCTTCCCAATGTCCTTCCCCTCCCCACTACCTTCAGCCTCACAACGTACCCCTATTGGGGATGCCATAGTCTCACTGGCTCTAGACGGTTTGGAGCAGTTGAGACTCTTGTGCGGTATTCATATTAAAAAAAATAAAAAATGACGATTTTAGTGTAGAATATGAGATGATTGGCAAATTTTGAAAAACCGTGGTTATTTAAACATCCAAGATGTTATTTGATTCTTGTGTTTAATATATATTTTTATCCTAATAACCACTATCATAAATCAAAAACACTTTTCTTTTTCAGTGGTTAAGTAAATTTAAGCAAAATTATATATTTATGTAAAAGTGATCACATTTCTGTTAGTGTGTTACGTTAGCCTTCTCGTTCTACAGAACAACCCTTAATTAAGTATTCGAGCTTAATGTTAGTGCACCTTCATACGTCCCCAGTCTCATTCCAATTACGCACGTTTGCATATTGGATCAGACAGCAACTGTCGCAAATGTGAGATATGTGTGGGAGGGTCCCTTCTCAGTAATACTTAAGGCATTTTCCAAAATGAAAGTCAAGCAATAATACACGATTACGTACTGGCACTTGAGTGAAATGCTAATTTATGAAGGTGTTCCCGAGAGAATTAACTGTAATAAGTGTGTAAAATTATTGCATTGGAATCTCAGAATATTTGCTATCCACACAAGTTGGAAAATTATTTCAGAAGGTGAAACAGCTGCTATGTATGATATGCAAATTAGGTAAACACATTTAAATGGACAATTTACTAAGGATTAGCACCCAAAAATAGACATTTTTTGGCTTTCTAGTACAAGCAATACTACAAATGGTTCATATAATGTGTCATAACACATTTAACTGATACAAAAATAGTAAAAAATATTCTAAATAAAATAAAATTCTCAAAAAACGTCAAATTTACACCAACCGCGTTTTTTTAGCGATATAACAGGCGGGAGATATTTTTGCCTCAAGCAATTTAAAACTCTGAGATTATTAAACGATAAATAATACGTTTTTGTTATTGACTAATTATTTTTAATATTCATGGGAAACTACTAAGTATGTTTTTCACAAAACGATTAACATTTTAAAAGCTCTCGTCAGCGTTTCTCATTAAATAAAAACTACCAAAAAATACCATTACTTATGGTATAAGTAATGGTATTTTTTGTTTTAATCCACTTTATTATCATACATATTCATGTGTCAACTAATTTCAGTTTGAGTCATCTTCTTCAAGGCAGTATGATAAAAACTAACCTAAGAACAGATAATTTTATACAAGGTAAAGAAAATAAAGAGGGAGAAAATAAATCAGAGAGGGACAGAGCATCAAATATGAACTAGTTGGTATATATATAATTTTTTTTTAAAGACAGAAAAAGATTACCGGCTTACAAAATATCTGACAATATTTTAAAACTCTTACTACCATCATAATAAGCGGAAGTTATTGCTTGTGTAATGGAAATGATGGATGACTTAGGTAGCAGAGGAATTGAACCCACGCACCCCGAATGGAAATCTGACACGTTTCTGCACTCAGCTACTACGCATGTATATTAATTAATCATATTATTTATTATTTTCTTCTTGTAAGTTAGTCTTATTAGTTTAGTTGATTTAGTACGAAACGCATTTGAGGTGAAATATCACATAACTGCACTATTTAAGCTCGCTGTTATTATTATTAATAATAGAGTGGTTTAAAACAAAATATATTCTGTTATTTTAGTTATAATGTCAAGCCATAACGTGTTTGCTTTCTTCGAAAATTAAGGAATCCTTTATTATTTCATTTGCAAAGATATCAAAATAGATCAATTTCAGAGTAATGTAACAGAATTTAAAAGTAATACAATACGGTAAATCAGTTTCTACAATCTCAGGCAGATAGTATGTTTTAAAGCACTCAAAGATGAGAAAACACCTAACACAAAAAGATTAACGTTGATTCCTACATTTTTTGGATAAAAAAATAAGGCAAAACCAAAAAGGTCAACAAGAAGTAATGTTAACTACAAACAATTCAAATAACAACTTACTCGTGTGGAGAAGTTCCCGGGAGGCAGCAAGTTAGAGGGGCAAGTGCGGCAATGGAATTCCAAGACATTTTCCTCATGAATATTTAAACTCGGTCCGAAAGGTCTGCGAATGAAATTTCTCATGCATTTTTGGCCGTGGACTCTATTGGGCGAGCTTTGCCTCTTATTCTGTACTCAAACATGTTCAAAATCGCAAATACTTCTCTGCGTTTGGAGCAAAAAATGATTCAAGACAACGGCCTCCGTAGTCCAGTGGTTAAGACGCTCGTCCGCAAATCTAGAGGTCTCTAATATAACTTATATTTAATAAAAATGAAATAACCATGTATAAGACCACAACTTATTTAAAAAATATATAACTGACCAGTTTCGCTTAGCCTAAGCATCATTGGGGTACAAAATTAAACTATCATGTACGCTAAACTAAACCGCCTTTCCTTGACGGCCTCCATAGTCGAGTGATAAGACGCTCGAATACGAATCCAAAGGTCGGGGGTTCTAACCCGGCGTACGCAAATAACTTTTATTTATTTAATATGCGTCATAACACATTTAATTTATTTAAAATAATAAAAAGTATATTTGCGGCACGTTCCAGAGTGGTAGATACTTTTAAGTATCGCCCTGGTGAAAGACTATCATTCAGAATCGAAACGTTGCTTGAAATGGCTTTGCCTTTCTCTTTCCCCTCCCTACTACATTCAGCCACACAACATACCCCGATTGGAGATTCCGTAGTCCTACTGTCTCCAGACGGTTGAGAGTTGTTGGAACATTTATGCAGTATTCGCTTTTAAAAATAATTTCAAAACTATATTTTAACTGTCAGTAACTCAGTTGCTTTGAGAAAATAAACAAAAAACACCATAAGGAATTTAAATCGTTTTTAAAAACGCCATAGTTTCTTAAACATGTTTACTTCTGAATAAGTGATAGCTTTGAAAAAAAAACATTTTTTCACAAGCGAACACTTTGTGGTTTGACATGTTTAACGAAAATGAAATAATACCTATCTACAAGAGCACAGATTTGATTTTATTTCTAAATGACCGACTGGTAAGCATCACCAGGGTATAAAATTAAACCATGATGCTTAAGCTAAGCGGAACAGATCGGTCATAAAAATAAAAATAAAAATTGTTGTCTTATTCAAAGTAATTATTTAATTTTCATTTAATATACATGTATTTTCTTTTTACATTTCAAATATTAAGAACACTGTATTATGATTCTATTTCTTTAAAATATACTGTACTGTAGAAATTGTATAAAATTAAACCATGATGCTTAAGCTAAGCGGAACAGATCGGTCATAAAAATAAAAATAAAAATTGTTGTCTTATTCAAAGTAATTATTTAATTTTCATTGAATATACATGTATTTTCTTTTTACATTTCAAATATTGAGAACACTGTATTATGATTCTATTTCTTTAAAATATACTGTACTGTAGAAAGCTAAGTTGTATCGGAGGCTTTTTTTTTAAAAGCTCAGAATATTTTAATATTTGAGCTAAAAGTTTTTTTTCTAATGCTCCCCGGAAATTTTAATCCCCAAAAATATACTTTTACTTCCTTCTGCTTTTTTAAGCCATGCATTTTTAAGTATTAAGAACGTATAAAATAAATAAATAAATCATTTTGTATTATGCATAAGAGCGAAAAAAACTTTTCAAGATCTTAAATATCTAAGCCTAGATGAACGCAGATTTTCAAAAGGACTCTTAATTTATTTCATTTTCTTTTATTATTGATGACAAACCATAACGCTAATTAATCAAACAAAATGATTGCAAAAGTTTCAGAGTGGTGAATACATTCTCTCAGAATTGCCTGGTGGAGGACTAAAATTTAAATTTTAAATTTTGCTTGAAATGGATTTAGTCGTGTTTAATTTTTTTTATTTGTTAAAACATTAAAAAAATAAATTTATAGTGAATACCGCCCAGGAGTCTGTATTACTCCCAATCTGGAGCCAGTGAGACTATAGCATCCCAATTGGGGTATGTTGTGAGGTTTAAGGTAGTGGGGAGGGGAAAGAGATGAGGGAGAGGAAGATTAGCAAGTACCTGGCCAACACGACTAAAGCCTTTTTACCGCGATTTTTAGGTTTGTAGTCTGGATCTGTTTAACCGAGAATTTCTCAACCTTTCTCTTCCTTATATTTTTACCATTTTTAATCTCTTCAGTCGCAAAACATACTCCAGTTAGATGCCATAGTTCCACTGGCTTGCGGTAGTTGATTATCTATCATGGTTTCAGAAAAAACGCTTTTATAATTTAAAATATATATGTCACCCTTCAGAATTGAATAACGAAGGGTTATATGAATAAATTATAAGATTGAATAATTTTAAAATAACAGACATCTGTTATTTTAAGGTAAGTGCTTTAAATGTTGGAAAGAAGAGATTTAACATAATTACGGCAATTAGATGATAAATAATAATCCTTCTTGTGTGCAGAGCTCAAAAGTTTACAAGCTTACTCAAAAGTCTGTTATTTATGTGAGTTTCTCCATACTGTCTCATCCGCCAGGCTTTTGCGTCTATTCAGAATATGCAGAACATACCTACATTTATAATATAATAAAAACACAATAAACAACGAATGCCCCTTTTTTCTAAGAAAATGTTTTCGAAATAATTTAGGACACCGTACTTTTAATTATTTATTTATATTTTAACGGATGATTGTCCAATTACAAAAAAAATTACATCATGTAAAAAAGAGCAACAGAGAAAGAATAACACATACATACAATTTTAACAACGACAAAAATAGGACAAAATACACATTTGAAAGAACATTCAAGTCAAAGCCAAGGTCAATTCGTGGTTTTGGTAGAGTCGTAAAGAATGACAAAAATCATTTAGACAGCTACCAAAAAATTCAAAACCATGACTTGAGTTAACGAGTCTCGCCAGTGGAGAAAGATATCCACCCCAGTGATGATTGAGGAACAGCAATTAATTTATTTTTTTTGAGTCTACGGCAAGGAATATTAAAAATTTTATTTGAAAAATAGTTTCGTGAAAGACGAGTTAGATCTACAACGCATTTTTCGTATGTTTAGTCAAAACTAGAGAACGGTGAGTTCTGGCATCATGCAATTCTCTCAATTCTTTGCTGTAGTGAAAAAAGATCTCTCCATGGTGAACACAATTATTAAAAAAAAAATTAAATTAAATATTTTTTAAATGGCTGAGAGTTGCAATGTTTATATATCCCAAAAACAAATTAGTAATTGAAAGATTAAAGAATTTTTTAAGGTTATTCAGAATGTTTTTAACATGAAAATTCCATTTTTACTTCTTAACGTTAAAGAAGGTTGCAGAATGTAATAAATTTGAATGGAATTGCTTTAAGCAGAGAAGAAAACGCAAGACAATTGCACTGCCCAAAAAAAACCTCAATTTAGTTTTGTTGCAGTAATTCAGATTGTCTATTTAAGATCGCCTTTGCAAGAAAACCTCATTTGTAAGAAAATCTCGGAACAAGGTGGGAATAATTTAACCATAAATCCCTTTACACATCGTTAGGTTTACTCGAGTCCGTTCTACGGAGATTCTGAAAATTTCCTCTTTAATTTTTTAAAATATTAATATTATACAATTGAAAAATTTCCCGATAGTTAAGTAAAACCAAATTTATATTCCTTTCAAAATTCAAATACGATTTGAGATATTTTTCAAATAATGATAAAAATAATTGGTTGATTTATAAAGCACTGTTTTTGTGAAAGAAATATCAACTCAAGGGCGCTTTACAACATAATTAACATAACCTACAGCTTAATCACTAAGACTTATAATTAGTGGCGTATAAATAATAACTTATGACCATGAACTAACAGCTAAAACTTATGATTTGTGACTTATAACTTAAACTTATGACTAATGACTTAGAATTTAGACTAATAACTAAAAACTTATTGATATTAGCTTATGCCTAATACTTAAAACTATTGACTTGATTGTTTGTTATATGTACCATTTGTATTATTATGTAATTGAATGTTGCGCAATAATTCTATGTGATAAAATTTTCAGAACAAAAACACATGATGTTGCATTATTTTTAATTGCATCTTCTCAAAAGATGCATTACTAGGAAAAAATATAACACGCAAGTTAGTGGAAAACGATATGCTGTCGAACCAAGGGTAGAAAAAAAGGTGTATTAATTTTAAAGTGTCTGATTAAAGGTATCTGAGATGAGTTTTTTGTCTACTGACGTCACATCTTATTTTGTTCCTTACAACTAGCATTGTCAAAACTGATATCCTCGCAAATATTAGAAACGATAAAACACTGAAAATTGTTTCAAAATAGAATTTATAAATAAAATTTGTCGATGATTTAAAAGAGCCAGTTAAAACGCGTCAATATCAGGCAAATCATATAAATTACGGTACAAGTGAATGAAAAAAACATTATCACTCTTCCTTGTCAAAGACCACCATTTTGCATAATAAAGTTTAATATGTAATAATAGAAAATTAGATCTGTACAGCGCCCTTGAAGTGATTTTTCACAAAAACGGCGCTATACAAATCATCCAAATAATATTATATATTTTCGTAGAAATCAATCTCTTTGTGGTTCAACATATTTTATGAAATGAAAAAAAAACTCTGTATATGACCACAGACTTTATTTATTTTTTTATGAAAAAACCGGATTTACTTAACCTAAACTTAACATTAAATTTTGACAAGGGAACAGTGAAAAAAGACAGATAATATGAATTTATATTAAATTTGAACGGATAAAAATACAAAAATAATCAATTAAATTTATCCAGTAGTCCAATATTAGGTATATTTCCCGTTAACTCATAAAATTTCTCATTATTTCTTTATCACCTTCTCAGATGACGTTTTGCCTCTTTAAATTTATTTGTTTATTTTATATTAGTTACTTTGTACATTCAAGTTTACAAGTAGCTGATTATTTCATTTTATTTTTGACTTTATATTATTTTAACTTATATACTACTTATTATTTTGATTTATATGCATTTTAAATATTTTTTTTAGGCTATTTTGAATTTATTGATAGGCATAATTTTAATGGTTTCCGGCACCGCATATAAGATTTCATCCCTTTATATTTCATCGTATGCAATACCTTCCATAATTGATATCAATTATGGAAGGTATTGCATTGCACTACTCCTGCATACCTTCCGGAATAAAACTTTTATTATTATTATTATTATAGTAAGCTATTTTATGTGTTGGCTTTATTATTTTCTGATAATCTAATTTCTTTGCATGCCCTTGTATTATATTTATGAATATAAACATTGTAGAAAATTTTGTTAGGAAAATATTTTGGTAACAGGTTGTTCTTCATTTTATTTTCAAACAACAATTTGTTAAATGTTAGCATCTGTTTTACTGTTAGTCAATTTAGTTCTTCTGACATTTTAGTTACTTTTAATTCATATTTTCTGTCTCTTTCTTTCTGTTCCTTTGTTATAATTTATGGTTTATTCTATTTTTTTCACACTGTTCTCTTATTTAATTTTAGATTGTGTTCCCCTTCTGTATATAACCGAACACTGTGCATTTTTTTGTTTTGTTTAATTAAGTACCCTGATAATGCTTAGGCTATGCGAAACCGTTCAGTTATTAAAATTGAAATAAAATCTTTGGTCATCTAACAAGTTTTTTTTTTTTTATTTCATTAAATGCATTTTTAACAAGATTTGAATAGCTATGTATTCTCTTACAGCCTTATTTTAGTCTCTTTCCATTTTCATTTTCCTCACTCTTTTCCGATTGGAAATGCCATAGCCCGACTAAAATCACGCAGTGAGATTATTATGTAACATTAAAACTTAAAAGTTTTACAACCCTATTAAGCACTTAGTCGAGCGTCTATATGGTTATTTTTCTGGAGCGCGGTATTACGAAGACTTAGCGCTATTAGCTGAATATTTATAATTTTATAAGTCACTAATATTTAGAATGCATTAAGTCACAGTATTAAGACAACATACAAAATATTCTTGCATTTTATTTTGAAAGAGGGTTTTATTTTTACCTAAACGAAGAATTTTGATGAATTTGAAAAGGGGATTCAATTTTAAAAAAAACCAGACGATTTTTGCACATGGTTAATTAAATGGCCATTGTAAAAAAAAAACTTTTTTTTTGTAGTTATTTTCGTTTGCAGAAAAGGGGATTATTTATCTAAGGGGGTTATGTTTTCGATACCATTGCCAACAATAGACATTTCTTCATAGAGGTCATGTTTTACTACCTTTACTCTAAGTGATTAGCTGATGTGACGATGTTTAAAAACTTTTTTCTAAGATAAGATATGTATTTCTTTATTTCAACGGTACATTAGTACCTTTAACCTTGTGTAATCAATAATATAATACAAAATATACATATAAAGTAGGATTATAAAAGAATAAATTAAGTCATAATTTAGAATAGCAAAAATTTCCCAACAACATTTTTGTATATTTGAGGACCCCACGGTAAGAGCCTGTTAACTATTTTTTTTTTGTCAAAAACGAGTTAGTATTTTCACCAAACTAATTCTGGTACGCTCTATCCAATGAACACATATCATTAAAATGTCACGAACATGGAAAATCAAAGTGTTGAACATGTTAACTGCAAATTTTGTTATAACTGAAATATTTTTTAACGCCAAGAACATGTTATCTACAATAATAACATTGTATTGTAAAAATGCATTAAAATGCCAAATTTAGCTTTAACTTGCATGAAAAATAATTTGTGGATTTGTGATGGTACACTTTTTTTTTAACAAATGCAAAAGGCTAAATATCTCAGAATTACTCCACTGTGAGTTAACAGGTTCTCGTTGCGGGGTCTTTATTTATTAAGTGACGAATTGAAAATGTCTACCTACTTCGCATTATCATTTCCTTGCATTTGTAACCTTAGCAATGAGGAGTACAAATGGTAGTTAGTTCCTGAATTACAGCACTAAAAATATCCTGATTTCTAGTTTCTCAAAAATAAATATTCGAAAATTTATCATTGCAAGCAACTTCGGACAGTCACATGCATCATTTAAAATTTTGTCCAGAAATAATACCAAGCCATTGAAAACACTTATGTCTGATATTTTAAGCACGAAAATTTAAAAAAAATGCTCAATAGAAATATTATTTACTCAAAAGCTTTCAGAGCTTTTCAAATTGTTCATTAAATATGGAGCAAACTTAGAAAGTTTGTCAATTATCTTTTATTTACGGGAATAATTGCGCACTGGAAATGTATGAAATCCGCTTCATTAATCGCTGCAGTTTACCCGCATATTCGTCATACGGTAACCTTGACCTTCAATTACAATTCCCACATAAAGCTTTTGTCGTAACCTTCAAGCAATCTCTCTTTCTCCCAGGGTCGTGCATTCGCCATCTGCGCTCCGAATGATCGATACAACATCTGCTACCTTATATTATTCTGCTAATGCATTACGACGTATGTTTCTGTTGAGTCTTGTGACCTTGGCCCTGATTCTTTCTTATGTATTCATTCCTTTAATACGGTCCTGGAAAGTATTCCTTTATTCAAATATACCGTATTTTCCTCTGCAATGTTAGAAATATCCAAGGATATATCTATGACGCGGTAAGCCTGGCTTGGGTTTTGATAGACTGCGCGTTGCACAGTGTACTATATTCTTGAATCGCTTTGCTGAAAGATGCTTTTGTAAGAGACACATTCAATTTCCCCAAATTGCCTGTTCTAGAAAAAAGAAAAATAAACAATGAAAATCTGACATTAAAATAGAAAATGTGAATTTTTATTTTCATAATTATGGAACATCAGTCTTTAACCTATTGAGTTAAGTCGAAGTATGGAAAATTACTTTAATAATGATTTTTAAGAAAAACTTTATTTTTGCATATCTCACACAAAATAATAACCATATCGAACAATTAGATCACATATTGGACATGAATAAATAGGTAAATTTTACTTAAAAAACTGAAATTTTATATGAAATAAAAGTATTATGTATTTGTTTTTCAATTTTATTTCAAACAAAAAAATTAAAGTGAAAAGCTAAAAAATATGAGTGAATATTCTTTATTGGTTGGAAATTTAAAAATAATTAAATACAGACGAAAATAGTTTATTTCAATATTTTAGGGCATTTTTTACCCGCTATACTAAAGGTGTCCCTGTGTTATGACTAACGTTATTGCTATAGTCAAATCGATCAAACCCCGTCAACGCGTATTTTGTGTGAATGATAAAGAAGAATCATAACGTAAGGAGTTATAGATCGTTCTCCCAGGGCAAGAAATTCGCATTGTTTATGATAGCAAACAGTATAAGAACTAAAAATTACGGAATAAATTTATGACATTCATAATATGAAACATTATTATTATTACATTAATAATATATTATATTCGCTGCCGGAAACCATCAAAATTTAAAAAAAATTAAGCCTGCAAAAAACATTAAACTTACATTAGTAGTATCAAGTAGTATTTAAGTTATAATATTATTATTAAGTCAAAAAGAAAATGAATTCTAATTAGATACTTTGTAAACTTTGATGTAAAAGTAACTAAAATAAAATAAATAAAACAAAAAAAAATTGACATAAATATTATGAATGGAGAAAACTTATTAATAATTGAAATTTAAAGTAGGTATCCTTATAGGGCTATTTTTTTATGTCACACTGGTTCCGTTTCCCATATTGGCAAATATTGTGTACTTACTCTTTTTTCCTAATATATCTGAAAAATAATAAATAAGCTAGTTTCGTTCATTTTTGTTTTCATACTCTCTAAGTTCTTATATTTTTTTGCTTTAAATGTAACTTTTTACTGTCCTTAAATTGTTACTAATGCCCAGGTGCAGTTTATTTTAACTATAGTCATTTTTTAATTTGAATTCTTTGAAGGTCCTTCTTTCGTATGACGTCAAATTCAATCTTCACCGTGAAACTGCGCTGTAATGTTGGTTTTCTGTTCTAACAATGGGACCCCAAGGTCTCAGCTCTGGGTTAAGGTCAACCTTGATAGAAGACGTAATCTGATCGAATTTAAATTATATTGAAGTAGTACATGGGGACCAGTGGGAATGCAATAAACCTTCTCAACCTTTTCTCTACCTAAGTACCATACTCCATCACATTTTAAATTAAGGTTAGTAAATATTAAGCGAAGGTCATAATTTAATGATATGTTCGCATTAAGCAAACCTCCGTTGTATTGTATTGTACTAAAAAACATGATTTTCAAATGTTTTTTGTACCGATGGTACAAAAATTTGAGAAAAAAATCAAAAACTCTTAGTTTAGTGGTAGTTTCTACAGCGTCAAGTTTGCACCCAGGCATCACGGATTCAATCCTCTGTAAGTCCTCCAACATTGCACTCTTAAAAATTACACCTTTTTTTAGGGAGGTGGGGAGAATTCAAATACTGTTAGGTTTTTTTGGAACAAAGTGAGATTTTCTTTTTAAAAAATGTATTGTTATCGAAATCCCGATTAATCCCGTTGCAATTAACTATTTTAGGTTTCTATCTATGTGAAACGCGAGCGAATAAAGTTTGTTCAAATTGTGCATCGATTTAATAACCCTCTTGCATATTTGCATGACGTCAAAAATATACGTGATTTCATAAAACTAAAATTAAATTTTAACTATATTCCACTATCTTAAATATTTTAAAATAGAGGAACAAAGTCACAAAAATATTTATATTAAATCATCAAAATGGAGTTCCACCATGAATTAAAAGTTTCAAAATTAGAAATAATAAAAATTCACGTATATGCGATTTCCTCAATTGCAAACATAGTTTTAGAATGCTTTAACATCAGGAGAACTCTAGATAAAATAATGTAAGTAGTGGTTTTTTATTATAGTTTAAATGTATATATATTTTAATTTTAAAGACAAAGTGTATATGTTTCTACTATACGTAATTTGTCAAAAGTGTATAAAAAAACAATAGAGTAAAAAATGTGGTTATGTGACTTTAACTAGCGTCAAATACCATAAAAAGCTTTTAAACTGTTAAAAACATTACAAGACAAAAAAAAAATAGATCACTATTTCTTAGAATAACTTGTCATATTTCAAACTGCCAGCAATAAACTTGATAGTGTAGAAAGCTTTTATCTAAACATCAGTAATAACACAAGAGCTTACATGCAGCTGTGAAGGCAAGGCTTTTGCTGATTCTATAAAGGCCAAGGTCGCCTTTGGCTTTGCGGGAGACTGAGCCAAGGTCCGAAAGAGCTTTTAATATTATTTCTGGCATTAAGAGCTTTTGTTTATCGTATCGATATTTCAGGAAACGCTTTTCATGGGATTTATCAACACTTAAAAGAAAGACTCTTTCTTTTTGATGAAGGTCACTTAAATATAATATGTTTTCATGGGTTTGTATTTTTTTAATCTCATTTTCACTGAATTTGGTTTTTCGTCATTCCTTTATACATGTATTTCATCACTTCTCACTAATGGGATATATTGTTACTCTTGTTATAAAAGTATGGTAATTTAACCATGTTTGTCATTATGGGATGGCCTCCATGGTCAAGTAGTAAGAGGCTCAACTACGAATCCAAAGATGGCGGGTTCAAATCCAGCGTGCACAAATAACCTTTATTTAATTAATACCACATTTGTCAAGTATATTTGCGAAACGTTCCAGAGTGGTAGATACTCTAAGAATCACCGTGGGGAAAAACCACCATTCAGAATCGAAACGTTGCTTGAAATGGCTTGTGCCGTATTTGGTGACCAGATCTGAATAATCAGTTATTTCCCAACCTTTCTCTTCCGTATTTCCTCCCCCTCTCCTCCACTTCCTTCAGCCTCACAACACACCCCATTTGGGGATGCCATAATCTCACTTGCAATAGACGGCTGAGAGCTGTTGGGAATCTGTTGTGGTATTTACTATTTTAAAAAATGTATAAAAATAATTCTAAGCAAAAATTACAGCATTGAATAATTTCCTATGTAAACATTTGAACAAAAAAAACAAAAAATCTGTTTCTGAAACTACAATCACTCTTAAACGGCATTTTACACTCAAAACTGATTTTAAAATTTGCGTAAGAGTTTTTTACTCCTAGGCCCCGGACAGATGAATAAAATTGACAAACGGTTAAAAAAAGATTTTCCACACATAAAAATGTTTGATCATTCACCCAAAGTATAATTCAAATGACATTAACTTCTATGACACACGTCTATCGGTTTATTTTTTTAGTGCTTCTTTCTTATTTCCAGTTGTTGAATAAGATAAAGCATTTCCTAAAAACAGTATTGAAAGTCAGGCGAGACCATGTAGTGCCTACGAGTAAATGAATAAATTTTCTTCTCGTGTTCATTATTGTATTATTTGGGTAAAAGTTACGAACTGTCTCAAAGTTTGCGGCTTCAATATCGACGAGCGGGAATTCGCCATAAAATAAATGATCCAATGAACCACCCTGTTTTCACACGTCGCCCCTTTATTTTTATTACGCAATTCGGTAATTTATCAAATTATCTCGCTGTGGATTAGAATTCAGAGGTTTCATGTACGTTATAATTCACACTTAACGTCCTGATGCCGCGAACGCAAACAAACCAACCCCTGAAATGTCGCATTAGATAATTATAAATCTCTTTACGTAGTAGATATTTCACCCAGTGTATTATACGGCAGCCTAACGGAGGTACGTAGCATCCCTTGTGTCATTATTCACTGTGTTCCTAGGCCCATACACGGAAAAGGGTGGTTATCCCAAAAGACCGAGAAAAAAGTGTAACGAATTGAAATATGATGTTTACTGGGAAGCCGACAGTTTATAGTGGAAAAGATGTTGCATTGGGGATTCCCGATGAGTCCTTGACCTCGCCTTCCTCTTATTACAAAGTTTTTACTGTGGTTCAAGTCTCACACCAAGCTAAGTAAAATCACCATTTTTTACTTCGTAAATATTACACGATTTTGATAATTTTACAAAAATATTTTCTCAAATCATTTGCGAATTAAGAACAATATACAATTTTCCATTGTTTTGGATCCGAAGCTGCGATGAAACACCGAATATGTTTCTATCTTCAGATACATTTGACAAATAGTGCACCGTGAACGATAAACTATAATACTTGATGAAATTGTTTAATTATGGATGTGGAACAAATTATAGAATTAAGAAAAGAAAAATGAGAAACCACACACTCACCGATGAAGTTCAAGTTCTTGTTAATTTGAGTTATTATCCAAATGTAGTAACGATACGAATCACAACAACTAGCGAAACGACCGAGCAAATACATTTTTTTCACACACAAACACTTCTGTTCAATTGTCAACTGTTTTAAGCACGGTGTCGTTACGGATACGTATACGGAATTCGGTATAGCGAAATGGTTGGGTAGGTAGGGACTTAAGCAAAAACCATAAAAGTAAGAAGCTAACAAATTATCACTTCGTTTATTCACTTTCAATAACCATATTATTGGACCAGAAAATTAACCAAAGTTGTTGTTTATGAAATACCCAGTCTTTTATATGTTGTTATTTTAACTTTTGTCTTGACTTGAAAAGTGTAATCTCGAAACAGGTAGGCTCGGAAAGAAAATTACGTATTTTAAGTAAATTGTATTGAACGTTCATGATGAATAAAATATTTGCCTAATTTATTGAGCAGACTACTTTGATTAAGGTACTTTAAATGTAATATATTAGAGTATAAACTCGTAATTGTGAATTTCCAGGGTTTTTTTTAATATCAACTGATTTTGAAGCAATCACTTTGAAGAACGATTCTTTACTTGAAATCGAAGACTTAAAATTTTCACAATTTGATTCTATAATAATAAACGTTTTCTCAGAAGCAAATAGTAAAATTTGAAGTGAGAAGCACATAATTAATTTCTTAAAGTCTTTCATATAGAAATAACTTGTTTAAATCGTGTAACAAAATATAATTTAAATAGATAAGTAATCAAAAACGGTACATGGTAAGATATTGGATCAAAGTAAGTATTAAAATGTTTTGTGACCTTGATAGCATCCTGCAATGATTGGATTACAGGTATTTCACTATATACGTTGATTTAATCAATAAAAATCAGATCTCCGCGTACGATTTTCAAAAAAGCGATCCATATAAACAATCATATCACATGCCTTAAAAATATGACGCAAGATGCAAGCATGACGGCTTTCGCGGTCGAGTGGTAAGACGCTCAAGTACGATTCCAGATGTCGCGAGCTCAAACCCGGCGTGTGAAAATATTTTTTTTCGATTAACATGTGTCATAACACATTTAATTCGTATAAAATAATACAATGTATATTTGCGGCACGTTCCAGAGTGGAAGATACTCTAAGAATTGCCGCACTCAAGTAAAGCCCACTTTTCAGAATTGAAAGGTTGCTTGAAATAGCTTAAGTCTAGTCAGAATTTAATAGCCAGGTACTTCCCAACCTTCCTCTTCCCCATCTCCTTCTCCTCCCCACTACCTACAGCCTCACTGTATATCCCGATTGGGGATGCCATAGCCTAACTGGCTCTAGACGGTCGGGAGCACTTGGGACTCTTGTTAGGTATTGACTATAACAATAAAAAAAACTGTTTTCCTTCTTTACAATTAATTTACAGGTTCTCTTTTTGGTCAAATAATGAGAAAACCCTTGAAATCTTGACTCATTACTTAAAATCATTAACAGTTAAGTTTGCAGTGCAGGCATACGCCTCTGTGATGAGCATCATGATGAAACGAGGGTTGCTTTCTCAAACTCCTCTTTCAGGAAAATGAAAAAGACATTTCCGTTCCCACCGCTTAATTCTACGCTTTCACTCATCTTAATTACTTTTCTTTTAAGTACCCCTCACCACCCCTTTTCCTCTTGAAGACAATTTAAATTAATTACCCACTGTTAAATTTTTAAATATCTACAGAAAAAAGGTTCTTACGGAAAATCTGGTTAGTTTTGGATGAATTGGAAAATTATAATACCCATCTCATAAATATGTCTTTGAATATAACATCTCAGTGTTTTCAATAAAAAAATACATATTTTTAGAATTTAATATTTTATGAAATACATACATTTGAAGGCCTGCGTGGTCGAGTGGTAAGACCCTTGACTACTAATCCATGGGTCACGGGCTTAATCCCGGCGTGTGGAAATAAATTCTATTCAATTCATATATGTGTAATAGCACATTTAATTCATATTTTTTGTTTTGTTTGTTTTTTTAAAGTAAGACAAACATTCCCGGGTTACGAATAACCTGACAATATTTGAAAAACTCCTACTGCCATCATAAAAAGCAGAAGATGTTGCTTGTGCAATGATGGAGGACTTGGCCAGCAGAGGAATTGAACGCACGACGCCCGGGTGGGAATCCGACGCGTTCTCCATTCAGCTACCGACCGGTCAATAACATAATATAAAGTATATTTGCGGTACGCTTTGGTGTGGAAGATACTCATGGTATCGCCCTGGTGAAAAACCGAAATCCAGATTTGAAACGTTACCTGAAATGGATTTAGCCGGGCTTGGTGACCAGATCTGAATATCCAGGTACTTTCCAACCTTTCTCTTTCCCATCATCTTCCCCTCCCTACTACCTTCAACCTCACAACATCCCAATTGGGAATGCCATAGTCTCACTGATTCAAGAAGGTTATGAGCAGTTGGGACGCTTTAAAAAAAACTGGAATTTTCGGCAAAACGTTCATAAATGCCTTCGCTAACTTTCGAACTTCACCTTTTTATTGATATTTTAGTTTCTGAAAATTTTGAGTGCAAGAGCTTAATTTCTCATTTGACGTGATTTTCGTACCTACTTTTACGTGCAGGAAGTAAAAGATAAAATATTTGACTTTCCTTGTAGCTCATCTGTAACACCGGAAGTGTGAAGCTGGGATTAGCGTGGCGTAGAATCCCCTCCGCGTGGGGCGTTAAGATTTTTCCAGTCCCTTCTGGAAAATTCCAGTTCTTTCTGGAATGTTTTTCGTGGAATTTCCTCGGCTGGCTTTCTTCGTGTAGCGGATTACAGCGGATGTCCTTATTTGCGGTTGTATTCATCAGAGTTGAGCTGCAGGATATTATGAAGCTGTGCGCTAGTGTGAAGTGCATTTATTACTTCTAAATATTTTGCTTATGTTGGCTTATGGTCGGTGGAATTTTTTACTGACAACCACCCGTGGGAATAAAATGTTTGTTCTCAAGACAAAAACTTGAAAAAATCATACTTTTTCGCTATTTTCACTAGTACCATTTTTGTTAATCGTCAACACAAAGGTGCTACCTGCAAAACCCAAATGTATAATTCACAAAAAAATAATTTATACAAAGTGCTTTCAATATCGCAAAAAATAGATTTGAAGTGAGAACCGTTTGAAACATCCATTTGAACTAATAATTCAAATAATTATTAGATTTACCTATTTTTTGGTACTTTTTTTATATAAGGTAAATTAATCATAGTTATGTCAAATAAAAAAACATAATAAAAATTACCATAATCTTATTAATATAATTATAATTATATAATTATATTATTATAATTAACACTTGTGCAGGTATCGACATATCAAATGAGGTTAGTCAATAATGATGATCTGTAAAAATGAAAATATAATAGAGTATTTACTGTGTAAAATATTGAAAAAAAACAATAAAATCCAATTTATCAAAAGCAACAATAAATAAATACATTTTGGGTATATTTTATAACCTTCAAAGTTTATCATTTAGTTTCCTCGGCAAATAACTGCAAGACAATTCATTTTATTTGGACCGTTTTAATTTAATCTTTAATGGGGAAGATAAACTTTGTTAAAATCCATATCAGTTTGTGAGAATAATCACTTTTTTACGCAGCGGGGAATACATCGTGATACAACGGTTACTAAAGCAAAAGTAAATACTTCTTGATTTTAAAAATAAATGTTAGTTACCATAAAACAATATCATCCGGTTGATGTCAGAAAATAATTTTAAAAACTTATAACCTATTATGTCCTTTAACTATTTGTCGTTTCGTTATTTTTGATGAAGAAACAGTGAATTCTAGTAGAGGCGTGCACTGCATATAAACACATCGGCACTACCTACCTTTCCGTAGTTATATTGGATTAAATACTTTGAAATTATTGCTATAAAAAAACCCTTTCAAAAATATTTAATAAAGAAATTTAGCTTATCGAACTACCGCGAGCGTCGCACCCACATTCCTATTATAAAGTGTCAAAAACAGTATCTAAATATGCTCAAATGCCACCACCGTAAGATTAAACTAATATATGTTCACTAAACTACATAAAATATGTATGCTGTGAGCTGTGTACGCGTTCAAGTGGTTCGTTTGTGTGAGTATCTTTGTTGGTGTGTAAGGCAATGCTTTTACAAAACAAATCCAATAGCAAATAGGGACATTTGTTGGTACCTATCTATATTATTAAATAATTTTCTGTTTTTCCTAGTACTTACCCTGATCAAAAAACCTATCAACGGGGATCTTTCTAGTTTCAAACATTCTAAATGGCGTTTATTGTCAATAATACGACCTCCGTGGACGAGCGCTTAACACCCCCAACTAATAATCCAAAAGCCACGGGATCAAATTCCGGCATGCGCAAATAATTTATTTTTGTGTCACATGAAAAAATGTTAAGTTAAATATATAATAATATATTTGTGGCAGAGAAGTAAATACTCTCAGTGTCGTCTGCTTGAAATGGTTTTAGCTGTGTTTGGTGAACAGATCTGAATACCCAGGTACTTCTCGACCTTCCTCTTCCTCGTTGCATTCCTTTCCCTACTCTGTTCAGCCTCACAACATAGCCCAATTAGACGTAGTTATGCAGAAAGCATCCAACCCCAAAAAGATGAAACCGAGAAAAAGGCGCTTGGAAATATAACGATACAAAACCATTAATATGCGTAATCTGCATTTGTAAAGTTAATATCAGTGTTTTTTTCTTAATGAGAATTACTATTAATATGAAATTTAAATTCGTCAATGTTAATATTTAAAAAAATGTGTATCTTAAGTTACCCTTCAATTCAATCTTTTTAAACTTCAATTGAAGTGAGTAAAAAAAGTAATTACCAAAAATCTAAAACATTTGGAGCTTGGATTTTTTCAGCAGATAGAAATCTTGTATTTACCAAAGTTTAATGTTGAATTAAAATCGCTCTTTACCTGCCTAATCATACTGGTGATCAATCATCGACCAAAGTGTTTAGATCGATGTAATCAGTATATTAATTTGATAATATTTTCAAAATCAATTCTCTAATTATTTGCGAGTTATAATAAAGATGGATTAAAAAATGATGCTTCTTCGGTATTTAAATAAAACTTTGTTACCAGATAGAGATGAGACAGATATTTGAGATTCTTCAACAGTACTTTACCTTATCCCATTGAAGATTTAATCATAAATGTTAGATTAAGACGTCAAAGGTTACGGTGGCATTTCCTTTTGAAATCGAGATAATCTTTGAGAAAACTTACATCATTTTCTGGAAGTTATCATTTAGAAATGTAGATGAAAACGATTCGGCTACAAGAATATCAATAGCACTAAAAGTAATTTTAAATATTTTTTAAAATCACTCATTTTAACCAAAAAAAATAAAGAGAAAGGATAAAAGTAGACTGAATTCAGTAGAAGTGATTTTCCTGAGACGTCTGTGTACTAAAACCATGTATTATATGTATTTTACGGCCTCCGTTGTCGTGTGGTAAGACGCTCGATTAAGAATTCACAGATCGCGGGGTTGAACCCGGCTTGGATACATAAATTTTAATTAATTTATATGTGTCATAACACATTTGATTCATAAAACTCCATTTTCGAAACGTTCCAGAGTGGTAAATACTCTTATGTATCGCCCTGGTGAAAGACCACCATTCAGAATCGAAACGTTGTTTGAAATGGCTCTAGCCGTGTTTGGTGACCAGATATGAATAACCAGGTACTTAGGTATCAACAAAAATAAAGCATGTAACCTAAAAAACCGTTTGGTTGTGTCAAGTTTAGTGGCATAGTAAAAAATATGACGGAGTCCCGCGGTGCCCAAGAGTCGAAGATCATCGTTACAGTACATAGAAGCGATGTAATATATGTGTTGTCTCTTTTTCTCTGATGGTGTACGACGTGAAAACCCGGAGAAAGTGATTTATCGCAAGTCTGTATAGGTTGGGTAAAAATAATTAGATCTCCCTCCATATATTGTTACTTCAAGCTTAAGTCAGATCGCATGAGGAGTATTTATAAGACGATGTATGAATGTCAATGAATAAAGGAGTGGGTTCCAACACAAGGAGTGTGTTTCGGTCAATTCGCTCTGCCTACCGCTGTGGAGAAATGGCGTGTTGGTTAGTTGTTATGTAGAGTGTTTTATCTGTCTGCAGTCAATATCCAAGTCATAATGCACTCCGCTTAAGGTTATTACCATAGGATAATAGTCGAACCATTTAGGTAGACAAACGTAAAGGCCATTAGTTCTTCCCGAATGTAAATCCGATGTATTGAGTTAATCTTACTGCAGCTCCACTTAGCGCACGAGTTTTTAGGGTCATGATCCGGTCGTGCCCTTTACCGGTGGCTGCTACGGATCAGAGATTGCCCACTTGCAATGGACATCGCTCGGACAGATTGTCTGGTTTGATATGATGTTATTCTTTTTTCTAAAGCATTAGTTAATATTTTACTTATTTTAATCAAATTCGATGTTTTCTTATCTATTTATTGCTTTGCATCTTTCAAAACATATCGACGGCGCATTTTACGCCGAATCGCGTAATGGAAGCTGATTTGATATTTAATTATTGTTAATACCACATATAAATAATAACACATGTCGTCGCCGGAAAGGCAAAAGGGCTAGAGCGATATTTCAGGGAGTTCACACCAGAGCATTTTGTATAGCCTTTTATATACCAACGAGAACTACTCGATACAAAATTCTATTTAACTGTAACAATTATATAAGTCTGTCAGTTTTTCGCTTGTACCTAGATTGAATGCAGTTGGTAATACATACGCAAATGTGGCTGATATATTTAACTGCATGGAATGTAAATACAAGAAGGCTACAATATAATGTCGTCACCGGAAAGGCAAAAGGACTTAAGCGCCATTTCTATACAAAAAATTGTACACCGAAGCACTTTTGAGTCTTCTGTACCTGGTTTTGAAAAAAAAAAGTGCAATCAAGTAACTCAATGTTCTCAATGATTTACATGAAGTGATAAACAGCTAAAAAAAAGTCCCAAAACTTGTGACGCTTGACTCAAGCCTTTTCATAAATTGAAAATATATGTTAGATGGCTGAAGGGGCCTAAAAGTCTTCAGAATCAAACGAGAGTCAAAGCATTTGATGCATAAAAAAAAAACTGATCAAAACTGCATATTTAACTCTTTTTTGACCAAAGTTTCGCTTAAGCCTTTTTACCTTTCGATATGTTGTAATACAATCCTTAAAATAATATTCCCTAACACTTTTTTGTTTTCATATTTTTCGTTTAAAATTATTGATTTTAATTCGACAATTATTCAAATTTCTAGTTTCTCCTCTGTTTTTGATCAGAAGAACCCCTTCTTTTTCTTGTGCCCTTTTCTATCGGAAGTTAGTTATCATCATGGCAATCTTCATATTGTATCAGTCATTTTGAATTTTTTTAAGCTTTTGGACAAAGTCTTTACATGGGGACTTTAAGCGAACTCCAGTCAAATAAGCTCTCTGGTAGTAGCTTGATCCTGTGAGCGATCCGTATTTGGGAACGAAATCGTCTCGACCATTCTAACCGCCATTTCGTATCACGATTTTACGTTTGTAGTTAATTAGCCGGTACTTGATGCTGCTTATTCCTGGAGAGAATTCGTTACTCTGTTTCCTATTCCTAACCTACACCTCTAGGCTCTAGGCTCATGGCTCATGTGTTTACTGGAAATACATGAATACTGTAATTTTCAACGATATAACCATGTTTAGCAATAGTGAAAATATTAACATTTTTACTATCAAAATAGCTGAATTGATGTAATTTTAAAAAAGAAAGAAAAATATTGGAATAATCTGAAAATATTTGAAAACCTCCTACAACCATCATAATAAGCGGAAGATGTTACTTATGTAATGATGGAGGACTTAGCTAGCAACGGAATTGAACCCTTCACGGTCGAGTGGAAATTTAACAAATGGGTGCACTCAGCTACTGTGGTAGATACTCGTTTATAGTAGATAGTATCACCCTGGTGAAAAAACCATAAATCAGAATCGAAACGTTGCTTGGAATTGCTTCAGCCGTTTTGGTGACTAGATTAAAATAGCCAGGTACTTCCCCACCTTCTTCTTCTCCATCTTCTTCTCCTTCCCACTACGTTCAGCCTCACAACATATCCCGATTGGGGATGCCATAGTCCCACTGGCTTCCGAAGTTTGGGAGCAGTTGGAATTCTTGTGCGGAATGCGCTTAAAAAAATATAGATCTGTCTGCAATCACGTGTAAAAATTGACTTTCGTAGACTTAGCATTGGTTGTTTCGAATTGCATCACATTTGATGATCAAATTGACAGTTAGCACCATTTTGAATTTGTCGATATTTTAACATTATAAAATATTGGAAAAAAATTATTGTAATACTTGCACAATAAGCAAGCTTATGTTTTTATTTAAATAAATTTTCAAAATAACTTTGTGTAAGAACACGGATATTTTTTTTTTTATGACCGACCGATTTCGTTTAGCCTAAGCATTAACAAGGTTCAAAATTAAAGTAAACAAAAATTACAAAGTGTGCGGTTATACTATGTACATACGGAGGGAGAACAAAATATAAAATAAAATAACAGAACAATGAAAAAACTATTAAAATAACATTTAAATTATAACAAAAGAACAGAGAGAGAAAGAAAGAGATAATATTAATTAAAAGAGACGAAACGTCGACTGATAAGGTGATTAAGAAATAAAAAGAAATTTATGAGTTTACGGGAAATATACCTAATATTGGACTAATTGACAAATTTAACTGATTTAAAAATAAAAAAAATATGACTGTTAATTTTAATAGTTTTCTTTATTTCTAGTGCATCGAAATTATGCAATCAATTGCCACGACCATTTTTGTGGAGAATGGGAGCACCGGTGGTTTTATTGAAGGTACAATCTTTTTCAATAAGATGATTGGCAAACACAGTGACTATTTAAAAATCTAAGATGTTCTTAGATTCTTATATTGACATTACGGGTTGTTTTGCCAATATAAAACACAAAGTTATTTGTTTTTTTTTTCTTTAAATATGTCAAACCAAAAAATGGCTGCTTTCTATGAACATAGAATGTTTTTATTGTTATTATTATTAAGGATTAACAACTCCAGAAATTATCTCATCATGTAATCCCGTCAGATCCAGAATTCAAGCATAGAAGCGCATCGGAGTAAATTATTGGCCCCATCAATCTTAACGCTGCCAGGATGGACTCCCTCTTGATGGCGTTTTGCAGAAATGAGGTCTAATATCCTTCATTAATATTTTTTACTTGTATTATTTAAAAAAATAAATATATTTTATTTTATTCCTTCTCATAAATTTCTGTTCATTTTTATTTGGTAATATTATTATTACTACGTATTGATATCAATTATAGAAGGTATTGCATGGCACTACTCCTGCATAAGTGCATACCTTCCGAAATAAAACTTTACTATTATTATTATTGTTTAAAATTATATTTTTGTGAATGTTTATTTACAATTATTTACAAAAACCTTTATTTTTTTCACTTTGTGAAAAAAATGTGAACAATATAAAGGGATTTATTGATTTTGAAGCGTTTTTTTTTTGTATTCGCCGGATCACAATCCGATAGAACATTGTAATTTTAATATTTTCCGAACCAGTTTTCAACTCTACTGAAAATAGATTTATATTACTGAGCATTTTATAATTTGATTTAAATGAAATATCTCTAGTCCTTGAAAGCTTTCCGTCCGTTTTTTTCCCCATCAGAATTTATTTAACGTAATTTTTTGGCGCTGACTCAAGCAAACAGTTCGCCGTAATGAAGTGGGAGCAAATTGAAAGCGCGTAAAAATTAATTTGTATTTCTGAAAAAATACAATTAAATTTTCGGAAGTCGGTTAATCCGGTTAAAAAAATCCACGGAAAATATTTTTCACCCTCTGTCTAAATGGCCGCCCCTCGGCGCGGGGAAGTTATCAGCCAGTGGCGTAACGAAGGGGTGGGCGGCTATATTTTTTCTTGTTTCATAATCACCGACGGACGCCTGTCAAAGAGTGCGCAAATATTAGGTGCTAATGTGTTTGTGAGCAAAACCATATTTTCATACCTACCGGAATGATTAAAATCGACTAACGCTAATTACTAAAATAAATTAGACCTCTCATATCGGAATATTTTAGAAAAAAAAAATCATTAAATAAATGCAGAATTAGATAAAAATAAATAAATAAAGTAGATAAAAGTGTTTCGGTAGCTCAATTGATCAATTCGGTAGCTCAATTGATTGAGATCAAGAGGACACCTTACTTCCTAAGTAGAGAGGCTGCTCGAATTGAGGCTTAGCCATTATACATAAGTTACATACGTTTGATACTTAACGTCACATTTGGCATTGCATCATTTTGTTTCATATTTCGTTAAAAACGATATCCATTTATTAGTTAAGAAATTGAGTTCAGTTTAGAACTGATAGAAGTGATATATTGTTAACTGTGCTATGGGCATGTTCGTGTGTCAGAAGAGCTATTTTTTTTTGTAATAAGCAAACATTTTCAATTACTGAAATTCTTTCTTGAACGGACAGTCAATTTGGTGGGTTTGTTTGGTGTCGAGATCAGTTTTCTTTCAATTTGGTATAGACTACACGTCTAGGAATTATACGTTCAGTGTGTCAATAATAATAATTCGGGTTTCATTTAGAACAATAACTTCTTGTGAAAGACAAAAGTAGCAGGCCCTATATGACACAAGTGGGACCATATTGGGTGCATAGCACGACCAACAAATGAATATTAAAATTCAGAAAGAGAAATAAAATTCACCCGCAAATAATACAAAAATATGCCAAAAAATCTCTTGAATGTGAAAAAAAATCAAGGCTGTTTGAACTATCCTTTTTGATTGTACAAAGGTTTATTTGACCTTCATGAACAATATGAAATAACTAAGCCCGCTAAAGCATAAAACACTGAATTTTTTCATTATCTTTATATCATCAACGTTCTTTCTCACCGCGTTAATTTCTCAATTTTTCATCGAGACAAAGCCTGGAAAAGAAAAAGCCACGCGTGAAAGAAAGTAAGTAATTAGAAGAACAAGCCGTTACTTTCTATCAAAAGCAAAGAGCCGGGAATGCCTTAAAGGGAAATGAGAGGTTCAATAAAAGATAACTGATTGCCAGTCTTCCTTAAAAAAAACTTGAAGATAATATTTACCTTATTTATAACCATTTTTTATATAATTTTCACATTAACTTGGTTTATTTTCTAACCCACTTAAAAATTGAGGAATTTTATGATACTATCAAGGCTCGGATGATAATGACCGAGGCAGGAGTAGTAATATTAAGAAAATTGCAAAAAAACGTGTTACATCAATGTTTTACATTTCGAAACTTTGGTTAATATTTTTCATTTCTTTTATGAAATTCTAAATACAAGCCTTTAATACTATACACATCAATTTAATTAAAAACAAGGTAAAAATAGAAAACTTACATTAATCTTTGTCAGATTCAGTCACATAGTGCTTTAAATTTTTCTTTTAAAGGAATTAAAAACCTCCTTCACCACCATTTGAAAATTCTTTGAAGATTTTAGGTATAGCTAAACAAAAATCTTTTCAAAATAATGTCACGTCGTCTTTTAGATTTTTTTGCGAAGTGGACCGTACGTAATGGATTTTTTTTATAGTGAATGTTGTACAAGATTTTCAAATGCTCCCAGTCTAGAGCCAGTGAGACTATGGCATCCCTAAATGGGGTATGTTGTGAGACTAAACGAAGTAGGGACGGTAAGAAGACGGGAAAAGGGAGGTTGGGAAGTACCTGGCTATTCAGATCTGGTCACAAAACACGGTTGAAACCATGTCAAGCAACATTTCGATTATGAATGGTGGTCTTTCACCAGAGCGATACTTACCACGTATCTACCACTATCTACCACTCTGCAACGTGCAGCAAATGTTCTGTATTTGATCTCATATGAATTAAATGTGTTATGATAGATATTAATTACATCAAAAAAATAATTTGGCACTCCGGGTATGAACCCGCGACCTCTGGACTCATAGTCGGTTGTGCATCACTGATGTACACTGATCGTCTTAACACAATTAAAAGCTTTCCGTAAAAGAGTAAAAAGAATCATAAAATAAATGTTATCCAAAAAGGACTATTTTTGTATCGTATGTATAAACAAATATATTAACGTACCAAACGGAGTTGCTATGTTGTTTTCGTAAGTCGTGTTTCATCTAACAGTACACTGTTTAAAAGCTCACGCGATTCAGTCAATTTATGGAAATAAGTTTTCCGTATTGCATCCGCATGAGCTTGCATCTCTTTAGCAGTTAGAGTCCGAGGTATGAGCGCATAATTGCACGAACTGAAGTAGAATCATTGCTTTGTAACTTATAATCAAAAAGTCCCATATTAGGGACGTGATTATCATCAATTTTAAATTCCCGACCTCGCAAAACTATTCCATATTAGAGTCAGTATTATCTGACGCGTTTCTCCGCGATCGTAGAAGTCATGGGACTCTCGTTACGACCAAAGCGCATCGTGAGAAAGCACTCGTGTAAACTAGACTTTACGAATGATTGTGCATGCAATGAAGTTATTTTAACGAAAACGTCGTAAATACACGTTAAGTGATATACTGAGCTTGTTTTGTTTATCTTTCAATTTGACTGGACAATGTTTTGTGAAAAACCACCTATACAATATTTTAAGTTTGTCCAAACTCATGTTGTTTAAAAGAGAGAGTACAAGAACGGCCTGCAATATAGTTGCGAATGATGAATATTTGGAGCATGTGGATGAGTTTGTGTAATTAGGAAGTGTGTTTACGAGAAATGGAAAGGCTGATTAATTAGATGGATATTAAAAATAAGGGCGAATGTAAAAAATGTCCAAGGAAGCGAAACTAACAGTCCACAATGGAGTGCTTATACCAATCCTGATGTGTAGCAGTAAGACATGGAACTGGCAGAGGAAAGATGAAATTAGAATAAATGCCGTAGAAATGAGATATCTAAAGCGTATGTGCGGTAAAACTATGTATGACCGTGTTAAAAGTGTGGATATCCGGAAAGAATGCAAAGCTGATGCAAGTGTAATGATTAGGATTAAGAAACAGACGTTTGGATGGTTCTGGCATGTAGAGCGTATGAACGAATAAATAAGTGTGAAAAGAATATATGAAGCGAAAGTTAGAAGAAGAAGTCAGGGACGCCCAAGGAAGACAGTGCACGATTAAGTGAATCAAATATTTGAGTCTTGCCATGTCAAGGGTGAGAATTACAGAAGAGTATGTATGAGACGATGTTTTAATGTGAGTGAAACAAGCAGTGTGTGCCAAGACAGATTTGTATAGTGGCATATCTCGGCCTACCACTTCGGGGTAACAGCGTAATAGTTAAATAGTTACAATATTTGAAACTTACGTACCGAAACGAGCTTATATCAATGTGTCGATGCCATATTTTTTCAAATACAAATATGTGATTTCTTTAGTAGAGAGAAGATACAATATCTTAGCTTTTACAAATCAATGTGGTTTTTTTATCAATTTTCTGATACAAACTAGACCTGCACCATGTCACATAATAAACGGTTATATTAAAGTTAATAAAAAAAACCTTGAGTTTTTTTCTTTATTCAAGTTAAAAGAAATTGATGGTAAAGGTTAAGATTTCTTCGTTGTTTCATACGTGAGTCAGATCTTAACTGGATGTATAATAGATTTGCCAGAGTCAAGGGCTATTGGTTCAATTCCCAGTTACTAATTATATTAAAGGCATTAACTTCGACGTTTTGGATTAATGCACATCGTGATGAAAACTTTGACCTTGTGAGAAACCTGCCTCTGTCATAAGGTGCGTAGATCAGGCCTAGCAAAACTGCGGCCCGCTAAGTGTACATTAATTTCTATGATAAATGATTAAATGCACCGTGTTAAATCATTTTTAATTTGGAACAAAGCATTTTGTAATTTTTCGTAGATCAGTTTCCATTAATTTCTAATATTATTCTATTGACGGCGTTCGTGGTCGAGTGGTAAGACGCTCGATTACGAATCCAGAGGTCGCGGGTTTAAGCACGGCGTGCGCAAATATATTTTTTTTATATAAATGTGTGTCATTACACATTTAATTCATATAAAATACCACATAGTATTATTATTATTATTACTCGCCTTAAAAACCAAGTTTAATTTAATTCTTAGTATGTAGATTCTATATCTTCAAATTTGTCATTTACTTATATTATTTTTATTTTTATTATGTATGTACTATATTTTCGATATTAACATGTTACTATGTAGCTAAAATAAGCCACTTTTGCAAATTGCCATCCCAACACAGGCTTATGCCTAGTGGGATGGGCAATTTACCAACTAATAAAAAAAATGTATGTTCAAGTAAAATAATTAAAAATAAAATAAATAAATATTTGTGGTACGTTCTAGAGTGGTAGATACTATAAGTATCGCCCCGGTGAAAGTCCACGATTTTTTCAGAGTTGCTTGAAATAAGTTTAGTCATGTTTGATGACCAGTTCTGAATAGCTAGGTACTTTCCAAATTCCTTTATATCTTTCCCTCAATACAATCATTTAACAACAACAAAAGAAATACATGCACGTAAAAAACATACACGATATGTGACGAAAATCATATTCCATTCACCTAATGTACTCTTATTATTTGAACGATTGTAATAAGCATTACCTTTCATCACTATTACCGTAATTTAATTAATCTTTAGCACGAATAGAAAACATGACAATAGAATATCTTGAAAATATTATTATTTCAATATAATTTTACGAGTTACATCTCAAATAATAATGATATCCTGAAGACTAATGTAACGCCAACATAACAATATTGATTTTTTATATACTTCAATTGAATTAAATTTAAAATTATTATTACTGAGTTCTGCTATTTTCGGTTTTTTTTAGTGACAGCTGTTTCGGCGTTAAAAGCCATTATCAAACTGGCCTTTGATTTTCTTTACCATCAGATACTTGCAGTAGTAAAGAGAGGTGTAATTCATTTAAACATCGGAATTATCTTGTAAATAGCTGGCATGAACTGAAATCCATTAAACTTATTTTTTTGTTTTCGATTGTTATTTAAACATAAAGGAACCGTAAACACTTAGTTGATAAAACCTTTTCACTAAGCATAAATTGTGTTGAAAAGGAAGTAAGTCGGTTATTCGCTGTGAGTATCGAACACTACTCGCCCGAATGCTAGTCTAGTATTCTGCCTACCACTCATGGACAACCTCTGTTGGCATCTAGTCTCTTGCCAGTGGTTTTATGTTTTTAAAGTGGATTTAACTCCGAAATTCTTACTTTTAGATTTGGTCTACGAAAAATATATAGCACGATACAAATCAAATAAAAGAAGCAAGTCATGTCAAGAGTCGAAATGATAGAGAATATTTTATGCAAGTGAATGAAACAGTGAGTTCGTGACTATCAGAATGACCCATGACGAATGCGTTGCTTGTTCTTGCAGAGATATTGAGTGAATATAACCAACAAAGTTATTGTTTATCACCAGTTGTTTTATACTGCAGCTGAAAATCAAAGACAGTGATAAAAAATTAAAATCAATAGTTTTATGGGTGAAGTAAATACAAGGTTAAAAGTAATCTATCGAAGGAAACAATCACTTTGTAGTTTGACATTATAATTTAAATAAAAAATGTTTTAGTTTTGAGCCACTTTATTTATACACATATAACATTCGACCGGTTTCGGTTAAACTTAACCTTCTTCAGGAAAGTATATATATATATAAACTAATCTCTTACTAATTTCTTGATAATCTAATTGCCTTTTTAAAACATGCCTTTATTGGATACCATTGTACGCCATTGTAATATCAATTCGAAACAAAACTACTTTATTTACAGATCTAAAAATTCATTCATGTTAAATTATTACCACATTGACATTTTTAACTCAACTATACGTGACATTAAGCAAAAATCCATTACCCGACGAAACCCTTATTCCTTCTTTCTTTTATCCCATTCCTACGTTCCTTTCCACCTTTCTCTCCCCCCACCAACTTAATTTAGTTACTAAAATTAAACTGTATATTGTCATATTTATCTATAATATTTATCATCAGCAGAAGAAAATCTGTGATTGGAATGATTTGTTATTCTTATCATCATATAATGTGTATTAATTGTTGATTTTCCGTTAATTTTCTCAAAAATAAAGATTAAATATAGGTATTTCCTAACAAAAATAAGTATCTCTCAATGCTGATTTCTGGCAGCTGGTACCTCCTTGGTTCAGGGACACATCTACGCGTGTTTCGTGTTAGTGAACTCTCTAAAGAAACACCTCTGTTCTTTTCTTTCCGTCGTTTCCCTTTGATAGATATTGCGGTATCAATAAGGCTTCCCGGCCCATATATTCCGGTCGCAGGGGGAGTGGGACGAGGTGACGAAAGTGAGGAACGATGTTGATGTTTCCTGTTTGCGATATATGCCCGGAGTGATGTGTGATATATCGAATGGGTTGACGTACACAAAGTAACAATGACCAATAAATAAAAGGGAGACGTTGAGGGATAGAAAAAATATAAAATATAGAGAAAGTGGGCGAAGGGATAAGAAAAAGAATGGTGATGGGGGAAAAGCTTTTGTTCGTGATACTATTTCACTTTATCAGAAACATAAAACGGCCTTAATACTTCGTTCTATTTACATTGTTAACCCACTAATACCGTGAATCTTAAAAAAATAGTAATTATTTTTGATTTGTCATATATAATGTTTTGTTGACTGAAAAATTATTATTAAATTTTGATTAATAATAAAGGTTTGTAGGTTAGAATATTTTAAATATATTATACACACAAGAACAGCTTTTTTATGAAGGTAAAACTTAATAATAAAGTTTTGATATACAAAATAATATATTAGTATAACATTTATATGTTGAATAATCTCTGTTTTCTATTTTCTACTACTATGTTTGATAAATAAATAAATCTGTAATTAATAATATATATTGATTATATAGTATATTTTAAAGAAATAGTATAGTAATAAAGTCTTCTAAATATTTGAAATATCAAAAGAAAATATTATCAATAAAAATAAAATAATAATTTTGAATAAGACCACAGATTTTGTTTTAATTTTTATGACCGATTGGTTTGATTAGCCTAAGCATCATTGTTTAATTTTATTCCATGACGATGCTTACTTAGGCTACGCGTTAAGTTATTTTTTCGTGTATTCAAATATATTTTTATAAGTTCTTAAATATTATCTTGTAATATTATATAAAGTAACATTGTGATGATTCCCTTCTACATTTTGACAGAAGGTATCATAGTAAGTGTATGAATTGAGAGTCCCAATTCAGTCGATCAATCAACCATCTCTCCACACGACCGTTCGGCCGTTGAGAGCCCCGGCCGCGGTCACATTGCACCTTACAGGTATACATTCAATTCGATATTATTCCGCTCTGAATGCGGCCTGCAGTTGAGTGCACTCGGGGAGTACGAGAAGGTCGTGCTGTTTAGTGCATTTACCCTGAGCCTTGTCTCGGGTTCGCGTACCGTCCGACGCTATTTTTTCTCCACTCACGACCGCCGATGCATTCGACGTACATTCACCTGGAAATCTGTCGTACGACACGTCTGTCAAACTACAGAATCCGCTTGTTAATTTGAAAATCGTGTATTATAAATTTAATATTTTTTCTCAGCATTTATGTAGAAGGTTCTTCACAAAATAGGATTATAAATACTGCGACCTGCATGATAAAGGTACTTTAGTGGAAGATATGGTAGTTATTTATAAAACTGTTGCTTGAGGTTAGTTTGAATGGAGTGGGAAGGTCCTTGAGGTGATATTTCATAAAAATAGCGTAATATGAATCGGTTTATTATTATTATTAGAGGGAATTCGATAAGAAATAGTAAGGTTGGCAAGTACCAGTGGCTGTTCAGATCTGGTCACCAAGCACGGCTAAAGCCATTTCAAGTAACTTTTCTATTCGGAATGATGGTCTTTCGCCAGGCTAATACTGACAGTATCTACCACCATGAAAAAGAGTTTCACTTATTTTCTTATCTGTAGCGTAATTAAACAATATTAATTACACTTTTTTTTTTAAGTATAAAAAAAACAAAATAACAGATAACACTAAATATAATTGAATTACAGCAAGGCCTTCATGTTCGAGTGGTAAGACGCTCGACTACGAATCCAGAGATCATGGGTTCAAACCCGGCGTGCGCAAATAACTTGTATTTAATTAAAATGGGTCAGAACACATTTAATTCATATAAAATAATATAAAGTATATTTGCGGCACTTTCTAGAGTCATAGATACACTGAGTATCGCCCTGGCGAAAGACCACCATTCAGAATCGAAACATTGATTGAAAAAACCGGTTAGTGGATTCCCACCTGGGCTTCGTGGGTTCAATTCCTCTGCTAGCTAAGTCCTCCATCCTTGCACAAGCAACATTTTCCGCTTAATATGATTGTAGTAGGAGTTTGTCAAATATTTTCAGGTTATTCGTTACCCAGGAATATATCGTCGTCATCGCGAAAATACTTCCTATGTATCAAAAGGGTAATTGAAAACTGTTTTTTGAGAGTTACAGATTGTTTTTTGACACATCAATAATATGTTATATAGTTTTAGATGCAATATTGTATTTTCACAAGTAAAAACATTGAAAGTTGAAGGACATATTGAAACTCTACGTAATGTCATATTAACCTTATTTTTGTAGAGTTGACCACATAGGAGGTATTTTCGCGTTGGCGATGCGTCTTGTGTCTTTATTTAATGTCTTTCTTAAAAAAAGGTTTTTTCGTATTAGGTGACCAGATCTGAAAAGTCAAGTATTTCTTAATCTTCCTCTTCCCCATACATCTCCCTCCCCACTACATTCAGCCTCACAACATACCCCGATCGGTAATACCACAATCTCACTGGGTCTATTCACTATAAAAAAGTTTTTAGAAATCCTTAATCCACATTTTATTTGTATTTATTTTTTTATTAATCATTTTTATTTATATAAAATAAACAGAATATAAAGTTCTTTAAACTATTTCATATATTTTCGATTTTTTTTAACTTGAGAACCCAGCCCAGGAGAGAAATCAATTCTCTTCTATCAACATTTTGTGACGTTTCATCGGTATGAATAACACCACCTTCATTTCGATCAATCATTATAATATTATGAAGGCATTGACAGATAAAATGCACATTGCAATGGTGGCATGCAAGCCGCCCAAGAATGAAAGACAATCCGACAGCGTTATTACTCATCGATTGTCCGGCGAGTTGAATGGACCGAAAACTGCAGCAAAAACCTCGCCGCAGGTTGATGAAACCGCCCTATGCATAAGTCCGATGTTTTTTTGCCATATTTGTGATCGAGGAGCGGAGAATCACTCCAGCGTATCTTCAAAACACCGGCTCATTATGCCCACAGATGAGGCGATACCATCAATTATTTTGTTTTGACCGCTTAAAATAATACAATGCATGCGAAAATGTGGCGTCTGTTCTGGAGCGTGTATTAATCACTCTCGTGCATTATAAGTAATTCGCTTGCATATGTGTAGAGAGATTGAGACAAATGAAAAATTAAATATTTCAAGATTTTTTATGAATTTAATCTAAAGCGCTTACTACGATATCTATCTTGCTCGGGATAATTATTTTTGTTCAAGATAAGTGCAAGAATCAAAGCTGATTTAAGCGTTATGAAAAGGATTAAAAAAGGGACGATAAATGATTTGGGCATGAAGAGCAAATGAACAAAGAGGGGAATGTGAAAATAATATATGACGTGAAAGTAGATGGAAGAAAAAATCGGGTACGCCCAAGGGAGATATGGCACGATCAAAAAAATTAAGAGTCAGAATAACAGAAGAGTATTTATGATACAATGTATGAATGTGGATAGAGCAAAGAGTGTTTGTATGTATGGCGGTCTGTCCTTTCTGCCTACCCCTGCGGAAAAACGGCGTGATAGTTAGTTAGTTTATTTTATGTTTAAGGGATTTTTGACCAGCTGAGTGGACAAACGCGTCGGATTTCCACCCGGGCGTCGTGGGTTCAATGTATTTGCTAGCTAAGTCTTCCATCATTGCACAAGCAATTTTCTGCTTTTTAAGACGGTAGTATGAGTTTTTCAAATATTGTCATATTGGTTATTCGTAACCCGGGAATTTTAAGCTTTAAAAAAATACATAGATGTATGTATACTCGTATATCTGTGTGTGCAAGGAAGAACGGAAAATAAATGCTTTCTTTCATTTGCTATGTATTGATTTTGAAAACCTTTATGTTAAATTGAAAAAAAAAAAAATGAAAATCGATTTTTTAGTTTTTTTCAGTTTAAAAATTTGAGGCTTTTTGTTAATATTTTCTGCTGTTGGTACTTTGAAGGTTGTTTAAAGCGCATTTTAGTTAAATATGACATATGATAAATCCTTGAATATTATGGCTTTGACGAAAAATCTCCGTACCACCCTGATCAAGTGAAGATATTTTTGCATGATCATCCTCAAGTAATAATTCAAAATTTTTCTTGGCGTTGAAAAAGAAAAGTGAGAAGTAGGTACTTAAGAAAACATCATCCCCATAACTCTGTTTAAATTATTATTTACTCCCTAATAATATGCAAAATAATATTGTTTTTTGCCAACAAAAATCAATGGTGAATAAAATTTGTAGAAACCTTCTAGAATATGTCTGTGTGCTAAAGGAAGTAAGGAATGAGTTAAAAAATCAAGTTTTGAGTTAAGTGTGCAGAATTTTTCTTTACATTCAAATCTACCAAGAAAAAATGAGATGAGTCGGAAAATAAAATAATGTGCTATTATTTTTAGAAATAGGACAGAGTACTTCTTCCTTTTATCCCACCTTGCAACATTTATGGTGCCAAAGTAAGCACTACTGGCTTCACGGCAAATACTGTGTTGCGTTTACCAACAAAAATATTACATCATGATATCAGCATAATTATTGTTACTAGCAGATAAAAACCCACTCCGCGTGGTTTAGTCACGACCCACACATCAAAAGGATCATAGTGAGTAAATTGTGAAGGACCGTAATCGGAAGAATTTTTTAAACTTTTGTATGAATGAGCAATTTTTCCATCGAACGTGGCAGAAGACGGCTAACGGTATTAATACAATCAGATAAAAAACATGTTTTTTTTTATTGCACAACAACTTTTGTGTCGGAAATAACTCATCCTTTTCAATATTCCGTGAAAACGTAATGGTAACATAATTTGAACAGTATTTGAGCAGTTTGAAACAATCTTCATAATATTATGTATAAAAACACTATTATCATGATGTTGAACGACTTAGCTATCCGGTAGGCATTTATAACAGAAACAAGACAGGTTCATAATAAATGCTGTACAAGAACGGCGTTGCAAGAGCGATGGCAATTAAAATGATTTTCATGTTATTCTCGGCTAAGTGCAATAAGACAATACAACATCCTCTGCAGTGTAGAAAATCCAAGGCAGAGTAATACTGGAAATGCAGGAAGTTTTTAGTGAAACTGTTCATATTTTCTTTAATTTAGGTATTGAAAAAAAAATCTGTTTAAAATTATTAGAACCACTGGAATTAACTGACGACTTGCGTGGTGGAGTGGTAAAACGCTCGACTACGGATCCAGAAGTCGCGGGTTCAAACCCGGCGTGCGCAAATATATTTTTTATTTAAATAATTTTTGTCATAAATCATTTAATTCATATAAGATAAAACCTATGTAAGATATTTGCGGCGCGTTCTAGAGTGGTGGATACTATAAGTATCGCCCTGGTTAAAGACCACCATTCAGAATTGAAACGCTACTTAAAATGCGTTTAGTCGTGTTTGGTGACCAGATCTGAATAGCCAGGTACTTCCCAACCTTTACCTTTCCCATCACCATACCCTCTTCACTGTCCCATAACATACCCCAATTGGGGATCCCATAGTCTCACTGGCTTTAGACGGTTAGTAGCAGTTGGGACTGTTTTCACTTTAGAAAATAAATTAATGGCTTTAGCCGTGTTTGGTGACCAGATCTGAATAGTACAGTACTTCCCAACTTTACTTTTTCCCACCTTCTTCTACTTTCCACTGCTTTCAGCCTTACAACATACCTCGATTGGGGATGCTATAGATTGCATTTTTATTAAGTATACGGCCTTATATCATGAAACTGAAGGCTGTGATTGAAGGACTTCCAGTAAGTGAGCATTCTATTACAGGGAGATATTTTTATCTTTGGCCACTGTCATATTTTAATTGAATCTCTTGTTGTATCTTAGAGGTATAACAGGTAATCACCTATCTAATCATTAGAGTCAGTAATAACGGCGAAAAATGACCAATTCTTCCCATATTATAAAAAATGCCGATGTAAAAAAACAAATTAACTCAAATCATGAATTAAATCAATCCAATCTCATTTGCTTCTGCCTTAAAACACAGGTATATCATAGAACCAATAGCTTCGTCCAGACATCGCGAGGCTAGCTCCTGAGTTCTCAACTAGCAAGTTAGTTTAAATACCTGAACATTAACGGAGAGGTCCGAATATATAACTTGTCAATAATGATTTCATATACTTTTTTTTTTATAAAATTATTTATTTGCTAGTTAGAAATGGCTCACTTGCATTGTGCGAACTGTCTGGACGAAGCAATTGACCGCGATATCTCGTGTGGATTCATACGTTAAATAAACGTCTTCGTTATTAATTAGTTAGTATATTTGTGACACGTTCCAGAGTGGTAGATACTCTTTAGTATCGCCCTGGTGAAAGACCACCATTCAGAATCGAAACGTTGCTTGAAATAGCTTAAGCCGTGTTTGGTGACCAGATCTGAATAGCCAGGTAGTTTCCAACCTTCATCTTCCCTATCTCCTTTCCCTCCCCACTACCTTCAGCCTCACAACATACCCTATTTTTGGGATGCCATAGTCTCACTGGCATTGCATTCATAAACTGACCGCGATTTTATAAAATATCAATATGCTCGAAGGAAAAATTTTTGAAAAGGGCTATTTATTATTTGCTCATATCTATGTTAAGCCTAACTAAGCGGTCCTAAAGCGATATTTCAAAAATTGACTATAAAATTATTTGTATTATTTATCGAGACCATTGCTGACCACCATCAAAATGATCAACTTGTCGTACTAATATTTTTCGCTTGTGAATAAATAATGAAATCTCGTGTTGATGGTTATAAACTTGGCTGTGAAAGACTTGTCGACTTTTGTGCTTCCTCCATCCTACAACAAAAACCTCTTCAAGACTTAGAGTTAATTCCCCTTCTCCTTAAAAGTAGCATTCGCACAGACTCCCCACCTACTACATATGTAGATTACAACCTTAGAGTGTATAGAGTGGTATCCAAGGTAGTGTAGTCAGTTTTTGATGATTTTTACCTGACTTGGCGGACCTGGGTGTGGCTAAGACAAAGGCTAGGGTATTTATACATCCATTCATATCACATATCGGCATAATATTTTTGTTTATTCGTATAACCACTTTTTCACCGTATTGATATCAACAAAAATATAGCATCTAACCTAAAAAACCGTTTAGTTGTGTCAAGTTTAGTGGCATAGTAAAAAATGTGGACGGAGTCCCACGGTGACCCAGAAGCCTAAGATCATTGTGACAGTAAATAAAAGCGGAGTATTATATTTGTTGTCTCTTTCTCTCTCATGGTGTACGATGTAAAAACCCGGAGAAAGTGATTTATCGCAAGTTTGTACCGGTTGGGAAAAAATAATTAGCTCTCTCTCCACACAGTGTTTCTCCAAGATTACTACTTATAACATATTTTACCAACCGAACCTTTCCGTGGTTCGATAAAAATACATATTCGATTAACACACGCATGCTTTCCCTACAATTAACCATAGTACCTAATGCACACAAATAATTTTCGTCATTTAAATGAAAAAACATTTTTTTGATTCTACTGTTTGGAGAAAATATGAGTCGGGTCATTTTATAATATAAGAGTTTTCATTAGATGATGTGTGACATTTAACTAATTGAAAGATGTGTTTCAAGAGAAGGTTGTGTTGTGCAACAAAAACTTTATTATAAGTTAGCTAGATAATGTTTGCTAGGTAAAGTATAATTATTTTGGAGTAATTAGGAAAAAAAAATCGTATCAAATCCTATGAATATTAATCGATAACTTTCAAATATATATTACGACTACATGCATTAATACCACAATTATAACTATGTATTGATAAAGAATTGTTTTTTTTTTCATTTTCAATTTTTGTCTTTGTTAGATATTTCAATTTATGCATTTTATGATATAGTCTAAAATAACTGGGTAATCGGTTTGATTGTAAAAAAATCTCCATTTTTTACATATTTATTCGATTGTGCTACATTATACTTACAATTTGAATTACAATATTTACTTAATACGTACGTATGAATACTGACTTTTGTTTTAATTTTAAAAGTAGTTATCTCTCTGTATATCTTCGGGTAACGTGTTAAAATAAATCGTTTTCTTATTGCTTATCCACAGTTTGATAATGGCGTTGAACGCTGGAACAGCCGTCACTAAAAATTAAAACTAATACCTGCAGAACTAAATAATAATAATATTAAATTAAATAATAAAAATTAAAATTTGAAAAGCATTTTAGGATTTTTATACCTCTTTGTTCTATCGCCCTAGACTTTTTTATTTATTTTTTTATTGTTCTTCGAAAAAAATATGATTCCGTTAAACTACAATAAAATAGTTTGTCAACAGGATATTGAATACAAAGTAAATATAGATGATCTTTTCAATTATCAATATATAAAACATATTATTAAAATTCACACATCTTTAACAAATTGATATAGTATTACACCATACCATAATGCACTGTGCAGCATAATATAGTACAACAATACATCAATTTCTTAAGTACACATAATAGAAACGCCTAATATAAATTATTTCTACTTAGGAGCCAATTAGTAATTTAAAATAATATTTTCCAGAATTCATCCAGTGTTAATTTTTAATCTACTCCACTATGCATTGGGAGTGTGTTTAACAATTTAAAAAAATACAATCGCCTCTACATATTATGTAGTTAGATTTTGTTTTGCTTGATATCAATTTAAGGAAACGGGCTTTTATTTGGTCAATTTTGTAAATATGTTTTGTAGGTTACTCCATAAATGTTTATTGTGTTGCCTTTAATTGTTTCACCTAATACATTATTGTTACAGTATAATATGTGTCTGATATTTTATTTGTTGTAATACATGAGGATAGAGATCCGCATTACAGCGGTTACGTATTGCAATATGGTCAATACGTGACGTAACATTTTTTCTCAAAAAATAATTTTCCATAAAATAGCTCTCTGATTTTAGACTACCACCGTGACGGAATGGTAAAGACTTGCCTCTAAAGATAAAGTTCACGAGTTCGTAACTCAGTGTGAAAAATATTTTTAAATTTCATTTGTATTTGTAATTTCACTAATAGTTTTAGTAAAAATATATTATGCCTTTCAGCACCTTTGTTTGAGAGTGGTAGTCATTCTAAATATCGCTCAAATTGACTGCCATTCAGAATTAAAATATTGATTGAAATTGCTTAATCCGTGTTGAGTGACAATATCCAAGTAGCCAGGTACCTACTAGCCTACTTTTGACTCGCAAAACTCCTCAAATCGGGGTAGGTATTTTGTGCGTTTGACGAATGAAAATAATTTTACTAACACTGGTTGATTTTTATTCACCCGGTACATGCTGGCAATCTTTTGATCTTTCGTGAATCTCAAACATTTTAAGACGGTGTTAAGGACATCACCAGCGGAATTAACACCTATCTTCTTTTTATTTACGGGTAACAAAAACATTATAGCTTCGGCATGCCTCACTATGGTCTTGCGATTTAATTAACTTGTTTCAAATACAACGCAATTAAATATTATGAATGCAAGAATATGTTTTCTTTTAATTGCCCATGTGAAGGCAATATGGATTTAGTTTAACGTATTTTGAACAAAACTTAATCACCTACAAAATGTGTTGAGTTTTTTTCATTTGGTATCATAAAAAAGTTTTAAAAAACCTTTCTGAAGGCCCCTTTTCATTAATAAACAAGTTCTGGGGAAACACGGTGATTAATATATTGAAGGATATATCATTACTCATTACTGACATAATTTTGTAAGTGTTGTGAATGATCCGTTTTTAAAAGTATACATTTGTTTTAGGCCGGTGTTATTGAACGCAATTTTTTTACACTCATTATCTTATTTAGGAAAAAACAACAGTGTTTCTCATTAATAATTATTCTTCAGATGTCAGTCTTTGAACATTGCCCTCGATACTTTACGATTATACTGACGCAAAATATAATCTAAAGTAAAATTTTCAGTTTATGCAAGGCTGTATCGACATGCTAACGATCGCACTGTGTATGCTCTTCTTAACCTGACTTAACCTAAAACAGGGTTTGTCTTTTTTTTGTTGCCCCATTTGTCCAATTTCAACAAAAGCAATTGTTTACTAAAAGATTAAATATGCTTAGACAAAAGGCAATAACCCTCGTGTTTTTGAAAAATAATTCTTCAACAAAACTGTTATCTTCCCTTCCCATTAAACATTCCGAAGAAAAGAATCAGGCCACAAAAATATGATTCTTAGTAAAAATCCAATATTCTATTATTTTCTCACTATTCTCTAATTTTATTGTATGTTTTGTTCTTCCCCTTTATGAATCTATAATCACACACTTTGTATTATTTGTTTACTTTCATTTTTAATTCTGATGATTCTTATAGACTAAGCGAAACCTGTCAGTTATATAAAATAAAATAAAATACGTGGTCTTATACAAAGTTATTAGTTCATTTTTATTACAATATTTTATGTTTGTTAAAAATCAACACTGATACATTATCAATTATTACCAGAATGCGGCTGAACAAGCTTAGGTATGAGTTAAATCTATGGGAGACAAACATATCGCTGTAATATAGATTCACTGATCTTCTCTCTTCACATATCTTTAAATAGGAAATAGTGTTTGCTCAATATTTGTTCAGTGCAATTATTCACGTTCAACCATTCCAAAACAGGTTACAGGCTATTTGAGTTATTTATTCCCGTTTCGGAATACGTTTTAATTACTCAAACACATAACCGATGCGTATTTGGTCCAATTGGAGCCGCGTTGGTCTGAATGGTAAATTAATACGGCTGACAGAACATCCGCCGCTTTACGCGGAAATATTTTATTAATATTTACGATTTTCCGCCATGTCAATAATTGACTAAATTGCGTATTCGTCCGTTGCACTCGGAAATCAATAGAGTGTATTAATAATAATTTGATGGTGGGGAGTGATTTTTTTAAAATACATTTATAACATTGCGGTTATATCTTTAAATACTTTATGCGTATGTTCGAATTATTAAATAAGGTGTTTAATGCTTTGTGAATATATGTTTAACGTCTATCTACATAAAAATAATATGGATTTACCATGCCTAATGAAATCTTTCCGAAATGTCCGAAAGATTATAGCCTTTTTTGAACGTTCGTTTTTAATCATTGATAAATAAATAACTTTGTTTCATTCACATTTCGTTTTTATTTTTGGTTGTTACTAGTTTCGCCACTTCCATTACATCTTCAGGATAAATAAACAATACAAAAATCAAAAAAATAGAATCCATTTTTCAAAAAAAAATAATTCAATAAAAAAATTGTAGATTGAAACTTGTGTAGATGTTTTAATCTGCATAAGATTAAATATGTGTTTTCAAGTATTCTGGAATTAATTTTTTATTATAGATTTTGAATATTTTATTTGGCCTGATAAGTCAACTATCTAGCAACCAAAAATAAATAAAAAATTAAAACAAAATAATACGTATTTATTATTGAAAAAAAATTGTTCTGTTTTTTTTTTATTGAGTTTTTGTGTATAGAGTACTATAGTTCAATATAAATTATTTCAAGGTGATTTACTGTCTTATTTACAGCAATGGGTTGCGCTCTGCCATAGGTGGTTCAATTCCTCTCAATCTATTTATTTAATAGATGGTGCTAAATTAGTCACAACAACAACTCAAATAGAGTAAATACCAATATTTAATATGTTGATTTAATAGTATTATTTAAAATTAACTAGGTGACTCGGTAAAGTCCGTTATTATTTTTTTTTATTTTTTTTCCTTATTGTGTTTATAGATACATTTTACATTATTTAATTTTATCAAAATTAATAGTAAAAACTTCTTAGTTAATTATTATTTAAAAGTTTCGTGATGAATTTAAATTCAGTTTTGCGTTGTATTTTTCTTAACCCGAACAAGGCCATAAACTTTTCAGCTTTGAATATGTCTGCCTTAAAGCAGACGAGAATTAAATCGTTGTTTTGGTAGGTACATTGAGAACCATCTGAGTTCTAAGATCTCTGGCGTTGGTCCCTTTAATTTTGCAAATAATTCTAAAGGGGCGAGGAGAGAGGAAAGAGAAGAGATAGGAGATTACCACCCAATCCTTCCCAACTCCCAACTCTCACCCCGCGCCTTCCTGCTCTCCTGGTGTTGATGGATGAAATACACCCTGTAAACGACACATAATTCCTAATAGCTTTTACAAAAGTATAATCCATCTGCCTGGTGTATTCCTTGTGAAGGATTTGCGGCGCATCTGTCATGGTGTCTGCTTCGGTAAACGTTTATTTTTTCGACCGTTATCGGATTTGTCAACAAACAATGCTCTTTGTGTTTCGAGAAGAAGGAGTATAGCCGCTTTCATACTTTACTCATTACTGGGTAAGCCAAAGATTGAATCTTTTCAAGCATCTTTTGACTCTCTTTGTCTTCTCGTATCGGAGATGGTATAACATCGTTGCAATTTGCACTTTTTAAAATGCACTCTTTTTTCGCCAGGTTTGCAGCGTAGGCCTTGTTTTAAAATATACCCAAAACATTCTTTCAGTGGTTTCACGAAATAACGGTAAGCACATAATACTTAATTTAATAAAATTTTCAGGAAATTACGTTAGTTCACTATCTTTCGACTTAATTTCACCGTGTTTAAAAATTTTAATTGTCAGATTATCTGTATTCAACATATTTTTGTTCTAATATAAAATGAATTCCATATTTAATTTTGATTAAACATAACTAAGAGTATGACGAGAAACATGTCACCTGTATGACATTCATTTAATACATAATAATCACATCGTATTATGAATATTAAAAAAATATTATAATAATTGCCTTCTAGTTTCATCACTATTTTTGTGACATCTTCAGGGCCTTAAAAAATATTATTTTTTTAACCTTTCCGTACCTGAAAGTAAAAATCAAACCAAACCAAAGTGGGTTACGTAGTCACTCCATTTGATGTTGCTTATTAAAGGGTTTTTTGACATAATCTAAGGTAATTTGTTTTTGGTTATACTTAGAGAGAATTATAAACATACTGTTTCTGTAATTTTTATCTAAGATTTTGCACAAAACTCTCGTTTGGAGTGACATTATAATCCTCCCTCGGAACGGGAGTAAAAAAAAACTTTTACGTAATCTTTTGAAAACTCAGTACCTACTTTCAAAGGAAGTTTTATGCTCGTAAAGCAAATTCATTGATCTTTGTACTCGTAACTTGATTATTTTTGTAGCTGCCAAAACCGATTTTTTTAAAGCGTTTGCCCTAAATTCAAAAGAATATGGGAATTGTCAATTTTTCATACAAAAATATTGCCTTTAAAAATCTCAACTGAACAAGGTTTTCGTAATATTTTTTTTATAGGCTCGTTGCATGTTCGAAAATACCCCAAAATGGGGTCAATTTTTCAACCTTAGCACTGACGCGTTCGTTTGCAGTTAATATTCATGGCTGCGATAATGGACCGCAAAGGGTAAGGTCAATTAGTACCCCGATGATAATGCAGTTTAAGGGGTTAAGAAGAATGAAATGGGTGACTTTTAATCCAACTTTAGTACGCGAAAGTCAAAAGGTCGAGTAAAGGCACACACTAATGGGGATATTGCCATAATTTAATGTGGGTCGAAAAATTAGTTGGCTGGACTTATTTCGTGAATTTTCACGGAAAGTAACTTTCATTAGAAAGTTGGAGGATCGGTTTAGGAACACACTTTGCTAGCTTAGATTTGTTTGTGTTCGAAAATATGCATGAATTCAGTTGTTTTTGTTTTTGTCGAACTATACATATATAATATATATATTATATTTTTTAAATAGAATCAAATAACATCTTAGATGTTTAATAATAATAATAATTATAAAGTGTTATTCCAGAAGGTATGCAGGAGTAGTGCAATGCAATATCTTCCATAATTGATTTTCATATATAGTAATAATAATATCAACAAATAAAAATGAACAGAAATTCATTAGAAAAAAAAAAAAAATTTAATAATACAAGTAAAAAGTATTAATGGAGGATTTTAGGCCTCATTTCTGCAAAACTCCATCAAGAGGGAGTACATCCTGGCAGCGTTAATATTGATGGGGCCAATCATTTACTCCAATGCGTTTCTATGCTTAAATTATTAATTAATAACCACGGTTTTTCTAATTTCGCCAATCATCTTATTGAAAAATATTAAACCTTCAATAAAAGCACCGGTGCTCGTATTCTCCACAAAAATAGTTGGGGGAAGAGATTAAATAATTTGGAAGCACTAGGAATAAAGAAAGCCATTAAAATTAGTAGTCATATACTAAATAATCAACTAGATTTGTCCAGTAGTCCAATATTGGGTACATTTTCTGTTAACTCTTATAATTGAATACTGGAATTAATTAAGGCTCTAAGTGCCAAAAAATTAACAACTTTTTTTTTACAGAATCTTTATGATGTAAATAAAATACGATTCTTTAAAAAAAACAGTTTTTATTTTTTTGGTACTTAGAGCCTTAATTAATTCCAGTATTCAATTTATCATCATTTCAGTTGACGTTTGATCCTTTTTATTCATATGTTCTGTCTCTTTATCTTTGTTACTTTGCTATAATTCAAATGTAATTCTATGTTTTCTCATTGTTCTGTTATTTTATTTAATGTTTTTTTCTCCCTCTGTATGTATGTACAGTAAGTTTAATTTTATTCAGTTGATGATGGTTAAGTTAAATGAAACTGGTGGGTCATAATAATTAAAATAAGATCCGTGGTCTTTTACAAAGTTATTTGAATTTGTATTTTATTCTTACGTTATTTACTGGTGGCCAAATTTTCGTAAAAGTATTGCGCAATAAATGAGTCAGTCGAAGATTCAAGCTATCGTTTATCAAAAAAAAAGAGTAAAATGCAGGTCACATAAACCCAAACATATTTTTAGGTTCTCATTTCAAGTCCGTATTTGCTAAAAACATACCTCACAATAATTACCTTAGCCGACTAAAAGAGATACATATAAAGGTATTCATTATGAAGTAATTGACGAGTATTCATTTTAAATTAAAACATGGAAATCGACACGGAAACGTCAGAGCTGAATTTTAAAATTTCATGGTGAATTATAGGTAAAATAAATCGATTATCGATTGAATCATTTACTGTCTAATACTTTTAAGGAAGGTCGTTAAGGAATACGTTAGTATAATAGAAACTCTTATTTGTAAAACACATTTGATGGGCTCCGTGGTCGACATGAAGACGCTTGCTTACGAATCCAAAGGTCGCGAATTCAAGCCCGGCGTGCGCAAATAAAATTTATTTAATCAACATGTGTCATTACACATTTAATTCATATAAAATAATATATAGTTTATTTGCGGCACGTTCTAGAGTGGTAGATACTTTAAGTATCGCCCTGGTGAAAGACCACCGTTCAGAATCGAAACGTTGCTTGAAATGGCTACAGCCGTGTTAAGTGACCAGATCTGAATACCCAGGTACTCCCCAACCTTCTTCTTCCCCATCTCCTTCCCCTCCCCAATACCTTCAACCTCACAACATCCCTTGATTGGGATGCCATAGTCTTACTGGCTCGAGACGGTTGAGAGCAGTTGGGACTCTTGTGCGGTATTTACTGTAGAAAAATAATAAAAAACACAGTTTAAAAACGAAAACAATAAAGCTTAAATATTTTTTATTACAATTTAAAAATAAAAATATATTTATTTTAAAACCATATGTAATTATTCTTACACATGTCAGCTATTACGCCTTTCGAACACATTATTAAAATGTTAGACAGTAATTAAAATGGAGTTCTACAAAATAAACTTAAAAACAACAATTAGTTAAAAAATTATTGTTTTCTTCTTCTTCAAAAAAGATAGACAAACATTCCCAGGCTACAAATAATAATAAAGAAAATATTTGAAAAACTCTTACTACCATCATAATAAGCGGAAGACGTTGCTTGCGCAATGATAGATGACTTGACTGGCAAAGGAATCGAACCCACGACGCCCGGATGGAAATCCGACGCGTTTGTCCACTCAGCTACTAACCGGTTAGTTATTATAATTAATAAACTTCGACAACTCTGATATGATTCGCAAATTAAGCGGAAGATCAAAAAAAATCTGAAAGCGAAAATAATCATATTCGATAAAATTTCAGCAACGGTTTTAATCGAAATTAAAATGCAAATACGTTTGCAATGACGCGATGATTCATAAAAACACATATAATTATTTTCATAATTTGTTAATCATAATTTATAAATTGAAAATACTGACTATCTACTTGATGTATATTTTTTCGGCTATTTTATGATTTAGCAACGTGGAAATGAAAAATGCGTTTTTTGTAATGACCATTATTCTGTACAGGAAACTTCAACGAGTATAACTTTGGGCATTTAAAAAGAATAATTTCATATTTCCCAGAGAATAATAATTATATTCTAAGGCGTTGACTCTAACCGTATAAAGGTCGCTCGAGACTCTAATTCCTTACATTTTTCACTTTAGCAAACTTAGCCGTTAAATTTTGAAGCGGTTCAATTTGGAAAAAAGTTTCAGGGAAATTTAAACATCTAAGAAAAACTGTGATCATATAGATGGATAGGATACATTGTACAGCACATAGAATTTAAATTTAACCTCTATAAATGTATCATTTTAAAATATTATAAATATAATTTTTAAAAAATATATATATATATTTAATGAAAATGAAATAATTACTTTGTATTAGAATAATTTTTTTTTTGATCCACCGGTTTTGCTTAGCCTAGGCATCAACAGGGTAAAAAGTTAAACCGGTCGATCTTAAAATTCAAATAAAATCTGTGGTCTTTTGCAAAGTTTTTGTTACATTTTCATTATGTCAAGACACAAAGTGATTGCTTTCGATATATGTTATTATATTATTACGATAATATATATTTTCAATCCAGAGGTTACAGGTTCAAACCCGACTTGCGCAAATATAAAAATAAAACGTATGTCATAACACATTTAATTCATATAAAAATAATATGTAGTATATTTGAGGCACGTTCCAGAGACGTAGACACTCTAAGTATAGCCCTGGTGAAAGACCATCATTCAGAATCGAAACGTTGCTTCAAATGGCTTTATCCGTGTTTAGTGGCCAGATCTGAATAGCCAGGTACTTTTCAATATTTCTCTTCCCTATTTTTTTTGCTTCCCACTACCTTCAGCCATGCAACATTCCCCAATTGGGGATGACATAGTCTCACTGGTTCTAAACCTTTGAGAGCAGTTGAGAGTCCTGCAGGGTATTTACTATAAATAAAGGAACTCAAATGAATATTGTTTTTATTAGTGAAAAAAAAATAGCTACTTTTCACCATTATTTTGCACAATATTTGGTGAAACTCAACCTCCGATAGTAGAATATACACACATAAGAAAATCAAAATGCACAAATGTTTTGATGTGTTTATTTATCAAATCACATTTTTACAGGGAACTGCGTTGTCGTTGACACATAATAAATAAATAATTATTTTTAATTAGAATTAACTTTGAATCTTTATGCTTTTTATAATATCGGAACCTCTACTCCCTGATAGAGTTGAGGTTCCAAGCTCGAGTCTCGGTTTCGCCCGTTGTTCTTTTTTATTTCTGGCTTTTTCTATTTCACATTTACGTTGAAGATTATTGATTTTATTTTAATAATTAAATCATTATTTTGTCATTTTTGATATTTTCCTTAGATCTATTTTACGAATACTTTACTCGCTCTCTAAAAGTCTCGTGTCGTCGAAGAAAATAGAAAAGACGGAAAAGTTATACGCCCGCTCATTTGTTGGCCGGTTTCAAGTTTTTTTTAATAATTCTCTCCACTTCTTTCACAAATAATTTTAAATTCCGTTAAAAATAAGAAATTACAAGAGAGCCCTCATAGCTCTTAGCCCCATTTGAAGGAGAAAATTTGCAGAGATTTGTGGAGGTTGTTAAAATGGTTTAATTAAATTAACCGAGTTTGTGTTTTGGCTGAAAACTCTTTTATCAATCTTGTTTTCGTATTAATTGCCTCAAAAATAATTTATAATCCGATTCTGAATTTATTAGTTCCTCTGATACAATTACCTTTTCCGCCGTATTTTTTGGAAGGTGTTTCTTTAAGGATCGGACATTTTGTAGAAAGTTAAGTACCTACTGTTGCTAGGGATTATGTTCATGCGGAAGGAAGTAGATACTTTTACCACGTATTTACATTTATTATCGTGTCATCTTTGTGTAGTTATGCATGTATGTATTTCCTACGGAGATACCTTCATTTGTATCAATTAGTAGTCACAATAATCATTAATAAAATAGAAATATAAGGACCTTGCTTACGCAGATGATCGCCGGGGGTTATGGAGTTGATAGGTACAATGCCATGGATGAGAAAATAAGAAACAGCGGGAGGGGAAGAAGCGGTACGTCTAAAGTATGAGTAGGTGGGGTAGTTCATTTGAAACAGTGATAGGCCCTGCGACACCCCGTAGGGTGAAGGGTGAAACATGTTGACTGGAACGAAGGAGGCGGGGAGGATTGGGGGAGGAAGGGGAGGTAGAGTACAGGGTGGAAAAGTTGACGGAAGTCGAGGGGTGGGATGGGGCGAGATGAAAATGTAAATGAAAGGATTTTGTAATTAGTTGTTGCGAACGGGCTCCCATCTCGTAAGGCATGACGGAAGATTTTTTGATGTAAAATTTTGTAAGGAAAAACAAAATTGTTCTCGTGATTTCCTGATTACAAATTCTGCCGAAAATCTCGTTTTAATGCATTTAATTAAATACTTATTATTTTTCAGAAAACCGTCCGATAAAAAAGTGAGTTTCTTAATTTATGTCACGCCCACTCTTTTTTGAAGTTGTGGTTCAAAGAATTTGGGTCACAAACCGGAAAACAAAAATGTTATTTTTTTATGCTTAAAGGAGCATTACAACTAACTTTTCTTGTTTATATAGGCAGGTACTAGAGTAGAGATGATTCTGTAAAAAATATTATCACACCATATTATACGGTTAATTAAAAATATTTTGTTTAAATTATCTCCAGTCAAATTTAAGAGTGGAAGGTTTTTTCATATGTTTCTCAATTGAATATTCATATTTTGTTTGCATGGTTGTAATGTGACATGGGTTTAATTACTCATTAAATCTGGGTTAGAAAATCAATTTTCAAAGGGTTGTTTTGCTGAGAGTTGAGGGGAAGTTTATTAAATGGGGATTGTAAAGAAGGCAGCTCTTATTAATTAAAAAAAGTTTCCCTTACACTCTACCCGCAATCTAACAAATCTACTTTCGGTGTCCAAGTAAATGAGCCACCCCTACGTCTGTTTTTTTTGTCACTCCGGACTACGTTGTTACAGATTCAAATTTTATTTAATTTGGGTACGATCCAATCCAATATTTTTTTTTGTTTCCTACATTCCTACATTGGGATTAGGAATCATAGTGGTATTAAAAAATAGCTTGATCGTCAAACAAACCTGTGTAGCATCGCAAAGGGTTGAGTCAAATTATAAATGGCGGTGGGTTTAAAAACTGCTTCGATGGGGGTATTAACGACTGAAGGAAAAAAGAGGGGATTATGAAGCCCTGAAAAACTTGGTTGCAAAGAAACTGGAGTCAGCTTTAGTTTGCGAAAAGTGTCTCTACAAATATTGACTTTGTTTGAAGGTTGAGATATTTTATCACTGAAAGATTCTTTTAACGGTTTTTATTATTAACGTAAATTCTGTTAAGTCAAATAAGTGAAACAAACATATAAGGTAGTACACGTAACACTCTGAGAAGAAGAGCTGTTTTCATGTAGCGTTGCAATTCGCACAGTACGGTTATGCTGAGAAGAAATTATCGTCCATCTCAGCTTATGTAGAAATATTTCTAGTGGCATAACTACATGTAGGTATTAGAAACGTATATAGGTAGTTTGTATATTCGAGTACGATTCGTTTTATTTCTTATATAGAAACGATTTTTCGAAATTATTGATGTGTGTTTGTACATAGTTATTGCAATAGACGTGAATTAAATTCAGATTAAAATTGTTTGATAATCAGCTGCACGCAGTGAATGGATTGTATTTATTCACAGCATATAATTATTTAAATACTCAAATTGAAATGTTGATATTCATACCACCAATAGCTAGGACAAGTACGTTGTCCAGTATTTAGATCACTATATGAGTTACCAATGAGAGTGTTATCTTGATCTTAGCTATAGAGAGGTTGTATTCATGTATTATATTCTATGTGAAATTAAATAAAATGTTCATTTTTACAACTGTTATTTCAGGTGGAATTTAATTTTAATGATTGACAAATTTAACAAAATTTTAAACTTTTTTCCACTGTTTTTTACTAAGACCATTCAGGTTTCAACCTATCACGGTTGTCTTCAGACTGATTGTTTAGACAACGGTATTAACACATCTGGGGGTGTCATAGATGCAAAAACAATGATTTTAAGTAAATTTATGAAGAACTGTTTAATCATGATTTTATAAATATACATTTTATTTCTTTTTTTTATTCTTCTTTAAAAATCATCATCTTGTTAAACTACAATTTATTAAATGGTTTGACAACAGGATTTTGAATACAAGGGAAATACAATAAAAAATATAATTCAATGGAAATACAGATTATCTTATTGATTATAAATATACATTTTATTATTATTCATACATCATGCACTGTACAGCATAATATAGTAAAAAAAAACATCAATATCTTAAGTACACATAATAGATAAAAATCGGTTGTAAAAAGTTCGAAATTTTGTACTATTAATTATCAAAATAAAACATATTGATTGAATAAATTCTCTTCAAGGGCGTACAAGGGCAGTGATTAATTATATCTCTTATAGACATATTTTTATTTAAGAAAGTATGGTTTTTAGGATTTTTTTTATTTTTTTGTAAAAAACCAGATATTTTATTTCAATTTTTAAATCTGTTGGATTTTTGGCTTAAGTTTTTTATTTTTTATAAACAGAACCAAAAATTACATATGATGCATTTGTTGATTTCATATAATATATATATATATATATACAGAACCAAAATATATATATAATTTACATATATATACATACAGAGAGAGAATATAAAATAAAATAAGAGAACAGTAAGAAAACAAAATAATTTAATTTAAATTATAACAAAGAAACAGAGAAAAAAAGATACAGATAATATAAATGAAAGTGGCAAATTGTCAACTAAGAAGGTGATTAAGGAATAATGAGGAATTATTTTTAATATTGGACTACTGGACAAATTTAACTGATTATTAGGAAAATGACTACTAATTTGAATGGCTTTTTTTTATTTATAGAACTTTTAAATTACTTAATCTGTTTGCCGTGACCATTTTTATGGAGAATATGACCAGCGGTAACTCTTAACTTTTTTTTGTTTCCGATCACGTGGGTTTCTTTACTAAGTCTGTAAAAAGCTTAACTGTTATTTTCAACTCGGCTAACATTCTAAAGAATATTTCGATAGTCGCAACTTTGTCGAGAACCTTAAAAGACGAGTGCAGACAAGAAGAGGAGAAAGTCTTTTATTGTGATGGAACGTCACTCGCCCTGGGGGAAGCTCAAACTTTTATAATAAATGAGAGGCAAGTTGAACAAGCAATGTCTTAATGGCGCGCCCAACCAGGCGGGACGGGGATGATCTTCAACTCCAGCCGCGAACAATGTTTCATTTGGAATACGGAGAAAGCTTTGTCGCGGTAACAGCAAATTGGAAAGCGTTCTGTGTGAAACTATTCAGATAATTTGTTGTGAACATATTAACTCCAGGAATTTCTAAATCTCGCATGTAAAAGATAACATGGCATCACACTCGTGAATTTACTCTACAATATGTACCCTCAATTACGTTCCTAAACCCATCACGTAATAATAAAATTTAAAAAAACAATGGCAAAACCCAGGTAAGATGAGTTTCATTATTTGTTTGTTTTTTTTATAAATAAAATAAAAGCGTATTTTTTCGTAGAAAGCAATTACTTTACAGTTTGACATATTTAATGAAAAGATCATACCTTCAATAAAAAACAACAGTGCTCATTTTCTCCACAAAAATGATCATGACAACAGATTTAATAATTTAGAAACACTAGAAATAAAGAAAGCCATTCAAATTAATAGTCACACTCTTAATAATCAGTAAAAGTTTTGCCCTTTCAATTCATATTATCTGTCTTTTTCTATGTGTTCCTTTGTTATAATCGACCGGTCGGTAGCTGAGTGGACAAACGCGTCGGATTCCCACCTGGGCGTCGTGCGTTCAATTCTTCTGCTGGCTAAGTCCTCCATCATTGCACAAGCAACATCTTCCGCTTCTTACGATGGCAGTAGGAGTTTTTCAAATATTGTCAGGTTATTCGTAAGCCGGGAATGTTTGTCTTTCATTAAAAAAAAAAAAAAAATTAAACTTATTCTTTTGTTTTCTCACTGTTCTCTTTTTTTATTTTATATTGTGTTCTTTCTCAGTATGTATACCCCCACACTATACTTTTTTTTTGTTTTGTATAATTTTGTACCCTGATGATGCTTAGGCTAAGAATAATTCAAATAGAATCTGTGGTCTTGTACAAAGTTATTTTTTCATTTCATGAAATTGAAAACGCTTTCATCTAGAACAGAATTTTAATATTCTTCGTTATTATATATCAACCCTCATATTATATTTAAAACATTAATAACTTAGTCGTACTTATTTATTTTAGATCGGACCGGTTTCACCTTGCAATATGCATCTTTGGACAGTTGACATTTTTAGCAAATGTTCGTCTTACTTGCAAAATACATTTTTGTTTCTGTCTTAGTTGCTAACTCAAATAAATTTAAGAACTAAGACGAAAAAATCCGAAGAAATAACAAAATGACGAAAATAACGCTGACAATGATAGATATTATGTTAAAATCATAGATTCGTTCAATTCATCACTATGCTACCCGTCTTTCAAGAGGTAATAAACCACACAAATGTATAAAAATACTATTAATTTTCTAGTAAAAGACAGTCGTTCCTGTCAGCGATAAAATATAAATACCAGGTCACAAACAATTTACATTATAAACCAATGGTTTTAATCACCGACATAGATGTTATAAATACCCTAGAGCAGCGGCACCCAAACTGTTTGGGCAACGGAACCCCAAATGATCGACTCTAGGCGAAACCTCAGTTAATAATAATAATAATATTAGGATAATTTGTATAGCGCCGTTTTTGTGAAAAATCACCTCAAGGGCGCTGTACAAATTTTCATTTCTACTCAACATTAATTCTTAGTTTATATAAATAAACAGCAACATACTAACCTGGCAGGTCACTTCTGGCAGGACACAATCACCATTTTTTCATTATATTTTCTTTCATTTTTAGGGCATGAGAGCGAATTTAAAATAAAGTATATCGGAGGTATTTTTTTTTTAATTTTTCGTAGTGAGGAACAGATAATGGTGATAATATTCTAATGAATTTAAGGAATGAGAGTCTGATAAGTTTTCTTGATTTGAACAGAAATTCTATTGGGCTTGTTACATCTTGATTATGGATATGATTTTCTGAAGAAATGGGTTTTGAGTTTGGCTCTGAACTCTGTCGAGTCTTTTATTACTCTCAGATCATGTGGTAGTCCATTACAGACTTTAGGACTTCACACTCCGAAGGTGAGCTCTCCAAGTTCCATCACAAAACTGATAAAAGTGCTCACCATATATTATTCCATAAGTTTGGTTATTTAAATAGGCACTACTGACTCTAAATAATGTAAAAGGGTAAGGATCGACAAAAACTTTTTCCCAAAACCCTAGGGTTCCGTTGAACGCACTTTGGGAACCGCTGCCCGAGATTCGAAGGTGAAAATGGTCCAGTCTAAAATAATTAAACATAAACAAGGCACAACGGTTTTTTTTAAAACATAAACTCATTTTTAAATGGAAATTTACGAAGAAATAACAGTTGAAATTTTTGATGAACAAAAAAACTGTGTTTTTATTTTACGGCTGCGTTTCGCGATATTAATTGAAATTGTGCGTTTGGTGACGTTTGTCTCTATCGTATATTAAACTAATCAAATACCTGTGGTTTATAAACTAAGTTCTTAATAGAGTAATAGATCTTCTCAGTATCACCTGTTGACAGACTGGAAATAACGATCTAAGTATTGTTAACCGTACTTAGTGAGCAGATATAAATATCCACAATATTTCTCTGTCTGTTCCACTTTTAGACTTTTTTTGTTCAAGATTGGAAATAAAGATTAAGGATGGAATAGCCCCATTAACTCCGGGAAGTTGTAATTCGTTTGGGTAATAACTTATGATAAAATTATTAAAAAATATATTTGAGAAATCTGTAGGGCACCTCGCACATTAATAATAAATAATCAAGTCCATTATTAATGCAAAAGCAATGTTTGCATGCTTAGTTTTGGCACAGTGTGTATTTTATCAAAATTAAAAACAATTATTTTTCAACTCAACACCGAATGCGACTAATATTTCATCGGGTTTTGACAAGTATATCAGACACATCCGACGGTAATTGATTAAACTGCAATTAAATAAACAAAACATCTGCATAACAATATGTGTGAAATCTCGGGCCATCGCATTTAAGAATTCACTTATGTTGGCATCTGGAACAGTTCATTATCATCTACCACAATAATGAGACTTCTAATTAATTGGTTTTGTTTTTACAACAATGCTGTCACCGCAGACCTAGCGATGCGTGAATCATCTCATTGTGGTGCAATTGCTTTAATTCGCACTGATAATATTATATGTGCAGTCATGCGGTTCGGACAACTTCCGTCGCAGGGTGGAGAGTGATTCGGATCTGATGCTGGAAATGGCGACTTAAAAACCTGACGAAATGTCCGCGGGGCGAGCAACACTACGGCAATGCCATTTTTGGAATAGTTTTCAGGCTAAAGGTCAAACCGCACTAGAGCGTCCTTGGGCTGCACTCTTTATAAGTAGGTATAGCTAAATATTTTTACCCAACCTATACAAACTTGTGAAAAATTACATTCTCCTGGTTTTTACGTCGTAAACCCCGAGAGAGAAAGAGACGAGACAAGCTCTCAATTATATAGCACCACAATTCGGTATGTAAGCATGTTCTCCCGCGTCTAGGGCGATTTCGCCCACTACTTTTTGATATGCGACATAACTGGACATAACTCAACGGTTTGTTAGGTTATATGCTATATTTTTGTTTATAACAATACTGTAAAAAGTGGCTACACAAATAAACAAAAACATTATGTCGACATGTGCTATGAATGGATGTATAAATATCCTAGCCCTAGTCCTAGCCACGCTCAGGTCTAGCCGAGTCAGGCAAAAATCATCAATACTGACTACAGAAGTGCTACCTCCTGTATGTTATTGCTCTGAGGCTGCACTGTCACCACTGTCACCACGAAATATGTTTTCACTGTTTTGAATGTAACAAACCGCACCAGAGCGGCGCGACAGAGTTGTTCCCGGGAGAATAAAGGCTGATTCACACCAACGTCCGGTTTCGCTCAGTGCCGATATTGTTCCGCAAGAAAACTTATTGATATGGTATGAATATCAATCAAGGAGTATGTGCCAAGACAAATTTGTGTGGCAGTATATCCTTCTGCCCACCCTTGTGATATTTAACTACTTATTTAGTTAAATAATTATTTTGAGGTGTAAAAATACTTACAACGCAGATTTTTTTTTTCAAACCATTTTTTTATCACTAAATAATATTTTTATTAACTATTAATTATTAAAAATATTATTTAGTGATTAAAAAATGGTAAAAAAAAAAAAATCTGCGTTGAAAGTATTTTTACACTTCAAAATAATTATTTAACTAAATAAGTAGTTAAATATCACAAGGGTGGGCAGAAGGATATACTGCCACACAAATTTGTCTTGGCACATACTCCTTGATTGATATTCATACCATATCAATAAGTTTTCTTGCGGAACAATATCGGCACTGAGCGGAACCGGACGTTGGTGTGAATCAGCCATAATGTGACGCGTAGCTCCGCTGACTCTGATGCGGTGTAGCGCGCTACACGTCACTGCGCGTCAGTCGCCAGTCCGCTTTCGTAAATTTAGTGTCCTGTTTTTTTATGTTATTCTCGACCATCTGCAATAATTCATAGATTTTTTTTTTTTCATCCTGAGGTAAGTATATTTGACAGCCTCCATAGTCGAGCGGTAAGGCGCTCGACTTCGGATCCAAAGATCGCGGGTTCAAACCAGGCGTGCGCCAAAAACTTTTATTTCGTTAACATGTATCATAACACATTTAATTCAAATAAAATAATAAAAAAGTATATTTGCGGCACGTTCCAGAGTGGTGATACTCTAGTATTGCCCTGGTGAAAGACCACCATTCAGAATCGGAACGTTGCTCGAAATGGCTTTAGTCGTATTTGGTGACCAGATCTGAATAGTCAGGCACATCCCAAGCTTCCCCTTCCTCATCTCCTCCCCTTCCCTACTACTTTCTGCCTCACAACATACGCGAAATGCGAAAAAGCGATGTGAAATCTCTCGGGATCTTTTTTTCAGATATGGTAGTAGTGTGTAATATTCTCCTTCTTCACTGTGAAATTTGGGAATATCATGTACCCACAATATTTTCTTTTACTTTCTTTCTACCTCCTCACATATCAAAGAAACTATAATAATATCTTCTTGAGAGTCAGAGTCGTCCACATTGATCAACTCTAAGAATACAAATTATTGATATAATGACGCGCAGTGTCGCGCTACTGCAGCTGTAGTGCGGTTAGTAAGATAAGTGAAGCGCAGCGCCGCTGACGCGCAGCGACGCTCTAGTGCGGTTTGACCTTTAGGCTATAGTGAAGGAGGGGAAGGAGAGCAGAAAGAGGATGGTTGAGAAATACCTGGCTAGTCAGATCTAATGTAATTTCAAGGAACGTTTTAAAGGATTTGCATCTCATTTTAGAATCGTAGATCCTTTTAGTTTCACCTAGGTGTAAGACCACATATCTGAATCGGTATTTTCGTCAAGTATTTTAAAACATATTAATAAAATATTTCCATTTGGGACTGCCATAGTTCTACAGGCTCCTTATAGTCGTAAACCACACAGTATTTAAAAATTTTAATAAGAAGCGTTTATTGAATACAACCAACAAAAACGAATGGAAATTTATTTTAACTTTTTTGTGTTAAATTTGTAGAGTTTAAATTTTATTTGAATCGAATATAATATTTTTATTATGTAGTTCTGGTTTAAATAAATCAGTTTTTACCGGAATTAATAACTAAACAGCGAATTAAAATCATATGAATAGGTCGTTTTCATGTGGCCTAACCACAGTTTGATAATAACTTGAACGCCAAAACAGCTATCTGTGAAATTTAAAAATTAAAATACAAAAACTGCATAATAATAACATCAAATTTGATTCATATTAAATCATTGAAACTAATGTATTGATTGTTTTAAGTGTTGCCCAAAATAATAAGTTTTAAATACATTTTTTTTGTTTGACTTTTTTTTAAATTTCTTCCAGTTAATTTCTCACACACTTCAAAGGTAAAAAAATATTTAAAGAAAAATTGAACCAATTTGTGATAATTTTGTCACGGTGTGATAAACAATTTATTATGCGTAGCTTATTAGCCTTTGAAACATTCCAATGATTGCAGATATAGGGTGACTTTTTAAAACATTTGCTTTTAATTTTAGGTTTTAAAAAATGTGCACAATGCAAAATAAATCCGATCTTTCATATTTGTTCTTAAAAATTTATTACACTTTTTAATCTTGAATAAATTATGCACCAATCAGTTCGTTTTGAATAAGAAATTTTATTCGGAGGGATTTGATTATAATTTATAATGGATATAAATATTGAACTACTAGTCTGCCTGATTCGGTACGTAAATGAATTAAATGGATTTAAAATTATGCAACTCCAATTTAAATATAACAAACAATAACTCATTGCACATTATTTTTTAACTAAACAATGCGTTTTCAGACTAAAACAACAAATATTTAATTATGAGGTATTCCATAGAAAAAAAAAATATTACAAAAAAAAACCATTTCATTTCAATCAACAAATATATATTTATCATAATATTGTATAGAATTCATTTGTGTTTTGTACGTAGACGTAATTTTGTATCATAAATTAATAAATAACACATTAAAAAATATATATATCTAAATGCTTCGAAGAGTTCTGATGTCATATGCACCGTTTACATTATGAGATTGACAACTGATTTGAGTAGCGCTTCCAATTGGGCCGCTATTATAAGTTTCAAGAAATAAAGTTTTTTTTTTAATCTTTTCAATAATTTAATTAAAATACAAGAATTCTGTACATATTCTTATATTCCAATATAATAACATTTCTGATGAGGCCAAAAATATCAATATATTTAAAATAAACTTTTTAACTATATTTATTAAATAGTTTATCATCCAAAAGAGAACACCTTTTAAAGGATTCAATCTACAATTGAAATGCTTGCAATGCAAACGTCAGTTAGCACTAAAAAGGCCGATAGTAAGACCTATCTTCTGTCCTAAGTCCTGTTTCCGACGTGTTTTATCTAAGTCTAATTTAGCAACTAAGCTACAATTATTCAACGGATATGTTGTACTATGTACGCACAGGGACATTTCCTGTACAAGGAGAAAAATACACTTTAAAATAATAACGTTAGAGGTGCATTCGAAATGCACTAGATTTAAAAGAAATTTAATTTATCTATTGAAGTTTTTCGTTTTTTTTTTAAAAAAGAAAGACAAAAATTCCTGCGTCACGAATAACCTGAAAATATTTTGAAAACTTCTACTACCATCATAATAAGCGGAAAATTTTGCTTGCGCAATGATGGAGGACTTAGCCAGCAGAATAATTGAACCCACGACGCTCGGATGGGAATCCGACGTGTTTGTCCACTCAGCTACGGACCGGTCAAATTTTTGTATGAAATTTAGGTCACCATTTTGTAATTATTATTTTAATGCCGTTGTTAAAATGATCTCGATTATAAATTTGAGTGTTTTTCTATGAACGAACCATTTAATAAAATGAAAACAACAGTCGAAGAGGAATGTTAAAAAAAACAGTTTTTTATATAAAATCATCTCATTCTCACATAAATCACTTACAACCTACAAGAGCTAAATCTCACAATCAATGTCAAGTACCATACATTGAATCCACCATTGCATAATTTTGTACCCTAACGATGATTTAATCTATGGTTCATACGAGTACGCAAAAGTCATTATTTAATTTTCATTAATGTTTTTTAAATATTATAACCAAATGTAATCTTCAATTAATCTATAAAAAAACTCAGTTTTAAATTTACAACTGTAACAAATATTTTGTTTGCAAAAATATTGCATTATGTACCTACCTTGCTTATTAACATACACGAATGCACTAATGGCTGAAATGAATAATTATTCAATTACCCGTCGAGAAATTCGTACGCTGGATGTATTCCAATACCTTATCTTAACGCGACCGTTGAAGATAATATCTCAAAATGCAAAAATAAAAAATCCTGATTATTTCAATTCAAGTCACATTGGGCGGTCAACAGAGCAAAAACATCGCAGTTATTATAAAAACATACACCTTGTTGAAGGATTTACGATACGGTGGAGGACACCTGTGATGAATCGCCATTTTTTAAATTAATTTATCTTGATCTAAACTATACAGCAAAAATTTAGAACTGTGCGCGTTATAATTTTTTTACAACTGAAATTATGAAGTAATAGACAATGACGTTACAAATATATAGACACGTTGTAGAGCTCTTAAGGTGGCAAGCAAAAACCACGCCAATTGGTGTACTTGGTGATTCAGCTGACTTAGTTCTTAACTGTCTAATAACCTCTTCACTGTATAATAAAATATATAATACTATATATTATCATGCCAATATTGTATTCCTAGGAGTTAATGACAACTTTTTTTTAATATATCTATAAATTTATCGTTTTACCTGACTTACCCTGACCCAAGATAAAGTCTCAGCGTAAGCGAGTAAGCAAAGTGTCGTCTCATTCACACCCTAGTATTCAAGTCAACTTACGGAAGTACGGAACGCCGTCCGGCCCTAAATTTATTTCGTTCATACACAAATATTCTTTGAAGGTCTATCTTTGTTATACATTACTAATATTTTAATTAAAAATTTACTGGGAACGTAAGTGTGTTTGTTACCAGCCACACTTTGTGAAAATATTCTAAGGCGATAATGTGTCTATATATTTGAAACATCGTTGGTAATAGAATATATTTTAAGCCTATAGTGTCATTTTCGTCGTGAGCTATGGAACATAGAAACAGTAATTTAACTGTCGATAAATGAGACAGGACAAAACGTTTGTTCCCCAGAGTTCAATAAAAATCCATGCGTTTATATATAAAGCCGTAAAACCACATTATTGTGGACATTGTCTAGGTGTAATGTCAACAGATCTAACAAAACAAATTTTCGCTAGTAAAAATATAGATATTAAAAAAGGAAATTAACGCATTACGCTGAAAAAAAGTAGGTAGGTACCGAAATAATATGAAAATAAAAAAAAAGAATTAATTAAACTGATGATAATACAATAGAGTTTTTTTGTACCAACTAACTAATATTGTAATAACAAAGCCTTTTAATTTTTATTATATATTAGGGTAACATTAACACTATGTATTTTTAGTTTTTGTGTTCAATTCGTAGAACTCCATTTTATTTCTTTTATAAAATTCAATTGAATTAAATTTGATATTATTATTGAGTTCAGTTAATAGCTGTTACTAAAAACAAAAAAAACTTAAAATAGCAGAACTCAATAATACTAATAATATTAAATTTAAGTCAATTGAATTGTATAAAAAATTAACATTATGGTTTTTGCTATGCATGTCTTTCTTGGACAGTAACTTCATTTACACTGGTTACCGTTTAACCGTTCTGGTTCCAAAACAAAATTGTTTTTGTTTTTTGTTTTGCCAATTGTTTAAATATAAATTTAAAAAACATTTCCGACTATCATCCATCCATAGTAAAAAGTATATATCTGAAATCCTTCTCATTCCTTCTTACATCCAAAACGTTACCATAGAAGTATCTATCTTATCAGGAATGCTAATTATTAAAATTTAAATAATTCATTGTATCACCCTTTGCGTAAGTTATCGTTCAAATATGTAGCTAACCAATTGCATTGTTAATTTTATTGTGTTCGAAATAATAATAAAATATAACGATACCAGGTTTTAATCTGATTAAACACAACACCTCCTGACACCAAGTCAGGTGTGCTAACCGATTCCACGAGGAAGTCAGAATTACTCAGTAAGTAGCTGATAAACCATTTTGCAATTCTCCGAAGGCGTAGGCAGAGAAGCTTTAACGCGGCTCAATTATGTATGCACACCTCATACGTACTCTTCTCCTTCTGAATTTCTGAATCCTGTAATTTTTTTTAATAAAAAAACTTTTATTATAAGTACTAGTTGGCAAATATTATTGTAGGATTTATGAATCTGAATTCTTGCACCTGTTTTTTCAGATAAAATATAACATTGTTAAAAAAAATAAAAAATGTATGTTTAAAAATAAAGCTTTTTTTTAAGCGCTGAGAAACGAACCCTGCTCAACTGCATCGAAGACAACTATGCCAACCATTACATCACCAACTATTGTGAGAACGGCGGCATAAATTCATTATTTGTACTGAAAATAAGAATTATGTATTTTAGAATGTTACGTGCTCACATCACAACCAAAATTATATTGATTTATTAAACTAACCGGTCGGTTGCTGAGTGAACAAACGCGTCAGATTCCCATCCTGCGTCGTGCGTTCAATTCCTCTGCTGGCCAAGTCCTCCATCATTGCGCAAGCAACATTTTTCGCTTTCTATAATGGTAGTAGGAGTTTTTCAAATATTGTCAAGTTATTCTCAACCCGGGAATGTTTGTTTTTCTTTAAAAAAATAAATAAAATGAAATAAAGGCGTATGTGCGGTAAAACCATATACTCGTATAACCGTGTTAAAAATGTAGATATCCGGAAAGAATGCAGAGCTGATGCAAGCATAATGAATAGGATTAAGAAAGGGAAGCTCAAATGATTTGGGCATGTAGATTAAATGACGTGAAAGTGAATGGAAAAAAAAGACAGGGACGCCCGAGAAAGACTTGGCACGAACAAGTGAATCAAATACTTTAATCGGGTGATATGAAGAGTCAGAAGAGAGAGAACAGAAGAGTATGTATGCGACGATGCATGAATGTGAATTGATCAAGGAATGTGTTCCAACACCGAGTTGTTTGGCGGTCCGTTTTCTCTGTCTACACCTGCGGAGAAACAGAGTGATGGTTAGTTAGTTATTTAGTAAGACAAATTTCTATGAATGGATAAAAATTTGGAAAAAAACTTTTTAAATACTGCTGTGTTTTACATACTCTCTCTGCTTTCTCGTTTGGGAGATGTACATTTTGGGACAGAGTATTTCATATCCTTGGTCTACGTTTAAAAATTTGGAAAGCATGTCTTTAACTGGGATTGAAGGCTAGAACGCCACAAACATATTTTTTTTAAAGTTAAGTTAAAGCTAATTAAAGCGCCTTTGAGGTGATCGAGAAAACTGTGCTCAAAACAAAATCCATAAATGATGATAATTCAATTGAAATTATATACTTTCCTCTTAGTAATGTCAACAGCGGCTTTTTCAAAACATTCAAAATACCGCGTAAAGAAAAAAGTCGTATTCCAAAATGTTGATGCTGTTAAAGAGGTTGAAAGTAATTTTCACGTAGCGGGCAGTTAAAATAACTATCCGTACGGTCAAACTAACTTTTATTTTGTTATCTAACAGGTGAAAATGATAATTGTGCCTATTCTAGAAAATTATAAACCTACGTATCTTTGTATGTACGGCTATATTTTAAAAGAAAGCAATATAAGCCTTTATCAAATTCAATGCATCATAATATTAATGTCATTATTCACAATAAGTGCGAAACTATTATGCAAATCAAATAATAAATATATATTTAATTCAATTATGTTGGATCGTGCACATTTTTTTAATAATCAAACTGTTTTACAGTGTAGATAATATATGGACGTATATTTTGTTTAACAACTGTCCCTTGGGAAACATAGCGTGTTAACGGATAATTTATTCCAATAAAATATATGTTATTCTTTTAATATATGTTCATGTCCAATATAGTATCAGGGGCAAATAAATGTCAAAGTCAGTCGGCTTAACAAATCAAAATAAGTTATTATGTTTCGGTTTTTTCTGTGCATGGTTATGGAATGTGCAATTTAAAACCCCCTGTGTTTAACAACTATTTACAAAAGAATAACTTCATCATAAAAAGAAAACAAAATGAAAAATCGTAATTTCTGTAAAAAATAGTACATTCAAATAGGCACTGAAAAATAAATATATTACGGATTCTGTTGTTTCTTATTCTTATTAACAATAAAACATTAAGCCTTGGTGTCGTAAGAGCATCATATACTTAATGTAAACAATCATTTGCAACAATTGAAATGTTGCTTCAATTTGACTGGTCAGTAGCTGAGTGAACCAACGCGTTGGATTCCCACCCGGGCGTCGTGGGTTCAATTCCTCTCCTGGATAAGTCCCTTATTATTGTATAAACATCATTTTCCGCTTATTATGATGGCAGAAAGAGCTTTTTTTATATTGTCAGATTATTTGTAACACGGGAATGTTTGTCTCTCTTAAAAAAATAAAATAAATTGTTTCGTCATAAGACTCGTGAGTAATCAAATGTCTATAGTACTGTGTAGCCTTGTAAAGTGGTAAATTGAAAATGCGTTTCATTTGGTATTTTTTATAAATGAGACAAAAAGCTAACAACCTTGAAACATTCACACGTAGCAAAAAAAAACAAATTAAACAATATATTTTTAGTTTTAAACCTTATTTTTACTGAAGTGATGTCCGCCGTCGCAAAGTTATTTAAGGCAACATCTAGAAAGCGGGAGATTTAGCTGAGATTCATATTTGAATTAATTCTAATGAAGCCGTAATTTTTTTCATCTTCATATTTTTCGAGAATGCACTCGGGACGTATGTAAGTAATAATGTTTATTAAATAAAAACACACGTTGTTTTAATCCACTTTTATTTTGGTAATAAATAAATCACCAAAAAAAAAACTTATACTCCTATCTTAAACATGTTTCCCTTCTCCTCCACCTCTCTGTCTCCTCAAACTTGACATTCTGCTACCCTCTCTGTCTTCCGAGGTTTCCCCCTCGCCCACTTAACAAAATACATTATATGATACGTTCCTTTTGTCCAATTGTTATATTGTTGTCTCCCTCCTAATATTGTATCTCTCTTTTCTCCATTTTCACCAATATATGTATATATATGTATATATATATATATATATATATAATATACATATATATATATATATATATATATATATATATATATATATATATATAATACCTTCACAGTTTGAATATATGTTTTTTAAATAAAAAAAGAAAAAAGTTGTTTTTTTCTCTTCTGATATATATATATATATATATATATATATATATATATATATATATATATATATATATATATATATATATATATATATATATATATATATATATGTATATTCACATTCCTCTAATTTCATTAGTATATTTTCAAGTCCCGATGGAGATTCTGCTGAATCGAAACTAGTTGACATATACCAAAGTAAAAGTGGATTAAAACAACGTGTGTTTTTATTTAGTTAATCATGCCAATCCACAAGTGTTTGTTTATTTGTGATAATTTAATAATGTATATTTTAGATTAATAAAAACTGACCCTTACACTTCCCATGATTAAAGAAAATGTGAAACACTTCAATATAATAGCAAAGCGATTTAATAAAGCATGTCATCGTTTCTAACATTAACCTTCACAGTTTGAATATATGTTTTTTTAAATAAAAAAAAAAAAAGTTGTTTTTTTTTCTCTTCTAAATTTTGGATGTTGCTTTATTACAAATTAAAAGGCATACCGCAGGAGCGTTGATATAATAGCATTGTAATTGGCAAGTGGTAGTTACAGTTTCGAGACAAGATTAAGATTGAGTCACGTAGATGAATTCGTTCGACTTTTTTACATTTTGACCTAGACGGATAATATGCAGCCAATTAGCGCCAAACAATGGGCAAAGTCCAGGTGTGTGTGAATATTTGTTACATTTTTTGCGCCGGATCATAAATTATTATTTCTCTTTTTTCACCGGCTGCTAAAAAACGGCAAGGTAACCTTTAAAGCCGACTCGGCAACTCAACGGATGAATGTTATTGAATGCATGCAATTCAATTGGCGGTGAGCACCGCACTTTTTCGTATATTTTAAGATTTATTTAGCTATTTAATTTTCATTTATTAAATACACTGTTTTACCGAAAGGAGAGTGGTAACTTGATGCATTAAGGGTCAGCACCCAATAATGACGCTTTACATCACTTTGTAGCATTCTAATATAAGCAATACTATAAATGATTTAACTATACATTTTCTTTGGGTAGTTAGAAAAATGTCTGAGGTTTCTAGTGAATACAATTTTTTTACTGTAATCCTTTAAATTCTATGAAAAACATACAATATCAGTAAAACGTGTAGTTTGAAAACCAGCAAAGGCGTTTTTGAACTGTTACTTATAATTCCAGTATGGATTTCATAAAGAATTTAAAAGATTACTGTTAAAAAATTGTATTCACTGGAAACTTTAGACATATTTCTAACTACCCGTATAGAATTAACAGATAAATAATTTGTAGTTTTGGTTAGACTAGAAAGCCAAAAAAATGAGTATTTTTGGGTGCTGACCCTCAATTGAATTCGTAGTATAATAATTTTAAATAAATTGATATTTGTATTTATATACATTGAAATAATTAAGTATATAACTTGATACATATATCCTGACATTCTCTGGTTGTTTACTTTATGAAACTTTGATTCATTCACATCTTCTATCATCTGTTTTATGGAATTCTTTGTACTTATTTATTTATTGATTCTCTGATTTTCAAGATATTTTTTCGAAGATTGCACGATAGCAATTAATACCTTCTTTATGATTTTTTAATTTTTTTAGTAAATTTTTATTTGTGTTATAATGTATTCTCCCTTTAGACTCACATTAATGTTTCCACCCATAGAACATATTTAACGCTTGATAACACTGATAATTTTAAATTTATAGTTATATTTTCTACGTTAATTTGGATTAACATTGGACCTCAGAGAGCTTTTCTAAAATAGTAAAATAAAATAAACATAACACACAAATAACAGTTTTATAAAAAAAAAACATTTGCGATGTAGCAGGTATAATTGTTAGGATGACATTAAATAAAATAACAATACTGTTAGTAGGTTCCAGATTTAACATATTTTTAAAAAGGTCTATACTGAAATAAATGACTTCAGTTTATTTCCTAATCTCTTACATATAACCACAAACAAACTACATGCACACATATAATAAAATTTTATTAATTTGTAGAAATTTATTCAAAAAAGTTCTCTAATTTTTTTGTGCGATCAAAATTAATAACTTTTTAAATATTCTGATTGATTTGTTGTTTTTTTTTTAACTAATTACATTTGGCTGAGCTAAATAATACATAAACACGTTTGTTTTTATTGGTAACGTTCATGTTTTTAAACCTGATACGATGAAATGATTTTTCTTAGTTGTTTAAAAACAATGTTTCTCCAAACAACTTTTTTTATTTCTTGACCGTGTGGCAAATATTTATAATTTGATTTAGAACAGGAAATAAAGCGCAGGCAAACTTTTCAAGATATTCGTAGCAACTGAGTACTACATCATTGTATTTTGGTCGTTGTTGTTAAACTCTGCTAAATTTAAATGAGCTACTTTTGTACATGAGTAAGTAATTACGCTGTTGAAATCTTCATCTAGCAGTTGAAAATTAGCACGAATGCGCTGACTTGGTAAAAACAGCTTGTTTTATTTTGTATTTCCTTTGCTCTTGTTTCCGTGTGCTTATTTAGAATAATTACGTATAGAAGATTTGCGGAAAAATAATTTAAATTGGATCAAATTTCTGTGTGCGCAAGGAAAAACGAAATGAGTCAATAAACGCAGACATTCGGGGGAGTCAAAACAAAATGTGGGAATTTTTTTTTGTACGCAATTATGTTACATGTCACAAGTCCTTTTTAAAAAAATAATAACACATTATATTATTTTTCGACTCCTCTCATTTTTTCTTCCTAGATATGTATCTAAGGAACAGTTCTGCATACTTAACTCAAAACTGGATTTTTTTAAAATCATTCCGTTCTTCCTTTCGGACACAGATTTATTACCTGTATTTATAATATTATTTGTTATGTATTGGCAGCACAGTAATGATAACATAGTCTATAATTTGCTGTCTCATTTTAATTTCAATAGGTTTCGTGTTTGAAAAATCCACCTTCTTTGATTATTTTCTGATTTTCGCAATTATTACGTCAATTCAATAACAATTTCAAATTTAGAAAAAAAAATTACTAGGGGTTTTTTTATGTTCTAAATACGTTGTAAGATGATTAATTTCACTTTAAATTAATTGATTAGACTTCAACTTAACTCCCCTCTTTACAGAACTCGTTTCAAGTCCTGATAAATCAGTGCTTCGTGGTGTTTTTTCGCACCGGGACAAAAGTTCTCCTGGCTGGGGCGGTCATTCGTACCGTATAGTATTGCATGGTGTTCCGTAAGGTAAAATTTGAAACAAATAATTTTACTATTTCGTGTATGGGCAGAATAGGTATAATTTAACTTCAATATATATGGTTTCAAAGAAAACCCTGATGCAAATTTATGAAACGTTGTATTGTATATTCTTAAGTCTAAAGTCAAGAAAGAGTACGAGATCAGAGAATAATTGTGAATGATGAATACTCGGAGCAAGTGGATGAGTTTTTAAAAAAAATATGTATATGAGTTTTTTTTTAGGAAGTATGTTCTAGAGAGGCGGAAAGGCTGATAAAAATATTGAAAGAAGGGTGAATGCAGGAAACTCTATCGATAGGGGACGTTGTTGGCGCAAATAAAATAAAATGTCAAAAGAAGCAAAGCTAGCAGTCTATGATAGAGTGCTTATACCAACCCTGGTGTTTAGCAGTGAGGCATGGAACTGGCAGAGGATGGATAAAAGTAGACTAAATGCTGTGGAAATCAGATCCTTGAGGTGTATGTTCGGCAAAACCATGTATGACCGTGTTAAAAATGTGGACATCCGGAAAAAATGCGAGTCAATGTAAGGGTAATGAAAAGGATCAAGAAAAGGACGTTTAGATGTTTTGGACATGTAGAGAGAATAAACGAAGAAAGGAGTGTGAAAATAATATATTACGTTAAAGTGAATGGAATAAGACATCGGGGACAAATAAGGAAGACATGGCACGATCAAGTGATTAAAATACGTAAGTCGGGTCATGTCAAGAGTCAGAACAGAAGACTATGTATGAATATGAATGAAGCAAAGAGTATGTGCCAAGACGGGTTGTATGGCGGTCCGTCCTTTCTGCCTACCCCTGCGGAGAACTGGCGTGATGGTTATTTAATTAGTTAGTTATATTTTGACAATATCGACAAAAGTTTTTTAAGGTAGATGTAATATTTATGTGCCATCATTATATATTCAAGGTTACAACACCTAAGCAAGCAGCAAACGAGCGGGAATCTAGCCGCATATCCCGACTCAATATTAAATTCCCGTAACACTACGCTACATATACCGTAACAGTGACCTACATTGCAATAACCTTCGAGAAACCAAATGGGTTTCAATCCAAATGAAGATGGATAAAGCTCGCCAAATAGAGTACATGATGCAATTACGCGATCTTATTATTTGCATTTTATAATGAAATCATACTATCTTATCCATTCTTCTTTTATTGGCCGGAAAAGTATGGCGTGGTATTTTATGACTTCATTGTCTCGAAAATAAAATAACAATTAGAAACGGAAAGGAAAGCTTCATGGGAGATATAAGAGACAGGCTTATGTCATAGTCAGGCGGAAGGACAATGGATGATTTAAATTTCATGCGATTTCCCGCGTAATATGTTCAGATTATGCGCATGTGTTAAACCGAGAGAGCCATTAGACATGCTAAATTGAGAATAATGTCGGGCTTGCGGTTTTCTACATTATCGTGGCAGTTGACTGTACATTTCACGGCGTAGCTATAATATCAAACACAGTTTGATAATAGACATTATTAAAAGCATTAATTATACTCCATTTCGGTAGTGTGATACACAACCTAGTTTTGTGTAGATGTACTAACGAAGTACTTGGAATTTTGTAAAATTAAAATTTATGTTTCCTTTTACTTGAAAATTTGTTTTTTTTTTGCATTTTTCTTACGTTTTTGACGGCCTGCATGGTCGAGTGGTAAGACGTTCGACTACGAATCCAAAGGTCGCGGATTCGAACCCGGCGTTCGCAAATATTTTTTATTTAATTAATATGTGTCATAACACATTTAATTGATATAAATTAATGTAAAGTTTATTCGCGGCACGTTCCAGAGTGGCAAATACTCCCTGATGTAAGGCCACCATTCAGAATTGAAACGTTGCTTTAAATGGCTTTAGCCGTGTTTGGTGACCAGATGTGAATAGCCAGGTACTTTCTAACCTTCCCTTTCTTATCTCCTTCCCCTCTCCACTACTTTCAGCCTCACAATATACCTCTATTAGGAATGCTATAGTCTCACTGACTCTAGACGGTTGAGAGCAGTTGGGACTCATGTTAAATTCACTGTAAAAAAAAGAGCAGAAAAATCTGTAAATCTTTGAATATTCAAATATTGATAGAATATATTCGAAGTTTTTTATTATTATTAGACGCAAAATTTGTAACTTTAGCAAGTTCAAATCAGTAGAACTTTGTTTAAGGGAAGAAAAAAGGAAACAGGAAGATTATAAAGTAGGTACTTTAGTTTACTAAATTCATATATTCAGTGAAAACAGATTATAATATTCAAACGCCCAGTTGTACATGAAGCTGGGCCTCTTCAAGACCCAGATTCACTCCTTTTCCCCAAAGATAATATACACTCTGAGGTAAATGTCACTGTGTGGAGTTAATGTTTAGAAAAATGTATAAGCGTTGTTATTTCTTCTCTCTCTACAAAAAAAAACAAAACTTTGTCTTATCGCTGACTCTCCATTTATAATGCTTTGCGATTTTTTTAGATCAGCTGCTTATGCTAGGTTGTATTTTTTATAATAATTACCGCACAAGAGTCCCAACTGCTCCCAACCGATAAGACCTAGTGAGACTATGGTATCCCCGATTAGGGTATGTTGTGAGGCTGAAGATTGTGGGGAAGGAGATGGGTAAAAAAGAAAGTTGAGAAGTACCTGGCTATTCAGATCTGTCCACCAAACACGGCTCAAGACGTTTCAAGCAACGTTTCGATTCTGAATGGTGGTCTTCCACCAGGGCGATACTTAGATATTATTAAAGACTTGGCTTTTAAGATATATTTACCAAACATAGATAAATCCAGTTAACTTATACCGTTGTAGCCTTAAATACCTACCTTAAGCCATTTCAAACAACGCACAAAGTTCGATTCCGAATGATACCCAATTCATATTTTGCTTATGACCGTCAGATGTCTTCTGACGGTTTTGTGTAAGTATTTAAATTTGTGGTTATTTAATCTCATCATTCCTGACAATAGGCAATTGTTTCGCGAAATGATTGTCTCACAGCGGAATTATACGAGTAGGTACCTCTTGTTTCCAAATCATTGAACCTTAAGAAGGATGTCTCGTGTCCTACGAAAGATAGCGAGAGAAAACCTATTGTTTTCTGAGCATTACGCATTCAGTTAGAATACTTAGATGTGTGATCATAAAATGCACCGACTTTTACGCTCTATGGCCACCGTGAACAAAGATAGTATGCAAAATGTGTACGGATTTCCTTTTGATTTATTATTCTCGTGTAAGCTATGTTAGCACGCTGCTAGGAAGTGTAAAATGTAATGTTTTCTGGGATAACGGGAATTTAAACATTACTACTCCATCTTAACGAAATCTTGTTAAGGGTTTATTCTTAGGTATGGTGTTTTAACGAGGAACATGTTAAGATAAGTAAAATCATTGTATTGAGGTTGAGAAACTGATTTTTCATGCTGGGTAGTTTGCAGAGAGTACTAATAACTATATTTTTTTATTATTTTAAACTAAGAAGCTGTAAACTCTTAGATTAACAGTATAATTTTTTTACCAAGCATAACTTAAGATGTATCAAATCCGATTGATTCATCTGACTCCAAGCCGAGTGTCAAACTGGCAGGGCTATTGAGCATTTCAACATTTTTAATGTCAACATTTTAAAGCATAACGAAAAATTATTTAATAATGTTAATATGGTAGTGAGTTATTGAAGCATTTCGAAACATTCCTTTTTTTTTAAATCCAGAGGTCGCGGGCTTAAGCCCGGCGTCCGTAAATAATTTTTGTTTAATTAATATGTGTCATACATTATACAGAACACATTAAATTCATATTAAATAATACAAAGTATATTTGCGGCACGTTCTAGAATTGTAGATACTCTTAGTATCGCCCTGGTGAAATATTATAATTCAGAATCGAAACATTCCTGAAAATGCATTTATCCGTTTTTGGTAACCAGATCTGTATAGCCAGGTACTTCCTCTTCCCCGTCTCCTTCTCATTCTTATCTCCTTCCGTTCCCCATTTCCTTCCACTCCCACTACCTTCAACCTCACAACATACCCCAATTATGGATGTCACATTCTCACTGGCTTCAGACGGATGGGAGCGGTTGGGAATCTTGTGCGGCATTAACTATAATACGAATACAGAATAGATTAATATACTAATTTTAAAAAAAACTGAAAGCGAAATGAAAGTTACTCATTATAGATTTAACACATATGTAAAAAAATGCGCAAAGAAAAATAATACTTCAATAATTACTACTCTCAAATGCATTTCCTAAGCACCCAACCAAAATGTATTAACATTATTCTGATTTTATAACTTTGGGTAAATGACGAAAAAAAAAAATCTATCCTGGAAGAATAATTCATAAGTTTATTTGGTTCCAATGATGTTTTTTTTTTTTTTTAAATCACATTCAATTTAAATAAACCAAAACATCATTCAATTATTCCCATACTGCCCAACAGTAAAATCTAAGTAACTTAAAAAATTTCAAGAAACAATTTTCTTCGAAGTTCATTTACTAACTCAATATTGTTTGATTTTCCCAGCAACGTTTCCGCCGAGTTTTCCGTGCCTCTATTCAAATGACAATTACGCGTACAAACATAGGCAGTGGAACCCAAAACACGCTTTTATACGAAGGTTTAAATAAATTATCACATCATATCGTTATTTCCTCTCCGAATACGTGAAGGAGAATCAATAATATATTGTGGCACAATTTTTGATATACCCAATGGCACTTAAAGTCGTCGGCGAGCTGAATACTAAGGAGTTGCCTTCTGTGGCTCCAGCGTCGAGAGGAAATCTCCCCGCAGTGTGCCATGTTGATGTTATGTTTTCACAACTTTCGGAAAGAAAAACAGATGATTTGAATTTAATTAACCAAACCGTCTTAGTAACTGTGACCCTCTCAGTGTAAGCGATGGAACACAATTTTTCACCACTTTTAGGAAATCATTTTGTCAAATTCCCGAATACAAAATTGTCGATTATGCCAATTTTTTACAATAATTAATATAAATATTTTTAGGTTTTTTAATTTTATTTAAACAATAATATAAATATATATATATATATTTCTTTTAAACAATTTTTAGTTAAAAGCTCTGCGATGTAATTATTTTTATGCGTAACAGCTGTTCCTTCTGAGGGCATTATCAAACTGTAGACAGTTAAAAAATAAAAAATAAATAATTCACGCGTAAAAATAATTACATCGCAGAGCTTTTAACTAAAAATTGTTTTTAAAAATAAAAATATTAATAATTATTGTTTAAATAAAATTTAAAAAACCCAAAAAATTAAAATGGAGTTCTACAAAATAAACTTTATAACCATAAATTAATATAAATATATATTTTTAATGATATCCATTTTTATACGTAATATTATCACATATTGAGTAGCTGAGTGGACAAAGGCGTCGGATTCCCACCCGGGCGTCGTGAGTTCAATTCCTCTGCTGGCTAGGTCCTCCATCATTGTACAAGCAAAATATTCCGCTTATTATGATGGCAGTAAGAGATTTTAAAATATTGTCAGGTTATTCGTAACTCGGAAATATTTGTATTTCTTTTAAAAAATAGAATTATTTTTTTAATGGAAACTAATTTGTTCTATTTTTATATGAAGATAAATTAGCTTTTTGCTTCAATACTAACTGCTTCTAACTCATCATTATGTAACCCATCTCCCAGAAGATAATCAAAGCCCTACAGCTTAAAATAGCACCTCGCTCACCACTCACCGGGTAGAAAAGATTATCTCTTCATGAATGCACCTCTAACCACAGTTGACACAGGAAGAAGAAGATATATTCCTTGGCATTATTTAAAATTTCAACAATACGATATAATATACAAGGTGATGAAACCACCTAAAGGTATATTTGAACTAACCTCATTGTAAAGCCGCCCTTGTCAGCAATAAAAAATGCTGTATAATAAATGTTCAATGTGATATAGATCCAATGCATCCATTCCAGACATAAATAGTTTACGAGGATGTGCCATAGATTAATTTCAAATATTACCAGTCTGAAGATACCCGTTATAAAGTGAAGTGAGTCCAATAAAATAGGTGAAATTAAGTTTTAAAATCATTAACTGCTTCAGCTGCTCATGAAATGCAATTGCACAAAATTATAGCAAAGAAAATTCTAAACACAAACGTTTGCGTTTCTCGAAATGTAGTCGTGTTGAATGAACACATTTGAGTAGCCCGGTACTAACAATTTGTTCTGGAAATTGTTTCCCCTCTCCACGTCATTTAGTATCACAACATTCTCCAATTGGGGATGCCATAGTCTCACTGAGTTCGAGCTCTCAAACTCATATTGTACAGGAATCACATCAATTAAAAATATATATTACTGTTTAAATGCATGTGGAACACCCCAAAAGTTACCCGTCCGCATGTAGGAGTAACGAAGTTTTACGTGTCTCTCACCCTCCCTGTATAGACGGCGCACGTAAAGCGGTGGGACATAAAACCGTTTTATGGACTTGGCTTTTAATGCTGTAAAACAAATGATAACAGTTATAGACTTTGAACAACAACAAAAAAAAACGAATCGCGCATTCAAGAGCCAATTATTTATTGTTGCTTGAATGTCATGTTTTCCAAGAGCCGTTTATGACTTGCCTACCCTTAATTTTATAGGTATGTGTAGATAACCTGCTAGACAATCAAACGGGCATTCCTGGCTGCAGTAACCTTTAGTTTATGTGCAGTTTTGTTGGTGTATAATACCATTTGATGTTCTAGACAAATCGTAAACAGTTTTATCTGATTTCAATTGACGGATAATTCTTTGCACTCTCTGGATAGCCTACTTGGAACGCTTGGATAATCTTTCATTGCCTTGCACAATTTAGGTAAATTAACTAGCTTAATCTGGTTCAATCTAAGTAAACTTACTTTACGTGGTGTAACCAAGGTCAACTAAGTTATCCTGGTTCAATCTGAATATTAATTTTCATCATTATCTGTTTCGCACTACGAAAAACATAAAAATACCTTTGATAAACTTTATTTTAAATTTGCTCTCTTGCCCTGAAAAAATAAATATAATATATACATGTTAAAATCAGCTAAATTTTAAGTAATTATAATAAAGTGATTGTGTTCTGCCAGAAGTCACTACCAGGTAAGTAGTTTGCCGTATATTTATATAAACTAGGAATTAATATTAAGTAGAAATTTAGATTGGTACAGCGCCCTTGAGGTTATTTTTCACAAAAACGGCGCTTTCCAAATTATCCAAATATTATTATTATTTAATTTGATGTCCTTTTTTCTGGTATCCTTACATTACATGATTCAACCCAGATAACTTTTCCTTGTCCAATCTAGGAAACCTATAATTTCCTGGTTCAACCTAGGTAGGTTACCTTAAATTTCCTTGCCTAACCTAAGTAACCTCAAAGAAGAGTTGCCTTGTCCAAACTAAATAACCAAACATTCTCTAGCTTAATCTAGGTAGGTTACCCTAAATCTCCTTGCCCAACCTTGGCAACCTGAAAATAAGGTTGCCTTAAACAAACTAGAAAACATGACTTCACTTGGTTTTAGATAAATTTACGTTACCTGACCCTACATTTATTGTTTCAACCTAGGTAGGTTGATTACCAACAATTTCTTTACTTAATCTAGGCAACTTAAAAGTAGGGTTGCCTTTTTCTAACTAGAAAACAAAACAAATCCTTATCGGAAATAGATAACCTAACATTTCTTGTCCCTACCTACATTTGTATTATATCGACATTTGACTTGATAACTAACCTTTTGCGCATTTATTTTTTCAATTTTATGATTGAGTGGACCCTGACTGTTTTTTCCAGCTTTATTATATAGAACGAAGCTCAATTAATCACCGCTTTTACAAGTAGTCAAACAGTTGTTTTATTTCCGGAATACTCCTAATCCTCGTTAAGATCGAAGTGTTGAAAATTTGCCAGAAATCAGTAATAGGTGAATTGATTTCGCAAACACGTGTAACCCACTTACTCATGTAAACAGGCATAAAATTATGCTTTACAACACAAAAAAAATACTACTCGGGTTTTTCGCATTGAGAACACAGGAAAATAATGTTATTAAATTTCATTAACGATAAAGTTATTTGCGTGTGAGCTAAAAAAACAAACATATGGCATGGTACCTTTTGAACTGTTAAGTCGTTTGGTGGTTAAAAGTGTTGATTTTATATTTTTTTTATATTTCGTTTTAAGAACAATGGAAGTTAATGAATTGAGTTTTTTGGGGCTCCAGACCAAAGGTGGCTGGAAAAATCAACAGCAAGGCGCACTTGCTATTTGTACAAGGTCAACAGTTGTGTACTACTCAAGTATCCGCAGGTCATGCGCAGAATGCCGAGCTTAACCGAAACAAGACGTGAATCGTAATTGTGAGAAATTTTTAAAACCTAAGCTCACTGAAAAACTGCAATTCAATGTTAGCGAAACAAACGATTGATATTACCCAGCTTAGTTCTATACCATACTAACCATTCGACGACCTCCGTGGTCGAGCGATGAGACGCTCGACTACGAATCCAGAGGTCACGGGTTCAAGCCCGGCGTGCGCAAATAACTTTTATTCAACAAGTATACGTCACAACTCATTTAATTCATATAAAATAATTTAAACACGTTCCAGTGTTGTCGATATTTCAACTATCGCCCTGGTGAAACACCACCATTCGTGATACGTTGCTTGAAATGGCTTTAGCCGTGTTTGGTGACCAAATCTCAGTAGCCAGGTTCTTCCCAACCTTACTTTTTCCATGTCTTTTCCTTCCTCACTACCTTCAGCCTCACAACATACCCCGATTGGATGTATTTATGCAGAAAGTATCCAACCACAAAAATATGAAACCGAGAAAATGGGGTTCGAAAATATGACGGTAAATATGTAATTATTAATATGCGTAATCGGTGTTTTTTAAGAGAATTATTAAAAATTAGTAATTTATAATCTATCAATGAATTTAGCAAAAAAAAATGTTTGTATTTTCTATCTATTACCCTACATTATATTATTTTTAAATTACAATTTAAGTCAAATATTTACAATTTGCGTTAGTAAGAAAAAAACAAGTAATAAAAATCCATTGTATTTATAGCTTGGATGTTTTTAGCAGATAGAAATCACATATTTATCTATTGGATAACACGTAAAACTCGATTTTGGTAAATTGTGGATTGGACGTTTTCTGCATAACTTCGTCTTATTGGAGATGTCATAGACCCACGGGCTCCAGACGGTTGGGAGCAGTTGTGAGTCTTGTGCTGTATTCACTATTATTCAAAACAATATTGATAGTGAGATAAAGGAACGATAGATAAATGCATTTAAGGCTTTCCATGAAAATAAAAGAGGTTGCGTTTGTTGATGAAAACTTGAGCCGTGGTTGTGGGTTGTTGCGGGAGCTTAATTGGTGTTTTGGCAAATTATTTGCATGCGCCCACGTGACAGTGATGGATGGCCTGCCGAAAGCCTCGGACGCCAGGCAGCGGAGTCGAATTATCACGTATTTAAAATTTAAGGAAAAAAACTTCAATGATGTTAGCAGAACTGATTAGAAATAAGATTTATTTAAATGTTGGCATATTATAGGTGTATAAGTTTTATGTTTCTATGTAATTAGTTTCGACGGCCAAGAACCGTTAGACAAATTTTGGAAATATCCCTGGCCCACGTTCATTAATTTTATAGAAAGGGAAGAAAATCATAAAACGCCCAAAAATAGTAAACGAAATGTCAGTAAGTAGACTTTTTCAAAAATTATTATACAGAATTTTGCATTATACAGCATATTGCATTATACAGCATATTGCATTATACAGCATATTGCATTATACAGCATATTGCATTCTACAGTATATTGCATCATACAGCATATTGCATTATACAGCATATTGCATTATACAGCATATTGCATTATACAGTATAATGCATTATGCAGCATATAGCATTATACAGCATATTGCAATATACATTATATTGCATTATACAGCATATAGCATTATACAGCACATTGCATTATACAGCATATTGCATTGTACAGCATATTGCATTATACAGCATATTACATTGTACAGCATATTGCATTATACAGCATATTGCATCATAGATTATATTGCAATATACATTATATTGCGTAATACAGAATATTGCATTGTACAACATATTGCATTATTTAGCATATTGCATATTACAGCATAAGACATTATACAGCATATTGCATTATTCATTATATTGCATTATATATTATATTGCGTAATACAGAAAATATTACATTGTACAGCATATTGCATTATTTAGCATTTTACATTATACAGCATATGGCATTATACAGCATATTGCATTATACATTATTTTGCATTATACAGCATATTGCATTGTACAGCATATTGCATTAAACATTATATTGCATTATATTGCGTAATACAGAATATTGCATTGTACAGCATATTGCATTAAACATTATATTGCATTATATTGCGTAATACAGAATATTGCATTGTACAGCATATTGCATAATTTATCATACTGCATTATACAGCATATGGCATTATACAGCATATTGCACTATACATTATATTGCATTATACAGCATATTGCATTGTACAGCATAATGCATTGTATATCATATTGCTTTGTGCAGCAATTTGCACTATACAGCATATTGCATTATACAGCATATCGCCCCCTTGGAATAACAACATACATACACATGTTACATCTGACACAAAGCCCAAAATAATGCGCAGTGCAATGTCAAATAGAACCTTGGTATTTCAAGGGGTCGATGTTGCATTATACAGCATATTATTATTACATGTATGTTGGTTCAAAAAATTCCTAAAGCTATCTTCACCAAAACGCAAAAGCTCTCCGAGGCGCAAGCGTACAATCCTTTCTACCTTCGAGCACAATTTTTATCAACTCGCTTTTTATTTGGTAATCATCGATAAATTCCACAAACGACATTTTGTTTTATAAATTTAAAACAGCGCTACGTCCCAAAAAGCCGCATTCACACTAGGCGCTTTCTACGGCCTCGCCGCCGCGCTGCCGCATCGTGTCGTGCCGTATCTCTCGTCGGATTACATCCAGGTGATTAGGGCCGCTATTGATACTACCGGCTTGTATACTGTATAGGTGCGCGCTTTGCCGTCGCCGTACGCTTTAGCTGCGCTGGGCCAGGGTCGCACACAATCGATACACCGCGATTACTGCCATGTAAAGGGCGCTGAAAAAATAATGAAAAAAATGTACTCAATTTGCTTACTGTACTTCTAATAGTATTGCTAATACGACCCAATGACGAATAGCGTGGGTGAGTTTAGAGTCACATAACGTCACATGCCTACATCGGTTATCAATCTTAATTTCCCATTACGTTCCGGACGGTTCATATGACGTCATAGCTTGTCCGGAGCGTTTAGATATTATTATTTATTTAGATCGATTTATAAATAAAACAACTAACTATAACTTAATAATCTTAATAAAAAAGATCATACCATGAATAAAAATAAAGAAAACCATTTAAATTAATATTCCTATTTTTAATAATCAGTTAAATTAGGAATATTAATATATATTACTGCGCACTTTGTATTTTTCGCAAAGTTAAATTTTTTACTATGATGATGCTTAGGCTAAACGCAACCAGTCAATAAAATCTGTGGTCTTTTACAATGTTGTTGTTTCATTTTTACATTAAACAATAAAGCTTAAAATGGTGTTTAACATTCAACGTTTATATTTATTGTGAAAAAAAATGTTTTTAGAAAATGTCTGAAGAATTGGTACGAGTCACATTTTCTTGTTCTTTAAGATGTTGTTAATAAAGCAAATAATTGACATAGTTTTTAAGTAAAACATACGACTATGGTTTCAGATGCCAAAGCTTCCGTGTTTAACAAAGCTTTTAAGTCTTTATATTTTCCTTAAAACCAATTTTTATAAAAATCAGTAGAATGAAAATTTTTCTTAGGGTCTACGATACAGCAACCTATATTTAGTTATGTATTATTAAAAAAAACATTAGTTTATCAACTATTAAACGTGGATTGAAATTATGTAAATTAAATTAAAAGGTCATTTTTCAGAGCATCCTGTTGAAAGCGTTTTATGCACAATGCGAGCCGTTGTGACAACCCTGATAAAGCCAATAGCACGATCTATGATTGGCTAACATGTTGTTTGGAGTAGGGTTTAGGAAATTCAGTTGCATTATACACGAAAACTTATAAAAATTACCAACAACGTATTCTAATTTCAATAATGTTAAATACTTTCCTTACAGCAATTTGCAGAACATTTGAAAATATCAATGATATTGTTAAATTACTGCAATATTTTTGAACGGACGGTTGATTGTGTTTGTTTGTTAATTATGGAAACAGATTTTACAACCCATGTTTCAAGAATACATGCCGTGTTCGTGTTGTAATACATGTATATGTATATACTTAATTTACTTATTATAAATTAACTAACCATAAACAAGCTTTTCTGCAAAAAAAAAAATCACAACTTTATACACAAATCAAGAATATGCAATTTGTTACCATACGATAAATTGCGTTATTTTTTGACATTCTAAGTTAACACTGTAAAAATCTCGATGATCAAGACGTTATTGCGAGTTGAAAACTGTTATTTTAACCTAAAAACTCTGACCAAACCTTAGAGGACAAAGAGAGGTACTTTGCAAAACAGTATAGTCAGGATTGTTGACTTTTTAATGACTCGATAGAAAGAGACAAAGATATTTTACAATTATATGCCAATTAGTTACCGCCCAAATGGAATTCGGGCATTTTCAATAAATTCATTTGAACACATTAAACATAACAATATCAAAATACCATTAAAATCGTTTAAGAAGTCAAAATATCACACGAACACTAATAACAGAAGGTGTGCCTAAATAATGATGGAAGCTTTTTGTTGATTTTATGTCTTTGTATCAATAAAAATGTGAAAAATTTCGGTCAAAAATATTTAAAACTGTTGAAATACCTTTGAAAAGTGATGTTTTATAATCTTTTTTTGGTCTTATTTGAACATTCACGCATAGCACATATCACCATCATGTTTGATTTATCTATATAACCACTGCAAGCATTTTAATCTACAAAAATATAGAAACGAACCTCAAAATCCGTTGACGTAAGTTATGCGATTCGATGATGTGAAGTGAGCGCGGACGGAGAACATCCTTACATACTTAGAAGTGCTGCGATAATATGTTACGACTTTTATTGTCTCATTCACTCTCATGGTATACGACGTAAAAACCCGGAGAAAGTGATTTATCGCAAATTTGTATACGTTGGGTAAAAATATTAGCTTTACCTCTTTTTGCCGTCGGACCGAACAGTTTCTCAGCAAAACTCATAAAGCCAGACCTCACCAACATTTTGGTTGCGTTAATAGGCTAATAAAGACGCCGAAGGATTTTCGACTCCCCACGTAAACCGAGAAAAAACCTATAAACAAACGTGTTGTAGTTTCGATGGGCTTGCATTATTGCAACTTTTTTAAATAAATAAAAAAATAGGTAAAAGTCTACGTGGCACACCTGTTCGTTGATAACGGCGGGGAATCTCCAGCGCCGGGCGCATTTTCCGGGAGGCATCAATTTATTTTGCATATCGAATTATTTTCAGCCGCGCCCCGGCTTGTCACGGCCGTTAGAAAATTCTGCAAGCTAAGTCGAGCGAAAAATGGCACGGATTATTATATTCGAGGTTTTTAAAGCCGGCTAGGTAGGTTCCTGCTCGGAGGTAATCGTGCCTTTGACGGACATCTAACAGAATATGAAAAAATGTGCTGGATTAACTGTAAATAATTTTCTATGTGAGTACGTACGTAAGAGGGTGAACTTTAAAAATTTGGAATTGGAGCGAACTTAAATTGACAAATTAACAAAAAAAATCTATTCGAATCTCTGCCTTACTAATAAAGGACCTACCTATAATGTTTTCTAGTAGACATTGTCGTTTTTATATTTTAAATAGGTGGATTAAAGCAACTCATATTGTTTCTCAGCAAGTCAAGCTATTAGGTGTACAACTTTGCTTCCGCCGTTTTTTCCGAAATTCGATGCTTTATGGTAAAAAACTGGTTACACACGAATGATTCAAAATATTGTCCTTCGCTGACTACTATTTACTCCCATTTTTCGGCCAGCGTATGAATCCCGCGTTGAAAAAACTGGTCATCTTTTGAAGCAATCCACGAATCGATGCACATTAATAATGCATTAAGAATACGTTCCGTGATTTTTCACGGGTAACAACTAGTATAATAATAAAATATATCGTTTCTAATTAATTCTTATGGTGTTGCTTTATCTATTTGATGTTCCGAACAGGAATTAACTATGTTTGTTATTGTAAATGACATAAAAACTTTGTAAAAGACCACAGTTTTTTTAATTTGTATGACTGACTGGTTTCGCTTAGCCTAAGCATCATCACAGTATAAAATTTAAAATAAACAAAAAATATAGAAAAATATAAAGTGTGTAATTTAATATACTCGTACATACAGAGGGAGAACACGATATAAAAAAAAATAAGAGAACAGTAAGAAAACAAAAGAATAACATTTAAATTATTACAAAGGTACTAAGAGAAAGAGGTAGATAATATGAAATAAAAGAGGCAAAACGTCAACTGAGAAGGGGATTAAAGAAACATGAGAAATTTTATGAGCTTACGGGAAATAAATCTAACATTGGACTACTGGACAAATTTAAAAAAATGTATTATGAAATTAAAATAAATGTGATCATATTGGTACAAAGCTATTATTACATTTTCATTAAATATGTCAAACCTGGTACAAAGCTATTATTCAATTTTTATTAAATATGTTAAAGCACAAAGTGATTGCTTTCTACGAAAATATTTTTATGTTTCTTTATTAGCATATATTTTTTACAGGAATATTTGGAACTACCTAACACCAAACTAAGTAATTGACCAATTGTGGCTGTCAAGGTAGTGTTATTAAAAAAATCGGCCATACGATTATACGTAGATATTTCAAATAAGTTATCAAAAAAGTAATCCTCCTACCTAACACTTATTTCTAATCACATTATTTCTTCCATGCTTTTCTGTCTTCTTGGTATTTCTGATTTCGAATGATTTTCCCACGTAAAAGTTGGAATCAAATTTAACTGTCAAATATTGTTTTCTGTGTGGGAGTAGCTATAGTCCTACCAACGATTTATGAGTTAAATCCATAACCATAATACACACAACTTTATTATCTATGTAGTTCGATTTTGATTGGGTAATGTATATATTTTTTATCTTTTTCTGTTTATATGTGTTAAATGATAAAGCAAGTTTGTATTCGAGGTAATCGTTATAAAACGCATTCACTTTAAATCAGTAGGCGAATAAAACGGTCCTGTTTAACACAATTTAAATTATCCACTCTGCAATACTACGACGTTTTTTGAACAGGGTGGTTTATTTCAAACGGAATCCAAAAATCAAATTATATAAAATAATTCCGTGTGTTTTAATTGAAGTGATTTTATTTACGAACGTATTTGCCATTTCAAATATTTTACAAAGATTATCTTTTCAAACAAGATTTATTTAAGAAATGTTAGCATTTCATTTCGTTTTCAAAGAAGTCTGAAAACATCAAAGTGTAAAAATACTTCATTTTAGGTCAATTCAATAGGTATCGATACACACAGTCTACTCTGCAGATTATGAAAAAATGATTCTGATGAATATTTTAATCGGCTTGACTGATTTAGGCAATAAATGGAAATAATACATTACTAAAAACAAAAAGTATTTATTTTGGTATATGGGGAGGTTAGTGCAGTCTCACACTTTCCATAATATAATGTATCCAATAAGTAATAGACAAATGCGACGCAAAAATAAATTTAAACCTTCGGGAGCTGTGGTATTTATGTTGTGAGATGTAAATATATTTCTGCAGTGTACATCGATACTGGAGGCTGGACTGAGGTGGGTTTCCATGGTGAGGATATTCCCAGATGTTTTAATCCTTTCCCGCATTTCTACCACCCTGGATCTTATAAGGGCTGCATAACTAGAAACTCACCCTCCTGTGAACACACTAGAAGCACTGCAGCTTATGAGGAGGTCTACCATTATGCAGAAGGCGTTATTGTATTGGACACAAGTCTTCCCACACTGTTCTTTTAGAATTGAACTAGTAGATTTTTATATTAAAAGCATCTAGATCTAAATAATGACTTCATATTCTCAATTTTGTTGCATAGCATCGCTCTGTAGAATGACGATCGATTGTACGAAGGACATAATCTATGTAGAATGAGAAAATGTTTCCTATTTCTGGTTGATTATTCTTTGAGATAAGTACTAGTGTTAGATCCGAAGCTGTGATGAAACACCGAATGTGTTTTTAGCTTCAGATGAATTTGGAAAATAGTGAACTGTAAACGAAAAACTATACTACTTAATGGAAGTATCTAACAGTAGCCTGTGGAAAAATTATGGAATGAAGAAAAAGTGGGAAACCATTCACTCACCGATGAAGTTGAAGTTGAAAGTTCTTTAAGTCTTCTTACACAATTTTATTATTAACGAAACGAATACACCACACTGATTTGAGTTTCTTATTCACAAAACACGACAATTATTTTATACAATTTGGAGATTAAAATAACAAACCGACGAACAAGCGAAAACAAACGAGCCAACACGTTTCTTTACACCAACTCTTCTGTTTTATTGTCAATTGTTTCTAACACAGTATTGTTGAATACGGAATTTGATATTGCGAAATGGTTGGATAGGTAGGAACTTGGATGAAAAACATGAAAGTAAGAACCTAACAAATTATCACTTTGAAATCAAACAACTAGGGTGAGTCATACCAAACCTATAGCTAGTTAAAGCACGGTGGCAAGTAGCAAGTAGCTACTGGCGTTATATCCGTCTATTCTGATTTGTATCAAGTTTAACAAGAGGCCCCCGTTGACGGCTCACGGAACACTCCAACATGTCTGGAAAAACTTTCTCATTTTAGATTTTTGACTGCGGACGATTAATAAACACATTTTTGTGGAAAATTTTACAGCGAAAAGCAGGGATACAATATTATTATTATTGCGTGTGAGGGTGAATTGGAGATGTTTGTGCTTGGACGAAAATAATTATTACTTCTGCCATGAACATGTTCAAATTAATCCACTTTTGAACTCGTCAAAAAACATGCTGCTAGGTAGTAACCCGCGTTTCAAAAACAACAGTTTTTTCAAATGAAATCTCAACCAGTAGCGTTAATATTTTTATGTTTTTTTTTATAAACGATTAATTAAAAAAAATTTTTTTTGCAGATATAATACCCTTTCCTGCTGGATCGACTGCTTTTCGGTAAGTTTTTAGAGTTTTTCTAGTTTTTTTTATTAAAATTTGGTAAGGTTATTTGACACCACTTTTATACTGGTATGAATAACTCTCATTTGATGCGAGACGTCACATTGTTAATTTTATATTTTTTTAATTGTTTTAAAATTATGACGATAGATAATGCAACGAAGATTGTTTTCATAACAATGGTTTTATACAAATTGTTTGTGTGCTGTCTCTTATTGCATACACTTGAAAACAAGTGGCGAAAAAATGATAACAAACTTAGACCTCGGATAAATCTTGAGCTATCACTTTCTCAAAATATTATTTATTAAAATAAAAAAAACACTTTTAAACCAAGAACTTAGTGTGTTTTAAGGCCAACTGGTTTGCCTTAGATTAAGCGTCGTCATAACACGTACACGTTCATTATATTTGCCCTGACAAGCTTCTGGATCAAGCTTTGTCAGGGCAAATAAAACTGTGTACGTGTTATGACAAAACTTGATCTTAGCGAAACCGGTTGGCGATTAAAAACCACAAATTCTTAGTTTAAACAAAGTGTTCTTTTTTTTAAATTTAAATATGTCAAACCACAAAGTGATTCATTCTTATGAAAAAATATTATTTATAATTGATTTTGTAGGCTTTATTAAGTTTCGAATTTAAGACTCGATAAATGGTAACATTAAAATCAAAACAGTTTGTTTGAAACTCCATTATAAAATAGCGAAATCACGTGTCTACGTTTCAAGTATATCATACTCTAATTTCCTCGGAAAACAATTTCTTTCGAAGCCTTTCCGGTATTTTAGTTCCTGCGTTCATTAGCGAGGGTTTCATCCCCTCGTAGCAATAATCACCGTAATGCTAAAAGACCGCTGATGCCGTAATATTATAGCGCGCCACGCCGTGTCGGTCACTCCGACTTATATGTTATAACTCAGATCTCATGATCCATAATTATTACGTTTTTATGCCTTATGTGTGGGGAGCATGCGAGCTTTTTATCGCGTTGCGTGTCGGGAGCTTTTTCTAGCCATCCCGCGATACGTATAAGGAAGTTTCTTTTCTGCCCAACCTCTTTCTTCCAAGCATTTACTCATAACAGATCTTTTGCGACTGTTTTTTCCTTAATAAATCTATATTCTGATACTAAAGGTGTATATTTATACACTAGTTTCGAGAACTTAAGATTTAATATATGTAGGATAATGTTGGAGCTAGATCAAACAGTAGATTGTGGAGAGATATAAGGGACAGTTAGTTGGGGGTTTAATCAGATTGATCAAGGGGTCATTTTGGGAACCAGTTAGCGGTGGAGAGCCAAAAGGGTAGTTTTCGGAAAGTACGAGTTTGAGCCGACAGGTTTTCGGAAAGTGCGTTTTTGGCTGAGAGGGACGGAGTCACTTTTTAATTTGTAATGACGTCTTGTGATTAAAATGATAATAGTTGGTTTACATCAACCTTTCAATACTGGTATCTGGGCTTGGCATCAAAGTATTAAAATTCATTTATATATAGTTTACTACTGTGAACTACCCTTAATTCGAGAGAAAGGTTATAGACTCCTAGAAAAAAGGCGAAAAAACCCGCAGGATGAGCTCTGGCGTAAAAAAAATGCAGATCCTTATCTGTCAACGCTCGCAAAGAGTATGGAACCTTAAAATATTAATTAATCTTTTTAATTGTAGTTAATCAAGTGAAGAAAGAGAGTAAATAAAATTTATTCAATTTAATTATAATATAAATATTTGGATAATTTGTATAGCGCCGTTTTTGTGAAAAATCACCCCAAGGGCGCTGTGCAAGGGTGCTATAGTAATATTTTAAATGTTAATACACTGTGGAATTACATTTTTAACTAGTCCGGTCTAAACTGAGTAAGTCGCACTAAATTACAAAATGCCTTAATATTTTTTAAATCCTTAAATAAGATCTTTATTACTGAAACAATAACTTTCTTATGTTGTTGTTTCTTAAAAGAGCACAAACAACTAATAACATTTAGTAGAAAGTTACTGTATAATTTTTCCAAAATCATCTAAAAAAAATTATTGGTTTTCATTTCTATTGTTTCATTGGATTTACCTCCCTTTGCGTTGTATTTGAAAACTCGGGCGAAATATTCAGTCAGATAACAAATAACATTCGCAAATCAAATATTTATGAAATAATAAATACGCTGTAATTGCTTTTTGTTCAAATTTTCAACATGAATAATTGCGTTTTGCTGAACTGAATTTGTAAAAGCTGGTAAATTGATGTGAATAATAGTAGTTCGTAATAATGTTGAAAACCATCATTAATGCATTTTAAATATAACATTCAATCAAAGAGTCAGAGACATCATCATAATTTCAAAATAAAATTACATGATGCATGCAAATCAGAACTTCGCAAATACTTAAAGTATAATCTGATTAATTTATAACGTATGCTTTTATAAAATATTATAGATTACTTTAAATAAAACAAAAAAAAAGTTTTATAGTTGATAAAAATGTATAAAACTTTTCCGTTTGTTATTTAGCTGCAATTCGTTTACATTGATAAAATATATTAGAGCTTGTAATAATAACAGTCAACTTATAAAGCGCCGTTTTGTTATATTTCACCGTAAGTGCGCTTTATACTAAATTAATTAAGATACGACCTTCTACCAAGGAGAAAATAATGTAATGTTGGATCATTTTGACTGTCGGAATTATTCAGTCAATTATATTAATTTATTATGCGCTATTATTTGCTGCGAGTTTCTCGAAGAAATATTTTTTCGAATGGATTTTAAAAAATATTATCTAGATTAGAGTAGTAGGTACTAGTAAAATAACACCGTTAAGAGTTGAAACTTTGCTTTAAATGGCTTGAGCCATGTTTAGTGACCAGATCTGAATAGCCTGGTACTTCTCGACCTTCCTCTTTCCAATCTACTTCTCCTCCCAACTACCTTAAGCCTCCAATTGATGATGCCATGGTCGCACTGGCTCTAGAGAGTTGGAAGAAGTTGAGACTCTTGTGCGAATATATTTAAATACATTTATTTTAAATTATTCACTATAAATACATTTTAAAAAGCATTGTAACAAACATGTATTTTTGACTCACATAAAATTTACGTCCTGCATAACAAAGTTCGAGTTAGATTTTTCAAATTGATAAAAACAAATATTTAAAAAAAACTCGGCGACGAATTAGTACAATTTGATTTTCACACAACTGCATAATATTTTGTAAGAAACTGAAGAAAAATATCAAGATAAAAGAAATACGTCTTTTGTATTTTTATTTCTGTTTTTTTTCGAAAAATGTTTTAAAAAAGAACAGAAATTTATTTATTTATATAACAAGTTTTCAAAACTCAGGCTGATTTTCGAGCTTCTTCAGTTAAAATCACAAGTTAAATTTGGTTTGTTAGGACACAACTTTGGCTGATTATAGATTCAAAACGATCGTTGTCTTTAAATTTGTTCCAAGTTAAAGCACATAAACCTTGATCACAAAAACACTTTGACAAAAATACGAGAAGCTTTAAAAAAGCTTCGTAGCAAATTTAAAAAAAACTAAGATTTGGTATCTTCCGCGTATAAGTTTTAACTTATTATGATTTGTTGATTGTGTCCTACCAGAAATGACCTGCAGGGTAAGTATGTTGCTGTTTATTTATATAAACTAGGAATTCATATTAAGTAGAAAATAAGATTTGTACGGCGCCCTTGAGATGATTTTTCACGAAAACGGCGCTATCCAAATTATCCAAATATTATTATTATTTTTATATCCAGCTGATTAAAGCTGTTTGACCAACCCAAGTTTATGAAAAGTACACGCAAACGTGTCAAAATAGACTCCCTTAATTATTTTTCAGAAATTATTTTTCCTAGATAACGTTGCCAGGCAACGTCCCTGTCTCCCAATAGTTGTCGTGGTCCCAATTATTTCGATGAATAAAAAGTTATAAAATTAATTTTAAATAACTATTATATTTTCGTAGAAAGCAATCACTTTATGGTTTTACATATTTAATGGAAATTAAATAACAACTTTGTACAAGACCACAGATAAAATTTTATTTTTTATGACCGACTGGTTTCGCTTAGCCAAAACATCATCGGGGTACAAAATTAAACTTAACAACAACAATTTATATTAATAGTCATATTCTTAATAATCAATTACATTTGTCAAGTAGTTCAATATTATATTTATTTTCCGTAACTGATAAATTTCCCATTTTTCCTATATCACCTTCTCACTTGACGTTTTGCCTCTTTCCTTTCATATCATCTGTCTCTTTCTCTTTGTTTCTTTGTAATAATTTAACAGTCATTCTTTTAATTTCTTAATGTTATCTTATTTTGTTTTCCGTTGTGCTCTCCTTCGTTTGTACGAGGATATATAACCACACACTATATATTTTTAGTTAAGTTTAATTTTGAACCCAAGCGATTCTTAGGCTTAACAAAAACAGTCAGTCAAATAAATTAATATAGAATCTTTTGTCTTTTACAAAGTTACTATTTCGTTTTTATTAAATAGTTATTAGGTATGAGAAACGCGTGCATTATGCATGTGTTATTCGTGCGTATCAGCTTAGGGCTGTGTCCGCATGCTTTGCGTCATACGAATAAACGAATAAAAATTGCAAGATTGTAATCCGCAATTTCACCGTTCATTTTTAGTGCATCTCAAATGACGGCCCATTATTCCGCCAATTCAGAAAACAATAAATCTTGTACTTTTCCTTTGTAAGCTCGGCCTCCCCAGCCGATCCGCGGCTCGGCAGCGGTAACGAAGGCTGCCGTGAGCTTTACGATCGACACATTTGCTACATCTTTTTCATTATCACCGCCGCTGTGATGAATCGTAAAACGGACGCGAAGGGGGATGTTATTATGATTATTTCCATTCAGCCTGGGCCCCTTTGATAAAACTTCTGCTACGGTCTCGGGTCTTGACGACCTGCCGGAGGAATTATTTCGGCGTGCTGCGGGAGGCGAAATTAAAATCTTTCTTGGTAATTTTGCGAATTTTGTGATGTGCAGGTAAGGATTACTTTGTAAATAAGTACGGGGGATATTTATGTTTTTATTTGTTTTTTTTTGTTACATTTAATACAAAATAATAATAATAATATAAAAGGGTAATAGAGAAAAAAATAATTGCCAAACAAAAAAATCCCACAAAGGCAAAGGGTATTGTAGAGCCTTTATCGCACTGTTAAGGGCTTAAATAGAAGTTTCAACAAATAAATCATGCGCTATTATTAGGAAAAGAATTAGTGACTAACATGTGATGAAAGCATTGAGGGAGTGAACGAAAAAAACAGTGTGAAAAGAATATATGATGCGAAAGTGAATGGAAGAAGAAGTCGAGGACGCCCGAGAAAGACATGGCACGATTAAGGAAATCAAATACTTGAATCGGGTCATGTGAAGAGTCAGAATAACAGAAGAGTATGTATGAGGCGACGTGTGAATGTGAATGAAGCAAGGAGTGTGTGCCAAGACAGAGTTATATGGCGGTCCATCCTCTCTGCCTACCCCTGCGAAGAAACGGCGTGATGGTTAATAAGTTAGTTGGTAAAAGTAAATTCTTCCACCTGTGGTACAAATATCAAATATGACCCATATAGGAGATGTTAAGTTGAAGATGTTTGTAGGAATAAACTTTGGAATTTGAAAAAGTCATCTTCAGAAGGGAGAAAACTGGGCAAAATCAATTAGAAAATATTATACATATCTTCGCCGTGGAGCGAAAAGTCAACACTGAAATTTTTTAGTTAAAATGAGTAAGGTTCATAGCTCAAGTCGATAACTGCGTGGCAATCGCTGAATCGTGGATGTCGTGGATATAAGTCACTTGCAGCAAAGAGTCAGCCTTTTTTTCCGAAAGTCATCAAAGCTCTTTGATATTTATCGCATAATAACAATCCTTTTAGTATTCAAATATTTTATTTGCCCTAATTTTGCGTATTATTTTACGAAACATCTAAAAATAATTTCAATGTTAATATTGTTGAGATTAATTAGAAAAATGTAATTTTTAGATTTAGGGATAACATATAAAAGCATGTTATCTTTCATTAACATAAGAAGGGAGCGTGTTTTTTTTTTAAATTTCAATCGTATTATACCACACTCCATTAAAAATATGTGAGAGCTTAATATTCTAAATACCCTTTGCATCACGATATATGCCTACAAAATTTGCAGAGCGATTTAAAATTATTATATCCACTGCCAACAAACAACGTAGCTTATAAAGCAGTTGGGCACATTATCAGTTTTTTTGCAAATTTTCATTTTCATTCGAATCCTATACGTAGGGACGGAGAAAATTATGCCCATGTCACAAGCGACACCCTTGAATTTCCCCCCTCACTTGATAAAATTTCTAAATATTACAACTCCTTTTGATTTTATTTTAAAATCATCTGTATCTAATAAATATCATCACAAATTCAAAATACTTTACGAATCCAACTCGTAATGGCGGAGGAAAACAGGCCCATGTCACCAGCAAAACAAGTACATTTCACCCACTCATTTGATGGAATTTCTTAATATTCAAACTTATTTTGTTTTTATTTCAAAATCCTCTGTCACTTATCAATACATTTAATAATTCACAATTTCGTATGAATCCTACGCGAAATGACGGAGAAAAATGGATCGATAACGAAAGCAAAACCCTTGTATTTTGGCCACTCATGTGATGAAATTTCCCAATATTCTGACTTCTTTTGTTTTTCAAATTCACAATTACGTATTAATCACCCACTTCTTTGTTGAAATTTCATTATAATCTAATGCTTATGTTTTTATTAAAGAATCATCTTAAACTACTCACTATCATTATGTATTCACAATTTCGTATGAATCCTCCTCGTATTGACGGAGAAAAATCCGCTCATGTCAAAAGCAAAATCCTTGCTGTTTTTTTTTTAATTTAAGAGTCATCTATAACTAATCAACATTATTATAAATTTACAATGTCGTATGAATCCTACTCGTAGTGGCAAATAAAAATACGTCCATGTCACCGGCAAAACCTTTGCATTTGACCCACTCATTTGATTAAATTTCTTAATAATCTAAATCATCTGCAACTAATCAATATCATAAAAACATAACAGTTTCGTACGAAGTCTAGACGTAGTGATGGAGAAAAATGCGCCCTAGTCACCAGCAAAAACATTGCATTTCAGCCACTCATTTGATGAAGTTTCCTAATATTTTAACTTATTTTGTTTTTACTTAATAATCATCCGCAATTATCAATATCACTATACATCACAGTTTCGTATGAATTCTATACGTATTAACGTACAAAAATGCACCCATGTCACCAGCAAAACTCCTGCATTTTGACCACTCAGTTGATGAAATTTCTTAAAATACTAATTTCTTACGTTTGAACTTAAAATTCACCGTTATTTATTAATCCTCTTATAAATTCACAAGTTCGTTTGAATTTGTCCCGTAGTGATGGAAAAAATGCGCTCATGTTATCTTAATATTCAAATTTCTTATGTGTTTATGTAAGAATTATCTGTAACATAGCCATGATATGTCACACTTTAAAAATTGATTTCGTTCGTACCATCATTTTTTTAATCAGGTATTCCTGTAATGAAAGTCTCCCTTGTGGCAACTTTAAACGATAAATAGGAAAATATTAAATTTTTACTGTCTACAGAAACAGATGTTCACGATTTGTTATAACCGAGTGGTTTTAATTTCAGTCGTCATTATTATTTGCACTAACACTCACCCTTTCAGTATTTGTGCACAAATTTGTCGATTTGATGAAAAATAAGAAAATAGACCACGTTAAAATATTGGCATGACAAAGATAATTTGAGGGTCAGCATCTAAGAATAAAACTTTTAAGCTTTTCAGTTCAATCAATATTACAAATGATTAATTAATTCATTCATTATGGGTAGCTTCAGAAAATGTTCAAGTTTAATGGAATTTTCAAACAGTTACCTTTAAATTCTGTATGAAATGCATAATAAGATCTTAGGTACAAAGTTCAAAAATTCCTTTGCTGGTTTTCAAACTGCATTTTTCACCTACATTTTAGTATGTTTTTCATAGAAACTTAAATAATACAGTGGAAAAATGGAATTCACAGGAAACCTTAGAGATTCTCCTAACGATTCATGTATAATTTACAGATTAATCATTTGTAGTATAAATTTTATTAGAAAGCTACCAAGTGGCTTATTATATTTTATTTCACTGTCGGAAAACCGGGCGTTTATTACTTAAAATTTGTACGAATATCCGATCTGTCTCAACAAATAATCTCTTTTGTGAGATGGTAGCAAAAAATCAAAACTTCATCTTCCCAATTCTCTTCCTCACCCCATTTCATTCAGTCTTACGACATTCCTCAATTAGGAATGCCACATTCACATTGGCTTTTTTTATACGAATACTATACAAGAGTCTCAACTGTCTACAATTCGGGTATGTTGTTAGGCTGAGAGGGAATGAAATGAGATGGGCAAAGGTTTGGAAGTATCTGACACAGGTAAAGCCACTTCAAGCAACATTTCCAATTTGATTTTAGTTATTGAACAGTCTCATCGGTTAAGTTATAAAAAAAATAAAGCTGTTATGTAGAAAAAAAATGACACGTTCCATTTGACTTCCTCGATGGTCGAGTGGTAAGATACTCGACTACGAATCCAAAAGTTGCGGGTTCAAACCCGGCGTGCGCCAATAACATTTATTTAATTAATATGTGTCATAACACATCTAATTCATATAAAATAATAAAAAGTATATTTACGGCACGTTCCAGAGTAGTAGATACTATAAGTATCACCCTGGTGAAAGATCACCATTCAGAATCGAAACCTTGCTTGAAATGGCTTTAGCCGTGTTTGGTGACCAGACTTGAATAGCAAGGTACTTCCCAACCTTCCTTTTCGCCATCTCCTTCCCCTTCCCACTACCTTCAGCCTCACAAAATACCCCAATTGGGGATGCCATAGTCTCACTGGTTCTAGACGGTTGGGAGTAGTTGGGACCCTTGTGCGGTATTTACTATAAAAAAAAATACATTTGGAGCCAAAACTTGCATCAGATTTCATTTTGTATTTGGTCAATTTCTTATTTTTTTAATAATATTAGAGCCTTTTCTCACATCTTTCATTATTAGATACCTACACTCAAGCAGAATAGAAAAGCATATTAATTTGTTGAGATTTATCAATTGAGTTTTGTGTGTTTGCTTACGCTCGCGGGTCTTGCTGAAAGGGATATTGTGACTTCTGTCATAGCCGTTCTGAGAAAGGACACAATGTCTGCTAGTATTTCCCATACGCTGCAGCCAATATATTAAAGCGTAAAGCATTTCAAACCATTTGCTTCCACCCTACGAGTCTTGGCAAATTCGACGTCCTAGATAAGGGTTGGTAGGGCGCTGGGAAACAAGGATGAACATTACGTCAGAAGCATCGACTGAGAGAGAAAATTTAAGCCACGATGAAAGCAGCATCGATATCCTTGATAATATTTGAGTCATATGTATGTATACATATATTATTTAATGTTTTTTTTTTAAAGCTGACTAAATCCTTCATCATTGCACAAGCAACATCTTCCGCTTCATATGATAGCAGTAAGATTTTTTCAAATATTGTCAGATTATTCGTAACCGGGGAATGTTTCTGTTTATTTTTAAAAAGAAAAAAACATTTTGTTTTTGCCATTACTGTCGCAATATCAAAAAACATAATAACCATCATAAATCGCTTTTTTATTGTTGAATGAAAGCTTTCCTAAGCTGCTTTTAACCTTCTTGATTTTCAGAGCTTTATGCTTTAGCAAAACTTTATTCACTTGGGGATTCAGAAAATTGCATTTTTTCACAATATTGTATCGACCGGTCGGTAACTGAGTGGACAAACGGGTCGGGTTCCCACCCGGGCATTGTGCGTTCAATACCTCCGCTGGCTTAGTCCTCCATCATTGCACAAGAAACATTTTCCGCTTATTATGATGGCAGTAGGAGTTTTTCAAATATTGTCAGGTTATTCGTTACCCGGGAACGTTTGCCTTTCTTTTTAGATAGAAAAAAATGAGAATGTATTCATATATATCTTCTTATTTTCTCTGTTTCCCATTAAATTCACACATCTTACGTAAATTATCTTCTCGTGTATCGTTTTTTTTTGGTTTTTCTCAGTACGGATAAAATTCTGTTGCACCTATGAGAGATTCGGTTCGTTAATAAAAAGATTCAGTTATTTTATAATTGTTTTTTTCAAATCCTAGTACTTGGTAGAAGACTGCGTAGTTAACATAGAATGCTTAACGTATCAATCTTATTATATCAATAGTTTGTAAAAAAAACATCTAAATGGTGGTTGTTTCCATCCTTGGGCAGGGGGTGATAACGGTGGGCGTGGGCACCCTACGCCCGCCTCCCTTCTCCCTTCTGCTAAGCCAAGGATGTTCATGATGTTAATGATCATATTCTTCATTGCTTCCTTTCACTTCCAATGTAACGGGGAGAAGATATGCCGAGGAGAGATTTCAGTTTATCTTAGAGGCGAATCTTTATTTTAAAACTGCGGGGATTTGTGGAAACTAGCTTAACGGTGGCAGAAGTTTTTAAAATACTAACCTATTTAACCTTTTGTGAATAGGTAAATAAACATTTTCGTTGTTTATTTATTTTGGTAAGCTATTCAGCATAAAGTTTTTTTTGAAAATGCACCATACTAAAATGAAATCGCGAAGTAGAATACTTTTTTTTTTAAGTTTATAAAAAATTACAAAATTAAATGATTTTGGCCTCACTCACTAATTGAGTTTCATTTTTTATATAATTCGTAGTATTTAAAGGCCAAATGACTACCTTCTAATATAATCCCCTCTTAAAAATTAAATTGACAAATGTGATTCGGTTCCTGGCTTGGTCTTAAAAAATTTTATGAAACTGTGATACAAAATTATCTATGGAAATCGTTTATCAAGTTTAGTAACGTAATGTGAAGTCTCCCTGTAAAGCCATTTTTCTATATATTTTAATACTTACATATTCGTCAAAGTTTTCTTCAAACCATAAATATAAACCGTATTATTCACTACACGTCCATATACAAGCACAATTATGAAATAGCAATTTAAAATTCTTAGAGTGGGTGCATTCGAATCCAAATAACCAATTAAAGAAGCAATTTTCGTGATAGAGTTTCAATATTGACGCTATACTTATGATAGCAGGTTAAATATTGTACAAAGTGAAAATTCGAAACAAGTACAAAGTATTTTGTGTGACTACCAATTTTAGAAAGTTCACTCGCATGCGTTTGTATGAATTCAAATGCAAGTAATGTTTTTTTATACTTAATTTCGATCTCATTTTCCAGGAAAAATATGGTCAAGTATGTTGTTGTTAACCTTAGAATATTCCTCTAGTGACACGGTTAGTTAAACAAAAAAATGCTTGTCAACAAAAACATATATTTGATATTTTGATAACAAATGAAAAACATTGTATCTTCTTCCCACACCCTTTTTTTCTATTCATGTCTACTTTGGCCAAAGCTTGATTTCTCTGTTCATTCTATTTTTTCTATCTTTTTTTCTTTGTAATGCTCACTATATTTTCATTTTGTTTACACTTGCTATTACTTTTTTTCTATCAATTGCTCTTGCTCTTTGGATTACTGTAAAAACTCTAATGTAATATGACTGTTTATTTTTGATTCAACGCATGATGTGAATGTTTTATTATCTGATTAATAACACGACTATTAGATACTCTAAGTATCGTTCTTGTGAAAGATCATCATTCAGAATCGAAACTTTGCTTGAAATGGCTTTAGACGTGTTTGGTGACTAGATCAGAATAGCCAGGTACTTAACAATCTTAATCTTTCTCTTCCCCATCTCCTTTCCTTTCCTACTACCTTCAGCCTCATAACATACCCTAGTTAGGGATTTTAGAGTCCCACTGGCTCCAGATGGTTGGAAGAAGTTGGGACTCTTGTGAAGTATTCACTATTAAAAATAACCTCAATTATTTTGTTACTGGCAATGTGCGCTACTTGTCATTAATATATTTAATGCTCCAAAAACAATAAACAAAAAGACACGACAGAGGAAACGAATAATGGTTCACAATAATAATTACGAAACATTTTAAAAAGCATTTTTTCTGCACGTTGCCAAGTAACGAGCCACAAGCGCTGACTAGGATACGTTGATGCAAATAATAAATTTTGTACCAATTTCCCCGCCCCTCCTTCGCCCGCCTAACCCCGAGGGTTGACTGACAAACGCGGGGAGGAGCGGGCGAAACAGCCCTCCAAATAATATCTCAAATACTACCGGGGTGGCGGGCCTTTGCAAGGGGGTGTATTGAAAGCAGAACATGGGGTATTAGGTAACACAAAATTTCATCAAGTATTCGGCTTAAGATGAGCGTATTTTATTTCCAAGGTATTTACAGTATTTGGGGAATGTCAATAAAAAAATTTCTTAAATTTTTTTGTGTGGCAATTCAGTATTTTTAAAGAATATTTTTTCATTATTCAAATTAAGCTAAAACCAATATCAACCATAAATAATTTGCTTTGAAAATAATAATCTATTCAAATCGTTACCTACCTTTTCGTTTTTTTATAGTGAATACCGCACAAGAGTCCTAACTCCTCCCAATCGTCTAGAGCCAGTGAGACTATTGCATCCCCGGTTGGGGTATGTTGTGAGACTGAAGGCAGTGGGGAGGGGAAGGATATGGGGAAAAGGAAGGTTGGAAAGTAACTGGCTATTCAGATCTGGTCACCAAACCCGGCTAAAAGTCATTTTAAGCAACGTTTCGATTCTGAATGGTGGTCTTTCACCAGGGCGATACTTAAGAGTATCTACTATTCTGGAACGTGCCGCAAATATCAATTTTATTATTTTATACTAATTAAATGCGTTACGACACATATTTATTAAATACAAGTTATTGGTGCACGCTGGGTTTGAACTTGCGACTTTTGGATTCGTAGTCAAGCGTCTTACCACTCGACTATGGAGGCCGTTAATCCTAATAAAGTACCTGCCTCAAATGTATTTTAGCAGACATTATGATACATTTGAAATAAGTGGATTAAAGCAACCGATATTTTTGTCGCCAGGTCAAATAGTTGAAACCCGTAATGTTTAGAGATAACAATTAGAATTCAAATTAAAACAGAATCACACAACAAAATTCAAAAAAATAATTTCTACTTTTAATTAAAATATACATACGTCAGAGTACTGTAAGTCAAATGAATAATTCATGATAATATTTTACCCTGAAGTTACTTGTTTAATAAGCTAAAGATTAAACTGCCTTAATGAAATAAACGTGCATAGTTAAAGCCCCTACAGAGATGTAATCAATTTTCGTCCACTGTACAGGCTGTAGTGCTCGAAGGGTTGTGTATTTGTATTATCTCGGCTCGGTGCATCTTTCAAAGTGCTTTGAACAATGTTTATTAATCACGCTCATCACACGACGGCAAGTTGGGCAGGTGTTCCTTGTTCGAGAGTTTGTGAAAGAAGCTCACGGGTGGAGTCCCACGAATGCCAGTGAAAGCCTTCGGGGAGCTTACTGTATTGCTTCTCTTTTTAATTAAATTAGGGTTGTTTGCAAAAAAGGAAAAATTAGTTTTAGTTGTAAATATTAAAAATCTTACAACACTTGATAAATTTTAAAACTGATTGAAACAATATTTGCAATGATTAAATAAAAACAAATTTTTAACTTTATTCCACTTTTTTATTTTTTGACTGGACCGGTTTCAGCTTATAACGGCCATCTTCAGACTAGTACAGGCTGTTCTTATTCTATGGCTTATATTTTTTTTTGGGATGTCAGGATCAGCGATCAATAACGGTATTAAGAGTTTTGATTATTATTATAGTGAGAATTTCCATAAAAGATTCAATTTTGGAATTTTGTCATTTATTTGTCAGTATATACAAGTTTTTCCTTCGACCCACATAAATATGGTCACGGTACCTTTCATTGATCGCCTATTTCTGACTGCTTCGTAATACCTTTTTGAGGTTTATACTTCAGTAGGTGATTAAGAATAGTATTAAGGATACTCTTAACACAACAATACATCATATTTATCACTTGAAACAAAATAAAATGATTATGAAATATGCACAAGCTTCAAATTTTACACAAAACACATGAAGGTACCCGGTTACCCTTTCAGTCATGTAAAGGTTTAGTTTTCTTCAGTCACATAAGGGTTAAAATAAATAATTAGTAAATAATTTTTATTTGAAATTATTTAACATGTTTTATTTGACTATTTATAACATCGCGATTTTTTTTTCTCTCTTAACAGATTTTTTCAATAGGCACATACATTTCTAACAAACTTGATTAAACTCCATTTCGAACGATTTGTACCACAGCTAAAATATTCAATCTAATTTTAGATATATCCAATCAACATATTTGAGTCGTAAAAAACACTGCGGTGTCGGGCACGAACCCGGAGAGAAATTTATGATTTTTCAATCAAATTCAACACCATTTAACGAGACACTTAACACCCTCCAAGCTGGGGGGCGAACAGTCAGTTTGCCCCCCTAGGGAGAAGAGGTACAACTACTGTTAGGGGGCAGAATCAATCGATCAGATTTTAAACGTAGCAATTTCGATGTCGGAATTTAAATAATTATATTACTTTCGTTTTACATACACATTCATATTTAAAAAATTATCTTACTTTTAACCTCTTTATTATTAACGTTTGCTAGCAATATTCGAGAGTTGTTTAAACAACAAGATAATTTGTTGAAAACGTTATTTTATTTATGAAAAACGTCAACGTTAAAAAAGTCTTAACTGCCTTGAGACACTTAAACTATGATTGAAGATGTAGGAATGGGGAGGAGATGGGTAAAAACAAGATTGGAAAGTATCTAGCTATTCAGAAGTGGTCACCAAACAGTGAATGGGAAAGGGAAGGATATGGCGAAGAGCACGACTTAAGCCATTTCAAGCAACGTTTAGATTTTGAATGATAGTCTGTCAGCAGGGCGAAACTGAGAGTACCTTTAACTCTAATCATACCAATAGCACGTAAGTTTTAGTAATAATAATAACAGTGAATTTACACAGCGCAGTTTTGTGATAGTTTACACCTTATGTACGCTTCACAGTAAATTACCCAACCTAATAACCCAATAAAAACCTGAACAACGAGAAAATAATAAATTTTATATATGCAAATTAAAACTATATAAATCATGATTTGTATCGTAAATCATGAAAAAAAGTTTAAGATATGGGTTAAAAGTTTAGTGAATGTGTACACAAAAAAAAAATGTAATATACGTTTAGCATAAGAATTTTCAACTAAAGTTCTTATTTGCAATCTACATTAGGATTAGCGTCACTCTGACGATCCGATTACATTTCAGTACCAAAATAATTGCAGTGTGTACGATAGCGTCACGGAAAGCTCTTAGAAAAAGCAGTGTATAATTTTCATTGGCTATATTAGTATTTCATGGATTAAAATAAGATGCATTTTTATAAAACAGGCTTTTTAAATATTGAACATTAAATTTTCTCTGTATGAATAAATTTACCAGCTTTATTTATGTTTTGCATACATGAGTGGTTTCGTCTCTATCTCAAAAAAAATGGGGGTGAACAACCACACCATCCTCTTGGCAAAAAGCTGCGTCTGGCAATATGAATTGTGAATAGTAAACCAATGCAAGGGAGTGATAAAAGATTTCTGTCAATCATAAAAACCAAACAATGCAAAGCAATTTAGAATCCATTTTGGATATTTTCCACATTGGGGTGACGTTAAAGTGCCTTAACGTGTTTATCGTCTATTGGTGTGTTCGATTTACTTTTGCATTCCTGTGGGATTTAAAAAGTGAAAAAAAAAAATATTATGGAATGGCGCTTAGTCTCGACGGAGTAAGCAGTTATCGCTCATTCTATGATTTCTCAAGTATTGTTTTAAAACCACAACACATGAAATTGAAAGATTTTCTAGCTAGGTACTGCTATGTTCAAATGTTAATTATTCCTATTCGTATTCATAGACGGTTAAAATATTTACAGATGAATCATTTACCGGTAGAGAATTTACAGATGAATCATTTGTGGTGCTGCCTGTACTAGAAAGTCAAAAAGTGTGTTTTTTTTGGTGCTGACGTGAAGTATGTTTTTCATGAAATTTAAAAGATTACTGTGTAAGAATTGTATTCACTGGAAACCGCAAGCATGTTTCTTACTACCCGTACAGAATTAAAATATAAATCGTGAGTAGTGTTGCCTGTACTTGAAAGGCAAAAAGTGTGTATGGTGCTGACCATTGAGATTTTTCTTTCTTGAAAATATTTCAAATTAGCAAAACGGTCATAAAAGAGAATTTTGCGAGCGATACAAACGTTTTCATCAATCTTTATACGGCCAAAGTTTTGGCGAAATTGCTCGAAATGAACACAAATATGACGAAAGTTCATACACAATCGGCAATAGTTGGTTTATTTTCTGTGGAATTGCCTGGAAAATATGGTTTGCTATCGCTTTTCTCTACGCGCCATTGCTCATAGTAATCAGAACTGCTCTCGGTATCTAGCCAATGGAAAAATGAAACCGTTAACAGTTAACCTGAGGTTGCATACTCTGATTAAATGAATCCGCAATGTTTGGAATTGCATTGTATTTTCAAAGTATAAAACTGAACAAACGTAAACAAAAATACGTGGTAAAACATTAAATTACAATGTATTTCGTCAATAAATTGTCCAAAGAAACGAAGCTACAGCAGCTCCACAATGGAGTGCTTAAACCAATTCTGATGTATAGTATCGAGGCGTGATACTGGCAGAGGAAGGATGAAAGTAGACTGAATGCTGTGGAAATTAGATCCCTGAGGCATATGTACGGTAAAACCAAGTATGACCGTGCTTAAAATGTGGATATCCGAAAATAATGCAGGGCTGAAGTAAGCTTAATTAAAAAGATCAAGAAAGGGACGCTCAGATAGTTTGGGCATGTAGATCGAATGACTGAAGAAAGGAGTGTGAAAAGAAAATATGATGCAAAAGTGAATGGAAAAAGAAGTCGGGGACGCCCGAGAAAGACATGGCACGATGAAGTGAATCCAATACTTGAATTGGGCCATGTGAAGAGTCAGAATAACAGTATGTATGAGACGATGTATGAATGTGAACGAAGCAAGGAGTGAGTTCCAAGACAGAGTTGTATGGCGGTCCGTCCTTTCTGCCTACCCTTGCGGAGAAATGGCGTGATGGTTAGTTAGTTAGTCAGTTATTTCATCAAGACTGGTTAACTCAAGTCAAAACCTTATTTTTTTTAGGTTTAAGCCGACATGATTTTTATCTAAGCTAGGTACTCAATAATTGTTCTGATGGTTATGACTCCTGTTATGACCTGACTTACCACTTTTACTTTGTTATTGTTTAAGTTGTCTTTGTATTTAGTCTTTGCATTATTCATATACCATTTTATAAATTAAAAATAAAAGTAATTTCGTTTTAAGACCACTTTATTGAATATATACATCAACCGGTTTTGGCTCTACCTGATCCTTCTTCTTCATGTAGAGTCGAAACCGGTTGGTGTATGTATCCATTAAGGCGGTCTTAAAACAAAGTTACTTTTATTTTTAGTTTAATTATGTCTTACCACAAAGTGAATGCTTCATGTGAAAGTTTCCCATTTTGAACTTTAAATTCTACATTAATCTTGTAAGTTCTTGTTAATTATGTTGTAAATTATACATTAATTGGTCCGTCAATAAATAAATCACGAGAGAATATTCATTCTGACGGCCTCCGTGGTCGAGTGGTAAGATTCTTGACTACGAATCCAGAGGTCGAATTAGCCGTGTTTGGTGACCAGATCTGAATAGCCAGGTACTGCTTAATCTTCCCCAGCTTTATCTCCTTACCCTCCCCAGTTGAGTTGAGTTCAGTCTCGTAACATACCCCTATTGGGGATGCCATAGTCTCACTGGGTCTAGACGGTTGGGAGCAGTTGAGACTCTTGTGCGGTATTTACGTAAAATAAATAAAATATACATATTCTTTTTTTTACTAAAACATTCTTGTGGAGTGATTGTTTTAAGTTGGGTAAGAAGTCATGGAAAAAAACAGGTAATTTTTTTTTTGAAATTGTTAAAAATTGACGAATGTTCACAAAACACCATTAACTTTGGATATGATTTTCCTGGATCACGTTTCTAATTTGGTGTGTTTCAATAATTCACGAATAATTTTCCTGTCTATAAAATGTTCCATAAAACTTGCACCGTCTACCTCTATTTCACATCGATACATCGATGTAACACAGTATCACAATGTACAGTTGGATGATTCGCAACCAAACTAATTTTAAAAGTGATAAAAATAATCATCCTATTATGGCATCCGTGCCCGCTTTATTGCCCAAAATTTACGACCCACTCCCAAGTTGCTGCCCCTCCCCTATTCCTGCGCCACCGAAAACTCCAACACCACCCCGCCGCTGTGTGTATGGAAGGTGTTGGGTTGATACGGTGGTGTGCTTGTTTCTATTGAAGCAGCTTCCGCCTGTATAAAACTACAACAGGCGTAAACAAACCCTCTCACCCAGCGGATGACATAGACGACCAGTGCGTCCAGTGTGTGTGATATACAAGGTGATTATGGACCAGTTTCACACACGATAACGTAGTTTAAATCTCATTAAAAGGTTTATTTTTAAGATAACAAAATATGGTGGTAGGGATCAGTTCGATATATATATTTTTAAAGAAATTAAAAATTACCTTTGTATAAGACCGCGGATATTATTTTAATTTTTATAACCGCATAAGAATCATCGGGGTACAAAATTAAACTAATAAAAAAATTGTGCGTTAGTAGAACAATGAGAAAACAATAATTATAAAAAAGAAACACAGAAAAATACACATAATTGTAATTAAAAAACACAAAATGATCATGGCAATAGATTAAAAACTTAAGAAGCATTAAAAATAAAGAAAACCATTAAAATTAAAAGTCATATTCTTAATAATCAGCTAAATTTTTCCAGTTCTCCAATATTAGGTATATTTCCAATTGTGGATATCCGGAATGAATGCAAATTGCTGATGCAAATATAATGAATAGGATTAAGAAAGAGGCGTTTAGATGGTTTGGGCATGTTAAGCGGATGGACGAAGAAAGGAGTAATATATAACGCAAAAGGGAATGGAAGTCGGGGACGCTCGAAGACATAGTACTATAAAGTGAATCAAATACTTGAGTCGGACCATGTCAGGGGTCAGAAAAACAAAATAGCATGTAGAGACGATGTATGAATGTGAATGAAGTAAGGAGTTTTTATCAAGGCAGATTTGTATGGCGGTCTATCCTCTTTGCCTATCCTTGCGGGGAAACGGCATGATGATTAGTCAGAAATTAATTTGCGCCAACAGCGTTTAGTCCTCTATTAATGGACTTTTCTGCTTCACCCTTTTTTCAATATCCTTATCAGCCTTTCTTCGTAAGCATACTTCCCAAATACGCAAACTCATCTACTTAATTTTATGCTTCAAGTATTCATCATTCACAACTTTTTTGAACGCTGTTCTTGTACTCTCTCTTTCAAACACCATGACTTTAATAATAATAATAATATTTGGATAATTTGTATGGCGCCGTTTTTGTGAAAAATCACCTCAAGGGCGCTTACAAATCTTAATTTCTACTTAATATTAATTCTTAGTTTATATAAATATACAGTAACATACTAACCTGGTAGGTCACTTCGGGCAGGAAATAATCACCATATCATAATAACTTAAAATTAAGCTGATTCTTACATATATATATATATATATTTTATTTTATTTTTTCTTGACTTTGGACTTACATCATCAACAACTCATTCGGCATACATACTTGGTTCATCTTAGACATGAAAAACTGTAGATTTTTCATACTGTCAAAGTCAGCACCGCATCATCGGCTTACGTATTTTCAAATTGTTCATTTGGCGCCCGAGCCCACACCTTTCAATTCTTGCGTACAGTCAGTGTTTTATTGATCTATCTTCATATACGAGTGCATAGTCGAGTGGTTAGACGCTCGACTACGAATCCAGAGGTCGCGGGTTCGAACCCAGCGTGCGCAAATAAATTTTATTTAATTAATATGTGTCATAACACTTTTAATTAATTTGATTAATTGAAAATAAAATATAGTAAATTTGCGGCACGTTCCAGAGTGGTAGATACTCTAAGTATCGCCTTAGTGAAAGACCACCATTCAGAATTGAAACGTTGCTTGAAATGGCTTTAGCCGTGTTTGGTGACTAGATCTGAATAGCCAGGTACTACCCAACCTTCCCCTTTCTCATCTCCTTCCTCTCCCTACTACCTTCAGCCTCACAAGATACCCCTATCAGGGATGCCATAGTCTCACTGGCTCTAGACGGTTGGGAGCAGTTGACACTCTTGTGCGGTATTTGTATAAAAAAAAAAAAAAAAAAATTAACTAGTTTATTTGCTGTTTCTAGATCATATTTTGTGAGTTTTTTATTAATGCATTTTAGGTATAAATTATAACTTACGCGAAAGTAATAGTTGCTCGAAGATCATGGCACTCCTGTTGGCGGAAAATGTATTGATTATTTTTCTTAAAATTAATATATGAACGAGTAAATAGGTTTCTGAACAATCTGTGTTCGTCAGAAAGCGGGGGGATGGTAAGGAGGAAATAGGGATGGTGTTGGGGTGAAACTATAATAGGATTCTTTTGACAGTGAGTCAAACATATATTCATTCAATATGTGACATTATATAATACAAGGCTTTTATATTGCGCGAAGCGATGAAATGAGATTTCGACCCGTTATTAAAAGGTCTCAACACATTTTTAATTGGAAATACGTTATGGTCCCAGATTATTTAATTAAACAACAATGTTTAAGCTTTGTTTCAAAGTCATGAAACAATGTTACTTATTTATTCATGTGTCTTAAAATAATTTTATCGTCATTTTGCAAATCAATTAAATTTATCTATTAACATCAGAACAAATGACGGTCGGCGCCCATTTGTAATAATATATATTTGTTAAGACATATTATAGAATATAACAAAAATTTAATACCGCAAAAGGGTCCCAACTGCTCCCAACCGTCTTAAAGCCTGATTCACACCAACGTCCGGTTCCGCTCAGTGCCAATATTGTTACGCAAGAAAACTTATTGATATGGTATGAATATCAATCCAAGGGTATGTGCCAAGACAAATTTATGTTGCAGTATATCCTTCTGCCCACCCTTGTGATATTTAACTACTTATTTAGGATAATAATTATTTTGAAGTGTAAAAATACTAACATCGCAGATTTTTTTTTATCAAAAACCATTTTTTTATCACTAAATAATATTTTTACTAATTATTAATTGTTAAAAATATTATTTAGTGATAAAAAAATCGTTTTTTATAAAAGAAAATCTGCGATGTTAGTATTTTTACATTTCAAAATAATTATTTAACTAAATAAGTAGTTAAATATCACAAGGGTGGGCAGAAGGATATATTGCCACACAACTTTGTCTTGGCACATACTCCTTGATTGATATTCATACCATATCAATAAGTTTTCTTGCGTAACAATATCGGCACTGAGCGGAACCGGACGTTGGTGTGAATCAGGCTTAAGTCGGTGATACTATAGCGTCCCCAATGTTTTGAGGCTGAAGACAGTGGGGAAGGGAAGAAGGAGGAAAAGGAAAGGTTAAGAAGTACCTGGCTATTCAGAATTGTTCACTAAATACGGTTAAAGCCTTTTCAATCAACCTTCCGATCCTTAATGTTATAAGGCCGAAGGTAGTGGGGAGGGGAAGTAGATTGGAAAGAGGAAGGTCGGGAAGTACCTGGCGAACACGGCTAAAGCCATTTCAAGCAACGTTTCGATTTTGAATGGTGGTGTTTCACCAGGGCGATACTTATAGTATCTACCACTCAGGAACGTGCCGCAAATATACTTTATATTGTTTTATATGAATTAAATGTGTTATGACACATATGCATTGAATAAAAGTTATTTGCGTACGCTGGGTTTTTTCCACTTCAGTTTTCTCCATTTTGGAACGTTCCGCAAATACTCGTATTTGATATATTATTTTAAAAGAATTAATTGCGATAAAACATGTATTAATTAAATACAATTCATTTTCCCACGCGGAGATTTGATCCTGCGACCTCTGGATTCGTAGTCAAGCGTCTAAACCATTCGACCACGGAGGCCGTCAATTTTTCGTAGATTTCGAACCTTCAACCGCAGTCTAAATGTCAAATGCGTTGACCAACATACTACAGGGGCTGATTTATTTTTCTCAATTTAGATTATTTTTCCGTTCCGGTTGGTGGTCCAGTGGTTCAAACCATCAGGTTACCACGCAGTCATCGTATCACTGATTCAATATTTGGTTAGTTTATTCCCCCATCAATGAAGAAGTATCATTTCCTTTTCGTAATAACCGTGTATTAGAAGGAATTAAAATATATCAGGTTATTTGAAATTAATTGTTTTTCTTTAAAAAAAAAAAACAATTAATTTCATTTATTCAGTCTAGGTTTAGCTTAATTTTAGCATTCTTACAAAGTGTTAATTCTCTATTCTTCTTCAAATAATGTATTTGGAGGAGATTTTGAAAACAAACTGATTGACATTGACTTAAAGCTTCCAAAACAATTGATGACGGAATAAAACTTCAGCTTAAGATTTAAGTTCTTACAACATCTTAAGACAAATGCTAACTTAAATCAATCATTCCGTAGACCTATAAAGATACGAGTATAGTAACTGGTCACTAACCATTCGCACTGTATCCAAGGAGCTATGAATCCGGTTATGAGAAGTAATGGAATTCAAGCATCCAAATTGAATTAGATATATTTTTTAAATTGTTTGAGTTGTCAGAACTTTAAAGTTGGTGAATGAATTTAAAGGAGATTCTGCTAAGCGGAAAGGTAGCTGCTATAGATTGCCAGTTGGCTCAAAACAACTTATCCCTTTCAAAGGGAGGAATCATTTTGAAAGGGGGTGGTGGGCGGTATTGCTCCAAAGGGGGGTGGATCATTCTGGGGGGAATCATTGGGAAGGGGGGATTATAATACAGGGTGAAACAGGCCTGAAATTTTTTGAGAGTTGCCTTGGCGAGTGACCACTAATCAGAATAAATGAAACGTTTGCTAAAAATAACCTTGAGTTTAATAAAAATAATAAATATTTATTTTACTTTTTGTGAAATAGGAGCTGTGAATCATGAGATTTCCAGTACTTACCGACATTTTTCATACCCATTTGAGTGAGTATCGACCTTGGTCCATCCGTCTGCTAGTCAACTGTCTTACCTACCAGACTATCAACCACATCGATGACCATCACTGTGTTTAGTGATCGGATCTGAAGAGCTAGGTCGATACTTCCAAGCCTTCCTCTTTGTTTTATCCTTCTTTCCACACCCTCAACATCTCAACATGTGACCCCCAATGGGGATGTGAAATTTTGGGCTCAGCGTTTTTTTTAATTTATTTTTTATAGTGAATACCGTACAAGAGTTCCAACTGCTCCCAACCGTCTAGAGCCAGTGAGAATATGCCATCCCCAATTAGGGAATGTCGTGAGGCTGAAAGCAGTGGGGAGGAAAAATAGATTGGGAAGAGGTAGGTTAGGAGGTACCTGGCTATTCAAATCTGGTCACCAAACACGGCTAAAGCCATTTCAAGCAACGTTTCGATTCTGAACAGTTGTTTTTCACCAGAGCGATACGAGTATATTTCACTCTGGGACTTTTGAAAATTTAGTGCACTGGCACTTTTGTTTAATTATTCATGATTCAGTGAAAATATCTCAGCACAATATGGATCACCTTATTCCATCTCTTGCTTGATTGCTGACTGTTGACGGAAGGGTTTTCAACCGGCAAAAAGTAATTAATATACACAAACAAAATTCAAATGCGGACTCTATTTTAATATTGATTTCTTTCCTTTCTCTCATCCCCTTGAATATTACGTACCTTACACCCTGTATAGAAGAGGGCGGCAAGGGAGGGTTTGCTTGTGAGTTGGAAAAGGTCCGAGGGAGGAACAAATGGGCCGATACGCTCGGCAATGGGCCCTTCTTAAGGGATGATTGTATGGATCAACGGCGGGACCAACTTTGCACTTAAATGCAGGCAGCTCGACCGGCAGACGACTGAGTCAGGAACTGCGAACTGTTTTTAGCCCCACGTAGTATTTCACCACAAAATGGGCTATTTCGCAAACTACGTGTCAAAGTTTAGATATGCTGTAGCAGCCAAAATATAGTACAACACCAAAGTTTTAATTAAACAGTTGATTTAAAGATCCCTCAAGATAGATTTGTCTAACAGTTCAAGAAATCGTGAGAATTTGAACCAATTCAAGCAAATTCAAGTCAATTCAGGGGAGTCTTATTAAAAATGCACTAATCTAAAGGCAATAATCATAATAATAACAGTGAACTTACATAGCGAGGTTTTGTGATATTTTACCTCAAGTGCGCTTCATACTAAATTAATTAAGCTAATAAGACTAACTTTCAAGTAGAAAAATAAAATGTATACAAATTAAAACTATTTAAAATCATGATCGTTTCATCAGTCATGAGAGAAAAAGATTCATTTATTGGTATAATAGTGCATGTGTACATCAAAATATGAAGAAAAAAAAATCACTAGAATGTAAGAGTCTAAAAATCCAGACAAAACGTATGAATTCTTATTAAAAATTCGTTAGAGCAAAGAAAATGAAGTTATATTGGGGACAGTCAACATGTTGGTACTTACAAACGGTATTGTTCAAGTATCATAAGTACACGATTCAAAAAATAATGCAAACAGCGTAAATATAACAAGTTATAAAATAACAATAAATACTTTATGACAATGAGTAAATGGTTTTCCGTAGACAGTGCGGACATTGAGTTGTAAGGATGCAATTAAGTAGAAAACTGAAACAAAGCGAATTGAGGACGTTTTTAAATAAATTAAATTTTAATAAATTACGCATTGTATGTAGGATTAAGGATAATTTATAATGTATACGTCACTAGTTTTTAGTCTTCGTGATTAAGTTGTAGGTTATATAAATTAAATTGTAAAGGGCCCTTAGGATGATTTTCGTACACGAAAACGTCGCTATAAAAATCAGCTAAAAATAATATTTTTTTTATTATTATAAATGACAATGTAAACGTTTGTACCATGGTAGAGTGCTAATCAAGAATATCTTCACATGGAAATGATTTCTTCTTTGAATATTTTTATACTCTTTCCAACCAAAGAAAACATAAAACAAACATCCTTTTAAAAGATATAAATTTAACTACAAAACGGAAAATTTCATCAAGTCTCTCTTAAATTCACTAACGGTGAGCATTTTAGCAATGAGTTAGAGAGTTTTAATTTTGAAATTTTATATTTTTTATTGTTTAACAGATATTAAATGCAATTAAAGTAAAATGCATATAGTATAACAACAAAAATGGAAAAAAAAAGTTTTTTTTTTAATTTCATATGATCAATATTATGTATTGATCAGATTATCTGTAAATATGTATAAATACTCGTATTTTCAGTTTTCAGAATCATGCCTCTTGTCATGTTATGCTGTGCCAAAACATCTGTTTGATCATGGGGCATGCTAAGCATGGCATAGTTTCTACAGTGGCAGTTTTTTCAGACCCGAACAAGCAGTGGTATGCCAAGAGGTATAGACAATCAATTAAATAATTCATCATCTTAAAGCCAACGTCAAGAGATCTGGTTTCTAGGCTCTGACAGTGTGTCTCCTTGAGTAGATGCATATAACGCATGAACATAGGGTATATTCCGTGCGAACGCATGTACACATACATATCTGTTTTTTTTTTAAATCTGTTCCAGCATCAACTTTCAACCATTTGTTTAGTGAATACGCACGAACGTACTAGTGTGAACTATTCAAATTTGCGACTGGCATTAATTGAATTTACAAATTTGAAAAAATAGTTTTTCAAAGTACATACCTACCTTACAAAGTACTAACCTAAATATAATATATTTTAGCAGATAATATTTTATAGTTGAAATGGGTGTATACATGTAATTGGTGGCGTGCACAGAATTTTCGATCAGGGTAGGCAGTAGGAACAGCAAATTAAATAAAAATAGAGAAAGATACCAACAAATATCACTGATTATTATTGATTTTTGTCTGTAAAATCACTGCCTATGTGATACTCATAAAGATACTAACACAAACGAGCCATTTGAACAGGCAACAGCTCACAGCATACATATTTTGTGTAGTCTAGTGAATATATAGTTATCTACTCTGAAGTTTGCCGCGTTTGAGCATATGTAGTTACTGATTTTGACACGTTATAGTAGGAATGTCGATGGGGCGCTCGCAGTGCGATTAGCTGGAAATGTGTATTTATTTTTTCCAATAATTTTATATTATTTACTCCAATTATCTAAAATATTTTACAAATTTGAATGTGAATACGTCAAGGTAGGCAGTTCTTACGTGCTTTTATGGAGTGCACGCTTCTGTTTTACTAGAACTAGTATGAACTTGTATATTCTGGTGCGGACCCCAGACAGTTTTATATGATTTATTTAAGCGTTAAAATAATACACTTTTTTGGGTTACTAAAAACTCTCTTATCAAAATCTTAATTATATTAATTCATGTACAAGAAAAAACCTTTTTAAGGTCAAAATCCTCACAAATATCTTTTTTTATCGTTAGTCAAATTAAATATCCCTGCCTTTTTTCCTATTCAGCTTCTCAAAATAAAGAGACCTTTCCAAAGAGCACCATTTAATAAGTTGAGCCATTCACGAGAAACAAGGTAAGTAATTATTTAGATTAAGAAGGAGAAAATTTTCTCTTAACGATTTGCTCCGCTCATCCGAAGATCTTCCTCCCTAAAGACGTGACTCTGCCTTTAAAAAATGGATATTCGTTTACGCCATTTTGGATTCAATTGCGCAAAAGTGCATATTAGAATGAACGATTGGTTTTTATGGGCAGGTACGAACCATTCGCTTTCTGCTCAATTAAACGGCAACTTGGCTGACTGTTAATAACAATTAAGCGTTCCGGGGAGAAAACTTGTCGTTGAAAAGTATTTCACCAAAGAATCATCGAGAAAATGAGTGCAGCGTGAAAGAATACCCAAAATTACAAAATATAACCTTTTATTTTATTTTTATCGGAATTGAAATCCCCAAGAAAATTAACAACAAACGTTGTGATGCCGGTTTCCAATAAGGTCTCGGTAGTTCAATTGACAGATAAGTTACTTCTGGATAGAGCGGAGGTTTTGAGTTCGAGTCTCGGTCGCAACCGTTTTTTTTTTACTTTCTGATTTTTTCTGCTTCAAATTTACGTTAAACATTATTTTAAAAACTAATATCAAAATTAAAGCATATAGTCTGATTGTTAATTCTATTAAAACAAGGGAATAATGATTACAGCAATTGAAATATGTCAATGTTGACAACCTCCGTGGTCGAGCGCTTAAGATTCTTGTCTATGAATCTAGAAGTCTAGGGTTTGAATCTCGGTGTTCTCAAGTAAATGTTATTTCACACTTTAAAATAATATGTAGTATATTTCAGGCACGTTCCAGTGTTACCACTATTCAGAGAACAAACGTTGCTTAAAAGGAGTTTAGCCATGTTTGAATGAATAGCAGGGTACTTTCCATTCAATTTTCTTTCCCCATCCCCTTCAGCTTCACAACATCCCCCGGTGGAGATGGCATAGTCGCAGTAACTCCAGGCAGCCAGGAGCAGTTAGGAATCTTGTGGCATTCTCCAAAAAAAGCATTAAATGTTCTTGCACTGTGCATTTATTATTAGATGTTTAAAAATGACGCTCAAAAAAAAAAATTTATTTGTTTATTTTAGAGAATGTTAAGTTTGTGTTTCTTTGCGGTAGGTTTTCCATGTGCTTGTATTATTTTACCCGTTACATATATTCTAATAATTTGTATAACAACAGTACCAACTAACCATCACGCCGTTTCACCACACAGGTAGGCAGAGAGGACGGACCGCCACACGACTCTGTCTTGGTACTCCTTGCCTCATTCACATTCATACTTCTATTATTCTGACTATTCACATGGCCCGACTCGAGTATTTGATTTAGTCGATCGTGCCATGTCTTCCTCGGGCGTCCCCGACTTCTTTTTCATTTCACTTTCGCGTCTTGTATTACTTTCACACTCCTTTCACCGTTTATTCGCTCTATATGCCCAAACCATCATAGGATCCCATTCTTGAAACTATTCATCCACATTTTTAACACGGTCATACATGATTTTACGCATATACGCCAAAAAGATCTCATTTTTAGAGCATTCAGTCTACTTTTATCCTTCTTCTGCCAGTTTCATGCCTCATTGCTATACATGAGGGTTAGTATAAGCACTCCATTGTGGACTGCTAGATTCCCTTCTTTGGACATTTTTTTCTTATTTAACCCAACAGCATTCATTCCCCCATTAATGGACTTTTCTGCATTCACCCTTCTTTCAATATCCGAACAAAATGCGAGTACTGATCAATATAAATGAACAAAGTGGAAATAATTTAGACGAAGAGATGTTTTTTTTGTAGGCACAAAGAAATAAACACCATTTGCGCACTATTTTGCAACAAGTTATGAAAATAAATACGGCAAGGCTCAACTTTACCATTTCTCCTCGAGCGTGTATTTAATATTGACTGTCGTTTCAACCTTACTTCATCAAACACTATAAAAAAAGCACCGTGCCCCGAATCCTCGACTAAAACTTTGCATTATTTATCCCAAATATTAAAATATCACCCTCTCGGATTTGTCACATCGACAGAGGGATGAATCTATTCGGGTAGATATTTAAGAGGCTTGTCTCCCCGTTTTATGATGTTTTCGGGGGCCGATGGCATTTATGACCCGGGAGGGGGTGTCACATTGTTTTTTGGATACTTTCGAAGGCGAGAGGCCCCCGTGTGCGTAGCGTGAGGCATACACTGCCGCGGAAGGGTTCATTTTGCATATATGCAAACTTGCGGAAGTTTGAGGGCTGCGAGTCGAGAGTGCGGGTGGCTTAGGGCGGGGAGGGGGAGGGCATGAGCGCGAGAGTTATGGATATTTGTTTTGGAAATTTGTGCAAACATCGGCGCGTGCCATTAATAAAATTGAGTGTGGAGAAGTTTTTATACTGTAACCGAAATTCGGACAGGAGAAAAGATCGGAATAAGGTGTTGATAATCATGTAAAAGGGAAATTGTTTTTTGATATCAAAAGTTTTTGTATCAATATATTATTTATGATTTTTATGGTTTACTTGTAACACAAGAGTGGTAGATACTCTAAGTATCACCTTGGTGAAAACCCACCATTCAGAATCAAAACGTTGCTTGAAATGGCTTTAGCCGTGTTTGGTGACAAATCTGAATAGCCAGGTACTTTCCAATCTTCCTCTTTCCCATCTCCTTCCCTCCCTACTACTTTCAACCTCACAACATATCCCAATTCGAGATGCCATAGTCTCCAAGGCTTGAGCGATACTTTGGTCAAAAATGAATTAAATATGCAGTTTTGAACAGTTTTATTTTCTGCATCAATTGTTCTGACTCTCGTTTGAATCTGCTTCCCTTGAGTCAACTAAAATAAAGTAATCATTTGGGAGAAGGCTTGACTCAAGCTACACAAATTGAGAACTTTTTTAGCTTTTTGTAACCTTTTTTTTCAAAATCCAACCAGGTACGACTTATGAGTTTTATTGCAAAACCAAACAAAATCAAAGTGCTCTGGTATTAAAATGGCGCTTCAGCCCTTTTGCCTATCCGGCGGCGATACGATTAAAAAAAATGATGATATCATCATGTTACTCGTAGCATCGGGATATTTGTCTTTCATGGATGGAAGAAGAAGTCGAGGACGCCCGAGATCAAATAAATCAAATACTTGAATCGGGTCATGTGAAGAGTCAGAATAACAGAAGAGTATGTATGAGACGATTTATGAATGCGAATGAAGCAAGGAGTGTGTGTCAAGACAGAATTATATGGCGGTCCGTTCTCTCTGCCGGCCCCTGCGGGGAAACGGCGTGATGGTTAGTCAGTTAGTAAGTTAGTTATCAAATGATTTGATTCACTGGCAAAATGTGTGCTCCTTCAAAACTCAACCATTAAGTATATCAATACGTGCATAACTCCCACCGAAAGCGTGCCATGTAGTATATCATTACTCATATATTTTGGCACATCGACAAATTGCAAATTAAAAATGCGTTTCAAACTCGCAAACCGAATTGTGTAGTTTATTTTAGGAAACTGCATCTGAGCCGTGTAATCTGCTATTCCAAATAACTTCCGAGAAGTTCAACAGATGCCACCGTTGAGCGCTTTATCGGCCGTAGCTGGCGCTGGTTAGCACAAAATGCATTTTCGTTTATTTAGGCAACAGCTTTATGGAGTGCCATAAGTTAACGTAGCGTATTTACATACACAATAACTCACGATGCGTTCCTTTTATTTCGATCTTAGCAAAATATATTTTGTGAACTTGTGTATTATCGCTGTACTTTTTATGTTTTTTTTTTTAAATTATAGTTATTACTTTGACGGCGTCTGTGGTCGAGTTGTTAGACGCTCAACTGTGACTCTAGAAGTCGCGGGTTCATACCCGGCGTGCGCAAATACATTTTATTTGATTAACATGCGTCATACCACCTTTAATTCATATAAAATAATAGGTAGTATATTTGTGGCACGTTCCAGAGTGGAACATACTCATAGCGTCACCCTGGTGAAAGACCACCATTTAGAATCAAAATAGCTTTAGCTGTGTTTTGTGACCAGATCTGAATTTCGATCCAGGTACTTTTCGACCTTACTGACTTTCCTCTTATTCATCTCCTTCCCTTCACACTACCTTCAGCCTCACAGCAGCTCTCTTCAGCATTTCCCAATCGGGGATTCAATAGTCTTACTGCCTCCAGGCGGCTTGGAGCAGTAAGTACTCTTGTGCGGTATTCACTGTAGCTTTTTTGATTGTTTTAAATACCGTACAAGAGTTCTAACTGCTCCCAACCGTTTACAGCCAATGAGACTATGACATCCCCAATCGGGAATCTTACGAGGATTAAGGTAGTAGAGAGGAGAAAGAGATGGAGAAGAGGAATATTGGAAATTACTCTCTTTTTAGAAGGGCTCTTTAGATCTGGTCGCCAAACGCGTCTAAAGCCATTTCAAGCAACGTTTCGATTCTGAATGGCGATCTTTCACCAGGGCGATACTTAGAGTATCTACGAAGACAGATATGTGAGGCAGTCTATTATCTCTGTTAAATTTTAAGTTAGTTGTGAAAACCTCGTTGGAGTATCGGGTAAAGCCGGTTGAATATAGAAGAAAAACAATATAAAACAAGACCGAATAATAATAAACAAGTTACAGTGTTTCCGTTAAAATATTTTTTTTTGAATATCATACCGCGAAAAAGATGAGGTTTGTAGAATGACGTTTGGAGATTTATGCATATCGCTAAAGAGATAATAATGATCTAATTGTAAACATATCGTCGTTGGAAAGGCAAAATGGCTCAAGCGCAAATTAGTTAAAATACACTTTTTATCAGTTTTTTTTAAATCGTCGAATGCTGTGACTGTCTATTTATGGTTTTAAAGTTTATTCTGTAGAACTCCATTTTAATATTTAGATTTTTTTATTTTATAACAATAATTATTATTATTTTAACAAATTTAAAAAAAAATGTTTTTTTAAAAACAAATTTTATTTAAAAGTTCTGCTAGGTAATTATTTTTACGCGTGACAGCTGTTTCGCCTTTTGAGGTGATTATCAAACTGTCTACAGACACACAGTTTGATAATGCCCTCAGAAGGCGAAACAGCTGTCACGCGTAAAAATAAATATCTGGCAGAACTTTTAACTTAAAATTGTTTGTTTTTTATTTAAAATAATAATTATTATTGTTTAAATAAAATTAAGAAACCTAAGAAGCTTTGACCGTCGTTTGATTCTTTTTTCGGTGAAGACTTTTGTGTCCCTTCAGAAGGCTTGACTCAAGCGACACAAGCTTGGGACTTTTTTTTAACTATTTGAGTTTTTTTTTTTTAAATCCAACCAGGTACTAAATACTAATAAATACTCGAACATGAATTTTACTGTAAAATAAATTTTAAAACTTTTAAGTGCTCAGGTGTAAATTGGCGCTTCAGTCTTTTTCCTTTTCCTGAGTCGGATATGTTAAAATTAACCAAAAACATGTTATCAAAAAGGCGAAAGGTCTATGGGGAAGATATATTGATATTTTTTGCAAAATGTGACAAGGACACCCAATAAATATTCTCTAGAAATTGCCGACAAGTATAAATCAGTTTGCATTTGCATAATGTATTCGAAAGTATTCAGACAAGTGTAAAAATGTAAGGGTATTGTTGTGAAATTGCTTTTAAGGTAAATTAAAATAATAATTACACATCGGCGCGACATCAAAGATTTAAAGCGAGAACTTGCTATGTGAGGCAATTGAATGATTCGCTTTTATTACTAACTGTGCACAAATCAAATAATGTGTCACATTTAATTGATTTTAAACATCCTGTGTGGCCGCCGAATTTTTATTTTATTTCAGCGGTTATTAAACTGGCTCTTTGATGTTTCCCTCGCCTAAATCTTCTTTCGGCATTTACGATTTAATTTAAATGTGTCTTCATTAAAAATGTTACGACCTTTACAATGTAGCTGAATGTCATGTAACGAAGAACGTGAGTGATTAAAATTTTTATTACGAAACCTATGTACCTTCTTCAAGCTTGAATACAAGTAGAATTGAACTCCCCTTATCAGCAAATGGTCTACCAGATGTATAAACGCTTCCGTAGTAGAGTCAGAGTGGTTAATATTCTCAGTATCGCCCTGGCGAAAGACCACCCTTGAAATAGCTTTGGCCTTGTTGAGTGATTAGATCTGAACATCTAATAATTTCTCAGCCTTCCTCTTGCCCATCTCCTTCTTTTCTACATTATCTTCACTCTTACATATCTCAATTGGGAATGTAATAGTCCCCCTGGCTTTAGACAGTTGGGACATTTGTGCAATATTCAATTAATACAAAAATTGCAAGTTCCTTTTCTCTGGATAAATTTTTTTTTTTAAAGAAAGACAAACATTCCCGGGTTACGATAACCTGACAATATTTGAAAAAATCCAACTGCCATCATAATAAGCGGAAGATGTTGCTTGTGCAATGATGGAGGACTTAGCCAGCAGAGAAATTGAACGCATGACGCCCGGGTGGGAATCCGACACGTTTGTCCACTCAGCTACCGACCGGTCAAATATAGTGAAAAATCAAAATATGATAAAATGCGTAGAGCTATTCACATAACTTATTAAGTACATATTATGCTTAGTATTTGTATATATATATTTTTTTTATTATTTATTTAGGAAAACACACAATTGTTTAGAAAATTTTATAATCAAGCGATTACTATGTTGCATTAACCAGTGAAGTTTCCGCTAGTAATGTGTTTTTTTAAACCAAAATGGAGAATAAAATATTCAAAATAATAATAATTATTTCAGAATTATAAACAAATAAGAATTATATTTATGTACGAAGTTGAATAAAGCTGTATAGTAAATAATACATCATAGAATGTAACCCAAGATGATTAATATAAACAAGAACAAACAAAAAAAAAGAACACAACACACTGTGTATAAATAGAGACAAATAAATAACATAATTATCTTAGATCTGTAACGTACAGCAGTGGTAGGGAGGTAATAATTAACCTTGTTATGAACATTTCTCTACCATGATATATTTGGTATCATTGTAGAAAATCAGTAAAATCCTGATGATATAGAATTTAATCGATGGTAGAAATGATTATAATCATCTTTAATAATTAGATCAGATAAGACAAATACTTCCCAACAGTTCATTAATTCAAAGAATAATGGAAATGGTGATAAAAGAGAGATATATGACGTGAGTACTGTCTGCATACTCGTAATAAACATAATATTTATTCACTCATTTTTATTCGTTTTTTTATTACAAAATAATGTGCATTATCCTTCACGCCAGGAGTTCACCTGTGTTGTGGAGAACATTTATCAAGGGCAAAAATTACAGTGAAAGATGTTAAGTAATATGATTAAAGAAAAATATATATAAAATTAAATTAAGTCTCTTCAACACAATAAAAATTGTCATTCAAATAAAATAAAAGGTACATTTATATATCGTCACTGTGAGGGCAAAATGGCTTAAGCGACACTTTGGTCAAAAACGAGTTAAATATGGTATGCAGTTTTGATCATTTTTTTCTCTGCGTCGAATGCTCTGACTCTTGATTTTTTTTGTAGCCTTTCAGCCATCTAAAACATATTTACCATTCGGGAGAAGGATTGACTCAAACAACACAAGTTTGGGACGTTTTTTAGCTTTTTTCCGCTTTAGGTAACTCAGTGAGAGCATTGAGGTACTTGAGTTACCCTTTTTTTTAATCCAACCAGTACTGAAGACAATTTAACTATAAATAATAAAAATACAAGTGCTCTGGTGTAAACTTCCCAAAATGGCGCTTCAGCCCCTTTACCTTTCCAGCGACGATATAGTAATAAAAAAAAAAGAAAAAAACTTTGTGCAACCAGTTTCACACATGTTTATTGTATTGTCCAATTGTAGATCTTTCAAGTTGGGTAGGAAAAGAATTAAAAAGGTTAATAGCCTGCTTTCTGTAATGTTTTTGTCCAAAGGATGTGTTTGTATTAGGTAGTTGTAGTCAATGTGCATGCCTTGATCTAGTGTTGCGAGATGTTATACTAAACATTTAACTTTCTGATAAACAACCGTGTTGTGTTTTTGAACTCACATCGTGAAGGAGCGAAGTTTTGTATGAACCCTCAACGTTATGGTCCAGAGTACTGTTGTCTGACCACTCGACTTTGCCACCATTCAAAAAGAACCAAGTTCTTAATGTGGGTGCTCGTCCTAATGCAGATTACCAAATTCTCCAAGAAAATGACCGAATTTTGTAGGTATAATTAATTATAAAAATGCACAATAAGTCGTTAAATTTTATTACTTACAGATTGGAATTTATGTTTCAACATGCATACGTGGGATCTTAACAACTCTGCATATGTAATTAATTGCAGCAGACATTGACTTTTCCAAAATCGTTTTCAGGAATCAATGCAACTAATAAATACCAGAATGCTGCTTAATGGCCATAACTTCCTTTGAATAACAGACGCCATTAAAAATAATTATTGCAGAACAGCGCGTTGCATTATTCTCAGAAGTCACAGAAATTAACAGACCATATTACTAAACCATTAAACTAAGTAACATTCATGTCCACGATGTACAAGACTATGTTTGATAGCCAGGTGTTTTTAAAACCTTCATTTTACCTATCTCCTTACTCTAAGCTTCTTTCCTTTTACCCACTTAACATACTATTAAGAGAAACATTACATAATAAATTAAAATACTGTCGATTGTTCTCCCATGTCTGAAAGATTGGTAAGATAACTAGTAACCTATAAATATGATTTTTTTCGTAGAAATCAATTTTTTTGTGATTTTACATGTTTAATGAAATAAAAAAAATAACTTTGGATAAGACCACAGATTTTATTTTAATTTTAAGCTAAGCATTATCAGTTAAACATTGCTACTTAAGCAACTACTTGTATTTTAAATGCAACTCTTGATTCGTAAAATGAAAATCGTTTTTTTTTCTTAATTTGCAACTATTGTTAATTTGTTATATTTTATTACATCTTCTCCGTTTTATGGGTAATTTACATTTTTTTTAAATTCGGTTACAAGTTTTCGGGTAATTTTGGACTATCATTATAATTATAATCAACTTTAATCGTTTGCAATATGGAACTTTACAGGTTTTCTATCTGTCAAAAAGAAAATAATAAACAGTATATTTGCAACACGTTCCAAAGTGGTAGATACTCTAAGTATCGCCCTCGTTAAAGACCAGCATTCAAAAAAAAAATGGCTTCAGCCGTGTTTGGTGACCATATCAGAATAGCCAGGTACTTCCCAACCTTCCTTTTCCCCAACTCCTTCCCTTTCTCACACTATCTTGCGCCTCAGAACATACCCCAATGTGGGATGCCATAGTTTCACTGGCTCTAGACTGTTGAGAGCAGTTGGGACTCTTGTGCGGTAATAACTATAAAAATAAAACAAAAACTTTTAATGTGACCGCACAAAGGGCCGATGATTGAAAGATCTCTCAACCACGTAAAGGCAAACATCAAACACTCTAGTTTTGAACTCTTGTTCAGATTATCCTACTTAGAATTTTCATAGATTCATAAAAGAATGAGTCATTTAAGAAATTGGGTGCATTTGATTTATCCTTTTATCAAGAGTTGTAAGATCGCTATCAAAATTTTAATTTCGTCATCAGCAGAAAGACCGGCGCTCACTTCTTACCATGTTTACAATCGGTTAGTTTTGCAGTTCGGAAAGACAAAGGGATTCACTGGATATACAATACGTTCCACATCACTTTAATATTTTGCTACGTTTAGCGTATGGGTGCAATTTCCTTCGGTGGAGGGCACAGTGCACCAACTCATATATCGTTATTTGCACCGTCGCGTCGGTACAAACGCACGCAATGAACGTTCGACCTTGTGAGGTTAATCCCGCTGTTCAAAAGATATTCTTAAATATCATGGACTTGTAAAAAAGGTGAAGGTCAACAACAATCTTGTTATAACCGTAAATTGAATAATAACCTCTAATAGGTAGTATTTCGAAATTTGTTTAGACTTAACAGTTTTATTTACTTCATGTGGGTACTGTATACCATACTAGGTCTAGTTTCTATCACCCTTTTGATAACATGAATTTATGATTAAAAAAACCTTTTATGACTTATTTCCACCTATTTATACTTGACCGAACTGGTTTTTCCTTGTAACGGGCATCTTCAGACTAATACAATTGAAAGTTAATCTGTGGTGTATATTATATTTATGTCCGGAGTAGACGCTGTTAGCTCTGTGCAATGTTGAACATTTGTGACTTGGTATTTTGTTTTGTTGCTGCAGAGGCGGCTTTATATTCAAATATACCTTCGGTGATTTTATTACTTTTTAGGAGTTGGGTTATATGTAGTGATGAGTTGGATGAATGTAGATTTTTTTTAATGTAACGTATATATGTATTTCATTTTTACTTAACATGATTGTAACTTTTTTTTATTCTGTCAACTACTCACAAAAAATAAGCGTACAATGCTACAAACAATAATTCAAACCAGGATTTTTTTTTACTTTCTTGTTTTAAGTCCACAACTAGTGAACTCTTATTCCATCAATATCAACAAAAAAAAACGCAATGTATTTGTGCTTTTCATAATGCGATGTTATAAAATATCATGTTAAAAATTATTAAACAATAATCTCAAAAAAATCTGTTGTCTGAATTGTATATTGGCAGTGATTTGATTGCTAACAATAAACATTATAATTACTCAATAATTAATTTGAATCAAAATACTCGATAATTAATTTGAGTTATCAGCAGTACTCCATGATTTAAGATGGTTTATATCTGTTAAACATGGAATTGAAATGCACTTATCTATGGAATGGAGTAATATCGAATGAAATATACGTTATATTTGTAAAAGTGAAGCTTAGGAGCAATACATTTATTTGAAGTGAAGCTATAATAAGGTGTGGACGATTAACTAAGTATTAGAGTCTTACTTCATTTGAAAGTACATAATTGTAATTTATTTCTATGACAGTAAAAAAACTCGCGTTCTTTGCTACAAATCACATTTTCTTATTTTTCTCAGTTATAAAGCTATTTATCTGTTTTTAAATGTACACATGTTTATTTGGAATTAAACAGAGTGCGCGATTGATTTACCGAACATTACTTTTGGCACGTTTTGGATACGGTCGTTATTGAAACAATTACCCCGGTCACCTACACAATTTTTACTTATTTTACGTCGTCAATAACATTTTTGTTTTTCTATAAATTTTCGGGTAATCAACAAGTTTATTCAAACATTCGTTAAAAGTTCATTACCTCGCTTTTTATATATTTATGCAGCATTTATTCTGAAATGTTTTATTTCAAAAGTTATTTAAACGAATAAACAATACACGGGGAGAAGACAATATTTTTTGCAACCGCTTATTTCTTACTCGATTTTTTCTGATTAACGTAAAAAAATATAAATAATCACAATCCTGAAACTATACAATTTCTCTTCAATCAGACTTGTTGAACATTTGATGAAATTTCTATAATGTTTCTATCGAAAACAAATAACTTACTAACAATTGAGATAGTAGTGTCGAGACGCACAAGTCCTTGTGACTAAGTGTGTACATTTATATCGAAATCCTTCCAATCCATTTCTGTAGAGTCATAGTTGTGAGCTCCGTCAAACATCGCAGAGCCTCGACTGGCGACACCACTTTATAAGAAAAAAAAACAATCCAACTAATGCATGCGCTACGCCCGAGGAAGGAATTGAATCCGTAAATAACTAATGGTGGCAGTTGCGTAAACGTTAGGTAAACGTACAATGCTACGATAAAAGACATATAATTAAAGATGTCCGTCGCTTAGTGGTACGACCACTGACGGAAAAAAGAGATGTGGATATATTTAATAATATATTATTTGTACTTGTAGAACAAAAACGTAGATTTTTCAGTAAATAAACTATATTGTTCACAAGTAAAACCTGGCTATAGTAAAATATTGTACGCTTTTACTTTTGCGATGATTTATAAATTATTAAGAACGGCTACTGCGAAAGACGTACGTACGAGATTATCGCCCGACCTTGCTGGTTTAATACTCTTACGACGCCGGTCGTGAATGTGTATATATTTACTTAGTGCGAAGAGTATGACTATGTGTATATAACACTTGTGTGAAGGATGTGACTGTACTAACTAAGAAGTCGTCTTTCAGGAATTATTTTTCACAATCTCATTAATAATAGTTATTTAGTGTTCAGTTTTCAAGCCTTAAGGCAGAATATCGTCACAGGAAAGTAATATTATTTTCATCTGAGTTCTTTTTCTGCTTCGATTTCTTCGGGACTCGTAGCTCTATGAAGATTGTATTTCCACCGGTTTGAAATAAAGTTTTTTTTTTTATTATGTAATGTTTTGTTTGTTTATCTTTTAGCAATATTCCTACTCTGTAATAGTAGCTACGATCTTAATTGATGAAATAATCACTGAGTGGCATAATATTATTTGTTCAAATTGAACCAGGTAACTTTATTAAGTCATGGGAACGCTCTAAACCTAAAACTATCGCGAACTAATTAATACTCGCCGTGATTTTTTAATATATTCATCGTTTTTAAATCTGTAAGAAAATTGTTGAGAAAAATCTTTGAACTTGCGCTATAGAATGGATCACACGGACTAAAAATAAACCATGAACATAATCTAATCGACCAGCAGACTATGAAAAGATTACGTAGGTTCTAAAAATTGTAATGAACTGAGTTGGATTTCAAAGTGATGGATAATTTTTTGGGTTCATACCATGTTCATGTTTTTCATCCAAGTCCCTACCTACCCAAAAATGTTGCCATATCGAATTCCATATTCAACAACTCCGTGTTCGAAACAATTGACAATAAATTAAACAGAATAGGATTAGTGTAAAAAAATGTGGTTGCTCGTCCGTTTCGCTAGTTTGTTGGTTTTATGTTTGATCTTCTAAAAATAAAAATAATAAGTATGGTGTTTTGTGAATAAGAAGATTAAAATAAGTGTGATTTTTCGTGAATTGTTTCGGTAGCAAAATTGTACATAAAGAGTCAAAAACTTCAACTTCATCGGTGAGTGAAGTGGTTTCCCATTTTTCTTTGATTCGATATTTTTTTCCACCAGCTGTAATTACTCTTCCACCAAGTTTATCGTTTAAAGTCTATTATTTTTCAAATTTGTTTGAAGCTGGTAACACATTCGGTGTTCGATCGCAGCTGTGGATCCAACACATGACATGTTGAAAGAATGCCAGATGACAGGACGCCAAAAATTATGATCATTCGTGTGCCTCGGTAAAAGCGACCCTGAGGTGGACCTAGAAAGAGGGGGATAGACTGTGTAGAAAAGATTGTAGCCGAGCTGGAAGGCCTGAAGACTGGAAACGAATGGCGAGGGATCACATCCTATGTAGAGCATTTGTAAAGAAAGCCAAATCTTGGAACATAGTGCCATGACGATGATTATGATCCGTTGACCAAACCCGCAAAAAAATATCTTTGGTCTGTACTGAAAACCAGGGAATCTACCGTTGTAAATCGTTGCTGGAGAGGCAAAAGGGTTTGAGCGACACTTTGATCAAAAATTATGCAGTTTTGATCAGTTTTTTTTCTGTATCGAATGCTCTGACTCTCGTTTGATTTTGAATACTTTTGTGGCCCTTCAGCCATCTAAAATATATTTACCCTTTGGGAGCAGGCTTGTCTCAAGCGACACAAGCTTTAGACTTCTTTGACTTTTTGTTGCTTCAGGCAACTCACTAAGAGGATTAAGTTATATAAGTCAACTTTATTTTTCAAAATCCAACGAGGTACTGAAGACTTATGAATTTTACTGTTTAAAAAAAACTCTTGCTCTGATGTAAGCTTTCCGAAATTGTGCTTTAGCCCTTTTTCCTTTCCAGCGGCGGTATAAAGGTGTGTTTACCTCGTTTCGTACTTAATACCAATACAAACAAAGAAGTTTCATATTTTATTTTGCAATACATTTTCAAAGTGACAATGTAAATGTTGGCAATGTAGACTACCTTTTAATAAGTAAAATGATAAACGCATTAATCAGGATTATAGTCGGTTATGTTATGGTGCTGACAATAAATGCTTAGTCATTCGGAGATATTGTCTGGCGTTTTTACAAAAGGTACAAAAGTAATCGGACAGTTTATACAGCATCGTTTAGTAAATGCAATACTTCGAGGGCGCTTTTGTGTGTTGTAGTTGTTTGACGCTGATAAAGAATGTTGGCACTAAATATTTGTTGTAAGATGTCACTCGGACAACTGATCGTAAAACTAACAGAAATTTATGTTGGAAGATGTTTTGTTTCCCTAAAATAGCGAAAGTAATGAATCTTTGTGCTTTTGTTCCCAAAACGAAATTGTTTTCAATAAAACATTGTAGCGATTTTCGTTTTTTTTGCGACACAATAATATATGGACTAAGGAGCATGTCCACGCGGTTATAACACATGTTTATACATTTATGAATTAGTGGTTTAGTTCCGTTCAAAAACATCGTTTGACAATGAATATGGAAATTCAAGCAATACTCGCTTTTTCTGCAAAATGATGGTGGGTGGTTTCAATATGAATATGATTCAAATAAATGCATGCCTTACTAACTAACCATCACACCGTTTCTCTGCAGGAGTAGACAGAGAGGACGGAGTACCATACAACTCCGTTTTGGCACACACTCCTTCATTCACATTCATAGATCGTCTCATACATACTTTTCTGTTATTTTGACTTTTTACATGACCCGATCCAAGTATTTTATTTGCTTGATCGTGCCATGTCCTCCTCAGGCGTTTTCAACTTCTTCTTCTATTGTATACCTACCTTGCCCAAACAGTTTCACGAAATTATTTTGACCTTCAGAGAGTCGTTTGATATATTTTAAATTATATCAATGCTAATAGCACTGATGATTTTATTATAATTAAAGTAAGATATCTATTATGATTAAGTTTGTATTTAAAAAGTAGAGTTGAAAATACAAACTCTCTAAAAAAATTATTAGTGAATTCTCAAACTTTTTGCTGATTGAGATTTCCAAACTGATTTTCAAGTTTTTTTATTTATTAATTGGATTTCTTAGCTTTTCAAAAAAATACATATCATAATTGCTTATGGTAATTTTGCAGAACGACGTTTAATTTATTCAAAAACTTAATGCAGGTTCGTGTTCAATATTAGATATTCCCGCTACAGACTTGTAAAACATTGTAGTTTTAAACAACACTATCATAAAACTAAGCCCATAAAGTATCCATAAGGCGAAAGGAGAGAACATCGACCTTACTCCTTCCCGAGGCAATGACTTCGTATAATACAAATCGGTATGAACCTTCATACGGAAAAATACATACGTTACATTCGTATGTACCTACTTGCGGTAAGGTGGAAATTATGTGCCGGGCATAGACTGAACAAAAGAAAAAGATTGGGATCACCTGAAAACATCATCATCAGCAGCACGGCTGGGTTCAATGAAGGATAAAGACCTGTTAAACCGCTTACCTGAAACGTAGTAGATATATTATAAAAACCATGTTATTTAATTTTCAAAAACAATTTGTTTCAACTTTTTTTGAATGTCGAAAGACGATATTTATTAAATTAAAATAAACTGTTTCTCTTAATAACTTTGGAAGGAAGTGATTATGTAATATTGTAATTTATAATCTCTGTTTAAAGCAAGAAAAACTTTTCAGACTTTCATTCCTTAAATACATTGAAAGATTTTCATTATTGTCTGTTCCTTACTACGAAAAACCTAAAAAGACCTTCGAAATACTGTATTTTAAATTTGCTTTCATGCCCTAAAAAAAAATGTATTTATATAAATGTATGTAAGAATCAGATAAATTTTAAGTTATTATGATACAGTGATTGTGTCCTGCCAGGTAAGTATGTTGATATATATTTATATAAACTAGGAATTAATATTAACTGCAATTTAAGATTTGTACAGCGCCGTTGAGGTGATTTATCACAAAAAACGGCGCTATACAAGTTATCCAATTATTTTTATTTTTATTATAATATGAATATTTACAAATAAAATAATCTTGACTAACTAACTAACCATCCCGCCGTTTCTCCGTAGGGGTAGGTGGAGACGACATACCGCCATACAACTCTGTCTTGACACACACTCTTTGCTTCGTTCACATTCATACATCGTCTCATACACACTCTTCTGTTATTCTGACTATTCACGTGGCCCGATTCATGCATTTGATTCATTTGATCGTGCCATGTCTTCCTCGAGCGTCCCCGACTTCTTCTATTCACTTTCATATCATATATTCTTTTCTTTTCACACTCCTTTCTTAATAATCTAAGCAGTCAATTAACTTTTATCGAACTCTAGTAATTATAAGGAAAGCATTGAATATTAATTGTATTTATATATTACGTACCGTTGTATAACTTGGTATGAGACCTCAGGTATTTCAACCACAGAGTGATTGATTTCTATGAAAATCTAAGTAAAAATGTTTAATATATACAATAAATAATAAAAAAAAACATATTTTAAAAATAAATCAACGTATCTTTCCATGCGCTTTGTAGATGTGTTTTTACTGGTTTCGTGATTTTGTATATCTTATTTAATGAACTAACGAGCCCTTGACCGCTTTGTTGTACAAATAGTCATTATCTGGTGTTGACAAACCATTAATTTTGAGTTGTTTTTAAAATATCCGCGATCTTTGGTCAAAATATGAGATGTGAACACAACTTGGACGACCTCTATTGCAAAACCCTAAGCATCATACATTCATACCACAGATCACGGGTTCGAAACCCATAATCCGTCAATACATTTAAGGTGACATAGCAAAAAAACCTGGGGTTGGTGGTTGGGGGGTGTTGTGTCCTTCTAATTGATTTAATGCATATACCATTAATGGAGGACTGAACGCTGTTGGCGCAAATAAAAAAAATGTCCAAAGAAGCGAAGCTAGCAGCCCACAATGGAGTGCTTATACCAACCCTGATGTATGGCAGTGAGGCATGGAACTGGCAGAAAAGAGACGAAAGTAGACTGAATGCTGTGGAAATCAGATCCTTGAGACGTATGTGCGGTAAAACCATGTATGACCGTATTAAAAATGTGGATATCCAGAAAAAATGCAAGGCTTATGTGAGCGTAATGAATAGGATCGAGAAAGGGACGCTTAGATAGTCTGGGCATGTAGAGCGAATGAACGAAGAAAGGATTGTGAAAAGAATATACGATGCGAAAGTGAATGGAAGAAGAAGTCGAGGACGCCCGAGAAAGACATGGCACGATCAAGTAAATCAAATACTTAAATCGGGACATGTAAAGAGTCAGAATAACAGAAGAGTATGTATGAGACGATGTATGAATGTAAATGAAGCAAGGAGTGTGTGTCAAGACAGAGTTGTATGGCGGTCCGTCCTCTCTGCCTACCCCGGAGGGGAAACGGCGTGATAATTAGTTAGTTAGTTATATACTTTTATAGCAATAGATACTAAGTATCGCCCAGGTGGTAGATCACCGTTTAGAATTGAAACTTTTCTAAAAGCGGCATGGTCAGTGACCAGATATGAATAGCCAGACATTTTCCAACCTTCCTCTTTCCCATCTCTTTCCACACTTCACATCATTCGGATTCACAACATACCCCGGTCAGAAAAACATATTCACACTGTCTTCGGTCATTCTGAACTCTTGTGCGGAAAACACTTAAAAAAAATAAAAATATATTACATTCTCCATAAAACGATTTTGAACTAATAATTTTCCGCGTAATTCTAACATTTACATAAAACTAAAGATTACGCAAATCTTAAAAATAATTTATACTCATAGCAAAATCATTACTTGCATTCATCTTAAGACAGAAACATAATATAAATAATAACTATAAACTTAATCTACCTATTGAAAACAAAAACTATAGCTACTTGATGAAAGAATTAAATTTACTAAAACATTCAGATCGAATAATATTTTTTTGGCATTTATTTGCTAAATTGACAATGGTAATTTCAGCCCTGATTTATTAGACCTTATTTTCTTTCACAAACCAACGAGAACTACTCGATCCAGAATACAGTTTAGTTGTAAAAATAATATCAGGACTGAGTATTTCAGATACTCATTTGTACCTAGATTGCATGTAGTTAATAATACATACGCAAGGGTGGCTGATGTATTTAACTGCACGGAATGTAGATACAGAAACGATATAAAATTATATATCTTAAATCAATATCAACTTAATGTAATCGAACACTATTTTTCACTATTTTTTATTTTGTTTGTGCACATTATTTTCAATTTTTCACTGTTGAATGTAAACCTTTATATGTATAAGTCCACTCGGGCATATACAATCCTCGAAATAGAAAGAGTGCAAAAGAGGTTTATGCGTCATTTATACACGAGGGAATATACATATTACCAATTTTTATTTTCTTCGTTATTTTTATGCGGAATGCTAGATTTTCACACCCTGCAAGCCCGCCAGAAAATGTTTTCGGGTTAACATTTTTATAAGTTGATTTCTGGAGGTAATTATAACTCATATATTCTTAAGTTGATCAATTTGTTCGCCCCAAATAAGTTCATTCGTGCGAGGCATCATGTGAAGTTTTACACACCGAAAGTCAGAACTTTCTCATACAAAAACACGGCAATATGTAAAGCGATGGAACAATTCAATGGAGCTACACTTACCTTAGATAGGGGTTGGGGGGCGGGGCCGGCAGTAGATACCTGATTAGTTAAGCTAATTGGAGACACTACTGGTAACTTTGGAAATGCCAATATTTATATATATATATATATATACAAGAGAGACCGTTAAGTACACAACGATCTACATACTTTTAAAATAAAATAAATTATACTTGCCAATTCAACGATTATCTAACAACATGTATACAATGGTGAACCTCTCTTATTTCTTATCTTTTTTTTGCTCACATTATTTGCGTTATTATATCATATATAATGCGTCACACTACTTCAGTTTGTACTCATATAACTCCTTCGGATATATAAAACCTTGTCTCTATGTGGGGTGTAAATAAATAGTGGTAGATACTCAAAGTATTGCCTTGGTGAAAGTCCACTATTCAGAATCGGAACGTTACTTGGAATGACTTAGCCGTGTTTGGTGACCAGATCTGAATAGCCAGGTACTTCCCAACCTTCCACTTCCCTACCTCCTTCCTCTCCCCACTACCTTCAACCTCACAACATACCCCAATAGGGGATGTCATAGTCTCGCTGAAAATTTTCTTTCATACCATACGTGTCAGACATGCACAATGAGAAGATTTTCATAAAAGTAAAGTGTTATTCAAAATATCTCAATTACTATCATTAAGGTTGGTGTGTTTCAAATCTTCGTCACATTTCACATCGTTATCTTTCTATGATTAGCGCCATTTTGTTTTTTTTTTTACATTTGACCGGTCCCCGTTAAACGCCGATTGTTCACCCGTTTCAATTTTTGAACAAATCGTGTGCAGCTGTAAAGCATGATAGCCATGTTGTTATGTCTGTCAGCTGACCACAGTGTGTTCAAAAGCTGAAACCGACCGACAATCGGCGTTTAACGGGGACCGGTGAAATGACAAAAAAACAACAAAATGGCGCTTATCATTGAAATGCGACGAAAGTTTGAAATACACCAACGTAAGTTAAGTAAATTCATAAATAGAACACATACACTTTGTTTTTAACCACTTTTTTTATGATATTTTTTATATTATTATAAAAAAGTGGTTAAAAACAAAGTGTATGTGTTCTATTTATAAATATGGCAAGCCACAAAGTTAATGCTTTTTACGAATATATAAGTAAATTCACCCTGAACAAGTTTGTATAGAGCTTGGAGAAACAATGTATTGCGAGAGAGCTAATTATTTTTACCCAACCGATACAAACTTTTGATAACTCACTTTCTCCGGGTTTTTACGTCGTACACCATGAGAGAGAAAGAGACAACAAATATAATACTCCGCTTTTACGTACTGTCGCAATGATCTTGGGCTCCTGGGTCACCGCGGGACTCTGCCCACATTTTTTATTATGCCACTTAACTTAACACAACTAAACGGTTTTTAGGTTAGATGCTATATTTTTGTTGATATCAATACTGTGAAAAGTGGTTATACGAATAAAAAAAAACATTATGTCGATATGTGATATGAATGGATGTATAAATACCTTTGCCTTGGTGTTAGCCACGCCCAGGTCCGCTGAGTCAGGTAAAACTCATCAAAAACTGACTGCACTGCCTTAGATTGATACCACTCTATATACTCTAAGACAGTGGCCCCCAACCTTTTTGTCGCCGCGGACCGGTCAACGTTTGATAATTTTACCGCGGCCCGCTAAGGGTTTGGGAAGGGGGTGCGGAGGACACATTTAATGTAGGTTTTTTTTAATGTTTCTGCGCGGCCCAGTACCATTTGGTCCACGGCCCGGTATCGGGCCGCGGCCCTTGGGTTGGGGACTACTGCTCTAAGTTATAGAGTCTCTTTCTTGCACCAGTTACTATGTAATTTCGCTGTGAGCCAGTGTCTCGGGCGAATGACAGTCGGGCAATGATCTTCGTTTCGCCTCGTTTCGTTAAATCGAGGTTACGCTTTTACGGTGCCATTGCAGTCATCGGCACTTCAACAAAGACTCGGGTTTACGTCGGTATTTTGTAGGTGGCGTGTAAATCACAAAGTGCAGAATATAAACGGAGAAGCAGATTTGAATTAGGGTTAGCGGAGCAGAGAAGCGGGAGAGGGAAAGGGGGTGAAACACCGAGCGAATATTGCTAAAAACATGATTCGGGCAGTCCATTGAATACTAATAGAGGCACAGTCAAACTTGGTTATAACGAGCGCGAAGGGACCAAGCAAATTTTCTCCTTATAGCCATAACTCGTTATAGACGTAGGTAGGTAAAAAAGTACTTACCTACTGACCAGTGCCCTTTAGGTGATTTTTCACAAAAACGGCGCTATACAAATTATCCAAATATTATTATTACTATCGATATTTACACCAAGGTATGAAAACTTGCAACACATTTTTATTACGAAAATCATGCCTAACTAACTACGAAATGATTTAATTTATGATTATACTAATAATAATAATAAACTGTACCCACAGTAGCGGACAGAAATGTTTCTTAGAGCGACAACTCTCAGGGATTATAAACCCTCTTTAACGTGATTTGCGGAAAGCTTGCTTTGTCTTGGGTATGACATTATTCGAATGTTTCAAGAATCGGGATTTTTTCTCATACCCGGGCGTATTGAGTTGACAATATTATTTGGACGTTATATCAGTGAAGCGACCTCGTTATAACCCCACACAATTGTATAAAAATAAGCCCGAACCAAAATATTTTTAAGTAATTGCTTACATAGCCGTGACCTCGCTATTGCCGTGATCGTTGTGATCAAATTCGACTGTATTTATATTAAAAATTGTATTTACGCTCCACAAATAAAATGTCTTATTAAACAAACAAAAAAATAAAAATTAATAACTCTGCTTCAATCTAGACATAGTGCAGTCAGCTTGTGTGTTACTTATTCGGGTATTCAAAGTATGCACACGAAACATGCAATCAATAAAACATATAATAACAAAATTATTTTCACAGGATCACGAAAATTCAAAACACTAGTAGTCACAAAAAAAATCTTGATTCAACACTAACAACAAATACAACATCACGATATAACTACATACAAACACATATACCGTCGCTGGAAAGGCAAAGAGTCTTAAGCGACACTTTGGTCAAAAAATAGTTGAATATGCAGTTTTGATCAGTTTTATTTTCTGCATCGAATGTTTTGACTCTTGTTTGATTCTGAAGACTTTTGTGATCCTTCAGCCATCTAAAATATATTTACCATTTGGGAGAAAGCTTGACTCAAACGACAAAAGTTTGAGACGTTTTTATATTTATTTATTTTTTGTCGCTTCAGGTAACTCAGTGAGAGCATTGAGTGACCTAAGCTTACTTTTTTTCCGAAATCCAACCATGTACTGAAGACTTTTTAATTTTATTTTAAAATAAATAGAAAAAACTTTATGGTGCTCTGGTGTAAATTTAAAAAATGGCGTTTCTGCAACACACACAACACCATGATATAACTACGAACAAACATACAAATATACATTTAAAAAAATTATTTATATAAATGTACAAAAAAAAAACGATTTACTGATTAAAAAAGTTTTAACTTATATATTTTTTTCCAGTGAGGCAGCTGTTTTCACATCCGAGGGCATCGTTAAACCTAAATACATAATAAAATTAAATAAAATAGATCAAATTTGTACAATACTGTTTAAACTATGTCCCCATAGCTCAATGGTTGTTTATATCTTACAGTTCTAAGGTTTTCACGTAAGTATTAAACCTGTTTGCCGTCTTAAAAGAAGTAATGAAAAATTTGCTTTAAAACACATCATTATTTAAATTTTATGTAAGTGTCACATCGTAAAGCGTTCGCTTTAAAATACAAAATCTTGAAAGCTTAAATTTGTATATATATGAATAATTGTGCTAGGGTAAATCAAAATGTTTTTGTGATTCGACATAGTTTAATAAAATTGATCGATTCGATAAATGTTATTGTATCCATTGGGTATATCATTCGATATTTTATAAAATGCTTATTTATTTAAATCAATTAAACATTCAGGAAATAATTTTACAAAGATAAACGAAATTATGTATTTTTGTTTATTTTTTCGGAACATAAGAACGGGTCGCTTTATCGAATCGTTGTAGTGCACAGCTTGGTTGTGGAATGGTTTTCCAGCCCTTGTGTTTTCTCCCTTCTACAACATGAGCTTCTTCAAGAGCCAGGTTCACTTCTTCCTTTTATCGAAAAGACTTTCCGCACAGCATCCTCAAAGATGACACGGAGGAAAAATATTTCCCCTTAAAGCCTCCCGTGTGGAGTTATGTAAAAAAAATCTTGATCCAAGAATTATTAAGAATAACCATCAAAAACAGCAATGTGAATAACACACTTTTATTCTTTCGCTTTAGTGAAATTCGGCATTCTTTAAGTTGAGGGTACCTCTTGTAATAATACAGCGTGGCCCAAAATACCACAGCATTACAAAACCATTATCACATTTCTGTCTCTCCTCAGATGCTTCATTCAAAATGCGACCGTCAAAACGTCCCCCGGGCTCCCTTCTTGCTAATTCAGCATTAGGGTACCGGGCGCCGCAGAAAAAAACACTCGCGCAGTTGTTATTCGTAGGCAAAAAATATTATTTCTTGGCGAAGCAAAAAGAAACGCTCGAGTTGTTGGAAATTCTTCGAGCGAGATAAGAATGGCCGACAGGCACATTAAAAATACACTTTCCACATTTTAATTTCTCCTTGATAAAGAATTATTTGAAGCGATTCGTTTGGAAACCCACTGAGAAGTAAACTTTATGTGGATTTAGGAATATTACAAAACTATAATTATTGTAGCTAAAGTGGAAAGTTATTTTTTACTACCCTAAACTTTTTTAAATATTTTTTTATATGAATACCGTACAAGAGTCTCAACTGCTCCTAACCGTCTACAGCCAGTGAGACTATGGCATCCTCAAATAGGGTATATTGTGAGGCTGAAAGTAGTGGGAAGGGGAAAGAGATTGGCAAGAGGAAGGTTGAGAAGTACCTGGCTATTCAGATCTGGTCACCAAACACGGCTCAAGCCATTTCAAGCAACGTTTCGATTCTGAAAGGTGGTCTTTCACCAGGGCGATACTTAGAATATCTACCACTCTGGAACGTGCCGCAAATATATATATTTTTTATTATGTTTATATGAATTAAATGTGTTATGATGCATATTAATTAGTGTATTGACGCACACCGGGTTTTAACCCGCGACCTTTGGATTCGTAGTCGAGCGTCTTACCACTCGACCATGGAGGCCGTCAAGAAAAAAATATTTATTTTTTTAGTGGATACCCCACAAGAGTCTCAACTGCTCCCAACCGTCTAAAGCCAGTGAGACTATGGCATCTCCAATAGGGGTATCTTGTGAGGTTGAAGATAATTTGTAGGGGAAAGAGATGGGGAATTAAGAAAGTTGGGAATTACTTGACGCTTTGATTCTGAATGGTGGTCTTTCACCAGGGCGATACTTTAAGTATCTACCACTCTGATAGATAGCCAAAGGCTCCAATTAATAGAAGATCGATATTTCATAATATTTCCTCGCTACCTACACTAGGACATTTTTGGATGGCATCGTACTACGCTTCCTTCCTTTTATTGAGTAAATGTTTTGAACAGCCTTTAGACCAGATGGTGCCAGGATCTAGGCAGATCTGATGATAGACGCTAAAAGGCTCTTCAAAACGCCCGCTGAAGCCATCTAGGAATAAGAGGAAGCATTACACGTGTAACAATATCTTTGACTAAGAAAATCTAAAAATGTATAATTAATTGAGTTGTTATGTGTGTACTTATCTCTTTAGGTAGGTACTTAAGAATTCTGGAACGAGGCGCTTAGTTGAAATATTTTTGTACACTTCATCGTGTTTTTAAACCGTGATTCAAATGTCAGTTTTTCGCAATATTTTTTTTTTTTGAGTACAACTAAGCAATGTTAACACGTCTATTGATAAGTTTACTTCCAACTGTTAACTAACTACTCACTTCTTACCATTTTCTAAAATGTAGCCATGTTCAAATAAATATGATTGTAATTTTAGAGAATCGTAACATCTTATCTCTGTGTATGATAAAGTTTTTTACTCATGAATTACACTATTGTTTGTAAAATCATTAGTTATCCACGACATAGGACAACTGTTTGTTATGAGTTCCCTCTATTATTCATTTACTCCATCATTTTCTTACCTTGAATCCATTGGTACTTATTAAGAGTGCCGTAAAAAACAATTTCAACAACACAATCATTTTTTTATATTATATTTGAGATGGTGATTATTTTATTTGCAAAATCGATTCATTCGAAATATTTGTGGTATTAAAATCAGTCGCATTTCCGAGTTAATATGACAAGCAAAACGATGGGCTAGGAGGGCTGGCCCTGCGAAGGGCGGTAGTACCTTCTGCCTACTGTACTGTATATTGATCCGCCGACCCACCTCCGCCCACTCTCTGGAGGGGAGGTACACCCTTGGTCAGTCGGCGTGGTAGCGGGGTGCGATATGTAGGTGCAGGGGGTCTGGTAAACCATCTTTAAAATAATGATTTAAATTGATTAAATATGAGGTTTTACCCTTATCAACACACGCTCTTGATAAATAATTGAAAAAAAATAAGAAAAAAACTGCCAAACAGAAAATTGTACCAAAAGGTATGAAAAACTTGAATTAGTTATTTATGTAATATGTTAGTCAAAAACTTCAACTGTATGTATACTATGTATACTGTATACTTCAACAAATCAAAACATTAATATCGTCGTGATGATGTCGGAAGGGTACTTCCGAAACCGGTCGATCAATGTTTTAAAATAAAATGGTTTTAAACAAATGTTTTTGTTTACATTATACATTTTTTTATTCATCTTCACTATGAAACAACGGTGTTTTCTATTTCATATATTTGTTGACAATTATTTCAATAATTCTCATTCAAAAATATTAATTCTAGACTTTGTAAAAAGTCAATAGATCTTCCGTAAAATAAAATTGATAGCTTATCAAAACACTTATCTAGGTATACAATATGTGCTCGGGTAGAGTTTTGCATACCATTACACAGATGGCAGCCTATATCGGTAGAAATTTAAAAAAATTACATAAATAAATTTCAATGAAGTATGAGATCGATTAAAATGCCAGTTTCCTACAAAGTTTTAGTAGCTCAATTAGCAGAAATGTTATTTCCGGATATGGTAGAGGTTCCGAGTTCAAAACGCGGTTGCCACCAGAGCCCTTTTTTGTGACGTTTTTTGTCTCAAATTTTCGTTGAACATTATGAATATTACCTTTACCTTTATCTTGCCTTACATCGTACTCTCTTTTCCATAATCTGAAGTAACCCAAACAATTACCATTTTCCCTAGACAGCGAAACGTAACCATACTAAATAATATCGATTAAAACCTCAGAGCACTAATATACCAGGAAAGATAGCTTTGCGAAACAGTTTTGTCAGGATTGTTGCTTTTTTCCTGACTCGGGCGTGGCTAGGGTTTTCATGGACACACCTGTTTACATCTGTTCATAGCACATCTCGATAAAATGTTTTGTTTTTTTTTTGTATTACCACTTTTTACAGTATTATCAACAAAAATATAGGATATAACCTCAAAACCTGTTGAGCTATCTCGCATAATAAAGCATAGTGGGGCGCCGGAGACGCGGAAGACGGAAAAAATGCCTACATACCTAAAAGTGGTGTGATATTATGTGACGACTTGTCTTGTCTCTTTCTCTCTCACGGTTTACGACGTAGAAACTCGAAGAAAGTGATTTATCGTTAATTTTTATAGGTTGGGTAAAAAAATTAAGCTCTCTCTCCATTGCATGTATCTACAATATTTTTTATACCATTCATCTTTTAATGTATTTGGTGAACAACTGTTTTTCCTGAGATCTTGTTAAATAAATAAATATATTCTCGCTCTGAGTATCATTCTCTAGTAAAATCAAATTGAGTTATGTCGCATAACAAAACGTTGTGGGGCGGAGTCACCGGAGACGCAGACGAAAAACATTCCAACATACCTAAAAATGGTGCGATATTATGTGACAACTTGTCTTGTCTCTTTCTCTCTAATGGTTTACGACGTAAAAACCCAGAGAAAAAGGTTTATCGTAAATTTGTATAGGTTGGGTAAAAATATTTGGCTCTCTCTTCATTTATATTCTTACTCCGAGATTAGAACACTTCCTCACATCCCATGAACAGTTACTAGATACTTCTTACAGCTAGACGTAAAACCTACAGGAAACAGTTTAAAATATCCACCTCCCCAACAAATATTCCGTTGAATAATCATCAGCAATCTGTTCGTTTCGTCTTCTGTACCAAACCCCGTAGAGCAGAGCGAAAGCGGTGCATCCCCCATCCCCTGTGGCCGGCCAGTGTGGGAGAAACTAAGTGTTCTATGAATACCTTATGAGCCGGACAAGTCCGACGTAACGATAGAATCACGGCAACCTTCTTAGCGATGCTAGCACGAGTGCGACCAACGGATCCTGAAAAGCTCAGACTACTCTCATACTTCTTAGAGGGTGCACAAATAACCACTTGTAAATAAAGCATTTGTACGATAATACCTACAACGTAATGCAATCTAATTTAATGTGTAACACGTACCTCCTGCCAATTCTTAATGACGCAAAGACATATTTTATATTTATTTCTACAAATAAAATTAAATTAAAATCACACAAACGAGCTAAATGAATTATTATTTTTCACATTTAGAATCCTCGTTAAAGAGCGGGAAATAATAAATATTAGAATATTTTTTTTTTTTTTTTTTATATATTTTTTTATTTATATATTTTTTTTTTATTATTATTATTTTTTTTTTTTTTTTTTAATGCGAAAGTGAATGGAAGAAAAAGTTGGGGACGCTCGAGAAAGATACGCCACGATCAAGTGAATCAAATACTTGAATCAGGCCATGTAGTTACGAGTCAGAATAACAGAAGAGTATTTACGAGACGTTATATGAATGTGAATGAAGCAACGAGTGTGTGCCAAGACAGAATTGTATGGTGGTCCGTACTCTCTGCCTACTTTTGCGAAGAAACGGCGTGATGGTTAGTTAGTTGTTTAATAAACCAAAATTGTTACGGTTGTGATGTGAGCACGTAACATACGAAAATACATAAGTCTAATAGTTGGTGGTGTGATGGTCAGCATAGTTGTCTTTCACGCAGTCGATCGGGGTTTGATTCTTGGTCGTGGTGTTTTTTAAATATATATATGTATATTTTTATTTTTTTTACATTTTAAAAAGACATTGTTTTTTATTTAAGTTTGTTTTAGTAATTATTTTTTTTAAGATCCGTTAAGAAGGGAGCAAACATTGAGTTTTACAAATCCTTTAAATTTAATATCCCGTAATTTGTAATAAGTGATTTGACTACCATTTGTAACCGAGAATTGTTCTACATAGGCTTTAGTTATGCTTTGCTAGTTTCCAAGTCTCTTTTACTGTGTTGTATGACATTTGGTTGCATGGGAACTGCTGTTTAATTATTTAATGTAATGTTAGATTTTTTTCAGAATGATAAGGTTATAAACGATTGAAAAAAGTTTAGTTACAGTCAAAAACTGCTAAAACATGATACCGAAATACAAAGTTACAAAGATGGCAGCCAAATCGGAAAAAATGAAAAACAATACTAATAATTTTCAATGAAATATGAGATCGATTAAAATGCCGTTTTTTTTAATAAGGTTCCTAGTTTGAGTCTCGGTCGCGACCGTTATTATTTTATTTTCTAGCTTTTCTGTTTCAAATTTACGTTGAAGAATATTGATAATGTTTCAATAATTAATACAAAGTTTTTAATATCATAGTATAATTCGAACTTTGTTGAAAAAGATAAACCATTTACGAATTCAATTAAGCGTGCTAAATGTACATTTTTTTTATCGTTTGTATTTTTACTTTGTAAAGAATCTATTAGACTTCAATATATTATCTCTTGAATTCTATAATAAATGGAGACTAATGTGCATGTTGTGCTCTTGAGCTATAAAACTAACCTATATATTGTAAAGAAAACGTCACAAAAAACACTTTAATGCTCGCTTCCAATCAATAAATGCAAATTATCTGCTGTCCCAACGATCGTGTATCGGGTCGTAAATTTGCGAAATTCATTAGCACTGTTTAATTATGAACACTCAACTTGATTATGCACTTCATTGGTTTAAAACTCACCGTGTCACTGAATGGATAAACACTTTTAACTAAGGGTCAATTCAATAACACTTTGATCAACGGCCTGCGTGGTCAGACACAGTTTTTTGTGTCCCCTGTAAATTTTGTATTATGTGGGATCTCAGAGCAATAATACTCGTATACCAGGAGGAATAGCTTTTGGAAACAGTGTAGTCCGGATTGTTGATTTTTTCCTGACTGAGGCGTGGCTAGGATTCTCATGGACATACCTTTTTTACATCCATTCATACCACATGTCGACATAATGTTTTGTTATTTGTATAACCAATTTTTCACAGTATTGTTGTCAACGAAAATATAGGATGTAACCTCAAAAACTGTCAAATTATGTCGGATAACAAAACGTATGGGGAAAGTCACCAGAGACGCGGGGGACGGAAAACATGCTTACATACCTAAAAGTGGTGCGATATTATGTGACAACTTATTTTATCTCTTTCTCTCTCACGGTTTACCACGTAAAAACCCGGATAAAGTGATTTATCGTAAATTTGTATAGGTTGGGTAAAAATTTTAAGCTCTCTCACTTTTTTTTATATATTCTTACTTAAAGTGTGGGATACAAAGTATTGTTTTGTCATTAGAGTTATACTTTTTTTGAAATATAAAACAAATATTATATGTGTTCCAATGCAAAGCCAACTAGGATTGAAAAAATAAAGAAGTATTTACGAAAGTTATGAATCTCTTTATTAATGTTTTGAACGCATTTAGAGATATCTTCTTGAGGTCATCCATCCGGCGACCATATTGTGAACACGTGTCCGCACCACGTGAATCACCGTTAACTGGAAAGTTAAGCGACGATTTAAAGTTCGTCTGACGCAAACTCATCCGCCCTGTCACGGACCTAAGGGATGGAGTTTACGCTGGTTCGTTCGATATTTTCACAGCAAACTACGAGCGCTACCGACTACAATGTGTACACAGGGCGAGCAGTCTTCGTTTTTAATTACGACCGTTTGCCACGAAATGGACATTCCGCTATTGTAACTAAATAAATGAATTTAGAATTATACCGACTACTACAATTCGATTTGTAGTAGTCGGTAGCATTTTCTCATTTCTTCGGGAGAGACGTTTGAAAATATATTGCGCTTTATTTAAATGTACAGAATTACTCAGGTAACTAATCAAGAGTTTGAGAAACAAATTAAAGATAAATAAAGAAGAAATCTACCGTTTTTCAATATGTTTTTGTAATTACTACGGTTGAATAAAGACCATGCATTTTACTACAGATCTGAACATTGGTCTAATTTTAGACAAAATAATTTTCGAAGATTAAGACGTCTCTTCGACCATGTTTTTTTTTATTAAAATCTGCGTACTGCCCGCGGAGGTCGTGGGTTTAAACCTGCCGAGCGTGAATAAATTTTATTTGATTAAAAAGTGTTATAACACATTAAATTCATATAAAATAATGTATAGTATATTTGCGGTACGTTGCAGAGTGGTAGATACTGTAAGTATCACCCTGGTGAAAACCACCATTCAGAATTGAAACGTTGCTTCAAATGGCTTTAGCCATGTTTGATGACCATATTTGAAAAGCCAGGTCCTATCCAACCATTCTCTCTCTATTTTATTTCCCTCCCCACTACCTTCAACCTCACAATGTACATTATTTGGGGATGCCATAGTCTCACTAGCTCTAGACGGTTGGGAGCAGGGGTTGAGGACTCTTTTCGGTATTCTCTATAAAGATAAAACTGCCCAATATTTTCAAAAGTTTTTTTTTGTTGTTTATGTTACTTAATTTATTAAGTGAACAATTATTCTCTTTTTATCCAAGTAGTGGTGTAAAATATATCACTCGATAATTTTACTGAAATACAAAATCAGCTTACTCCGTTTGCTCCATAAATGGATATTAATTCCCGTGTCACTGAAAGAAAGCTGTCTTCGAAGTTTTACGGGTTCAATCAAATCACATTAATGAGATATTGATAAGTGTAATATTGAATGACGTCTAGCAATCCTTGAAACATGCATCACACTTAGTGGTTAATAGTTGCTAGTGGAACAATTGTATTATTACAAGATGGCGAAACACATTTCCAATTCCGTTATTTCGCCATTTGTGAAAAAATCCCGGGAACAATTTGACCGTTCGCAAACAACCTTTAATAAGGTATTGAAGTTAGCTACCTCATATTAATTAAGTAAACCAAAAACCAGCTAAAATAGTTTCACATCGAAAGTTGTATAATGAAGGTCACAGACCCAAGTATAAAGCTTCTCGGCTTTTTTCGACTTTTCTTAGAAAATATTTTAAAATTAAAAGAAGCAGTTTTAAAAAAAGTTTAAAGTTAGTAGTGTCGCATCATAAAATACCTTCTATCGAATGCCAACATATTGTTGAAATGAAAATACCTCCGCTCGGAAACTAAAAGTTTATTATTTAAATATGGTTTTTTCCTGAAAAATAATGAAAATTCAAAAAAGTGCTAGCACCCGGAGAACGTTGTTTTTATAGTTACTATCACCTAACTAACCATCACACCGTTTCCCTGCATTGGTAGTGAGGATGGACCGCCATACAACTTTATCTTGTTCACATTCATCCATCTTCTGTTATTGACGATGACCCGACCATTTTTCTACCATTAACTTTCAAGTTGTATATTCTTCTAATACTCCTTTTTTCGTTCATTCGCTCTACATGCCCAAATCATATAAGCGTATTTTTCTTAATCCTATTCATAACGCTTGCATCAGCCTTGTATTTCTTCGGAGATATTTACATTTTTAACACGGTTTTACATTGGTTTACCACACATAAACCTCGGAGATATAATTTTTTCACCATACTTAAATTAAATTCATAGCATTTAAATTGTTTTAATATCTTATCAACACTGGATACATTTCAACCATCTAAACATAGTTCAGAAGACTAATTTAATTATTTCTACATCCATATGTTTACTGCAATAAAATCTTTAAAGCCTTTTTAATACCTTCGCGAACGCATTAAAATTACATCCTTATATTTCATTTTAGCAACTAAAGTAATAGGTAATAAATTAATTATTAAAAATAAATCCGGCAAAAACAAAAAAAAATAATACACAACAAAATTTCGGCTTTTTTCAAATGAAAATTAGCATATTCAGAATTGATTGCATGTTAACTAACAAACTAAATAAAATTCACGCCGTTTCCCCGTAGGGGTAGGCAACGAGGACGAACCGCCATACTACTCTGTTTGGCATACACTCCTTGCTTTATTCACATTCATACATACTCTTCTGTGATTCTGACTCTTCACATGGCCCGACTCAAATATTTGATTCACTTGACCGTGCCAGGTCTTCCTTGGGCGTCCCCGACTATTTTTCAATAAAGCTGTAGTAATCATTATTTACCTACCAAAGAAAACAATGCCAACATCACCATCGTACTGATTGGTGTAAAGCATGAGTTCGTTATTTTTTTATAACTATTTTTTATTTATTATTGTTGTAAAACAGATATCAAATCCAATTACAAAACAATGGAAAACAACAAAAATAGATTTTCTACAACTAAACGTTTTTAAATTAATGAGTTTTTTTAACATAGGTAAATGTACGGTAAATATATATATATATATATATATATGCATAAATGATTTATTGAAATTTAATACCCTGGTAAAATAACACTATTCAGAATCAAAACGTTGCAACAAATAGCCTTAGCTATGTTTGGGGACCAGATCTGAACAGTGAATAGCTAGGCAGTTCCAAACCTTCCTCTTTCCCATCTCTTCTCCCTCCCCATTGCCTTCAGCTCCACAATTTAATCCCAATCGGGAATGCTATAGTTCCATTGGCTTCAGAGAGTCGAAAACAGTTGAGACTCTTGTGCGGTATTTGCATATTGTTTTTGTCGAACATCGAAATAATCCACCCTGAAAACATGCGGCACCCTCAGGCCTCTTTTTTATTTCCTACCCGCATCACAACTAACCTGTTTAGATATAACAAAATAAAGAAATCTCTCTCGTCTTCCGTTTTTATTCTAAGCTTTAAATAATTACTCACGTACTACGTTTCCGAAAGCACGGCTAACGACATCCGCCAAACATGCGAAACAGACCGAAAACAAATAATAACCCAGGGTGCAGCTACGGCAAGTTGTCTGCAGCAAGCAAAGCAAAGCAAAGTAAAACAAAGCATCCTTCTCGGTGTGTGGAGCGTTAGACTGTACAGGGTACAGTGCAGTGTTACAGGCTTGCAGTAACGATATAAGGAGGTCTAGCTATATATTTTTACCCAAACTATACACATTTCGATAAATCACTTTCTCCGGGTTTAAACATCGTAAAGCGTGAGAGAGAAAGAGACAGCACAAGTTGACACATAATATCGCACCACTTTTAGGTATGTTAGCATGTTCTCCATCTCCCGCGTCTCCGGCGACTCCGCGCACTACGTTTTGATGTATATATATATATATTATTATTTTTTTTATAAGAATACCGCACAAGAGTCTCAACTGCTACCAACCGTCTAGAGCCAGTGAGACTATGACATCCCCAAATAGGGCATGTTGTGAGGCCAAAGGTAGTGGGGAGGGAAGGAGATTGGGAAGAGGAGGGTTAGGAAGTACCTGGCTATTCAGATCTGGTCACCAAACACGGCTAAAGCCATTTCAAGCAACGTTTCGATTCTGAATGGTGGTCTTTCACCAGGGCGATACTTAGAGTATCTACCACTCTGAAACGTGCCGCAAATATTTTTTTTATTATTTTTATATGAATTAAATGTGTTATGACACATATTAATTAAATAAAAGTTATTGGCGCACGCCGGGTTTGAACCCGCCAACCTTTGGATGCGTAGTCGAGCTTCTTACCACTCGACCATGGAGACCGTCATATGATATGCGACATAACTAGACATAACCCAACGGTTTTTTAAGTTATAAACTATACTTTTGTTTGTAAAAATACTTTGAAAAAGTCGTCGAAAAAACGAAAACATCATATCGACATGTGCTATGAATGGATGTATAAATACCTTAGTTCTAGTCCTAGCCACGCCCAGGTCCAGCTGAGTCAGGCGAAAATCATCAATACTGACTACAGAAGCGCTCCCTCCTGTATAGTATTGCTCTCAGGTTACGGGTATAACTACGTAGTATTTACGTCTCGCACACTCTCGCGCCGCCATGCCGACTGAGTTCGCAGAAATGCAAATAATAATCGGCCTCTTCCGGCGAGACCGGTGAACGTACTATGTGACCGGAGCTTAACCTTTGCCGGCTACGTACAAATTGGTGGCGCGCGGTGCTCGCCGAGTGTACAAACACGGGTAAAACTGCGTTCAGACGAGCCCGATGTTTGCTAATTTAAACAGAAATCACTCAATTCAAAACTCGCTGCAAAAAAGGTGTTTTGCGTAGCGACGGTAATAATAATAATAATTTTGATTGCATTACAATTCATTTCATCGTGTTGCCAGCAACCTGAACGTTTAATGGCATTAGATAGGTTGTTACAAATACATGTACAACCTCCGTAGTCGAGTGATATGACGCTCGACTACGGATCCAGAGGTTATTTCTAGTTTTTTTTTTTTTTAATTTAATAAAGCAACTAAGTAACTATCACGTCGTTTCCTCGCACGAGTAGGCAAAGAGGACGGACCGCCATACAACTCTTTCTTGGCACACATTCCTTGTTTATTTATATTCATACATCGTCTCATACATACTCTTCTGTTATTCTGACTTTTTACATGACCCGATTCAAGTATTCGATTCCCTTGATCGTGCCATGTCTTCCTTGGGCATCCCCGACTTCTCCTTCAATTCACTTTCGGATGATATATTCTTTTCACACTTCTTTTTTGTTCATTCCCTATACATGCCCAAACCATCTAAGCGTTCCTTTCTTGATCCTATTCATTACGCTTACATCGGCCTTGCATTATTTCCGGATATCCACATTTTCAACACGGTGATTTAATAAATATGTGTCATTACATACTTAATTCACACAAAATAATAGAAAGTGTATTTGGCGGAACGTTCTAGAGTGATAGATACTCTTATTATCGCCCTAGTGAAAGACAATCATTAAGAATCGAAACGTTACACTTGAAATGGCTTTAGCCGTGTTTGGTGACCAGATCTGAATATCCAGTTACTTCCAATCTTCCTCTTTCCCATCTCCTTCCCCTCCCTACTATTTTCAACCTCACAATTTACCCATATTTGAGATAAGTGAATCAAATACTTGAGTCGGGCCATGTCGAGAGTCAGAATAACATAAGAATGTATAAAAAACGATGTATAAAAGTTTTGTTTTTGTTTTTATATTTTATATTTTATATTTTGTAGTTTTTGTTTTGGTTTTTCTTAACATATTCAGCACAAAGCCCACGAAAAGTCCCATGACTTCTGGCTTCTTTTAAGGCTTTAGGTAGGCTATTAAAAAGTTTTCGACCTTTATAAAACACACCGTTTGTGTTGAAGAATGTGAATGAAGCAAGGAGTGTGTATCAAGACAGAGTTGTATGGCGGTCCATCCTTACTTGCCTAACTTTGCAAGGAAACGGCGTGATGGTTAGTTAGTTACTTATTCAAGGCTCAGCACCCAAAATGGCGCTAAACGTCACTCTGTAGCATTCTAATACAAATAATACTTCTCATGATTTATCTGTAAATTCTACACGAGCAGCTTGGAAAATGTCTAAGGTATTTAGTGAATACAAAAGTTTACCTGTAATTTTTGAAGTTCAACGAAAAACTCACTAAAATGTCTGTAAAAATTGCAGTTAAAAACCAGCGCAGCCATTTTCGAACGTTTTACCTTTAAGAATTCAAAATATAACAGTAAAAAATCGAATTATAATATGAATAACATACCCCTAACTACCTGTATGTAATTAACAGATTAATCCTTGGTAGTATTACTTTTATTAGAAAACCAAAAGTCTATATTTTTGGGCGCTGACCCTTAACGAATTAAGAAAACTTTTTAATCTCAGAGCAATAATATACCAGGAGGGAGCGCTGGTGTAGTCAGTATTGATGATGTTTGCCTGACTGGGGCGTGGCTAGGTCTAAGACTAGGGTATTTATACATCCATTCATAGCACATGTCAACATAATGTTTTTGTAATTGTATAATTACTTTTTCACAGTATTTCTGTAAACAAAAATAAAACCTTATTTATGGTTTTTGTGTTCAATTTGTAGAACTCCATTTTAATTTTTATATAATTTAATTGAATTAAATTTAATATTATTATTATTGAGTTCTGCTATTTTTCATTTTTTATTTTTAGTGACAGCTGTTTCGGCGTTTAAGGCCAGTTTAAGATAGTTTGACAATGGCCTTAAACGCCGAAACAGCTGTCACTAAAAATAAAAACTGAAAATAGCAGAACTCAATAATAATAATATTAAATTTAATTCAATTAAATTATATAAAAAAATACCGTTGAGGTCTGTCCTGTTATGTCGCATAACAAAACATAGTGCGTGGAGTCGCTGGAGACGCGGCAGATGTAGAACATGCTTACATACCTAAAAACGGAGCTATATTGTGTGAAAACTTGTCTTTTCTCTTTCTCTCTCACGGTTTACGAAGTAAAAACCCGGAGAAAGTGATTTATCGTAAATTTGTTGGGAAAAATGTTTAACTCCTCCATATATTTGATCCATTTTTTTCAAAAGTAAAAAATCGAAGAACAAACAAAAACGTGACTAACCTTTCCAGTTGTCAAAAACAAACCACTAATCCAAAATAACTGATAATGCTAAACATATGTGTAGCAACATAAAAAATAAAAATAAACGATAATCGAATGTACACATCCCGCGAAAATTCAAAATTCACCTTTTCTTTTGAACAGGCCTCGTATATTCTTGCTCTGAGAGCGGTATAAAAAAAAATGATATTCGTACTAAAAGTTATACAAAGTTCTTCAAATTAAACATTAGAATAACATTTTCCTAGTTATATTTCCTTTGGATTATTTCGCATATTTGTTAAGAACAAGTGTTTAATAGTGGCGTATAGGTTGTTATGTTGCATATCGGTCTATTTTTTCCCGACTGAAAGTTCTGCGAGCCATTAGGTAAGTTCTCTCTGCACTTGCCCGCATCTGTTACGGAAACTGCGGTCCATCTATACCCTCCCGGCCCAAGTTCCAAGACACTAATCGAATACCTTGACCATCGAGAGAATAAACTATACTAGGGGTGGCCTCGAGACGTCATTTGCATCCACCGCAGCGGCAATAACCCTCGCCGGCTTGACGGGGTGGCTGCCTCGGTGTCAGCGCTTTCCGGTGCTTACTGCCTCCTGACTTCAATGTCTGCCTTACTAGCCAGGTAATGGTAAGTTCCTAAAAAGACGAACAGTATGTAGGTACTAAATGGACAATAGTCAAATCGGTGTGGTATTTTTTTTATATAATTCATACTAATCTCGATTTTCAGTAACACAACTAACAAGGAAGTTGAGTGAAAAATATTATGACTTTAAAAAAATATATGTATTTAGATTCTAAACCGATTCTGATTATATATCTATATGTTTTTCCATATTATTATTCTTAGAATTAATAAATGCTTCTTGAAAATTGGTTGAAACACCATAAAATATTAACGCTTCATGATTAGTCGAACGAACTCCTACGTCAAATGTACCGTTTACTTACGATGTGATGCCGCCTTCATGGCGTTACACTATTGTTTTACATAAAACTCCGTTTTTTGGAACGATGATAAATTGCAGTAATGCTTGTATTTTTACACATCGGTTGACATTTTAGAAGGTTTTGTAAAATAAAAAGTGGTAAAATTGAAGAAAAAATACAACCTAACAAAATACGCGACTGACAGCTGGATAACGACAGTTTGATATGTCAAAGATAAATACCGTGTAATGCGCTGCTTTTGGCGGGATATACAAAAAATCCAACGGTAAAAATCAATTTTCGTATAAAATTTTGGTATTTGAAAAAATTATAAAAAATCCCATTAATTAAGTTAAAATTAATAAAAAAAATGAACTGGAATTCCTCGGGGAATATTTTAAAAAATTCCAAAACAAATTGCCCTTCTGACGGCACGGATGACCCCCCCTGCTCCCTACCTCAGAGAAACTGCCGTTTTAGCGACGTTTAAAAAAATCAAACTTTGAGAATACATTTAACAATGAAAACGAACTTTAAAAAAATACTGGTATTTGTGTCTGAAAGTGGATATTGATTTTTAAAAAATGGACTCAAATTTCTTATTGTTCTGCTTCCTTTGGCGATTACGTTCGGGAACTTGATATTCGTGAGCCATCTTGGTGCCAGCACTGCCTACAACCTTACTGGCCAGGTTATTGTGAGATCCTCAAAATACGAAGAGTATGTAGTTATTGAATGGAGAATAGTGAAATCGGTATAATGTTTTCTTTCATATAATTCAAACTAATCTCAATTTTCAGTAACATAATTAATCTGCTTCCTCTGGAAATAACATTTGTAAACTTGGCAGGAGAACCATCTTGGTATCAGCACCTTTGAAAGCACGCTATACGTAGCACTTAGTTTCTCACTGTTCTCTTATTCTATTTTTATATTTTGTCTCTCTCTGTATATATGTATTTACTCACGGTCCATGACTATTAACAATTATAATGAATATTATATTATAAGAACAAAATATAAATAAATCACTATCCCAGGAACACATTATATACAGTGATTATTTAAAAAACAAAACAAAGAGCATGTAGATAACAATTAAATCAAAACGTAGGAAAATATGAAAATTAAAGTTATTCACTTATTTATTAACTAATAATATAAGGTATATTTCCCGTAAGCTCGTAAAATTTCTCATTATTCTTTTATCACTTTCTCAGTTGACATTTTGCTTCTTTCATTTCACATTAACTGTTTCTTTCTCTCTGTTCCTTTATTTAAAATTTAAATGTTTTTCTTTTGTTTTCTTAGTCTTCTCTTTTTTTATTTATATTTTGTTCTCCCTCTGTATGTATGAGTATATATAAGTACGCACAATGTATTTTTGTTCAGTTTAATTTCATACTCTGATGATGCTTAGGCTAAGCGAAACCAGTAGGTCATAAAAAAATAAATGAAATCTGTGGTCTTTGTAGTAATATGCTTCAGTATATTAGTTGTTAATAACCAAACACTGTGTATTTTTTTATTTTGTTTAATTATGAACCTTGATGAAGCTAAGCTAAGACGTTCGGTCATAAAAATTAAAATACATTTTCGTGGTTTTATTCAAATTTATGGTTTATTTTCATTAATATGTCAAACCGCAAACTGTTTGCTTTTTACGAAAATAGAAAAAAAATATTCATCAAAACGTACTTTCAGCTTTCCGTGTGCCGTTTTTGTTCGTATTCGTTAGTGGAAGAGGTGTGATTCTTTGTATTTTGATTCCTGGATAAAATATCTTAGAGATAGCACGGCGGACAAAAAATACACCAAAACTGTACGCCACCCTGAATGTAGAAAAAAAATGAAATGCGAAGGAAAAAATAATAATTTTATAAAATTTTCTCAACGTAAATATGAAACATGAAAAAACGGTCGCGACCGAGAATCGAACTCAGAACCTCTTACATTTGGGGAGTAACGTTTCTGCCAATTGAGCCACCGAGATCTTACAAGACACTGGCATTTTTAATTGATCTCAGTCTTCATTTGAATATTATTAACTTAATTTTTACAATTTTGCTTCCGATTTGGCTGCCATCTTTGTATGGTGCAAAAAGCTTTACCCGAGCACATATTATATACTTAGATGGTGTCTTGGATAAACCATTCATTTTTATTTTACGGAAGATCTTCAACTTCTTACAAATTCAAGAATTAATGAAACCTTAACCTAACAAAAACCGCGAATCGGTTTCTGAATGGAATTGGACTGAATTTAGTGGACTGTAAAAGGCGAGATGGTGCTTAGTAAATGACTTGATTATCTGAGGAACAATTGTAGAGGAATTACGTCATCTTGCTCACCTGATTTGTGTGTCTGCTTGATGGCGGCCAACCTCTCTGTTCCGGTGATAGTGTGAAATGACTTCCAGGGCCGGGCGTGGTCTTGAAGGAGGTACCTCCTTCTCCGGGCGCTAAATGTTAAGTAGTAGCTGTGGGCCGGTCTCGACCGTTCGAATGATACGATCCGAGAGTGGGGGTCAAGTAACAGGCAGATTAATGTATATTTTATACAGCCATGTCAATAGGGCAGGACAGGTTCGCAAAATGACGCATAGGAACCAAGTGAAAACGGGGTAGGATTGAACACCACATTGGAATCCACAAAGCGTCAATTCTAGGACGCAACATTCCCCCCCCCGAGAAGAGATGAAAATCTCTTATCTACCAAACGTCGATGATTCACACATTCTCGATTATTGTCAATAAACAAATTAAATCATAACAACCGAAAATGATAATCTCAAAATTATTAATTAATTGTGTAAGCAACCGATATTTAACTTCTATGGAAACTCAATTTGAAAACTCGAATAAACTACAATAGAGTCTTCCCTTTGGTTATTGTCAAATCGGTGAGAAACCGATTATCGAATGAAGCTTTGATTGAAATTTATTGTCAAACTAGTGGAAAAACATCATCGTTATTCATTAGAAACGGAAAACACACATCGCTGTCCTGTCGAGTATGTTAAGCGGGACTTCATAGAGTCGTTGCGTTTGAAAACATTTATTTTATTCGTATGCTATTTGCAACATGTCCGTATCGAAGACTCAACAGGAGTCATACTAGTATAATAATATAGATAATAGATTATTAGCACAACTCTATCTAATAAATTCGATCACCTATTTTTGAAAATGTGCGTTGCCACCTCCGATTATTAATGAAAATTGGTTTTACTACTACGTAAAACTATTAAACTAATTACTTTATCTGTTTTACTATAACATTATTCAAGAGAGAAATAAAATAAAAGTAGAGAAACTATTGACAGTAACAGGTTTATGGGACGAAAACAGGCCACATATATCCTCGTCATGGTCGATGAACACTTAGACCGGTAACGGATAAACTTTGACAACTGGCCGACGAAATGTTCCGTGTGCATTTTTAACTATCCCTACATGCACGACTTGATCACGATCAAAATGACATTACTCGATACGCCCCAACTATATGTCTCCAAAATGAGATACGGAAGGGAGGTGAGAACACCAATTGATTTGACGCGTAATAATAACGGCAGATGATATATGTTCGTGAGCCGTTCGATGTTTGTTAGCATCGACGAAATTTGTGCCATTGTCACTAGTGAGACTAGAACATAATCCCCGTTCAGCTAGGAACGCGATCTAACACGCTTAACATGCTGCGGACGTTAAGTCAAATACTATTTCTAAATGTACTGCTTTGGTACTTAAAATAAATAAATAAACACAAATAAGTGGTTAACACTTTTGTTCCTCTACGTTTTCTTTCTTTTATTGAAGAAAGGGAACACCTAAAATAACATCAATATTGAAAAAAAAGGACAATCTTCACGAAATTGAGATTGTGACGAATCGCCTATGACAAGTTGTAAATTAAAAGGACGAGCCTTAAACCAAATTATGCAGTTGCTAAGGCGTAAACAAATGACGTTGCTAAGGCGTAAACAAATGACGTTGCGAGCGGGAAACAATCCAAATTGTTACATGTAAACTTAATAATAACGTCCCAGGTCCCGCGTGCAAATAAACCGAACGATACGAATCAATAATTAAATTAGTCGAATTACTTTTATCACATAGAAATATAGAATGTTGACTATTAGAAGTGATAGGGACATGAATGCAATCTCCCACCAACTTTAAGTAAATCAACCGAATCTACAAAAGAAAGTATTAATTTGCGAACGTGATAAGCATTATGATGAATTTCGTGAGAAGAATTATGATGAATAGCGATGAATATAATTCTTTGACAATAACAACTCCGAAATTGCGATCTTCTACCTTATGTTGAATGTTAACAATAAATCTCACAATCCAAGTTGTAACTTGTTGTATTTTTGTTAATGACGAAAATCTATTTTAAGACGGCTTCATCCCATGACGTCATGGTTGGCGTATGAATCCATGACAAAACGATGGTAGAATCCGTAAAGCGAACACTTTATCAATATTTACAATGTCATTAACAGATTTCAAAACGTAATCTAAAAGTCGAGCGAACAATAAAACGCCGTATAATTCTAACCGCGGAATAGAAAGGGTTTTTACGCGACCCGCCTTTAGCTTGGCAATCAAAAGGCGAATATTAACTTTATGCTCCGAGTGCTTGAACCGAAAGTACAACACAGCATAGACATTACCCTTTTCAACGCGTCGGCAAAACCTACTAAATGGTAATTGTTATCAAAACTCGCTACGATATAGCGCGGAATGTCTGTATGTATGTAGCCGATGTTTACGGCACGGATTGGAATGTCCCACTTCCATCCAGGCTTCCACAACCATTGTAATAAACACTTTGCCGAAAACGTAACGGGAGAAATCCATGCAAGCGAATCGACAATCTTAGCAACCGTTGATAGTATTGACCTTTTCGAATAAGTTATTTGGGAAGTCTTCACCCGGTACGAGAACGAGTCATTTTTGGGCTCCCAAACAATACCTAAAATCTTAATGCTATCATGATTCAAATCGAAATCTATAGGTACTTCGCGATGTGAAGCTGGAATATCAGACAGTAATTCTGAACAGTTACTAGACCATTTACTCAATTCAAAAACGTCAAGATGAAACAACTCCACTAAATCTTGTTGTAATTTACGCGCCGCTTCGAGCGTGGAAGCTCCGGTTAAAATATGTAACGTTCTTACAGCGAGAAAAGGTGCAGAAGCAGTTTCGTAAGTTACAGTTTGTAATTCAAATTCTTTGATCTCGTGATCAGATGATTCACGCCACAAAATGTGTTGATACGGTCTATCCTCCGGACGAACTAAGATTTGTCTATACATTTTGCAGATATCTGCTGTAAAAACTATTTTATGCGATCTGAACCTCGAAATTAACTTCACAATATCTTGTTGAAGTTTAGGTCCTGTCAAAAGTATGTCATTCAATGACTGAGTTAGATGTAGTTTTCGAACTTGCGTCAAAAACTACTCGAAGGTTCTTAGTAGAACCAGTGTCTTTAATCACACAATGATGAATAAAATATCTTCCAAACGAAGTTAATGAGCTTGTCACATGTATCGTGTGACCTAAAAAATTCATATTCTGTCATGAATTTAATATATGCCGATTTAAAATGTGGATTCCTCGAACATCGACGTTCAAGGTGATGCAGTCGAGATACTGCCGAATGATATGAGTCCTCAATTTCCGATGACTCTTCCTTGAAAGGGAGCGAAACAACGTGCCGTCCCGAAATATTTCTATAATCCTGAGTTTCAAAATTTGGGTCAGCTAAATTCAAGTTTTTGATATGTTTCCAGTCTCCCCCGACGAATGGGAGAACTAGGGACATCTGCATAAGTACTTGACAACAAAACGAATTCCCCATTAACATGCTCATTGGAGCAGAGGGAACGGATCCGAACATTGACGCGTTCCTTCTCTGCGGTGGCCGACCCCTGTCTAATTCCTCGAATAGGAATATTTCGATTAGAACAGTCGAGGCCCAAACGAATTGAGCAGTCATGAGTTATGAAGTTAGCTTGACTTGAAGAATTCAATGAAACGCGGACATTTTTTGATGACGTCCATCTTTATCTTTTGTCTGTACGACGGCCGTGGATAAAAAGAACGGACGAGTTACTTGAGCTAATTAACACTTCGGTGTTTTTAATTAATTCCACCTGCGGCGTGATACTAGTTGATAGAATTGTGTTAATAACCTGAGGCGGCGACACATACCTCTCAACGGTCGGTAGGTCGAAATTATTGTCGTCTGACTTTATCCGAATATCGAACACCGAATTATAATTAACTTGGATATCATAGTACATTTTCATAAAACATGTATGACGATTCTGTAATTCCTCCATGCCACAATCTTTATTCTGAGCCGTTTCGAGGATCACGTACGACTCTACGAAATCGTGCTTAACATACTCGATGTACCTGAACTTAACCTGTAGATAATTCTTATCTATAATATCAGCCGAAATTAATGCTTTTAATGAACAGTTATAAATTTCAATCAAGGCTGTATTAGCCTGTCGATTTCTTAATGCTGCGATCGCCGCCATTGTAATCGTGATTTTATCGACGTGACAATAAAACCAATTCACGGAAAAATAATCAACAATTATTTAGCAACAACAATACGACAATCGAGCGCGTGTGGCTTACGTTTTTACGTAACAATAAAACTAATTCACGGAGTAATAATCAACAATTATTTAGAAAAACAACAATACGACAATCGAGCGCGTGTGGCTTACGTTTTATGTGACAATAAAAACCAATTCACTGAATAATAATCAACAATTATTTAGAAAAAACAACCAATACGAAAATCGAGCGTGTGGATCCCGTTTTTATGTGACAATAAAAAACTAATTCACGGAATAATAATCAACACTTTGTAGGTTCAAAATGTGGTCGATGGAAAATAGGTTAGGAAAACAGATAATCAAATCGATTCACCAAGTAGATAACAACAAACGATAATACGATAGTAATCCGGTAGTAATCCGGTAGTAATCCGGTAGTAATCCGGTTCGAGTAGGACCAAATGTTCGATCCAAAAACCGCGAATCGGTTTCTGAATGGAATTGGACTGAATTTAGTGGACTGTAAAAGGCGAGATGGTGCTTAGTAAATGACTTGATTATCTGAGGAACAATTGTAGAGGAATTACGTCATCTTGCTCACCTGATTTGTGTGTCTGCTTGATGGCGGCCAACCTCTCTGTTCCGGTGATAGTGTGAAATGACTTCCAGGGCCGGGCGTGGTCTTGAAGGAGGTACCTCCTTCTCCGGGCGCTAAATGTTAAGTAGTAGCTGTGGGCCGGTCTCGACCGTTCGAATGATACGATCCGAGAGTGGGGGTCAAGTAACAGGCAGATTAATGTATATTTTATACAGCCATGTCAATAGGGCAGGACAGGTTCGCAAAATGACGCATAGGAACCAAGTGAAAACGGGGTAGGATTGAACACCACATTGGAATCCACAAAGCGTCAATTCTAGGACGCAACAAACGTGTAGCGCTAACTCGATTCTCAGGAATAATATTTCCATTGTTTCAGCTAAGTAACTAAGTAGCCCTTGCAGCCAGCTCTGCCTCCCAGAGGAAATCGCCCCGCGGAGTTGCCAAGGGATGTTTTAGTTTCCCCACTAGCCGAGTCGAAGCTGTCTATTCAACCGAGTTTAAACTTTTCCAAACTCGTTTGCATACCTACAATACCAAACGATCTCTTGATACCAAGGAAAGTGTTTTAGAAACCGAAGGATTATTTTTCATATTTTGGTAGAAAGCAATTAATTTGTGGTTTGAAATATATTTAATGAAACTTTGTATTAGACAACAGATTTTTTTATTTTATTTTTATGAGTGACCGGTTTCGCTTAGCCTTAGCATCATCAGGGTACAAAATTAAACCAAACAAAAAATATAAAGCGTGCGGTTATTTGTACATGCAGAGGGAGAATATACAATAAAAAAAACTGGACAATGAAAACAATTTTTTTTTTAATTTCTTAAAAATGTCAAACCACAAAGTGATTGCTTTCAACGAAAGTATAATATTTAAAATAAAGAATGGTTTATGAACAATGCAAAGACTTAATACAAGGACAAATTATTCAATAATAAAGTAAAAGTTGTAAGTGAAGTCAAGACCTGGTTATAACAGGAGTCATAACAATTAAAACAATTATTAAGTACCTAGCTTAATTACAGTTAGACAAGTTTATGTTAAATATACGTACAGAGGGAGAACACAATATAAAATAAAATAAACGAACATTGAGAAAACAAAAGAATAACATTTAAATTATAACAAAACAACAAAGAGAAAGAGACAGATTATTTTTCATTGAAAAGCCTTCGTTCTAAGGTGGCAAATCACTTGAGGTTCGGTAATTTTACGTATTTTGTGATTTTGTATGCAAATAGACTGTTTTTTTTTTTATTTAGAGTAGGTCAACGCTAATCTTTTTACATAGTAGTATTGGTTTCTATGGAGGTATTGCTATAAAACGAACCACATATATTAAAATTGAAAAAAAATCTAAATATTTATTTTGGTATGTATATATGGAAATTACAACTTTTTTAATGCGTTTTACAGTTAACTGAAATACCGAAATTGATTAACAAGCACTGCTTATTTTTGTTTAAATATATATTTACATATTTTAATAATCTACGGAACAAGTGGATGCTTTCGGACGCTAAATAGAACTATTCAATTAAGTTGATGACCAGATCTTGAAAGTCAAGTTCCTCCCAACCCTCCTCTTTCTAATCATTTTCTCTTTTAAAAGTCTTTCATCTTCACAACCTACCCTATTGCACTTATGGGATGTCATATTCATACAGACTCTGGACATTTGGAGCAATCAGGACTCTTTTGCGGTATTCACATAAATCAAAAAGGTTGTATTTGATTGGTTTATTATTCCCAGGCACATGATCATATTTGTGAATGGCAATAATTAGTTTATTTCTAATTTCTTGAAGCAAAAACTGCACACATTAGATCTGCTGTGAAACGTTAATAACGGTTATAGATATAATAATTTATTTGGGTGTAAATGAACTCCTTATTTAGTCAACTCTAATAATATAACACATGACGGCCTCCGTGGTCGAGTGGTAAGACGCTTGACTACGTATTCAAAGGTCGCGGGCCCTGGTGAAAAACCAGCATTTAGAATCGAAACGTTGCTTAAAATGTCTTAAGCCGTGTTTGGTGACCAGATCTAAATAGCCAACTACTGACCAACCTTCCTCTTTTACATTTCCTTCCCCTTTCAACTACTTTTAACCTCACAACATTCCCCAATTAGGGATATCATAGTCTCACTTGTTCTAGATCGTTGGAAGCAGTAGAGACTCTTGTGCGGTATCACTGTAAACAGAAAATAAATTGATAACTAACTAACCATCACAGAGAGATAGACAGAACGGACCGCCATACAACTTCGTTCACATTTATACATCGTCTCAAATAATAATGTACATAAATTAAATGCAATCGCTTAGCAAATCGTCTATCAAAATATGATCTTCCAAACAAACAAAAAATATTCCCCGTTCCCTTAACAATAATTCCTTACCACAAGAGATATGCCATGAAGAGAGATTTTATAAAGAGCAAGCGGAAATTAAACCCATAAGGCTCTCAGACCAGAGTTCCGCCCGCTGCAATAACTTGCAATATTTGTTATTTAATAATACGAGTGATGGAACTCGGCGTTTATCAGGGATTGTATTTATAAGGGAAAGGGTGGAGAGTGAGATAATATACTTCATTCAATATTTAACAGGGGTAGCTCATCTACGGACGTCAAAATCGAAGGGTTACATATTGACTTCCAAATTCAATAGATATTCAATCAAAATTATGTTGATTTTTTCTGGAAAGCAAACACTTAATGAAGTGATATTATAAATTGCCAACGACAAAACTTTTTATCATTTTATTTATTAATTAAATTGAATAAAGCAATGATTTTTATCATATAATTTATATATAGGTGGGTGGTTTGTGATGGTTGGATTTCACATTGCTTCTCAATTAAAAGTTACAAGTTGAATAGCTCATCTAAGGCTCCGACGGAGATTAAAAAAAACTTGTTTTTTTATTTAAGTAAAAAAAAAACTCATTAACATATTTTTCAATTAATTCATGAAGTTAATGAGCAGTTTTTTTTATTCGTTGGCATTTATCAGAAATGTTTTTTTGAAAGTCACAACATTTCTAGTACTAAAAAAATTTATTAACATAACCTCATTTTGACGACCTTCTCAGCTCAGAGGTAAGATCATTCAGGTTACGTCCTAAGATCACAAGCTCAAAACCCAGCGTGGGACATATAAAATCTATTTTTGTTAGAGTAAAAAAAAACGTTTTTTTTTTTTTTAATTCCAGATTTAAACCACTTTCACTCTCTAGCTGATGAGAGGCAATCATAATACTTAAAAATACAAGAACTAAAATGTTAAGTACCTAAATCTGAAAAACCAGGTACTCAACAATGTATCTTGTGGTGTCATATTTTTGGCTCTGGGCAGTTTATGAGTACATAAATCATATTTGTCGTTTTTTTAAAGAAAACTTGTGACCGTCCACCAGAAAAGATTTTTCTGTTTGAGGTAAGTCAAATTTAAATATTAAAAAAATAATTACAATGGTAGTCGATGCCAATATGGGTTTTATTGATGCATATACAGCAATATTGACATTACAGTATTCAATAACAAAAAAAGCCCAAAAAAGGGAAGTAAGATAACTATTTATAATTCACAATTAAAACATGCATATTTTATGGACGTACTAATAAATAGGTACAAAGATTAACTTGATTAGGCATTGTAATGGTATTTTTATAGTGAATGCCGCACAAGAGTCCCAACTATCTAGAGTAAGACTATGGCATTTCCAATCGGGGTATGTGAATATAGTGGGAAGAGGGGAGATGAAGGTTAGGAAGTACCTGGCTATTCAGATCTATTCATCAAAATGGCTAACGCCATTTCAAGCAACGTTTCAATTCTGAATGGGGATCTTTCACCAGGGCAATATTTAGAGTATCTTCCACTCAGGAACGTGCCACAAATATAATATATATTGTTTTATTTTAATAAAATGTGATAAAGCAAAAAAAATCATTAACCTTTATTTTTGAACGTTGGATTTGAACCTTCGACCTCTGGTTTCGTAGTCGAGTGTCTTACCACTCGACTACGAATGTCGTCAAATAGGATCATGGTATGGATCATTTTCTTCATGACTTTTAACGCAACGACGTTCTTTCTGCAATTTCTTGTACTAATGCTGTTATTTTTAACAGTCAACCATTTTCCTAATAATTTGTTTTTTTTTTTTTATTTCAAACCAATTTACAGATATTATACATATTAAAATAAACGTCACATAGAACTGTTAGAATAATAAATTCACAAAAAAAAACACCTGACGTAAGCGGTATTAAAAATAGCGCAAACGATGTCCTATCATTTTATCTGTCCTTAATTTATTATTTAGTTGGTTGTATTTTAGTATTTAGTTTGTCACGCGATCCCGACTACTCAACTATGCCACCTAGCACAGGCCCACCCCCACAGGGCCGGCGGGTAATACCTGTACTTTATTAATGCATCTCATCATAAATAATGTCCTATGAAAAGTGGACACTAAATGGAAAAACAAGGGACGTTTTCAAAGAAATTTTCGTGGAATGGTTTCGGCTGCACCCTCGAGATTTGGGGGCGTGCATTTGTGATTCGTTGTAAATTATTACAATGAGTATTCGAGTTACTTATTTGACACTCACTTTTTATTGGATGAGCACGTAAATGGTAGAAAACTTTTATTCTGGGAACATATGTCTAAAAATAGTCACGTTTGTGGTATTTGAGTTATAAAACTAAATATTAAAGTAAAACAAACAATCTGCAAAAAATACTGCCTTCACACAGGCTTGCCTAGTAGGGCAGATTATGATAAACCTAAATTAATAACCAGTTTATACAATTATTTAACTTGTAAAGATGTAATATATTAAATAATTACGCATACACATGTTTTTAATTACTGTTTATATTTTTTTGCGTGAATACCGCACAAGAATCTCAACTGCTCCCAACCGTCTAGAGCCAGTGAGACTATGGCATCCCCAATAGGGGTATGTTGTAAGACTGAAAGTAGTGGAGAGGGGAAGGAGATGAGGAAACGGAAAGTTGAGAAGTAAGTACCTGGCTGTTCAGATCTGGTCACCAAACACGGCTTAAGCCATTTCAAGCAACGTTTCAATTCTGAATGGTGGTCTTTCACCAGGGCGATACTTAGAGTATCTACCACTCTGGAACGTACCGCAAATATACTTTATTATATTTTATATCAATTAAATTTGTTATGACACATATTAATTAAATAAAATTTATTTATGCACGGCGGGTTCGAACCCGCGACCTTTGGATTCGTAGTCGAGCGTCTTACCACTCGACCATGCAAGCCGTCGTATATACAGCAGACCATACCATATATGAACTGTTTCTAATGTAATGATCTCTTTTTTAAATTTATAAATCATTGTGCCTACATCTTTATATCACCTTATATATTCAAGCTCGGCGTTCAAAATTACCTTTATTTAATTAAAGTGATTTCGTGGGGGGTTTGCACTTAGAAACACATTATCGGGCATTTCCGTGACCGCTAAGTCACCAGGATAGAAATTTCGTGACGTACTTGGACCATTTTTAGGCTTAAAATTATGATTAAATGAATAAATGGGTTAAATTACGTAAAAGACTCAAACATGCATATACATTAAAAAAAAAGTTTCCATGAAGAATCGAAAAATATTAAACAAATAATGAAGCATCAATAAATGGTATCTAAAGCTTAGAGGTCGCAATTTGAAAATCGAATATCCGAACTTAAAACTTCAGAAATTTGATTCAACCTAACCTAACATTTAGCGACTTTATAAACATCAAACCAGAAAATTTCTGGTTAATTATTTAATGCAAGATTAACAATAATGGGTCAGCAGGTACTAAAAAACTCAAAACAATCAAGATGGTGTAATCAAAACTCATAAAATACGTTATTTCTGTACTTAATAAAATGTTTATTTCTATTTCACTGAACGGAAATTTATACGATATTATTATTTACGCGAAATAAAATATGAATAATCATTGTTCAATGTGGCTCGAGTATGCAAATCGGTTTTCGTTCGACACTAATGACAAAATAAAAACAAATCAAATTCCCCATTATATCCGAAGTAATACTAGAGTGCCGCCGCCATTCTCGTATGAACGTGAAATAATATTTGTTTTATGCATTTCATTACTTACGGGTGACATATTATTGCTGTAAATCGTTTGTAGTAGAATACGCCCTACGATTAAATAAAGCCTTTGAAAGTATAGGGTAAGTAATTCGCGAAAGCATATTGCTTGCTTGCACCAAAACATTTTCTGAATATTGTAAATATTATTAACTGCTCTTGATAATCTTTAAATTAACATCAGAAACATAATTTGTAACAGCATTAAAATTAAATATCATCAAAAGATGGCAGCTTAAAATCGGAGGAAATTCAAATGTTCATAATTTTTAATAAAAGTATCAGATCGTTTAAAAATACCGCTTTCTAATGAAATCTTAATAGCTTTATTGGCAGAGTGTTACTCGGATAGAGCAAAGATTCCGAGTTCGAGTCTCGGTCATGACCATTGTTCTTTTTAGTTTTTGTTTTATATTTGTGTTTTAGATTATTACTATTATTTAAATATGTAATAATAAATAACCATTATTTGTGGATTGACATGATTAATCAAATTAAAAAAACATACGTTGTTTAAATCCACTTTATTTTTGTATAAGTCGACTATTTTCGATTCTGTTGAATCTTCATCGGGACTTAAAAATATTATTAGTATATTTTTAAGTCCCGATAAAGATTCAGCAGAATCAAAACTAGTTGACGTACACAAAAATAATGTGGATTTAAACAACTTGTGTTTTTTATTTAATTAATTAAATTAATGCATTAAAACGACATAAAATATTACGATGAATATGTACTGGACAAAAGTAATTAACATTTAATAAAAAAAAAAACGAATATTTAAAAATATTCATTTTTTGCGATCATTTCGATTATATTATAACGATTAAGTATGCACTTATCAATAATATGTTTTGCGAAAACAATTAAATGATATTCAACTGTCAGATATTTTGTTTGAACTGTCAGATAACATTGCAATTCAAGTTAAATCCCGTGATTTGTTTATGAGTAACAAAACTATACACTTTCGAAAGTACTTGCAAAATGTAAATAATCGCACAGCCGCGAGCGCCCCTCCGACCATCCAACTATAACGTGTCGAAAGCAGAAACTAAATATGCCCGAACGCTGCAAACGTCAGAGTAGATTATTTTCTGTTCACTAGACTACACAAAATATGAATGCTATGAGCCGTTAAGCGTTTAAATGGATCGTTTGTGTTATTTTATTTGTTAGTGTCAAAGGCAGTGCTTTTACAGATCAAATCCAATAGAAATCAGTGATATATAATGGTACCTTTATTTATTTTCAATTGATCCGCTGTTTTTCCAATTGCCTATCCAAAAACTCTGTGCATGCCACTGTTAAGCTCATAATATTTCCGTCAGAATTTCCGCATCGAAATAATAATTACCCAGCGCGGTATTCTCACCGTAATCTGAGAACGAAAAAAACTTTATCATTCCTATTCGCAATTTGCTGCATTTTCCGTGGCGCTGTCACCCGTCAGTTATTATTATACATTTCATGTGTCGACTCCGACCAGAAGGGCCGAAGCACAGAACCACCCGCCACTCGCTCTGGGGACCAGCACTTTTTGACATCGAATAGGCAAGATTTGCTTCCGACGCAAAATGGAAACTTTTGACAGTGTTTGGTAGGCAGGTACTTAAGCTGACAAGAGTTTTATTTGTTAGTCTGGAAGGTATTTCCAATTCAGAACTTCATCGTTTAGTCTCGTTAAAATAGTTTTTTTATAAACCATATTTCACCGTTTTAAACCATATCAAACCGGACCGGTCTTAATAAAAAACAGCGGAATATATTTTTTTAATTTGTATTATTAATCATTTAAATGGAATTCCACCACGAATTAACAGTTGCGGAAATAGAAATATTTCATATACTAGGTATGCACCAGCATGTTTTTAAATATAATGCTTTTTAAAAAGTTGTCTGTATAACAATGGTGAGATTTTTTTTTTGAATCGTAAGCTAAATTTGTTTATTTTTCAAAGGATACAAACATGTTGTGACATTGCAATTTAATTAATAGTACATTTTGTTTTATATACATGTACATGTGTTAAATAGTTTTGGATGTAGCTAACCTTCGCCAATGTAATATATACTAGAGATAAAGTTTGTATTATATTGTCTTGAAGAAGACTGGCTCCAACTAAACAACGAAACTTGTTGACACATATACGAGTGTATGTATAATAATAAAATTATTTTAAAAAATAAACCATTATTCAAACTAAATTTGGCAATGCTTGAATCGGAAAACCTAGTTGTTTTAATTAAGGTGTTCTTAGAAGTAAACACAAAAGGGACCTTTCATTTAGTTATGTTAAATTATGTGGCTTCATTTTAAACTAGTCATTCTGATAACAATATGGTGAGTAATTATGTTCTAAGACAATGTGAAAGAAATTGATTAGGTTGATTAAAGTTACTTTGAAATAACCCTAACTGAACCTTACACAACTTTTGCAATTGTAAAAACTTTTTGAAATAGAGAAAAAACGTTAAATATGCTGTTTTTATTGTCATTTAGGCGTAACTCTTAGATAAACAGTCGATTAAGGTGTATAACAATACAAAAAAATCATAATGTCGGATGCTAAGTAATGTGAGGGGGAACTTTTCTAACTAACTTATTTAGGCGGTTATTTTCTGAGATGCATTTAAGAATGCGTTGTAATTAGATCTTCAACCTTGTTAGAGTTGTTTCTCTTTATAATTATATTGATGACAACCATCCCTATTATTTACATATTTTAATTTTTTTATTATATATTTTTTTGTATTTTTTATTATTATTATTTATTTATTTTTCGTAGAAAGCAATCATTTTGTGGTTTGACGTATTCGATGAAATTTAAATAACAATTTCATATTTGACCACAGTATATTTCCCGTAAACTCATTAAAAAAATCATTATTCTTTTATCACCTTCTTAGTTGATGTTTTGCCTCTTTTATTTCATGTTTTCTGTTTCTTTCTCTCTAAATGTTATTATTCTTTTTCTTACTGTTCTCTTATTTTATTTTATATTGTGTTCTTCCTCTGTATGTACGAGTACATAAAACCGCACACTATGTTATTTCTAATTTTGAAACTGTTAATCCGTGGTGGAACTCCATTATAATGATTTTAAAATACCAATTTATAATTTTTCTCCACTATTTTAAATTTAAGACCTGACCGGTTACACCTTATGACGAGCATCACCAGTCTGAAGATTCTCGTCATAAGGTGAAACCGGTCAGGTCTTAAGTAAAAAATAGTGGAATAAAGTAAAACAATTGGTATTATCAAAATCATCACACACTATGTATTTTTTCTTATGATTAATTTTGTACCCGGATGATGCTTAGGCTAAACGAAACCGATCGGTCATAAATATTACAAAGTTATTATTTCATTTTCATTATATTGATAATTACATACGGTTACAACAGTAAAATCATTAATACTACGTGACAGATAATGTACTCTTGTTTACCGTCTCCAGTTTATTTTGTAATTTTGGCCAGAGGGTGTGTGACTTGTAGTGTTGCAAATTATCGGGTATGAAATATCCGCTCTGCATTCCACCCGCTAAGCCGGAGTCACATATTTCGTCAGCCAGCACGCGATTTTTTGATCAACGTCAATGACGCGTGGCGTTGGAAGGAATAGTGTGGGCGCTTAGCGGAGGGGAGTTTTTAATCCAATAGTCGCCAATGTCACCTGTTACCACCCGGCGCCAGAGTAGCGGCTTGTTACTACGCCGGTAACCGCCATTTTTGTATGTGTGCACTCAAATATGTTTCTAGATTTATTCATTTGTAAACTAACGGTCTAAAGTCCAAAAAAAATACAAAACACGAAATGGGAAAAAAGACTGACGGAGAAATAACAGCACATTCATAATATTAAATGAAGCAATGACAGATATAGGACAAAATATACATAAGAAAGAACGTTCAAGCCAAAGTCAAGTCAAAGTTTTAGTAGAGTCTTAAAAATGACAAAAATCATTTGCGTGAAATGTTGAAAATAAATTGCATAATAAAAGATTTCCTACTAAAGCTTTCATGAATCGTTGTTAAACTAAATGGCTTCGCAATGGAACATCTCGCGTTATGTCTTCTTCTTGCTTAAACGTGGTCTCTTTAAGACCATGAATAACTCTTTCCTTATTTTAAAATGAGCCTCCTTACAGTATATCTTTATAGAATATTCAGAGTGATACTCCAAGTATCGCCCTGGTGTAAGACCATCATTCAGAATCGAAACGTTGCCTGAAATGGCTTTGACCGTGTTTGGTGACTAGATCTGAATAGATAGGTACTTTCAAACCCTCCTCTTCTCCATCTCCTTTCACTCCCCACGACTTTCAGCCTCACAACATATCCCAATCGGGGATGCTATAGTCATACGGGCTCTCGACAGTTGGGAGCAATTGAGCCTCTCGTGCGGTATTCACTATTAAGAAATATATTTTTTTAAATCCTGAGTCAACAGAAGTCTTGCGGTTTTCTTACTGCGTAAAGTCAAACAACTTTCACCATCATATCTTTTTCTCTTCGTCTTATTAGGGGCGAGGAACAATCGTTTTGATAAGGCGCCTTCAGGCCTTTCTGTCCCGTGTTATTTCAACGGTTTCCATCCATTGCAGGCCTAGTCTATTCTCGCATGGAGATAAAACTACAAATATATCACCTGCCCCCAAAGCTCCAACCTCCCTTAAAGTTGCAGGACCTGAAATGTCACTTACCCCACGTTCTCCGTGCGAGCGACGGGCAGGAATGCCTCGCCACCGTCTTACAAATCGCGAAATAGTTCGCTTTCACCGGAGACGCATTGTGCCTCACAATGGGGTGCATTTAGGTAAATTAAGTTTCTCCCCGCTCTACCCCGCTGACATTACTAATTACTTCTGTAACATTTCTCCCAACTTTCCCTGTGGTACCAACCTACCTACCCCACATTTAAACTCAACTGAACCCGTGTTCAACGAAGAAAGATTTATACAGTTAGAGGATATATAACCGATTTTTGATGAGGCGTGAGAGATTATTAGTAGCAAAATAAAATAAGGTGTAACCACGCATATAAAATAAATCTACTAGTTTTCCATTATTAAAAAATTTTATCCGTATTTTTTATGTAAAAGCACTGCCTAGACACTAACAAAGAAACTTACACAAATTAAGCCATTGAACGCGCGCACAGCTTATAATTTTGTTTTTCTGTAGTCCAGTCCTAGTGAACATATAATAATAATAATAATAGCTTTTTATTTCAGCGGAACAGAGCGGTGGGTGCAATACTCTGTCTGCCATATAAGTAAAAATACATATCAGAAACTTAAAATAATGAAGATAACATAAAAAAACAAAATTAAAATAAAATAATGATAGTAATAAAAGTAAAATAAATAGATAAAATAACATAAAATGATAATAATATAAGAGCATTATAATGAAATAAAGAAAATAACTTTTACGGCGGATTGAGGGAAATTCTCCACCTGTGATGTAGGGGCGCACTGTGCCACTGGGCGGCAGCCTGGACGAGAGTGTTCTCGGATTCCCGGTAGCGCTGTCTCGTTCCTGCCATTCTGTGACGCATCAGAGCAGCAAACCCGTTCACCCTTCCCTCTGCAAACATCTGTGAGGCGCTGCATCGCCAAGAAAGACCGAAAAGCCCCCTGTACGCGTGGTTGTACTGCACTCGGAGCGTGTTCATGACTGCTTGTGTATATCTGGTCCAGAGTTCGCAAGTGTACAGGCTCATGCAGTACGTCTGGAACAACTGTCTCTTTACCGGAAGACTGCACCTATTGAATCTCCTGGCGAGCATGTTGGCTCGCACGCTTAGTGCTCTTCTCTGGCGCTCTATGTCCTTCTTGTCATTTAAGTCGTCAGTTACGACATGACCCAAATATTTAATTTCACTGCTTATATTCAGATCAACTCCGCCGAGACGTATAGGCGGGATTACAGTAGGTCCTGTACTTGCTCTAAATATCAGCAGCGATGATTTTTTGGCATTGTACACTAACCCATGAATAATAATAATTTACGGTTACGGCGGCGTTTGAGCATGTGTAGTTCGTGCTTTTAACACGTTATAGAAGGATATCGGTGGGGCGCTCATGGCTCTGCAATTAGCTAGGCTTACGTATTTTTGAAATTGTAGATTTATTTTTTGCAATAATTTCATATTATTTATTTCAATATTATATGCAGGGTAGGCAGTGCTTATGTGCCTGGATGAAATGCACCACTCTGATTATAATATATTGGGCTCTGCCTGGTCAGATTATTGTAATGTTGAATGTACTAATGAAAACAGTTTTTAATAAATACCGAAAGAAGAAAATTGCCTTGATGATGGCTAATCCCCAATAAAAGAGGGTACCAGATGAAAAAGTAAAATACAACTGAAATAATCGTTTTAAAAATATTAACTCAACATTTTTCAATTCAATTTTTTCGAAAAAAAACAAATAAGAAGTTTATAAAGAACAATCGATCTTCTGTCAAAATATGTTTTTAATTTGTCTCCACTCTTCCCTTTTTATCCTATTTGACGGCCTCTGTGATCGAGTGGTAAGACGCTCTAGTACGAGTCCAGAGGTCATGAGCTTAAACCCGGCATGGGCAAATTATTTTTGTTTAATTAATATGTATCATAACCTAAGAGGAACAATATTGTTACTTTGAGGTCATAACACATTTAATTCACATTAAATAAAACTATATATGGCATAATTGCGGCACGTTCCAGAGTGGTAGATACTCTAAGTATCGCCCTGGTGAAAGACCACCGTTCAGAATCGAAACGTTGCTTAAAATGGCTTTAGCCGTGTTTGGTAACTAGATCTGAATAGCCAGGTACTTTCCAACCTTCCTTTTTTCCATCTCCTTCCCCTCCCTACTACCTTCAACCTCACAACATACCCAATTGAGGATGGCATAGTTTCACTGGCTCTAGGCGGTTGGGAGCAGTTGGGACTCTTGTGCGATTTTCACTATAAAAAATATAAAATTAGAAAATACAATTTTAAATATAATTTCAATGAAAACAATTAAGGATGTTCATAGTATCGTTTCATCCTTATAACTAAGATGTCCATTCATATGGAGAAATTCTATCCGAGGTAGGCTTGTCTCATCCTTAAGTAGAACTTATAGGGGATGCGCACCTCACACTTGTCTCCCAATGACAGGGCCAGAGGTGGTCGGGGTACATGAAAAGGTCTCACTAATGATCGTATTTACTCCTGCACCTTTCTCGTCTCCTGCGCTCCGGGGAGAACTTGAATGAAAACTGTGTCATGTTGATTTTGCATACAAAGAGGCTTATATGTTTTGTACTGAGCTTTAAAGGTGCATGATAGTACTGTTCGTAATTATTCTTACAACTATCTACTTTCCTGTGCTCCTGGGAGAACTTGAATGGGAAAACTGGTGTGTTGTTGATTTTGTAAGAAATGATACACGGCAACTATCGCCCTGGTGAAAGACCACCATTCAGAATCGAAACGTTGCTTGAAATGGCTTTAGCCGTATTTGGTGACCAGCTTCAAATAGCCAGGTTCTTCCCGACCTTCCTCTTTCTCATCTCTTTCCCCTCCCTACTACTTTCAACCTTGCAATATACCCTGATTGGGGATGCCATAGTCTCACTAACTCCAGACGGTTGAGAGCAGTTGGGACTCTTATGAGGTATTCACTATATATTTTTTTTAAAGACGTATTTTGTAGATAATTTTCATCTGCCCACACACGATAGAATAGAGCAATGAGAATTATACTTAGGCGAAATAGATACTTAAAAGTAACTAAAATGTCAGAGGAACTAAATTGGTTAACAGTAAAACAGATGCTAACATTAAACACATTGATGGTTTTACATAAAATGAAGAACAACTTGTTACCGAAATATTTTTCTGACAAAATTATCTGCCATGTTGATATTCAAAAATATAATACAAGGGCATGCAAAGAAATTGGGCTGCCAGAAAAATATAAAGCAAACACACAATAGTTTACTATATAAAGGGATAAAATCATATAATGCTCTGCCGGAAACCATCAAAATTATGCCTATCAATAAATTCAAAATAGCCGGTAAAAATTATTTTAAATGCATATAAATCAAAATAATAAGTAGTAAATAAGTTAAAATATTACAAAGTTAAAAATAAAATGAAATAATTAGCTACTTGTAAACTTGAATGTACAAAGTAACTAATTTAAAATAAATAAACCTAAACAATAAAAAATAAAATAGAACTAATTCACTAACAGAGAGAGGATGGTCCGCCATACAACTCTGTCTTGGCACTCACTACTTGCTTCATTCACACTAATACATTGTCTCATAGATACTCTTCTGTTATTCTGACTCTTCACATGACCTGAGTCAAGTATTTCATTCACTTCATCGTGCCATGTCTTTTCGCGTAATTTCTTCTTTTCACACTCCCTTCATCCTTCATTCGCTCTACTTGGCCAAACCATCTAAGCCTCACTTTTTAGATCCCATTCATTGCGTTTAAATTAGTTTTGCATTTTTTTCCGGATTTTCACTTGAAATAGTGTAATATTAATATCGAGACATAAAACTAACCCAGAGAGAAGCACTTTCTGAAGCCATTTTTGTAACGTGAACCACTGTCAGAAATGTTAAGTCGATGTACAGGTGTTTTTGAACTCTTTCAATTTAGTAGGGGCTTTGGTAACTTTGGAAGGAAAGAGAAATATATTTTTTGATATATATATATTAAGCACCTCAAGAAGTTTTGCTATACAATATAAGCTACCATAAATTTGATAAATTTCACAGAAAAACATCATTGAAGTAATGAAACAACTATATTTATTTGAATCTTAGGCTTTATGGCTTTTCTTTTAATTAAAAAAAAAAACAAAGGGGTTAAGTCTTTTTCATAAACCATTTAGGTACTAATTTAAAAATGGTGTTAGGTATGAAAACAAATTATTCGAAAAGTTTTATTTTTTCTAGATTAGCCCCGTTTTTGCGCAAATAACAAGGGTCCTGTTCATTTATAAGTATTTCATCATTTACATAAACAAAAAGAATAACAATCAGCCTTTCTTACTTTTTTCTAATAAAAAAAATGGAAATATTTGTACGTTGAAACTCAAATAAAAAAAAAACTCATTTTTGGCATGTTGCTGTATCACTGCAATCCACTACAGTTACGTTTTCTCTTCATCCACAAATTTCAGATTATTTCGCAGAAAAAAGTGATACGTGATTTCTTAAAGTAGGCCTTCGTTAAATTTCCCTCATTGAATAACAATGGACCATCTACTCCAGTTATTTAAAAAAAAAGGAATTATTACACTTTTGTAAACACGTAATACAATTGTGAATGTATATTATTCCAATCCCATAGTATAGTTTTCTCTACACGTTCATATTAAATTATGTCCAACTTTTACTTCTGAAAATGGCCAATTCAGACCAAATAATTATTGTGATGTATAAAGGTTCACAGTTCACACGTAAAGCTTTATTGCTTTTCCATTTTGATTCTTACTGATTACCCTCGGTACGTAATAAAATTTCCCCCTGTCTTTTTGTCGGTGAACTTAATGCAACTTCCTTACATAAATAATGCACAACACTAAAGAAAATAGCTTGGACTAATGCATTTTCATTTTTCCATTCCCTGTCGTCATGCATTCACTCTGGCCGGACAATGGAGAAATTTATTAAGAATTATTTCCTGCGCAATTCTCCACGTTTCTGACCGTTTCCCGCTGCTGCTACTGTTGTGTTATTAAATGTGCAAAATGTTACCGTTAATGTTTTAAAAAATGGTGAAATTTTATGGAAAGATTTTCAGAAAATGTTCATTCTAGACGTTGGAGTGAAACATACTGGATTGGCCAATACCACGTAGATAATGATTTCATGGTTTTTCGTGAAACTATTAATTCAATAACAAAATGTATTTAGTCTGTGGAATTTACATTTAAAATGCAAAAATCAAATTTTGTTTTGTTTTGTCAAAATTTTAAATACGCTTTTTTTTCCGTAAAAGTAGATACACACCTATAAAGATGAACTCAATGTTTTTAATTAGTTTAAACTCTACACGGGAAAGGTTTTCTTTCGTGATAATAACGAAAACATTTTTTTTACACAAGGGGAGTTGATTTTTTTGAGACCACATATTTTTTTATCAATAATTGTAACATTTAACAACACTTTTGAAAATTATCTCTTTTGTATGTAACGTCTTACAAAATATTTTTTTCGTGTTTATTTTTATTATGTTTTATCAAAACCTACTACTGCAGTAATTAATTTAGGGGTTCAGCAATCGATGTGTTTTATGCGGGTATTAAAATTCTAGTAATATGATATTAATCTTTATGTAACGGAAAGGGTACCCGGATATCTTTTCGGTTTTTAACATAGATTTTTTAAATGTTCTAGTTAGTCTAATTGGCTGAAACTTCCTGATATCTCCACAATAGTGGAAATGACCAATTAAACATAACCGTTGGATATGTGGAGGGTGGTATGTGAGCGGAAAACGTTAAGTAAAACATACACCTTCTGATGACTGACGGGGTACCCGAGTACCTTCATATGTTTTGTATTGAATTCTCTACAAGATAACATCAAAATATGAATATTTTGTAATAATTTTTTAGTTTTACTGGGTTAATAGGAACACAATAGTTACATTTAATATTTGAAAGTATTATTTAGAAGATTTCTCGCAATTAATGCGTTTTGGTTTGCTGATAGAATGTTTATCGCAAACTGTTTTTATATAAAAGAAAAACACAAGATTTTAGAGTTTTTTGCCGCAAAAGTAGAAAAATAATAGTATGTAAATAAAAACACCTTTTTATATCTAAGTACTTTTTAAAACTATAACTAAAAGAGTTTGTAGTAGCCAATAAAAAAGGCGGTTTAAATGAAAGATAATTTGATAACAAACACTTTCTGACAGTGTATGATGTTCGGTTGTCGAGAATGGGATAGCGAAAATGGTATTAATTATTTTAAATGTTGTTAGGTGTTATAATGTAAAGTGAGCAGAAGAAGATCACCTAGGTTATTGTATATATGTGGTCCCCCACTCACAGCCCAGAGCCCACAGCCACCGGACATAGGATTATGGCACGGAACGCCAGGCGCTATTATTTATACCCTTTGAATTAAAGATTTCCCCTATCAAGAATTTCCAAAGAAACAAAACGCAACTTATTTTACTATGAATTATGAGTTTTGTTCGCTGTGAAAGGAATTCTCCATGAATTGTTGCTGTGAACTGAAAAGTGAAAACTGAATACGAAGTTCTTTTTATTATTTTTAGTATTCGTGTAGTAATCATTGGTTAATTCGCACAGATAAGCGGGTCGTTTGTATACGTTAATTTATTAAATACCGCAGTGGGTAGACATTTTCGGGGGTAGGAATATGTAATATCGAATGGACGAGGTACAGATTTTTTCGTTGAATTTTTAGATTTAGCTTCGTAAAGTTAATTTATGCACAACAGCTGTTTTCTTTTCAAAGGCATTTTTATACGAAGTCGCAATTGGAACTATGGAATCTTAAAGTTGTGAGGCGGAAGAAAAAAGATTGATGGAAAAACCTTATGTACCGGAAGTTGAGATGTTTCTGAAATCTGTGGAAGTACATTCCGTTGAAATACCAGCAGAACGTACAGCATTCCACAAGATGACTGTGTTCTAAAGACTGTAATCCATATAATGATTTTAATGATACCAAATTTTAAACTTTTTTCCTCTACTTTTTATTTAAGACCTGATCGGTTTCACTTTATGACGGGCATCTTCAAACTGGTACAGTTATAAGTAAATCTATGGCATATATACTATTAGTGTCCGGAATGGACGCTTATTGAGTCTCATAGTGAACATCTGTGATTTGAGGTTTTGTTTTATTGCTGACAGAGGCGACTTTACAATAACATTAAAAAATACATTCGGGTTGTTTTATTACCTTCTAGGAAACGGGTTTTTAGTAATAAGACAGATTTTAAATAAATAAAATAGTGGAATAAAGTATAAAAATTGATATTATTAAAATTATTAATGGAGTTCCACCACGAATTAAATTTTCAAAATAAGAAAAAGTAATCCATCTGTTATATATGATATGGTTATCTATCAAACGGACTATTATGTGAAAAAGAGGAAAAACGTGTAAAAATTCCTATAAACGGATGTGCTTTGGCACAGGGTTGCAGAATAGGGAAGAGCCATAGCCTTAACCATGCGCCATTCCAATAAGCTCGACACACCATTTATTTATTTTGTGGTCCGACCAAATTGATTTACAGACCAGCACTGCAACGTATTGCCTAGGCAATTGGAAAATATAGTTTTTTTTCAGCGGCGCATTCCGGGTTGGCATAAACTTATGGGTGGTTTGATACAGGGTCAAACGCAGGGAAGATAGTACTTCTTTATTTGTCGAAAAACACTGTCCGCAACTCTTGTTTTTTGTTATTTTTTTATCATTTGACCAACAGAGATTTTGTAACGGGCTAAGGATTCCTAAAATTATAAACATTTTTTTTAATGTGAGAAAATATTACCTACGCTAATGTTTTAGTTTTTTTTTTGTTTTATTATTTTATATTCGTTATTTGTACATTTTAAAAAGTTTAAAAAATATTTAGTTAATTAATCATTTTATTTTTGAGTTGATAATAATTTAACTTATATTCTACTCTTTCTTTGATTTATACGAGTATGTATTTAAATAGTTATTATAGAAATTTAAAAATTTATTCATTGACATAATTTTTATGATTTCCGGCAGCCCATTATAAGATTTCATCCCTTTATACAGTAAGCTAATTTGTGTGTTTGTTTTATTCTTTTCTGATAGTCTGATTTATTTGCATGCCCTTGTATTATGTTCGTGAATATCAACAGTGTAGATAATTTTGTGAGAAAAATATTTTGGTAACAAGTTGTTCTTCATTTTATGTATAAATGTCAATGTGTTTAATATTAGCATCTATTTCACTGTTAGCCAATTTTTTTCATCTGACATTTTAGTTACTATTAAGTAAGTGGGAATCTCAAAGCAATATTATACCAGGAGTGATAGCTTTGCGATACAGTGTAGTCAGGATTGTTGAAATTTTCCTGACTCGGGCGTGGCTAAGATTTTCATGGACACACCTTTTTACATCCGTTCATAGCACATATCGACATAATGTTTATTTTTATAACCACTTTTTCACAGTAGTTATCAACAAAAATAAAGGATGTGGTAATAATAATATGGATATTTTTTATAGCGCCATTTTCGTGGGAAAATCACCTCAAGGGCGCTTTATAACCTCGAAAACCGTTGTGGTATGTCGCATAACAACACGTAGTGGGTGGAATCGCCGGAGACGCGGGAGACTAAAAACATGCTTACATACCTGAAAGTGGTGCAATATTATGTGACGACTTCTCTTGTCTCTTTGTCTCTTTGTCTCTCACAGTTTACGACGTAAAAACTCGGAGAAAGTGATTTTTCGTAAATTTGTACAGGTTGGGTAAATATATTTAGCTCTCTCACCATATATTTTATTTCTTCAAGGTGGGAATGCAGAGGATTTATTTGGGTTTTTCACTTCAAACTAGATGCGGAAGACTAAGCAGTCTCCCTACTGTGAAAACTGAAAATTTAAGATAATATGCGTACTGTAATTTAACACGTAGGTGGCGAAACCTTTTTACAGCAGAAGTCACGCTTTCCGAATGATTAAACATTCGAATTCCGACTACGTCTCTTCTACTAAATCATCCCTCACGGCGGCGGCGGTGGGCCGCGGTAATGCGTGCGCTTTTCACGATGTATCACCGGCCATACGTCACGTGACGGTTGCAAATCGGGAACTTGAACCCGCAACCCGGCTACGTCGCTACACACCGTAATATGTAACGTGGATGCACGTTGTTTCAGATTAGTGGCCGAAATTGGCAAAGCGCATTATTTGAAATAGCCGTACCGACTGACAGCAGACATTTAATATAATACAGATATTTGAAATTAGAATTTTAGAGCTATTAATTTATCTTCTATAAAATACAAGCGTAGACATGTGAAAAATCACGTGATATTATAATATTGTAGGTTATGTGATTTGTAGTTGTTTGTACCCTTATTTTCAGACAGAATATTAACGTTTTAATACAAATTAAATAAAATAAAATAATACTAAAATTAATTTATTCATAGAAGAAAATTAAAATAAATAAATAATGGAACAAAAATTGTAAGTAAATAAATAAAATTGTCACGGCCGAGAATTGAACCCTGATATACTGCACGGCAGACAACTATGCTGACCGCTACACCACTAACCATTGGAAGAAAATAAGAAATATGTATTTTGAACTATAGTATGTTACGTGCTCACATCACAACCGAAATTATATTGTTTTATTATAAAAATCCAATGACAGGTACGGTTCTTGATATGTTTGAGTGTTTTATAATATTTTCACTGGCAAATGTATATTCTCTTGATTTATTATGAATGTTTAATTCCTTGCGGATAATGCTTCAAATGGAAGATAGGTTGAAAAATGGCAAATTGGTTAGAAATTAAATTAATAATTAAACATGTTACCCGTAAGTAATGACGTATTTTTTATCTTCCTTTTGTTGTTTTCTCTCCTGTCAAAGGTTGGCTATGTACAAGGCAACCTTCACTTTGCAGGCTGCAGTCCAAAACAAATCTTCGGAACTGTACTCGTAAAAAGAAGGAAAAGTCAACCACGCACACAAGAAGCGTTCTTCTGCCACGTCTTCTATAAAAATTCACTTGAGTTATACATTTTGTAATCTCGTTTTTTTTCCTCATGATATGATTGAGTTTTGGGGTGTTTTCTTTTTATATTTAGCACAATATCACAATTTTTGATCATTTAACACTGTGTGCGGGCAGTTCTAGAACTATGCAAGGTCGTTAATATTAGAGTTTGTATTGATTTGTATTTATCGAGTATTTTACGAACACGGATGACTGTGACTAAATAATATATGAAAAAAAAACAGTCGTGGCTTAACACTTTTTTGCTATTGTGATATTGACAAAGTTTAAAGGCTTTTAATTCGGCTCTGGCTCGTTAATTCGGTATACTGAAGGTACATATTGTAGCCATAAAGGTTCTGCGATGAGAGATTATGAGATGAGCGATTATATTGTCTACATAAAGTTTGACAGTTTTTCCATAAAAAACAAATAAAATTAACTATAACAACATGAATGTAAAAGTAATGTTAATCGTCTATTGTAAAAATATGCATATACGCAGTCATAATAATATAAATTAAATCGGGTGAAGTATGGAACAGACACATTATTTATTTGCCTGCACACTGTAAATGGGATCTAACAAAAACGGTATAACAGGTATCATACTCGGTGTGATTTTAGGTTACCATTCTAAACACTGGTTAGCTAACTCAAGTTATTTCAAACACCATTGAAAACCTATTTAGCTTTGTTTATAAACTCACTCGGGTGTTACCCTCCACGGAAATCTTTTGTAAAAGCTGAAAAGTTTATTTATTTTCAAAGGGAAACCAAACTCTCGCCAAACCATCTCAGAAGCTGGACGTAAAATATAGATATCTTAGGAACAATAGTAGAGCGCAACTGTTGACTGTGCAAATCGAATCTGCATTCTATTTTCGAGTTTGGCAGCCACCTCTTGACCAGAATCTGCCTAAGAAACAAAACACAACCTGCGACTAAAAATGGGGCAATCCCTTTGATAGATCACCCTATCTCAACGGATGGATTGCATTGCGTTAAAATACAGTATTACCATAGAAAATACTTTGAGAAACTAGGGTCATTGGTTTTTTCGACATTGGTGCTCAGCCTGAAACTAAATAAATGTGTCACATGAAATCGGAACATTTCAACGAAGTGTTGGTTTGTTTCTCGTATTGCTTATAAAACGAACTAACTGTTTTTAAATGCAATATTTCTTACAACACTGTCTCTTAAATATCGTAGTTTACTATCTCATTTCTTTCAAACACACTCTTTATGGTATCCACACTCATGACACCTTAACATTGAATATCGATTCCCTTTAAGTGTGATCTATATCGATTTGTGAATAAATGGTTATTGCCCATTTACTTAAGACCTTTCGACTACCAGGTCTCAGATAAACCAGTAAGTATGATTATCTGATCAAGAAAGTTGTGAATATTTGAAAACTTTTGATCACTCTCATCAGAAGTAAGGAAAATCTGATCGTACTTCGGGTACACGTACAAGCCCACAAAATAATTCGGCAGATCTATTCAGTAGTTCCTGATGATAATCTCAGTAATTACTCAATCCTAAGACTGTTAGGTTAGGTTAGGTAAAGTATACCTACAACATCAAATGAACATAAGAATTGTACAAAGAACATCAACCTCCATTGTTTCTGCAAAGAACTTATTATCATTGCGAGATATTATTTTCATAATATGGCATCCAGCTAGCGTGTAACAAATTAAGCAACTACTTCCCACAACACAACTATTTATTACCCCAGACCAAAGTCACACATCCTATCACTCGACGAAAGGGATTTTCTTCCTACCCACCCCGAGGAGGAAAATACTAAATATAAACATTTGGCACCATTTTCCTAAAATGTGTTCACCGCAAAGAGAGCACGATAAATTACGGAGTCAAACAGAAAATTTATGTCATTATAAATATGGTGGCTAACAATGGGATACAAAATCTGGAGAAGGCTGGAGGAATTTCAGCGTTTAAAATAAATCAAACACTTAATAAAAAATAAAACAAACCGCTTTCAGTTTTGGTATTTCGCACAAATTCTTATAAAATAACTGAAATAGGTAACTCGTTTTAAGAAGAACATTAGTGTATCTGTCTTACGTATTATCCCTACTACTTATATGATGTTAGAAGAATCGTGACCAACTACATACCCAGTGGCATGCACAGAGTTTTTGATCAGAGTAGACAGTAGGAAAATAGCGGGTTAATTGACAATATAGATAGGTATCATTATATATGACTGATTTCTATTGGGTTGATCATTAAAAACACTGCCTTTGACACTAATATAGATACCAACACAAACGAGCCTCTTAAACACGTAAAAGCTCACTGTATACATATTTTGTGTAGTCTAGTGAACATAGAATAATCTGGTGGCGTTTAAGCTTATGTAGTTACTGTTTTTGGCACATTATAGTAGGGAAGGTCAATAGGGGCCTTCGTGGCGATGCGATTATCTATTTTCGAAAGTGTAGATTTATTTTTTACAATAATTCCAGATGATTTATTCCAATACTATACATACAAGTATCTGTAAGTGAGTACGGTAGAAATATTTACTTGTCATTTTATTTCAGTTAAGATTTAGAATGGATAATACCTTATTTTTAATAATTCAATAAAAAAATAATAATATTATTATTACCAAGTTCTTTTTTTTGTGACAGCTGTTTTGGCGTTCAATGCCATTATTAAACAGTGGCTAGGTTTCATGGAAATGGCTTATTCAAATTACTATAGTTCATTGTTTAATTTCGATAATAGCTGAGATATCTTCAAATTCAATTCAATGAGGTACTTAATTTAAAATCGGTTTTTCCCCAATTAATAATTGTTTAGTTTGTTTTACTAAAATTAACTAAAAGCAGGCTTTACTTATTTAAATGGAGTTCTACAAATATAAATATAAAAAATAACTAACACAGTTAAATGATTCAGCATTACTCGACTGAAAAGCTGTAATAAAGATCGCAGACTTACAGTTATAAATAAGGGCCTACAAAAAAGTCACATGTCCATGTCTAGGTGTACTCATGATTAGGCCCTAAAACGTCGACTTAAAAAATGAATGGTCACTGACGCAGAGGCGTAGTAAACCTTTTTTGCAGAGAACGATCATTTAAAAATATATATATCACACATCGCTAAAGCAAGTCATTGAAATCAACCACAAGCATGCTATTATTAAAATCCTCATTATTGGATCCGAAGGTGCAACGAAACATCGGATGCGTTTCAAGCTTCAAATGCATATAGAAAATTAATGAATTGTAAACGAAAAACTAGACAATTAAATAGAAGTGTATAATGATAGCTTGTGAAAAGGAAAATGGGAAACCATTCAATCACCGATGATGATAAAATTCTTGACTCTTCTTGCGCAATTTTACTATCAATACAATTTTAAAAAAAACACACACACGCATATTTTAGTCTTCTCATAAACAAAACACCACATTTATTTTATATTTTTATAAGATCAAACATCAAACCAACGAATTAGCGAAACTAACGAGTAACCAATTTTTTTCCCACAAAAACTTTTCTGTTCGATTATCAACTGTTTCGAATTGTCGCCGTTTTATTCAAAACGACGATATAGTGAATTGAAATCCAACACTCATTCTAATTATAATTCAGTTTTTTTCATCGGATATGTTAAATTTAAATATTGGAAATATGTATTAATGATGTAAAAACAACGTATAATTTTTTTTAATTGAAATTTATCCAAACTTTTGCCTATTTTCTTCTGTGTAATTTATTTTTTTTATGATTAGTACGTTTTAAAGTAAATCTCAAAAACTTGATAAATTTGACAAAAATAAAAAAAAAGTATTTCAATGATATTTAACGAATTGAACTAAGTCAAACGTGGTTTTGATTTAGTAGGTTATAAAGAGGGAAAAAAATATCCTCCCCTGATTCACTCAAAATATGGGATAAAAATATTTAATTTTAAAATGTTTTTTTTTTAAATCTCGGTCCCAGCATCTTTTTTCTTCACGATGTTCTTCTCACAATAGCATAAAATCAGACGATGACGATGCATGTCTACAAAACGCGTAATACTAGCCTCTTCTATAAAGTTCAATCCACACAAACCACAGAGAATTCACAACTAAACCTTCTTCGACCGAAGCCATATTACAACCCTGACTCGAAATGATCGGTTACTTTTTCCTCTGTGGTCTAGTTTTACGATGTTTTTTATGGGCGAGCAGCGGGCAGAGCCGTGTTTTCGCCCGGAGGATGACCCATTTGTTTCCCTGTCCCTACTAAAAGAAGTGCTGTCTAAGAGCTGATGGGGCCAACGCAACGGTCTGTGAAGACAGCTTTTTACTCTATTACTGGAAGTTATTACATACCTTTTATAAGGCACACGAAGTGTTGGTGTACCCTATGCCTGAGTTATAGCTTATAGCCTGCAGTGGGGGTTGCGGACCTTTGACACTACGGCGCACACCAACCTTTTATTTGTTGTTAGCGGACTCAATTTAAATAAAGAAACACACAGTTGTAGAATACTTAGCCGGTTAAAAAACACATTAATTTTTCTCAAGATCTAACAAAAACGAAACTCTTCCATTATTTTGAATATAAAATCAATTTTCTTAGTGGAAAAAACTGTGTTAATTTGTTTTTTTTTCAAAGAATGCAAAATTAGTATTGTACCACTTTATCATAATAGAAATATGGCTCCTAGTTTTCTATCTGATAAGCTGTCTCTCTCTTTATTTTATTAACTTATATAGTCACAGGAAAGGCAAAAGGGCTGATGCGCCATTTTGAAAAACTCACACCGCAGCACTTTAAAGTTTTTTGTTTTTGTTTTACATTAAATTTATCAGTCTTCAGTACCTGGTTGGATTTTGAAAAAAAAGTTGACGGAGGTAACTTAATGCTCTCACTGAGTTACTTGAAACGCAAAAAAGCTTTAAAAAAGTCTCAAACTCGTGTCACTTGATACAAGTCTTCTCGCAATTAGTAAATATATTTCAGATGACTGATGGGCCACAAAGGTCTTCAGAATCAAATAAGAGTCAGAGCAAAAACTGATCAAAATTGCATGCTTAACTCATTTTTGACCAAAGATCGCTTAAACCCTTTTGCCTTTCCAGCGACGATACGCTTAATTTAAGGATTCGTAATTTGTTGTTTTTTTTTCATATATCTGTCACCTATTAATAACTTTGTAAATTACGATTATATGGTTAATATTTATGCTACCTTAAATATAACTTTATAAAAATGAACCAATATTCGAGAACACAACCGTCTTTAACACAATCGTTTGTAACGAAACGAATTATGCTTCGTTTCGAGTACCTATATATATATATATATATATATATCACACGCCGACCACCGTGGCAGAGCATTCAGCCTCTTGGGTCTAAAGCAAAAGGTCACAAGATCAAATCCCGGCCTGAATAAGTTAAAAATCTATGTAATTTATTATTATTTACTACAAATAATTTCCTCGTTGAGTACGTACAACCGCACGAGTGTGAACTTTACAAATTTTGAACTGACGTTAGTTAAAATTATCAAATTTTAAAAATAGTCCTTTTAAATCCTTACCTACCCAATACGTTACCCGCCTTTAATATATTTTAGCAGTTATTATTCTATATTTGAAATGAGATTTTTTTTCTTTGCAAGTCAAGTTACATCGGGTTATTTTTTTTACAACTAGTTAGAATATTCAACAAAAAAATATGAAAACCTTGCTTTATAGTGAAAAACACACGCAGCATTTTTTATTGAATGAATCTGTATATCCAGGTTCATTTCGGGTAAAGAAAATTGATTTGCGGTAATATTTCATAAATATATATACAAATCAAATTAATAGGATCGAGAAAGGGACGCTTAGATAGTTTGGGCATGTGGAGCGAATGAACAAATAAAGGAGTGTGAAAGAAGTCGGGGATGCCCGATAAAAACATGGCACGATCAATTGAATCAAATATTTTAATTGAACCACGTGAAGAATCAGAATAACAGAAGAGTATGTATGAAACGATATATGAATGTGAACGAAGCAAGGAGTGTATGCCAAGACAGAGTTGTATGGCAGGCCGTCTTCTCTGCCTGCCCGTGCTAGGAAACAGCGTGGTGGTTAGTTAGTTACTCAACACATAATTACACTTTAATAGATAGAAATCAATCGTTCTTTTGGTATCTACAAAGGCATAACAAGTTATTAAAAAATGCCTTTTTGACTACGCAAAAACTATTAAAACTAAAGAAATCTACAAAATGTTATCACGTTGAACAATAATAGAACTTAACAGTAGATGTTTGTCCATAAAATCATTGTTTTGTTGTTGTATCAAAATCGCCTTCAAATCTGCGCTCATCGCCCGCTACAAGCAATAATGTAGCGAATAGTTTGACTTTAATAATCCTTGAAATTTCCAGAAATCCCATCGTAACTATGGCTGAACCTACAGCAGCCATTGTCTATCAGGATACGGGAGGAAGTGGATGGAGGAAAGGATATAATAAACCCAGGCAGAAAGGAAGCGATGTTTATGCGATAAAGTTGCTAGGAATTTCCGGAGAACGATTGTTTGCGTTGCAGAAGTTTCTACATATTTTTCGGCTCAGGCCAGGACGTGACCGCTAGGCCACATGCTTGCAGCTAAAGGGGTTGAATTTTGGAAACAAAATGCCTTAAAAGCGATAATTAAATAGTGTTTCTATGCAAACCTTTGTAATTATAATCATTTTTTATCCTTACTATAAAACAGAAATCCGTTTTCTAAGGCTGCAAAAACTCTCGGATCATTTTATATATGTTGAGTGAGGACATCCAGAGGCATTTAATCTATATGTACATAAAAACAGCCTACCCTGCAGTACTTGCATACAAATATGTATAATATTGGATTAAATAGTATGAAATTATTGAAAAAATATATCTACACTTTTGAAAATACGTGCGAAATTTAGCTTATCGCACTGACCTTCCTACTATGACGTGTCAAAAGCAAAACTTGAAATGCTGAAACGCCGCTAACGTCAGAGTGGATTATTTCATGTTCACTTGACTACACATAATATGTATGTTGTGAGCTGTTGCGCGTTCAAGTGGCTCGTTTATGTTAGTATCTTTGTTAGTGTCTAAGGAAGTGCTTTTACACCACAAATTTAATAGCAATCAGTTATATTTTTTAGTAACTGTATATATTGTCGATTAAGCCGCTGTTTTTCGTACTGCCTACCCTGTACAAAAACTCTGTTCACGCCACTGAGGACAACGTTGTATATTCATGCCCCAACGTCATTCCATATCATAATATTTAAAATATCAATACGTTAAACAAAAACAAGAGATACATTGTTAGACCCATTTTCTTTTCTTTTTCCAGAAAAAAGGTTTCGTAAAAAGGTGTTGTGATCACCAGTAGGACCTATAAAACAATCGCATCCTCATTTCCAGCGTTCAATGCACTGACTTTAAAAATCAATATTTTAAAACCTTTGATATATTTAAATTTGCCAAACATAAATACTACGAATGTTATAGATAAGTATATGTTAATAATTTGTTTGTTTTTCAAACTTATATCAAAGTTGTTTTAACTTTAGTGGCTAGATGAGTTATGATCAAGAGAAAGGATATTTCCAGTGATTTAAAATATATTCAAATATATTTTCTTAATTTGCAAGAGAGCTCTGTAAGCATTATGTTTTTTATATACGAGTACCTGTCAGTATTTATATAAACACATTTTATTGTTTCAAACAATTTAATTTTGAAAATACAAAACGTGTGATGGTTTCGGAAATTTATTATTAAAACTTAAATTATATTTAAGTATAATGAGAATGAATATTTGATTGTAAGATAAACTTAGTACTGTTTTGAACAGTTAAGCATAACTTAATACTCTGACATGTAAAATACGATGTTTAAGAAATACTTAATCTGGTGATCAAGTTTATTTTATTATTATTTTATTTTTATAAATAAGTTACTTTGTACAATCAAGCTTACAAGTAGCTTATTATTTCATTTTATTTTTGACTTAATAATAGCTTTACTTATATAATACTTACTATTTTCATTTGTATGAATTTTAAATAGTTTTTACAGGCTATTTTTAATTTTTGATAGGCATCATTTTGATGGTTTCCGGTAGCGCATTATAAGATTTCATCCCTTTATATAGTAGGCTCTTTTGTGCGTTGGCTTTATTTTTTTCTGTTAGTCTAATTTCTTTGCATGCTTTTGTATTATATTTGTAAATATCAACATCGTAGATAATTTTGTTCAAGTTGTTCTTCAGTTCTTCAATGTATGTGTTAAAATCAATGTGTTTAATTTTAACATCTGTTTTGCTGTTAGCCACTTTAGATCCCCTGATATTTTAGTTACTTTTGAGTATCTATTTCACCTAAGTATAATTCTCATTGTTCTTTGTTTGCTCTAGTTATAAGAAAGGTAGAGAGGTAACCATTGCCATTTTACAGATAACATATTCTATTTCAACAAACGCATAACTCATACGTGTCAGCAAGTCGGGTCATGTATAATAAGTGATAGGCGCGACACAAATAGCAGTCTTGCCACAATGGCGTAAATTAAACTCCCCTCCGCACGCACCCCTCGCTCGCCTACGCACATTGCGCCATTCGCCGAGAACTGGGTCGCGACAACTTTATGTGGGTAATCTACCACATCAGAACTTAGTAAGCGAGCACGCATTTGTCTCACATACCCAAGTGACTAGTATCTGATTGAATATTATTTCATCCGAGGCAAAGCTCTTTACCCTTACTTATATTTTAGCAGTGTCTGTCTCCACCAGTTTCTTTGTCATTCGTTTCATTCATCCCAATGTAATCGTATCTGTTTGTTTATATAATGTAATTAATCGGCAGCATATATGTTATCAAATGAATGAACAAGTTTTTGCGTATTGTACTTTGCTTTTCTTTGGATTGTTTGTATTTTACAAAAAAACGTATGAAAAAAATTATAAAAATATCGTCGCAGGAAAAGCAAAAGAGCTTAAGCGAAACACTGGTCAAAAATTTCGTCAGTTCTTTTTTCTGCATCGAATGCTCTGACTCTCGTTTTATTCTGAAGACTTTTATGGCGCTTCAGCCATATAAAACAAGTTTACCATTTTGGAGAAAGTTTGACTCAAGCGACACAAGTTTGGAACTTTCTAAGCTTTTTGTCACTTCAGGTAATTCAACGAGAGCATTGAGTTACCTGAGGTAACTTTTTTTTTCAAAATCCATCCAGACGCTGAAGACTATGAATTTCATTGAAAAACTCTGAGGTATTTTGGTGTAAACTTCCCAAAATGTCACTTCAGGCCTTTTACCTTTCCGGCGACGATATATATATTTTTTTGATTATTTTGTTCGGAAAAACTCCTAAAAAGGCATTTTTTCGGGATTATTATTAATTTTTTCAAAATAATTAGAAAGGGGTGTTTTACCACTTCTGAATAAACTTTCGACTAGCGCATATTATCTGTTTCACCACCGCGAAGTAGCGTCTTGTAAAAAGTGAAAGTTTCTTTGACAGCCATCCTGTGATCACGGATACTTGACGAGTAGTTTCTCGAAGATTTAAGGAGACGTGGTGAAATGCCATCTCAACACAATGTTACCCACAGTAATGTGCCTAACATGGATTTAAAAATGGTGTTTAATTAGTAATTAGGTTATATATAATGGTTTGATTGAATTTATTAAATTTAAAAGGAATCTAAGAAAATAAAGTTTTTTCTTGGAAAGCCTAATTTAATCTCGTGTTTTTTCACAGGCAAAAACTGGTAAATAAAACAAAATATATCTTCCTTTGAGAAAAAAAAACAAATGATTTTCTAGATACTGTTTTCGTTAATTGTTTGCACGTTTATATAAATCACACTTTTGATTTAATAAAAAATAAAGGTACTTTATTTTGACATTTCTTTGCTTTGACCAAAATCGATGAGCTCATATTTAAAAAAAATGTAATCAATTATCTACTGTTTTATAAATGGGACAATTAATTATGGTTAAAAAAAAAAAAAAAAATTTTTTTTGTTAAAATAGTCCTTACTTTTTTATAAAATTTATAATTAATTACAATTCTGGTCCAAATCAGTTTATGATACGCCAGCATTTGCGTGCTTTAATGAGTTTTCTTACGCTCTCACCATTATTGACAAATAAAATAAAATAAATTAATTCTCCGTTATGTATCACAAAAACTATATATTGGTTACTGGTTCTTTATTAACTAACGTAGTGAATGATTGATATCTACACCCTGCAGTAGGAGCACGGTAAAAATGCCATGATATGAAACCGAAGATAAAAAGATCCTTTAGTTGCATTAGATAGTTCCTAGGAATCTTTGTTTTATTCAACAATTTAACACTTACTACCGTGTGAGTAAATACTTTAAACCTAATATATGAACCGAAGCTTTTAAAGGCAACTTTAATTTCTCATTCTTTAATTACATCACGTTTTAATGCCCCGTTAATCCGGTTTAGCGCCCCCCACCTCCCTCCGTGCTTGGTGCATTGTTTATTTTAAGTTAGCCGGCGTTGGCAGGGATTCCAGCGACGGCCAACTTCGCTAAATAACTTCATGAAGATTTCAGGGGCGGAAGAACGTGCGATTTTTGATTAATGCCCCCGCCCGGCGCAGGCAGAACTTTTTTGACGTGAAATAATGCACGCTCCTTGCGAAATATTGTGTACCAACCTTCTCTCCGCCGAATCTTTTATACAAGTTTGCAACACCCGCGAGTCCGTATGGGGTGTTTTGTACCCTTGAGAATGAGTTCTAAGTAATAAATTTATTTATGGACTAACTAACTTTACTAAGCGTAACTCCATTTCCCTGCACGGGTAAACAGAAACGCTGAAAAGTCCCACAATGCCGCCTTGACATACGCTACTTGCTTCATTCACATGCATGCAAACTTATCTCTTGAATAAACTTTTACCGTGATTCTAATAGAGTGCCTATTTGATTACCATGCCATATCTTTATAGGTGCATCGGCCTAGTGGTAAGACGACCATAGAAGACCTCCATGGTTGAGTGGTAAAACTCTCGACTACGAATCAAAAGATCGCGTGTTCAAACCCGGCGTGGGCACATAAATTTTATTTCAGTTATATTTGTCACAACACATTTAATTCATATAAAATAATATAACGTTTATTTGCGGCACGTTCCAGAGTGATAGATACGAAGTATCACCCTGGTGGTTCAAATAAATTTAATTAATTTGTGATATTTTACAGTTGATTAATAAAGAAAATATATAAATATATATATACTATATTTGCGGCACGTTCTAGATTGGTAGATACTCTCAGGATTTCCCTGGTGAAAGACCACCATTCATAATGGAAACGTTGCTTGAAATGGCTTAAGCCGTGTTTGGTGGCCTGACCTGAATAGCCAGTTACTTCCCAACTTTCTTCTTTCCCATCTTCTTCCCATATTAACAACCTTCAGCCTCCCAACATATTCCAATTGAAAATGCCATAGTCCCACTAGCTCTAGACGGTTGAGAGCACTTGGGAGTCTTGTGCGGTATTCACTATAAAAAAATAAATAAAATCTCTAGGTGCCCAACACTTCTTTTTCATTCACTTGCGCGTCAAATGTTCTCCGAATATTCCAAACCCCCTAATCCACCTGTTCTAAATGTTTGAAAAATCTAAAGGAACGTTTCATGATCTTACATCGATCTTTCAATGGATCTATTCATTCAATATATATTATGATTGTATGTTTATTTACCATACATACGCGTCAGGTATATGAATTCTAATAAATCGTCCAGATTTCCATGCAGCGAGATATCAACTTATTAAACTTTATTACTGTAGTCTATCTACTTTCAACCAGATTTTTATTAGAAGTCAACAAAAGTGCACAGGTAATATAACAATTGCCGGCTGGTATTACCCGATAGAAAATAGTATCTTTACAACTTCCAAATGCTGTTTTGAGGGTTAATCTATTTCACTATTGCTTCAGATTGCCCTACCTGTCAAAACTCCAATAACTTGTTATATTGAATTCTGCAAAGCTGCAAGTCATCACCGAATATTTGAATTACACCAACGCCTTAACAAATAACGGCTCCCAGAGCATTTTTGTTGAGCTCGCGTTTGATCGATGAATTGCGAGAATCGTCCGAAATGCACTTCTCTGGCATTATGAATTAAGGGAAGGTAGGATTCTCAGTTTTATTTTATCTAACCTTGCTATATTGCAATCCCAATGAGTACTGTATACTTTTTCGGTATGAATTAGCTTTTAAGTAGGTATCCATTATGTTCATTATTAAATACCAACCGTACATATGATAGCCTGCATGGTCGAGTAGTAAGACGCTCAACTACGAACCCAGAGGTCACGGGTTCAAACCTGGCGTCTGCAAATAAAATCTATTTAATTGGTATATATCATAACATAATTAATTCATATTAAATAAAAGAATATATAGTTTATTTGCGGCACGTTCCAGAGTGCTAAATACTCAAGTGTTGCCCTTGTGAAAGACAACCATTCAGAATTGAAAGATCGCTTGAAATGGTTTTACCCGTGTTTGGTGACCAGATTTTAATATCCAGGTACTTCCCAACCTTCCTCTTCTCCATTTACTTCCCCTTTCTACTACCTTCAACTTCACAACATACCCCGATTGAGGATTTCATTGTCTTACTGGCTCTTGACGGTTGAGAGCAGTTGGGACTCTTGTGTGGTATTCATTATTTAAAAAAAATCTAAGTAGGACGTATAATAATAATATTTGGATAATTAGTATAGCTCCGTTTTTGTGAAAAATCACCTCAAGGGTGCTTTATTTCAATTCTTGTGACCATCAAAAAAAAAACCGTGAATCTGGGAATTTTGGTGATCCCCTTCAAAGCACTTCCCATTGTTACCTGTACTAAAATGCAATGCTATTCTAAACCCGTTTATTTTAAGTTAATTGCTGGGCGAGTGTAAATTGTGCGACCACCATTTTCCCGTGGTTCCTTTCTTTTTACAGACTGTAAATTTATAAGGATATTGAAAAAAGGGTAAATACAGGAAACTCTATTAATGGAGGATTGAACGCTGTTGGCTCAAATAAAATAAAAATGACCAAACAAGCGAAGCTTACCATAATGGAGTGCTTATACCAACCTGATGTAAGGCAGTAAAGCACGGAAATGCAAAGGAAGGATGAAAGTAGACTGAATGCTGTGGAAATGAAATCTCTGAGACGTATGTGCGGTAAAACCATGTATGACCGTGTTAAAAATGTGGATATCCGGAAAAAATGCAAGGCTAATGTAGGCGTACTGAATTGCATAAAGAAAACGACGGTTAGATGGTTTGGCCATGTAGAGTAGATGAACGAAAAAAGGGGTATCCAAAGAAAATATGATGTGAAAGTGAATGGAAGAAGATATCGGGGACGCTCAAAGAAGACATGGCACGATTAAGTGAATCAAATACTTGAATCGGGGCATGTGGAGAGTCAGAATAGCAGAAGAATTTCTATAAGACAGTGTATGAACGTGAATGAATCAAGGAGTGTGTGCTAAGGCAGAGTTGTACAGCGGTTCGTCAACTATACCTACCCCTGCGGAGAAACGGCGTGATGGTTAGTTAGTTTTCAATCCTAAGATAACTAAATTCATTATAAGTACGTTTTTCTCACCATTTTGAAGAATGCAAAGTTACTTTTGTGTCGAAAACAACACATATATGTTAATTGTATTTAAATTAAATTGTACTTATGTATTTATGCTATCAATCAGTGGTAAAGGAACGGATACCATATTTGGACAGCCAATAATTTATGATATAATCTCCGTTGTATAATAATGGTCTTAGAAATTGACTCTTATTCTGGTTCTTACATATACATCGCAAAAATCGCTTGTCTGTATTTGAACAGATTATTTTTTAATTTCACATTTTTTTTATTTACAGTTCCAATTTTAAATACTATTCACTCGTACGTATGTATCACGTTCGTACTCAAAAAATAATCTATTCATGGTTATTTTTATTTTGAATTATAGAATTTACTTAAAATGGTAAAATAAAAGAACACTTTGTTTTAAACCACAAATTTAATATGTTTTAACGTCAACCGATTTCGCTTAGATCAAGCTTCTTCAGGGTACATATAATACTTAGTTATTATTATGGTCTTGAAATGTTTGGTAGCAGTCTAAATGATTTCAGTCATTCTTTACGACTCTACCAAAACTTTGACTTGATTGTGGCTTGAATGTTTTGTTCTTGTGTATATTTGTTCCTTTTTTGTCATTGCTTCATTTAATATTATGTATGTGGTATTATTTCTCTGTTGCTTTTTTCAGATTTTGTGATTTGTACTTTTTTTTAAATTGGACTTTAGTCCGTTAATTTATAAATAAATAAATAAATATGTGGCCTGACTCTAAGAGAAACCGGTTGGCGTTAAAACACAATAAATTTGTGGTTTAAAACAAAGTGTAATTTTATTTTAATATAACGTCAAACCACAAAGTTATTCCTCCTTATGAAAAAAGATACTTAAAATAGTTGATTTTGTATTGAATACCCCACACGACCACGGTGGAGCAAGACTGTTTGTATTAATTAATTGTTTTAATATTTATTATATTGGTTCCTCCATCCTTGTGTGTAGTGGTGGTGATGGCAGTGTGTTAAAGAATTTTGTTTTTTTAAATAATATGTTAAGGCTGACGCTGTATTTGCATTGGTTTAGTAATTCAATTCACCAAACTTTTCTTATTTCAGACTTTCCGTATTCAGTGACAATTTAAATACGAAAATCGGTTTATTTCATTGCTAAAAAATATGTAGTGGTGATGTTTGCAGTGTGTTAAAGAATTTTGGTTTTTAAATAACATGTTAACGCTGATGCTGTGTTTGGATTTGTTTAGTAATTCAATTCACCAAACTTTTCTTATTTCAGACTTGCCGTATTCAGTGACAATTTTAATATCAAAATGGGTTTATTTCATTGCTAAAAAACATGTAAATCAATGCCAGGTTGGATCTCTCTTCAGATATCAATCTTTCATTTAAAAGACGATTAACTTTCGAGTATTTGCAGACTTTCGTTTGAAATTAAAGCAGCGTTTGAAAACGAAGCGCGTAAAACAATTTCCTGAGTCATTTCCTTTTAATATCCGTGAAAAGGGAAAACGCACTGAAAATCGACTGAAAAATTCCGTTCCAAGAATATTATTGAATTTGCTTGTCCCTTCTTACACCCCGTCACTTCCTGAAACGGACGCCTTTTTTCATCTCTAAATCAAACTTAAATTATTTTCAAAGCATCCAAAAATAACGGAAAATAAAATCATTTATATTTTGTCGACCCACTTTCCACGAAATAGGCAAACTGAAGTACTCAATAATTTTATTTTCTTATGTAAATTTCAATGCTCTCAGTTAAAATCATCAACAACTGAATTAAGAAATTCAAAAATTTACGTTGAAATTTTTTTGAATAAATTTATTCTAATTGAACGGGATCAATTCTTAAAATAAATAAGAAAATGTAAATAAAGTGGCTTAAAACTAAAATATTTTTTATTTAAATTATAATGTCAAGCTACCAAGTGATTGCTTCCTTCGATAAAAAAAAATATATTTATATCTCGGGGTTAATACTCGAAGTGCCTACGTCAGATTTGGTCATTTGATATACTTACTAGAAAGAATGTTTAAGTGTCCCTTACTTTAATTATTTAATTGCCTACGTTAACCTTGCAAGAAATGTGGAATTGTGGCCTGTCTACTGTGAATATCAAAATAATTTTTCGCCATTTTTCACCCCTAAAAATGGACTAACAATTGTCTTTCCTGAATAATTAACATAATTGACATAAACACTTCAAGCGTTAACCCAAATTTATATTTATTATTAATTTAATTAATTTTATACCCTGATGATGCTTAGGCTAAACGAAACCGGTTGGTTTTACAAATTTAAATAATATTCGTGGTCTTATTTAAAATTGTTTTTTCATTGCTTTAAATATTTCTACGAAAATATTATTTTGTTTATTCTGTTTATTTTAGTTCTAACGGAGAAAGGATTATTTTAAGACCAGTAAACAGTTGACATTATTTCAGTTCTGAAAATAAAGAAAAAAAACTGTTCCTTTCAGCAAATAGAAAAAACGGTTTTTGTCAAACTTTTATTTTGACGGTATTACCAAATAATCAATAAATCGTTGAAGAAGAATAACAAAGATTGGGGAAAAACCTTAGTTTATCTCTTGGTTTAAAAAAATTCGCTATCGATATTCTGGAAATACATTTTGCCACAGTGATTCTGCAAGACGTGAAAATTTGTTATCATCTCCTTAGCGATTGAGTCACATTACTTCCGCCTCGATTAACACTAAATAGTAAGCAATATTCCCAATAATGCGCGAACTGTTCATGCGTTCGGTTCCATTTAAATACCCCGTTAAAGTTCCACACCGAGTTAGGTGCAGATAATAAATCCGTAAAAATGCCTGAGTAAGCCCGTGCGCATTTCTTGCGGCCGCCGCAGCCTCCGGGCAGAGAATGGGCACCTCCGAGCAGCCGATAGATTCCTGTTTTGATCTTGGAAATGCATTGCTGCAAGCCGATTTCTGTTTACCTACGTGCCGTAGAATTCCACTTCTTGTCAGGTACGTACCACGTTCAAACTTGTACGTCTGCCGCCGAGTAGGCGCAACGGCTTCTAAAACGTAGATTATTTATTTATGGTTTTATATGATTTATTTGCCAAGTGTCAGTTATTTTAAATTGTCTTTGCACATATCGTCGCTGGAAAGATAAATGGCTTAAACGACACTTTGCTTAAAAATGAGTTAAATATGCAATTTTGATCGGTTCTTTTTTATACATCAAAAGCTCTGAATCTCGTTTTAGTATGAAGACTTTTGTGGTGCTTCAAAATATATTTTGGTTTGACATTTTTACAGAAATGAAAAAATAACTTTGTAAAAGGCAACGGATATTATTTTATTTTTTGTGACCGACTGGTTATTAAATGTTGTTATATTGTTTTATCATTGCTCTGTTATTTTTTGTTCAGATTTTCCCTCTGTATATATATATAAAAGCACACTTTGTATTTTTCGTTAAGTTTAATTTTGTACTTTGATAATGCTTAGCGGAATCGGTCGGTCATAAAAATTAAAATAATATCCGTGGTGTTATACAAAGTATTTTTTTCATTTCTTTAAAATATATTTACCATTTGGGAGAAAACTTGACCTAATTTTTTTTTTCAAAATCCAACCAGGTATTAAAGACTTATAAATTGTAATATGAAACAAAAAAAAACTTTAAAGTACTCTTGTGTAAACTTCCTGAAATGGCACTTCAGTCCTTTTACCTTTCCGGCGACGATATACTTTTGTGAAACGTTGTGAGGTTAATTAAATTGGGAGTGGGAGTGGTGTGATACATGATGGTTGGGAAGTACCAGATTACTCTGATCTGGACATTAAATATCGAAGCTTATAGAAATTAGCAATTTATTGGAACTTTCCGATTTCGTTTGGTGATCGCTTACCAGGGCGATTTTGAGAATATATTTCACTCTGAAAGGCATAACAACACTTTTCAGTAAACGTGTTGACTTCCCATTGTTTTTTCCAACAGCGAAAAAGAATTTAAAGATGAGTCTCATTAAAATATGAAAAAAAAACTGAAAAAATAATAGATAGAAAACTCGACCAAGGGAAATAAAAATGTATCCAATTTATACCAAGTAGATATCTTACAATTTCATTATAAAATAATGTAATAATATTTTTTCAGCTCGCTCAAGAGTGGTATGTATACCTATACCACTTTTCTCTACCTCTCCATTCCCGAATCGACTCGGTTCCTCTAAAACTTTTAAGCTTCCAAATAATTAAAAAAGAGGAGAAAAAAGAAATCTGAAGACTTTGAAAGAAAGTGCTAAAGTGGTTCATTTATAAACTATTCTCTTTGATTAAACACAACTTGTAAAAGTTTGACAATCACGTAAGGTAACATCCCATCGCCCTTTAAAGCCTCAATCGTTTCCTTCGAAAGCGTCGACAAACCAGAACCGTGGCGTTCAGCACCGGGCACCTAACAAATAAACCAAACCATTTATAATATAACATTAGCTGTCATAAAACAAAGGTGAATATTTTTTGTAAAGTGCCTATCCCTACTTGAAGTATAGAGATGCGACTATCGGACCAGTTGCTTTCGATTAACGCGATACCGGAACCTTAAAGCGGCTTCCGCTTGATCTTTTCAGCAAAGGGGATTTCACATCGAATTATCTACATACGTAAGTTAGTCTATGATATCTCCAACTTGCTACGGGAGTTAGTTTTGAATCGTCTTCTTAGCTTGTAGCTTAGATTTTTCGTTTCCGGTAGAACAACAGAAAGGATTGATGCTTCAGTATTAAAAGTTAGAAAAATAAAATAAATAGATTTTTCGTTCGCTCTAGATGAAGTGCTTCCGAAAAGTCTCAGGGTAGAAAAATATTTATTTATTTACGCCCGCTAAAGGTTTTTACGCAAATATTAACTTTTTTCAACAAAAAACTCATAAGCAATGCAAAAAAATATTGTACAAGAAAATAAAATTGAATATTGAATAACAGGTACAAAAATATTGTAAATGAAAAGAACATATAATATTGAATAAATAACAGGTTTAAAAATATTGGAAAAGAAAAGAAAATGAAAAATAATATTGAAAAACAGGTCGAGTAAAATAGTTTAAACAATTAGTTTAGCTCTACCAGATGAAAAAAAAATGTACTTAGTTATACTTATAGTGTGATATTGACGTGCTAAATATATCAACCACATTGGATTATGTGTTCCTCAGATGTTGAATTCGTCGCATAGACGTGATAAATTGTGAGGTTGAAGCAGAATTGTTACAATAGTATGGTAGGTGCAGTACTTACCATGAAACCGTAACCGTCTTCTGCCTTGTAACCGTTCTGTCAGGAACATGAAATACAATTATGTATAATAGTTGAAGGCTGTCAATCATTGAATTTATAATTTTATATAAGCAAGTCAAGTCGGTAATTATTCTATGATATAAGTCGTTTCCTGTTGTGGTATTCCATCTCAGTTTTTTTTTTGCGATTTCTAATTAATATTCACCACACAATTATACAATACATATTTTGTTATGTCAAGGATACACAGCAATTAAATTAAATTAATGATGAAATTGGAATTAACTTTAAAGCATTGATGCTTTTTTAATTGGTTGAAACGTTACTCCCATTAGTAGAGGATCCAAGCTCGAGTCTCGGTTGTGACAATTGCCTTTTTATTTTCTGGCTTTTTCTGTTTCATGTTTGTGTTGTTGATTATTGATATTATTTAAAATTAATGTGTAAAATACAATTACTTTTATTTTTTAAAATATGTTTACTATGTGACAACCTCTCGTTACTAACAATAAAAGTATAAAATTAAATGTTAATAAAAATCAAAATAAATATTTTGATTACTTTTATCACAGCAATGTAGTATAATATATATACTCCTAATGTAAATAAAAACTTTTCTTACTTTTTTTTTTTTTTTAATGACGCTTTTTTATTATCATCTTGTAATTGTAATATATATATATATATATATATATATATATATATATATATATATATATATATATATATATATATATATATATATATATATATATATATACATATTACAATTACAAGATGACAATGAAAGAGCGTCATTAAAAAAAATCAAATAAAAGTAAGAAAAGTTTTTCTTTACATAAGAAGTAAAAATCTAGGTGAATTGAAATGTTTTTTTTTGTATTTTGAATTTTCCATACTGAGCCTGAGAGAAATTTTAACCCTCAATAATGTGATTTTCATTTTAAAAATACTGACTGAACCTAGTTAGTCATAACTATTATTCTAATCTGACTGAATCTACGTTTCAATTTTAACAGGAAACGTTTTATTCTACGGTAACTTGTCATATTTCTAAATGCAATAAAAACAGCGTTTCCCGCTGACATTGCACCCACACGAATCTGCATGTAACATTGCTGAAAGCGTATTTCGGTTCTAGCAAACCGATACGTCTTAATCACTGAGGGGATTAAATTTCCATAAATATAGAAAGGGGGTGTATTTATTCAAAGTACCAGCACACTGCAAATCGCCTTATCAAGAATACGCTGGAAATTACAAAGTAAATCGCGTGAGAAAAATTGCATAGAAGCCTAACACAGCTATGAACCCCTAATGGTACACGTTAAAAGGGAATTTCTGTTCCTCAAAGGTTGTAATTCTGTTTAAGGGGGGAAATTTCTGCATTTTATTTCCACGCAAAAAAAATCAGTTAGTGGTCGCGTGCTCCATAATATTACAGGTTTATAAACGTCAAACACTCAACTAAATGTGATTACGTTTGCTGTTATTGAATTGTGAATTCATTTTGGGGCCCCTAGATAGCTTACATTTGAAATAGTTTAAGAAAATACAGTTATTACATTGTTATCCTGATTACATAATACGTAAAATGGATGAATATGAATGTAGGATTTCAAAGGGATTATTTTTAGGTTCTCACCTTCTGGTTTTTTATCCAGTTTTGTACCTATCCTGCCATTTCGCCATTCGATTCAAGAAACAGAAGAGTTTACTGAAAAAAATCTGTTCTTTCGTTGGTTTTTTGCTTGTTCGTCGGTTTGTTGTTTTGATCTTCAGATAAGATTAAATTAAGTTGTTCGTTCTTTGATGTCTCGCTTGGTCATCGTTTATTTGTTATCTTCAAGTAAACTTGAGTTAAGTGTTGTGATTCGTTGAGTCAGAAGAATTCAAGAGCTTAAACATCAACTTCATCGGCGAGTGAATTGGCTTCCTTACTTCCTTCATTCCATAATCTGTCCACATCTATAATTAGACATTTCCATCAAGTAGTAGTAGTTTATCGTTTCACAGTGCACTTTTTTCAAAGTTCATCTGAAGCTAAAAACACATTCGGTGTTTTATAGCAGTTTTGATGCAACAATGATTTTCAATAAGATAATTATCAACTGGTCCAAATCGAACCAAGCCAACAACATAATGCTAACGCTGTGTTTTTCGTGAATATATAATGCATAATCCGGGTGTTGAATCACAATATTACTAATGTAAATATCGTCGCCGGAAAGGTACAAAGGCTGATGCGCCATTTTGGAAAGATTACGCCAGAGCACTTTTTTTTTTACAATAAAAATCACAAGTCTTCTGCACCTGGTTAGATTTAAAAAAAAACGTTAACTCAATGCTCCCATTGAATTACCTGAAGCGACAAAAAGCTAAAAAAGTCCCAAGCTTGTGTCGCTTAGGTCAAGCCTTCTCTCAAATGATAAGTATATTTAGGATGACTGAAGAGCCATTAGTCTTCAGAATCAAACGGGAGTCAGAGCATTTGATGCGGAAAAAATAACTGACCAAAACTGCATATTTAACTCATTTTTACCAAAGTGTCGCGTAAGCCCTTTTGTCTATATAGCAACGACACGATTTTTTTCTAAAGAACACATTAAAGCTCTTAATTGTCTTTATATTTAAAAAAAGATTGAGTTTCAGTTTGCTGGATAAATACATATTTTTAAATAATTGCATTAAGCCTTTCGGTTTTTTTTCTGTCATTTTTTTAAAATTCCTTATGGGTTAACTAACGTACAGAGGATCGCTACACTCTGTCTTGATACACGCTCCTTGTTTTATTCACATTCATATTTTTTTCCATACCCTTCTATTATTCTGTCATTTTTCATGACCCGATTGTTGGTTAATGTTTTAAATAATAATATAGTTTAAGAACTCCCGTATAATAAAATGAATTGAAAAAAATTACCATTATATCAATTACACCTTTCATTAATCCATTATTGGATAAAAGCATCCAGTCACCTTCACAAACTGAAAAATTGAGGTTAGTGATAAGGTACTTGCAGTTTGCACAAGAGTCCCAACTGCTCCCAACCGTAAACATCTAGAGAGACTAAGGCATCCCCAATTGGGATGTATTGTGAGACTGAAGATAGTGAAGAGAGGAAGGAGATGAGAAAAATAAGGTTAAAAAGCACCTGGCTATTCACATTTAATCATTTAATATGGCTAAAGCCATTTAAAGCAACGTTTCGATTCTGAATGGTGGTCTTTCGCCAGAGTGATATTTACAGTATCCACCACTCTGGGACGTGCCGCAAATATACTTTATATTATATTATGTTAATTAAATGTGAAACAACACATAAAAAATATATAAAATTTATTAGAGCACGTATGCTTCCTTTTAAATAAATTACTTTAAACTTCTGAACACCAAAAAAATATCATTCCCCTATAAGAACTGTAAAATTTTGTAACACAATTTTAGTATCAAAACAAGCCCACGTGTGTTAACATTAAAAGTTTTTGATAATAAACATTAACTTTGCGAGTAAAATACAATACCGAATAATTCTAAAATTTTGGGTTTGAACGTGGAGTCAAGTTCTTGTAGTAAAAGTAACGCCCTACAATTTTATGACAAAATGATAAAACTAAACCCTCGCACAAAACTGAATGTAAATGCCTCCAGCAATATCAGTTAGAGGTTAACAGAAGTAAATAAGTGTAAAATGGCATCGGCTTAAAATGCACTAGATCAACCCTTTGACTTTCAAAGATCCTCTTACAGTTGTGTTGTTATTCAACTACATACTGTGCCACCAAAAACAAAGTGCAAACAAATATTATTTCTTCATCGGTTGAATTATTTAAGCGCCTGAATCGATAAAAAGCTTTTGAAGAGATTTAGCATGTAAGTAGCTGAGTGGATACACGCGTCTGGTTCAAAGCGTTTCAAGCGTCGTGAGTTCGATTCCTCTGGTAGCTAATTCCTTCACAATTGCACAAGCAATAACTTTCGGTTGCTATGATGGCAGTTGGAGTTTTTGGAATGTCGATAGTGGTGGAATAAAGGTTTTTAAAACATAACCTTTTTTTATTTCAAAAATATAATACGACGATCTACGTAGTCAGTTATCCTCTGCTACAGATTCAAAGGTTGTGGTTCTAAGCCAGGCGTGCGAAAACAAATTGAATTTAAATCTAATACTTTATTTCACAAATTTTTTTGTGTTTTTGCGGCACGTCTCAGATTGAAAGAGACTTTTACCATCGCTCTGATGAGATCTGTTTTTGTGAATCTAAACGTTACTTGAAATGGCTCTCACAGTGTAAAACAACTAAATCTGAAAAGCCAGGTATTTCCCAACGTTCCCTTTCCCTCTCCGTTCCAATCAGCCTTACAACATGACCCGATTGAGATGCCATTTTCCCACCGGCTTCGGGCAGTTGGGACACTCGTGCAGTATTCACATTAAAAAAACACCACTATAAAACATGTAATTAATTTATTTCCTTTTGAACGAAAATATTCCCTCACTCTAAAAGACTGCTGAAGACTAAAACTTCTGGTGGGGAAAATATCACGCATGCCCATAAAGAGAAGAAGAACTTTTCACCTTCTCAACCAAGGATACTTCGCGTGCTTTATTTTCTTGGAAAGGAAAAAATCAAGTCGGATGCTTTTTGGACAGGCCTTGGCAAAAACTAATGGCATTTTCACAAAATTTCAAAACCCATTGCACTTCGTAACGAGATATTTTCTTCGCGCAAAAAGCTTTGTTGGTGGTGTCTGAGAAACCTTTGGGTTATTTTTATAATGTTAACCTACTTAAATGTAAAAGGTAGTAATTATTAGCAGACCCGATGTAGAATGAATTGTATCTTTGGATAGGGGGCTACCTTTGGGCTTCCGAATTGTTTAAACAATGGCAATAAAAACTGAAGTTTGACCATTCAGATTTGAAAATATCAAGTTGTTATGGTTCCAGTAATAACAGTTGCGGGTGAATTTACCGCGAGGTTTATTCGCTTTGGCAAATGCGCATTTAAATTTAATTGTAGTGGCGCGCTCTTTACACTATTAATTTTTATTGGTCAATATAACGAGATGAAACAATTTAACTGTATGCCGGGGTATTGGAACGGGGCTGCCAAGTTAAGTCTAAATCAACGGAAGCAAAATATAAAGCCATATTTAATTATTAAGCTGGTAATTATTGTACAGCGCTGGGATTTCAAATATTTAATCAGATTTAGTTAGTTCGACTGTATTATGCTGATTCATTTTACAAACTGAAATATTTTACGCTGAAACACTTTTTTGTGTGGCTTACTTTTATAATGTATAATAACCATGTTTATGTCTCAAGTTATAAATATAAATCCTTATTCATGGTAATGAATACTGTGAAATAGTTGACTAGTTATAAATGTTCCTGTGTCAAGAAAAAACTAATATATTGAAGCATATTATGTTAAATACGTGAAAAACTTGAATTATAATGTTTTTTCTTATTTGTATTGGAAGTTATTATCTGCGTGGAATTTTTTTGTTTTTTCTGGATAATCACTGTGTCTAGTATGTTCCTAGAATAATTATTTGTTTTTAATCATTTATGAAATATTAACTTAGTTTGTAAATGATCATTGACCGTAAAAATCACAAAGTTACCGTTTCGCAAAATGAAATATTTAAATGACGTATTATTATTACATGAGTGCGTTGAAGAGTACAAATATGTAACATGAAAATTTGTGGTCGACGACTTCTATGGCACAGTGGTATGCTCCTTGGCTCTAGAGCCAAAGGTTGCTGGTTGAAATCCCAGCAGTGGCAAAAAAAAGTATTATTTAATTTATTTGGAGGTGGTCGATATCCCAGTGGGCAAGACGCTTGGCTGACAGTCGGACGAGCTGAATTCGGTACTGACAGTAGCGCCTTTGAGTTGATTTTTCACAAATTGGGCGCTATACAAATTATCCAAAAATTATTATTATCAACTGTCTGACTTCCTCCCTTTTCAATAAATGTTTTGTTTACAGATAAGATCTGTACTATTAGCACAAGGGTTCATAGTTTCTCCTTTTTTTCAAAAAAACATTACTTATTTCACATTCAGAATCGAATACATACAGAGTTATCCAGAGGTCGCGGGTTCGAACCCGGCGTGCGCAAATATTTTTTATTTCATAAATATGTGTCATTACACATTTAATTAATGTAAAATAAACTGTGGTATATTTGCGGCACGTTCCAGAGTGGTAGATACTCCAAGTATCGCCCTGGTGAAAGACCACCATTCAGAATTGAGACGTTGCTTGAAATGGCTTTAATCGTGTTTGGTGACCAAATCTGAATAGCCAGGTACCTCCCAACCTTCACCTTCCTCACCTATTTACCCTCTCCACAACCTCCTGCCTCTAGACGGTTGGGAGCAGTTGGGAATCTTGTCTGGTATTCACGTAAAAAAAAAGTTTTCATTCAAAATAACACAAGGCTTCTCGTAGTGTGGCGGGTAAAAAAACATTGATTTATGTTTAATTACTAGTGATTAGTTAAAAGTTCAATAACGGTACATTCGCGGTGTAGACCGTAAGTTATAGTTATTTAGCACATAAGTTATAATACTTGTGACGTAATTCTATCGGACTTTGCGAAGTTCGCACGTTGCCACGTCCCCCTTGCATAAAATTATATCGTGACTCATCACAATAAATTTTGAAAAGTCACGGCAAAAAACACACAGTTTTTTAACTTATCTGTGTTTATGATATAACTATTAATATTTGTCAACCCTTTTAATGTTCCCTGCAATAGTGTGTTAATGGCGACAAAACGCACGCAGTTTGAACACAAGGTAGTTCACCTCCCGGACACGTGTAAATTAATACGGAAAATATTTTATTTAATATTATTTCACACATCATGTTGAATTATTTTTCTGTAAGGGTAAAGAATAGAGTTACTAGCTGACACAGATATTCTCAGAAGGCAAAACTTTAAATACAGTGAAATAATGAAAACACAGTTAACATGCTCGTCTGCAATAAAAAAAATGTATAGGATACTAGTTAACCGTCACTATTTATCGTAGTATTTTGGAAAGCATATTTTAAACTTATTGCTAATAAATTATAAAATTTAGTCGGCTTTCGATTATTTTGTAATTCAAAGGCCCTATTAAAATTCGTGAATAACCAACATTAAAAAATGAATCGAAGATTTAGAGTACACCTGTAAAATAGTTGAAACATAATAAACTATTAATAATAATAATTGTAAAAGTTTTATTCCAGAAGGTATGCAGTAGTAGTGCAATGCAGTATATTCCATAATTGGTGAAAACATCTTGTAATAATAATAATAAAATAAAAATTGTAATACACAAAATAATAAAGAAAAAAAAATAACATTAATTCATAGGAAGAAAAAATATATATATATATTGAAAAATGTAAAAATTATAAATGTAGGATATTAGGTCTCATGTCTACAAAAAGCCATCAAGAGGGAGTCCATCCTGGCAGCGTCCATGCATTATCATTATAATTATAACTGTTTTTGCCTCTCAAACAATAAATTACTTTTCCTCAATCATCACTTTACTAATTATGGGTACCATTCTCCACTATCCAGAATGTCGAGACTTGTTAACTCAAGTCATGATCTTGAAATTTTTGGCACCAGTTTAAATATTTTTGTCATTATATACGAATCTACAAAAACCTTGTTCAGGCTTTGTCTTGAATGTTAATAAAATGAATATTTTTGTTATATTTTTATCATTGTTACAAATATTTTGTATGAGCTATTCTTGCTCTGTTGCTCTTTTTTCCCCATTTCGTGTTATTTCATTTTTTTAATTGGACAGTGGTCCGTTAGTATGAAAATATATAAATAAAGGGTTTTAGCGCTAGGCAGGAACATATGTTAATATATTAAACGGGTAACAATATTCTACAATTTTATTTTAACCTTGTGTATCTACCGACAACTGGTTTGAACGTTAACATAGTTGCTCAAACGGAATAATAGGTTTTAAAATGCAATGCCACTATCAATGCGGTAGATAAGTAATCCATCTGTTTCGCAGGCTTCAGTATTTCAGCCCCCACGTCAAAGCAGAGCCTCCCGCATTGTAGGGTAGCCACCCTACTCTCCCACTCCTCCACTCTCCCGCCACCCTGTAACCTACGCCTGCATCCCTGTAACGATGGAAAAGGAGATGTGAATTATAAAACTGTAAAACAAACCATGGAAAGTTTTGCTTTTCAGATGTTACACTGCATACTCGTATCGTATGGAGCCGGTTTCTCTTCATTTTTATTCCCCTTCCTGCTGCTCCTTCGTAATAGAATTCCGGGGTTCATTTTGCTCTTTTTACTTCCGAGCTTTGAAAATTCTAATAATGCGAGACGGCTGTTTTGTTCTGTTTTTATAAGCTTTGTTCATTGTGTTCCACGACTCAGTCCCATTTACCAATGTGAAATTACTTTATTTGAACATCGCTGAGGAGTTTCTCGCAAAATGGTAATAAATTCCTCCCCCGATAAATGAGGCACCATTACAAATTCCATGATGAACAAAAATGCTAAGACACAATTTGAATCCCATTAATAACACACCTTTCTGTTTTTCCAGCGTTCTATTTCTGAAATCGCTCTTCAATCAAGTATTGAGTTTTTGAAAATATTTGTTTTTAATTAAACAAAAATTCAAAGTTGCCTATTGGTTTAGTTGTATTGCATTGTATCCACGCTTGGTAACTACGAAGTTTTATTGTGAATTCTGAACGATCGCTTTTTGGGATAAAATGACATTATTTGATAATTTCACTCTATAGCTTTTAGTGTCGGTTGTTAACTTGTTTTTTCACAAGGAAATATTTCATACCTAAATGATATACGAACTTTTGATTTGATTTTGTAAGTAAATGCCACTTTTTTAAGTTTAACGAATATAAATTTGTGTTCAAATTTTCCGTGCATTCATTCCCAGCATTGCATAAAAAATCCGAAACAATCAATTTTCAAATACACTCTCGTACATTCAAAATTTAAAAACTTTGTCAAAAAGTCTTTCTTAATGTGTATAATACAAGGGTTTCAACCCCCTAATGAGTAACTCTTCTACCCCTTGGTTTTGTGAGAATAACAGCTTCAACTCATTTTCACCAAGGGGCTGATTAAAACGTAAGACTACAGGACTTTTTTAAAAGTGGATGCAATTGGAATCATAGTAACAGCTCTTCTTAATTTGAAAACGATTACATAATCCTATATTATATATGTGCGATATACCATAAATAGTATTATTATTATAACACAACGACTGTACATATTATTATTAATTTATTATATATTGCTCCTGAACAAAAGCTCTTCTGTTATCTACATATTCTACGTTAATGGAGAGACAATCAGAAGGGAAATTTGTTTGATTCTTGAAAGAGTTTATCATCGTAAATGTGATCATTACCACTGCCTGAAATTTTATAAAATTTAGTTTTTTTTTGCTTGTAATTCTGTATTCCTTAACTTGTAATTGTTTGATAAAATTATGTCTCGTTACTTATATTTACTAAATTATCAACAGTTTGTAAAGTATTAGATATTATTTAAATAACTTTTTAATACACACACAAATATTCATAGTAATTTTACTCACATGTTAAACACAAGAATGTATTCCGGAATATCTTATCAATTAAATTAAACTACACAATAATCAATACTTTATATATTTCAAAATCAGCTCTTCACCTTGTGAAATAAACAGAAAAATATATACCTTCACTTTTAATAAAATATTATTTGGTCTATTCTCTTAAAGAGAGCAGGTAATTTGCACCTGTAGTTATAACAACGTACAAACATTGAATGGGGAAGTTTTTTACTGAATAAATGCCATGAATTTCGGTTACCGGCGAATTTATGAAAAGCTTTTGCAATAGCAAGCTTAAAGCTTCACCGTCGTCACATGCATAATTGTGCAAATATTTTATGAACACGCGAATAAAGTAAAACGAAAAGCGTTTTAAAATGAGGGAGTCAACTTTGTGCCGAAGGTTGTTTTTGGAATGAATAGCTTGGCTGTGGTTTTCTCCGGACCAGGGCTTTCCGTTTTAGTAGATGTACATAAAGAGGCTTTATGCTTTTCGTTTGGACGAATGAATATTCAAAATATTTCTCTCGATAATTAGTTATGTTTTTAAAATTTTGATCGAAAAACGTTCGCTGTGTAAATAATTGGGCATCAATCGGGTAACTGTTTTTTTTTTATAAAGTTACACAACATTACCGAAATATTTCTTTACATTATCAGTTATTTTAAGATTTGTATCATTTTTTGATAGTGAATACCGTACAAGGTTTCCAACTGCTCCCAAACGTCTAGAGCCAGTGGGACTTTGGCATCCCTAATAGGGGACTGTTGTGAGACTGAAAGAAGTGAGAAGGGAAAAGAGATGGCGAAGAGGAATTTGTAGTGTCTACCTACATACATGTATATAGTTGATCAACTGTGGCATTTTAACATTTCAAACAGCTTAAGGGCACTTTGCATAGGTGATTATATGAGGTTGCTTTTTCTAAAAGGGTGTGTATTTAACTGGCTCTTACTTGCAAGTTTTTTTAAGACCGTTGAGGACTATTTTTGTATTACTATTCTTACAAAAGTTTCACTGCCCGAAGCCAGTTGAACTATGACAACTAAAAATCGGTAATATTATATAGCAAAAGGAAATAAGATAAGGGAAGGATATGAAAGGAGTACAAACTATTTGGTTGTTGAAGATATTTAATGCAATGTTAAGTAGTCTTCGACTCCCAGCTAATAATTTTGTAGCTCGATATTTTTGTAGTAATTCATCAAGGATGTTGGTCGTTCATCGGGGTGATAATGAAAATCTTAGTAAGTACAAATTATTATATAAATATTGTATTAATATCGTCGCAGGAAAGGAAAAAAGGCTGAAGTAGCACTTGCTCAGAAATGATTTGAAAATGCAGTTTTGATCAGTTTTTTTTTTCTGCATCGAATGCTCTGACTCTCGTTTGATTCTGAAGACTTTTGTTGCCCTTCAGCCATCCAAAATATATTTACCATTTGGGAGAAGGCTTGACTCAAACGACACAAGTTTGGGATATTTTTAGCTTCCTGTCGCTTCAGGTAACTCAGCGAGAGCATTAAGTTACTTGAGATAACTTTTTTTTTCAAATCCAACCAGGTGCTGAAGACTTATGAATTTTATTGTAAAACAAAAAAACTTTAACGTGCTCTGGTGTAAGCTTCCCGAAATGGAGCTTCAGCCCTTTTGCCTTTCCGGCGACGATCTATAAAATGTGTTTGAATATAGTTATGCAATGTAAATTATAAAATCATTGGAAAAATGCATCTATACATATCTCGTCCCAAAAATACTGGTATATCCTTGGGGTGTCAAAAGATAGACCAAAAGTGAACACCACAATATTAACATGTTTCATAAAATTACATAAAACTGAATTATACAAATTTTCACTGATTTTAATAAGATTGATTTGTTTGTGAAAGTCGATTCGATTACATAATAAATGATAAAAAAAAAAATGAGAGTAAAATAAAAACACAGATTTTATTTTAGGTTTGATGACCGACTAGTTTCGCTTAGACTAAGCGTCATAAGGATACAAAATCAAACGTTACAAAAAATACAATGTGTGCGGTTATACATACACAAGGAGAACACGATATAAAATACAATAAGAGAACAGTAAGAAAACAATATAATAACATTTAAATTATACCAAATGAAAATGGATAACAATATAGATAAAATGAAATTAAAGTGGCAAAATGTCAACTGAGAAGGTAATTAAAAAAAAAAATTCAACGAAAAAATATGAAAATAACTTTAGTTTTTATGTATTTATGATTTTAAATATGTTCCTTATCGTAAAGATACGGAAACTAATGCTAACGTGTTAAAATTAAAATAAAGTAATCTATAACTTAATACTGGAGTGGTTTGTTTTCCTTTCAAACGGAGTGAAGCAAATTTTAAGTAAGGTAATTCGTCGTAATAAATATTAGCCTCGTAGGGATAGCTTTAAGTTTGGATTCGTGAAAAAAGCACCTTGCACTTATAATAAATGAGTAATACTCCAAGCTAATGACGGCTCGTATATTCCGCTATGATATACAAACTGAAGTCGTATAAAAGCGTGTTCCTGAGACTTTTCACTGGAAGGCGGTGCCAATGCCTCTGTCACGCGAGGTGGCATTCGCCGACCTTATCATTATTCGCCTTGGTTAGTTTCATTTTAACACCAAGCTTTTTGCAATAAAATACTTATAAAAAGTACTTGTCAAACACCGTGAATTTATTAGCCGGGGGATAATCCAACGGTCTGAGAAATTGAAATTTATTGATGCTTTTTATGTATGTTTTTTCATTATTCCGGAATGTGTTTGACCATAGTGCAATCACACACATACCATAGAGTAAATACATACATATTATAAGATTAAAACAAATAAGCATGAGAAAATATTTCTCGAAAGGAAAAATTACGTAAAGACACACAGATATAAACAACATAAATAAATAGATAATGAAAATAAAATAATAACTTTGTTATTTGATTAAATTATTATTATCACTTAGATGTTTTAATTACCACGGTTTTTAGAATTCACAAATCATCTTATCGAAAAAGATCACACCTGTAATAAACGCATCGGTGCTCATATTCTCCATAAAAATGTTCATGGCAACAGATTAAATAATTTATAAGTACCAGAAATGAATAGTCATGTTCTTAATAATCAGTTAAATTTGTCCAGTAGTCCATGTAGGGCATATTTCTCGTAAACCCATAAAATTTCTCATTATTCTTTTATCACCTTCTCAGTTGGTGTTTTTCCTCTTTCATTTCATATTGTCTGTCTCTATCTATCTGTTCCTTTTTTTATTTAAATGTTATTATTTTGTTTTATTATTCATATTTTATTTTATATTGTGTTCTCCCTCTATATGTACAAGTACATATATTTATTGTTTTGTTTTGTGAAATGACTTGGCCGCCTCTGTGTTTCCTCCCTCTATGCGGGCCTCGTCAAGATTCACGTTCACTTCTCAAAAATATACCCCACTCAGCAACCCCATATATGACATAGGCCCTAAGAAAAATGATTTCCCTAAGAGCCTCCTATTTGGAGTTGGTAAAAAAAGACAAAAATCGACTTTTTATATATAAGTACACAACAACCCCGAAAAATTATTGAAACCAGTTTTAGGACAATAGGAACTTACATTATAAAGTGCCTTTGAGGTGATTTTCCCACGAAAACGGCGCTATATAAGTTATTCATTTATTATTATTTATGAGTGATAGTAATACATTGCTAAATTATTATGCCTGAATTTGTCTAGTATCGGGTGCATCATAAGGATTTGCAAAAATAGCGGATCAAGGCAGTCTGAGAAGATACGGCATCATTACACAAATAATAAGCCCACTTTTCAGAAACTTCACATTCTTAAGCTGAACTTAAAGCTTGTTCTCCGGAGTCTACTCACAAGTATCTCATTAAGCTCGGGTGCATGAAACTTATACGCTGCGTTCGCTCAACCTGAAAATGTTCGTGTATTTGTTTATGCGCTACGTCATTCACAAAAGCTACCTGAGTTTTCGATCATCTTGAAGTAATCTTTTTATTTAAATAAATATCAAAGTATCATTACCATTATTTTTTAATGATCAATAAAAGGTTTTGCTAGACGCAATGCTATTTCGTAGCAGTTTTAGATTTTTCACAAAGCGTTGTAACGTTATGTATAATAATTTTCAGTGAAATTAGTACGTGAAATAATTAATACAAAAAAAAATACTACTTATAAGAATGTTTTTAAAGATTCAGAAATTACTTTTTATTTTACTTTAAAACGCATTTCATTTGCATCATAACCTGGAAACAGCTCTATCTGTACTATAATTATTTTGAAGAAATATATCTTTTTTAGAATTGTCATCTTTATACCATATTGAAATATTTTCTCGGAGATTGAAATAATGACGTAAATATGTAAATCTAAATTTCGTTCTTAACTTTAACTTCTTACATGTAATGTGAAAGATGGATTATTTTAAGTCTCTGTAAGTTGACCGAGCGGTCTAAGTGTCGGGTTCCCACTCAGGCATTGCGGATTTTATCCTTTGCTAGTTAAGTCCTTCATCATTGTACAAGCAACATTTTCTGCGTATTTTGATAATATTAGGAAGAAATCAAATATTGTCGGATTGTTCGTAATCTAGGAATGTTCGGTATATTAAAACTAAAACTTTAGGTTGATAAAAAAGTCGGCATTAAAACATATAAAAATATTTAATATTACTAAAAGTACGACTTTCTGAATATTACTAAAATAATAACAATCAAAGTTAAATGACTTCCCGCCAATAGCATTCATTTACCAAAGTACAATTATTCAAATAAAATCTATACCTATTTATTGTTTTTTTAAGACAATGCTCTTCAACGGTCAATGGCTGACAAATTGCTAACTTTATTAATATTATTTTGTTGTTTTTTTGACAGAATTAATGTTAATTGAATGGAAGATCTTATGATATAAACCAGAATTCTTTCAATTTTTTTTCCACTCAACTTAATTGTTTAATTTTAAGCAAAACGATTTTTTTTTGATAAGGTACATAAAAATATTAAGATAAACGTAATATTTGAAAAACGTAATTAGAGAAAAAAATCTGAACTGTTGATTGATAACTGATTTAATACTTATTTATTTATTTATACTGGGTTTTAACAGATGTTATCACATACGTGAAAAAATCCAGTTATAAAAAAACCAGTTAGTGTACAATCATTGTTAAATACAATACAAATAGACAAGATACATTAAATTTTTAAAAAATTGTTGTTTTTGTACTTATTACTACTAGATACATACAAAATATACTTAGGGAATTACTCTAACACCCTTTAAACTGACTTGTTTTACTACAATAGGAAGAAGACAATAGATGAAATCATTTAGCAATATTTTATTATATTTAATAATTCATGAAATACTTATTGAGAAATCGGATTTTGTGAGAAAAAAACCGACAAAAACAAGAAATGTTTTTTTTTTCCTTTTATATTCCACTTAAGTAAGAAGTTCAACTTTAGTAAGTAATAAACAAGTGCCTACACGCTTTCAGCGAAAATCAGAAGATATTATTTAAATAGCTGTTATCGTCTGCTTATATTTTTTTATGTATTTCTGCTCATAATGAGAGTCACCTTTTGCAATAACAGCGGCCATTGACAACATTCTCGAGACTCGTTGGCTAGACGCAGACGCCGGGAGCTCTACGACTCCTGATATGCACATGGCCTAAAAAAACATGTTCTTCATCGCAAAAATATTGTACCAACCCACTAAAAAAATATTTAATAAATTGCCAATGGTTAAGCTTTTACACGTATTAAAAAAAAAAAAATTTAAAAGCGCGTTGTGCCTTAAATTTGCAACTAAGGTTTTATTTACCTTCGCTGAAGTGTCATTTTACGAATTGCAGTAACGATTCTTTTGAAACTAAAATTATTTTCGGTTTCACTGAAGAACAGCCGTCCCTCGTTCTAGAGAATGAACTTAAATGTTTTATTTCTTGGCATTGCACGTCCATTTGTTTTACATGCCAAATGTCACTTTATTATTTTGTTTGACTTTTTGCCTTATAAAAGAGAAACGAGTTGGGTCGAGAACATTTGCGAGATTGAAAAAGCACCCAAATTTAATACTTGTTCAAGCAACGTGGATAACTTATGAGACGTAAAAAAAACATTTACTTCTATGAATATTTAAAAAAAAACTAAAATAAAGAGTCAGTCACCTTTCTCAGTTCGTGAAAGTTATAAAATTCTTGGAAATTATACATGAAACATGTTTTTGATTTTAATTAAAATGATGTATCGAGAAATAAAATTAACGAAAGTAAACTAATTAAATAATTTGATGGAAAGTTAAATATATATATTAATGTTTATTTATATTACTAAGTATGTGATACAACGATGAGGTCTTTGGCTCTGGATCGAGAGGTACTGACCTTGCGAAGTTCAAGTAAAAATAACGTTTACCATTCAGGTTCTTAAACGTTTTGAAATCAACTGATTAAGTATATGTAAATCTGCATCGCTAGGCATGCTCTTCAATTGCTAATACTTTGAAAATCACCCTAGTTTAATGAATACTCATATACCAAATCAAAACACTGCTTAAAGCCTATCTCTTAGCAAAATCTTTTCTATAATTTATTATATCGCCTGTTTGTATCTTTAAAAAACGTTTCCTACTTTAAGCATTCTTTGGGAATTGACAAACATGACGGTTTTGGTTGTGAAAATTATGAACGTATCGTAGCTGGAAAAGCAAAAGGAATTAATCGAAACTTTGGTCAAAAATTAGTTGCATACACAGTTTTCATCAGTTTTTCTTTATTTTGCATCGAATTTTCTGACTCTCGTTTGATTTATAAGAATTTTATGGGCTTTCAGATATCTAAAATATATTTATTATTTGGGAAATGCTTGAATCAAGCGACACAAGCTTGAGACTTTTTTAGCTTTTTGTAGCTTCAGGTAACTTAGTAAGAACATTAAGTTGTGGGCAATCAAGTACTGAAGACTTTCGCACTTTATATGTGTTCTGGTGAAAACTTCTCAAAATGGCGCTTCAACCCTTTTGCCTTTCCGGCAATGATATAATATATACGTCATGCTGCACTTTCCTGTAATGGTGAGCAAACGATATTAATCGTAAAAGTTTACTTATTCCTAAAAGAAATCATATCTTCCAAGCATTGTTCAAAGTCCTTATACGCTTCGATAAAATTGATATTTTTGGAAAAAATTGAAAATTTCTCGCTTTAAAAATGGATGTAATGGCGCCCACTGTACCGACGCTGGCCATAATAAGTTGGCATTAAGCTCTCATTCGAGTCGTTTATCAAATTGCCCGCTAAGATTCCTTCATTAGTGGGATTTGTACGCGCTTTCCGCCAAAAGGAGAGCGGAAAGCAAAAGACCAGCGCAAAAACGGAAAAGTCGAACGCGGCGGAAAAACGATAAAACGTCGCGAAAAACAAAACGACGCGGTGAATAAAAGCTCGCCATTTTCCGTGTGAGGCTGCCAAGACGTCGCATCTCACGGCAAGTAATAAAAAACACACCGGCGAGCTTTAATAGCCGGTCATAGTGAATTATTTATTTCGACAATGTCATTTTACAGAGCGCCGGGCGATAGTGCGGACGCAATACATCGAGACACGTCCGACGATGGAACGCAGGCTTATTAACAAGACTGCGGTAAACTTTCCTTTGAAGCCAAAGTGGCCCTGTACAATAAAACATTTTAAAATTTTTGAAGTTATTTTTAAAGAAAGTGTTACGATTTTCGTTTTTCAATTGCAATATTGATGAAATAAAAAATGATTGATTTTTCATAACAATTTATAAATGATTCATAAAAATAAATATAAATAATTGAGGGGCTTAGAAGCAAAGGCAATAATCTCCTTCATTTTAAATTATTTATTGGAAAGTTGATTTAACGTTTAATGCACTTTTCTTTTGTGAATATGTTGATAAATTTAGAGATAATTGTTTCAAAGTGTTCCTAGTTTAATGTGCACTAAAATTTTTGTACACTTCATTCTCCATTTCTTTATAATAATCGTCCAAAATTTGACAATGCTACAGAACCGTTTTTGGAAATTGCTGCTTTTGCTTCTAAGATCCTCAATTATAGTAGCTTGGGATGAAAAGTAGCGTGTCAACCGTTGTAAGAGATTGAAAATCAATTGAATGAATTTGAAAACCTACCAACGGACAGATTATAATTAACATAATGGAAAACTAACTAACTAAGTAATCATCACGCCGTTTTTTTACAGGGGTAGGTAGGCATACATTCTTTGCTTTATTCACATTCATACATCGTCTCATACTCTTCTGTTATTCTGACTCTTCATATGGCCAGATTTAATTATTTGATTCACTTGATCTTCTTCCACGTCTTCTTCATGCGTCTCCGACTTCTTCTCCCATTCATTTCTTCATTAATTTACTCAACATGCCTAAAATATCTAAGCGTCCCTATCTTGATCCCATTCATTAAGCTCACAACAGTCTTGCATTCTTTCCGGATATCCACAAAATATATAGAAATATTAAGGGTTGACATTATGAAGAATTTATGGTTAAACTGCCTTTTGTAGTATCGCTCTAAAAATTTGAAGTCGTCCACCTGTTATTTTTGCAGAACCTTTTGACCATAAACAAAAAATAAATAAATTATTAAGTGGGAAAAAAGTATCCTACTATTATTTGCGCACGTCGGGATTTCAACCCGCGATCTCTGGATTCATAGTCGAGGATCTTAACTGCTCGACTACCATATGAAATCGTCATATATAAATATATAGTTCATAAAAAAATGATTTGATTGCCAAGGAGCAAATATTTTTATGATCTCAATCATGCCAAAATTTCTTCGGGCGATCAGAATATCTAAATATAATCTGTTAATCTTTAATTTATTTCGTTTGGCATTCGGCCTAAAATCTTAAAATATTCAAATTATTTATGTAGCATAGATCAAATATTTAAAATGACATGGAATGATTAGGCACCTGTTTACTGGTGCATGCATATTACCTACCGTGAAATGATTATAATTCGATTAACCTCTAGTGTGCTGGAGGTGCCAATAGTCACCGGTCATTCATTATTATCTTTTCAGGAGTTTTTATCTTATAAAACCTGTTGTTTTCATATTTAAATGAACTGTAATCGCTTGTCAACAAAATAATCGTTCCATAGAGATATTTTTTCTTGCGTTGAATTCCATACAAGTTGAGTAATAAACATTTTAAGTTTGATTACGTTAGTGCAGCAGAAAAAAATCAATTTTTAAGTAAACTTTTCTGTTTTTATTAACAGGAAAACCATACAACTTTATTTTCATATGAAAGGAAATGTGTTCAACCATACGAAATAACAATAAAAAATCACATTTCTTAACCAAATTTGTTTAGTGACATGAGGGAGAAAAAAACGTATTCTCCGTATATACGAGTATGTAGCTATTCCAGAAAAAAACAATAATACCATTATCCGAGGAGATATTTAATTGACTAAAAAAAAATTTTTTTTTAAACACGAGTGAGTTATAACAAAATTACTATCAACAAGGTACGTCGGAAATTGTGATTTACAGGAATCCGGCATTCGAGAGGTTAAGGTTTAATTTTTTTGTATGGCGAACAGTTTTAGTATAAACAAACATCTATTGAAACCAAATCATTTGAAAAAATCGTTTAAATTCTGCATTAACATATAACTAGTTGCAAAAATCTATGAAATGTACTCGTAGAAATACCCACTGTCATGAAAATAATAAATTCGTTTTTATAGCGCGCATTTTATGAAATATCTTCTCAACACTTTATTTAAAATACTTTCTGACTACACATATGAATACAACAAACTTAAGGTACTTTATAACACTCATATCTTAAATAAAAGCTCACTTTTATAGCAAGTCACTGGCAGATTTTCACAAGTCGTTGAAATAAACAACAGCGGAATAATAAACATTTTTTTTATCTCGGGGCTCGTAGGAATATCTAATTGAAATGAATGAACAATATACAAAAAATTCAAATGTATCATTGCATGCGATAAGTTTACATGCATTCATAATTTTTTTCATATTTTGATTCTCGCCTTTGATTATTTAAAAACAGTCTTTTACACACAGGGAAAAACGCCCTTTAGCTAGAATATTTAAGAAGTTTTTTTAATATTTTTATAGTTAATACCACACAAGGTTCCCAACTGCTTCCAACCATCTGGAGCCAGTGGGACTATGGCATCCCCAATCGGGGCATGTTGTGAGGCTGAAGGAAGCACCTGGCTATTCACATCTAGTCACCGAACACGGCAAAAGACATTTCAAGAAACGTTTCAATTCTGGGCGGCCTCTGACGGTCTTTTGTCGACTTACATGGTCATATAAAATAATAAATAGTATATTTGCGACACGTTTCAGAGCAGTAGATACTCCAAGTATCGCCCTGGTGACAGATCACCATTCAGAATCGAAACGTTGCTTGAAATGGCTTTAGCCGTATTTGGTGACCAGATCTGGAAAACCAGGTACCTACTTCTCGACCTTACTCTTGTCCATATCCTTCTCCTCCTCACTACCTTCAGCTTTACGACATACCCCAATTGGAGATGCCATAGTCTCACTGGCTCTACACGGTTGAAAGCAATTGGGACTCTAGTGCTGTATTCACTATATAAAATTAAAAAAAGGTCGATACTTAAAGAGCTATCACTCTAAAGCGTGCGGGTAATATACTACATATTATTTTATGTAATATATATATGAAATACTCATATTAATTTAATAAAAAATATTTTCGTACGCCGGAATTTGAACCCGAAAACTCTGGTGGATTCGCAATCAAGAGTCTCAACCTCTCGACCACGAAGGCCGTCAAACATCATGTAAACAGACATGCACTTCATATTGAGTAAAAATGCACAGAGCGATAGATAAAATTTGACACAATCTCCAATCAATTGATAGCACCAATTTTACAACAGCAAAAAATATCATGTTTCTAGGGCAGGTAGTTGAAAAAAAAAAACTGGGAAGCACATTATAAATATTTCTGGACAAATGAAATGCACTAAATGCCAGGCTGGCCTGTACCGGCGGCCATTATGGCTGCAAATGGTGCCAACATTTTTGTACGTGAACAGTTCTTTGGCGAAGGTAAAAAAAATAAGTCCGAACTAAAATACACCGTAGCGGATCGTTTCGTGAGATTTACTTTCGTTGAGCATGCATATTTTTAAATAATTTATCGAGACCGCAGGAGAATTTCCCGGAAAAAGTGCAATGGTACGAAGCGTTTGTTCCTCGTAATTTTAAATCGGACTTTTCGTAATTAGTTATTTGGCTCATTGCTCTCTAATCAACCTTACTCATCAATTAAAAAAACAACGTCTTCTGGCATGGGTATTTTTTACTACAACACTAACAAGATACGTTTTGTGATATTTTGTCCTATGAACAAACCAAATAAATTTCTCGATTGGTAACGTAATAATCATTAACTAGAAACTAGACATTGTATATCAATTGAATTTATATTATACCTACTGTTAGTATAAAGTTAAAAAATAAAGAAACAAAGAGAAAGACTTTTAGTACCTAAATACAATACAGCTTTCGCACAAAGACACCATATCTACTCGCGCCTTACACTTACAACAAACTCCCACCACAGACTTTAGCCATCACCAATATGTATTCCTTTAATCAAAACATTACTAAATGGCTAATGAGTAAGGACCGCAAGGAAATTGAAGACCTCCTAAAATAGCACTTGAAATTCTTCACTCATTCCATGATAAACTAGAGCAGCTTTGTAAAATGCTCGACCCTAAAAAATTAAATTCATCTTACTTAGTAACAAGATATTATATAAATATTGCACCATAATTCTATAATATTTTTTAAAGTCCACTACTATTATATACTAATTTAAAATTAGCATTTTTTTCTTTAGTTATAAAATGTAATGTGTTCACTATAAACAATTGTAAGATTGTGACGATGTATGTATTTTTGTATCGTATCCACTGTCTTTAATTAAAAGATTTAGTGCCTTGCAACTTTACCTACTGTCAATGTATCTTATATGGTATCAAGAAAGTTTTACGGTCAGTATCTGTTACATCATCTAACATTGTGTAGCAAATATCATCATTTTTTTTATATATTATTTTACTTGAACTCACTGTCACGTACCTCAGAACAGGTTTTTATGACCTAGTGAGGTAGGGAATGTAAAAAAAATAATGAAAGAAACAAAAATTTAATAAATAAAAATAAATGTTGATTTTGTTCAATTAATTTAATAAATAAAATCAAAAGAATGCTTGCGATTAAACTATTGCTCCATTGATTTGTGGGTGGCTGGACTTAATTTTTGCAGTAATATGGTAGTGCTCTTTATAAAGAATACAACAAAGAGTTATTTTAAACTTGTCTGAAAGTGTGGTGTTAACTATCTTTATAATTACAAATGATTGCACTTTGATAATTAATGATTGTCCAAAGAAGCGAAGCTAACAGTCCATAATGAAGTGCTTATACTAACCCTGATGTATGGCAGTGAGGCATGAAACTGGCAGATGAAGGATGAAAGTAGTTTAATTTGAATGCTTTATAAAAGTGATCTCCGAAGCGTATGTGAGGTAAAACTATGTGTGACCGTGTCAGAAATGTGGATATCCGGAAAGAATGCTTAGTATTAAGAAAGGGACGTTTGGATGATTCCACCATGTGGAGCAAATAAACGACGGCCTCCATGGTTGAGTGGTAAGACGCTCGGTTAAGAATCCAAAGGTTGCGGGTTCAAACCCGACGTGCGCCAATAACTTTTATTTAATTAATATGTGTCATAACACATTTAATTCGTATTAAAATAATAAAAAAAGTATATTTGCGGGACGTTCCAGAGTTGTAGATACTCAAAATATCGCCCCAGAATCGAAACGTAGCTTGAAATGGCTTTAGCCGTGTTTGGTGTCCAGATCTGAATAGCCAGGTACTTCCCAACCTTCCTGTTCTCAATCTCCTTTCCCTCCCCACTACCTTCAGCCTCACAACATTCCCTATTTGGGGATGCCATAGTTTCACTGGGTCTAGACGGTTGGGAGCAGTTAAAACTCTTGTGCGGTATTCATATAAAAAAATAAGAAAGGAGTGTAAAAATAATATATGATGTGAATGTGTATGGAAGAAGTTGGAGTCGATTGCACTTCGTAAAAAAAATGCTCTCTCTTCTTGAAACTGTTGATTCGTGGTGAAACTCTATTTTAATGATTTTAAAATACCAATATTTTAATTTTAATCCACTAAGAAAAAGTTTTATCAAATCACTATTAATAAAGCATTCATTTTTCTAAACAATTATTTTGGTCAGGGACCAGTTGGTGCAAAAATAAAAAAAGCTTTTTTTTTCAATATTGGATCAACGGGGGCTAGTTCATTTCTATATCCAATAATTTTTCAGTATTGGATACGGTGGCGAGTTCATTTTTTTTAATGTTAATACCGCACAAGAGTCCCAACTACTTCCAACCATTTGGAGCCAGTAAGACTATGGCATCTCTGATAAAGGTATGTTGTGAGACTAGGGGTAGTGGGTAAGAGAAGGAATTGGGGTAATTTATGGCTATTTAGATCTGGTCACTAAACACAACTATAGTAATTTAAGGCAACGTTTCGATTCTAAATGGTGGTCTCTCACCAGAGCAATTCTGGTAGTATCTACCATAGCATCGACTACAATAATAATATAATGAGGTTAAAATAATATTGAAGTTCAAAAACCAATTAAAAAAAATGTATTCGATGCAAATGTTACTTTTGGAACCAATCGCGCATTGATTGAAGACGTATATTATTTTAAAAATGGTTTATTCATTTCGAAAGACATACCTAGAAATTGACCTCTGTTTTTTAATCTTTGGATTGGGTAGGTACTCAATTTGAATCGATTTCACTGTTTCAATTTATCCGGGTGAAGAGAAGAGCAAATGATTTTTATCCTTCTTTAATATTTACACGTTTGTAGAAAAAATAATCGGTGCGTGATGAACAAAATATGATTATCCTGAGATGATTTGTGTATTCATTTTAAAAGAATTTCTATCCATTTCAATAGTTTTTGAACAAATTTCGTACAACATAACATTTGTAATATTAAACATTAATTGAATCTAGAAATCGGCCACCCATATTAATATTTCTAATGAAATATCAACAATTTGCTTCGCGTGTGCCATAAAGTAGCAATACTCCAGAAAGCTTTCAACTTATTTTCAAAACGTATACAAAACTTGAGATTTAAGTAGGTTATTCAAACAAGCTTTAGACAATATTGGAGTCAAAAACTTCATAGATCACTTACAGCGTCATGTTTATTTTAACATTATGCCAGAACTTAGAATTTAGCACTGCATAATAAACATTGAAAAACAACTTCCAAACATTAAACGTATGTGTTTTTCATTTGCTTCTAACAAGAATTCATATCTGTGATTAAGTGAATAATACAAACATATTACAGGGTTAAGAACGTGTCCAAAAATTTTGAACAGAATGATACAAATATATTATTCACTCATTATTATATGAAGTGGAAAGTATTACACTTGGAAGGTTTATTCATCAAGCAAACTTTTGAATTTAAGTTTATCTTTTTTTGACAATCAAATGGCATGAAAATTATAAGAAGATGCTTCGTCTAATAATGACAGAAACGAAAATATCATTTAGATTATAAGCATTTTTTTCAAATCTTCTGATTCCATTAAAAAAATAATACACAAAAAGCTTCAAATTAAATTATATTCACTCTCTCGAGTAAGCCCAGTTTTTCGCGTCGAATTCGAAAATGTAAAAAAATACATTCTGCAATCGAACAGAGTATTTGCATATTTTCGAGAGGATTTAAATTGTTAATTATTAAAATAACGGCTTTTATTTACAGTCCAATAAATAATTTAGAAATGTTTTCCATCATTCGTTTGTGGGTATTTGCTTCAGGATGTAAAATTACGGTTTATTGATTTCTTTGAGATATTTCAACAAATTAGTAATAATGATTTTAATAATTCAATTTTTTATACTTTATTCCACTATTTTTCATTAAGGACCTGGCCGATTTCACCTTATGACGGGCATTTTCAGACGGGTACAACTTTAAGTAAATCTATGGCATATATACTATTTATTATTATGTATATTATATATATGTATATTATTATGTCCGGAATGGACGCTTATTGAGTCTCATAGTGAACATCTGTGACTGAGACTCAATAAGCGTCTGCAAAACCAGTCAGGTCTTAAATAAAAAAAGTGGAATAAAGTTTTAAAAAAATGCTATTATTAAATTCATTAGAATGGAGTTCCACCACTAATTAACAGTTTCAAAATTAGAAAAAAAAATAATACATGTGACTGTAAATCAAACACGCCAATATCCACAATAATAAAATCTTGTTGAATGCAGGGTTTAATCAGGTATTTCATATTTCCCATATAATAATCAAGATCAACATCGGTCAAAAACAAATATGAAAACTAAACAGCTGTGCGAGGCGGTGGTCAATAATTTGTAGGTCGGGACGCTCGGCTAGTATTCGAACGGGTAGAGTTCGATACTCACAACGGGTACCGACTTACACCCTTTTAAGAACGAGTCATGCTGGGTAAGAAGGTGGGTTCCTTAAAAACTTTTTAGAACTTATCCACTAAATAACCAAGTAAGACGTTGTCAAGGCAGAAAAGATGAACAAGGTTCTCGAATCGCAGACTCTCATTTCTGTGCAGTATTTTATTTGATACCGACAAATTATAAAGTTGCGAGCGCGCAAATCTTCGTGAGAGTTTCCCAGCTTAGCTCCCGAGTAAATCAAGCGGGAAGCTGCGAGTTGGCATACGAACCAAGTGTACAGCCGGTAGTGGTAGCGGCGAATCTGTTTTCGCGTGTTCCGAAATAGCTACTTTTTCAAAGAGTGAACGCTCTCTTGCCGAGATGAAAAAATAAACACAACTCAACGCAGGTATGGGAGTGGAAGTGATTGGATCCACAGATTTGCGGAAAACGTAGCTTCATTTGAATATTATTTTGGCGAGGATTGGCGGATTCCAGGAGAAGAGTTTCAAACTTGTTTATGAACAAAAAAATAAGTAGTAAATTACTTCCAACCAAATAACATTTTGACATTACCAATTGAGTTAAGATTTATTTATTAATTTTCTAGAAGCTTTGACTGTCAAGCTTTTCTCAGAAACCATTTTTCTATCAGTAGATTTATTTAACGAAGTTTATTTTACTAATCCTTCAGGATTCTTGAGTCACCAACTGTGAATTCGGTATGGAAAACTTCAATAACTCTTTTTTTTTAAATTTGTATTTCATCACAATTCAGAACACAAAATAATTGACCGTCATAAAATATGCATGTTCACCTATTTTTTTCATAGATTTCATTAATAATAAAATAAAACTTACTTTCTGAATTAAAAACTGGAAAAAAAACGTTTTTTACCAGAGATATTCAGATTTGTATACCATTACCTTGGGGTAACACAATAATGTTATTGTTGATTTTTATTCAAATGGAGTACCTTACGAAAGAGAAACTCATATGATTTGAATACGTAGAGCGGATTAACTGGTAAAGATAGTAAAGAAAAATTATGAAAATATAAATTAAAAAGAAACGATGAATGCTAGAAGAAGTCGAGGATGCCACAGAAAAATATTGCATGATCAAGTGCATATCGCCCTGGTGAAAGACCACCATTTAGAATCAAAACGTTGCTTAATATGGCTTTAGCCGTATTTGGTGACCAGATCTGAATAGCCAGGTACTTTCTGAACTTCCTATTCCCTTTTTCCTTCCCCTCACCGCTCTCTTCAACATCACAACAAAACCTTGTTGGGGATGATATAGTCTCACTGAATCTAGACGGTTGAGAGCAGTTGGAACTCTTGTGTGGTATTCACGTTAAAAAGAATAAGGTTAGTTAGTTTTTTAAATAAGTGTATATTATGTAAATTAAACTGTTGATTGAAACAACATAAATATTGCTCGTGCAATGCATGACATCTGTAACATTGTGATAATACATTCAACTCAATCAATTTTGAATTCGCAATGCTCAACGAAATTTCAGTCCAGTGCATTGACCTTTGCCAAGGCTGAAACGCAGCGCAGTCCCATACGAATTAAATCCCCGATTTTCGCGGGGTTTTTTTCGCGCGCGAATGAAAAATTTGACATCTGTCGAGCAGCGCGCATCACCTGAAGCCGCAATGGGCAGTTCCTGTCACCCGGTGCACTCACAGATATAACTCGCTGGAAATATAACATCGAGGAAATGCTGCGGTGGCTTCAAGCGGCTTACGACGTTTTAGTGGGAAGGAAAAACTTACTCGGAGGAACACCTTTGCACGGAAACCAACCTAACTGCATTTTTTAAATTCTAAATACCACACCAAGGGTCCTTACTGCTCCCGGCCGTCTAAAACAAATGGGACTATTTATTTAATAAAGATTTCATAAAAAAGGTTGTACACCAAATACATTAAGAGATGAATGATATAAAAAAATATTGTAGAGACATGCATAGTGTAATAAAAGAAATCAAACATTTATTTACACCCCACATATAGACAAGGTATTATATATCTGAGGGAGTTATACGAGTACAAACTGAAGTAGTGTGATGCATTATATATAATATAATAAAGCAACTAATGTGAACAATGAAAAAAGAAGATAAGAGATGTTCACTCTTGTATACACGTTATGAGATAACTATTAAATTAGTGTAAAAGTGTGTGTAATTTTTTTTATTTATTTAAGAGTATGTAGATCGTTATGTACCTAACGGTCACTTTTGTACGTACATTAAGAGATAGTGACAGAACCCTGTATATGTCCATCTAAATATATCTAAGGTAGATGCAGCTTCATTGAATAGTTCCATCGCTTTATATGTTGGCGTGTTTTTTTGTACAAGGAAGTTCTGACTTTCGGTGTGTAAAACGTCACACAATGCCTAGCACGAATGTACTTACTTGGGGCAAACAAATTGATCTTATTTAGCATATATGGGTTACAAATACCTCCAGATATCAAATTATAAAAGTGTTTACCCAAAAACATCTTACGGCGGGCTTGCAGGGTGTGAGAATGTAGCATTCCGCATAAAAATAACGAAGGAATTCAATAAAATAATTAAAGAAAATATTCAACACGTCGTACTTACTTGGGACAAACAAGTTACTATGGAATTCTCGAAGTTAGTACATGCTCTGGGAATCAAATCACACCCGCCTGACTGCTAGCCGAGCGTTTTAGTCACAAGACAATCGAAATCGTCATCGTAGTATCGTAGTATGGAAGAAAAGGCCCACGAAACATTTATTATAATTCACTTAAAGTACTAGAAAGTATATTTGCGGCACGTTCTAGAGTGGTGGATAAGTATCGCCCTGGTGAAAGACCACCATTCAGAATCAAAACGTTACTTAAAATGGCTTTAGCCGTGTTTGGTGACCAGATCTGAATATCCAGGCACTTCTTAACCTTCTTTTTTTTCTCCACGCCTTTAGCCACACAACATACCTCAATTGGTGACGCTATAGTCTCACTAGCACTAGACGGTTGGCAGCAGTTGAAACTCTTGTGCGGTTTTCACCATATTTTTCTTTTAAAGGTGTTTTAAATTGTTTTAACATGCAATTCGAAAAATGTCCTCCACATCACAGGTGAACTCCTAGCGTGGAGGACAATGTATGTACTATTTTGTAAATAAACATGAAGTTAAGAAATAAAAAAAATAAAAAAATAAAATAAAATGCTTAGTGTAATTTTAACACAATTCGAAATGTGAACAGTGAAATGATATGATCTAATTAAACGCGCGCCCAACATTTGTACACGTTTGACTATCAATACATGAGAACGGGTCGCTTTTACGACTCGTTTTTATGTTTAACAGCTCGGCTATGAAACGATTTTCCGGCCTCTATGTTTCCTCCCTTCTTCAACATGGGCCTCTTCCAGTGGCGGCTCGTGACTTTTTAGTGTGCTAGAGTGGTAAGATTGAAAAAAACGTCATTATTGATGTTGTTGTAGCCGAAAACATTTTTTTTATTTCAATTTTTTGTATGAAGACTTTTCAGAAATCCGTGCACCACTAAAACTGAAAAATCCTGAAAATCTTCATTCAAAAAAAAAATCTTGAAAAAAAATTTTTAATCATTTTCGGCTACAACAACACTAACAATGTCGTATTTTTCAATCTTAGCACTCTAGCACATCAAAAATTTACGAGCCCTACTGGACCCTCTTCAAGACCCAGGTTCACTCCTTCTTTTACTCAGAAAGACCCTCCACACAGCATCACCAAAGATGACATAAGCTCTGAAGGAAATTATTTTCCTCAAGGCCTCCTGTGTGGAGTTTTTTTTTTATTTTTAAATGGCGTCTTTTTAAATAATCTCTCATCAAACTGCTGCATCCTGGCACTTAACGTAAAGATATTTCATCATTGCGGTGAGTACTAGCAAACAGCAATGGCGGCATTTATCGTTCTCAGCCTTCTCCGGTAATATACCGCCAGCAGTGTTCTCTTCTTGTTGTCCGCCTGTTTGTTTAATGCTGTGCGCAGATTTATGTGCATTTAACCAAAAACACATTCCCCAGGACGGTGTGTGAAGGTGCACACCAAACGTATTGAACTGCGCATAATGCAAAAAAATGATTCTCCAGGACCTTATTTCTTAACTAACTAACAACTCACACATTTTCCCTGATGGGGCAAGCTGAGACGATGGATCGTCACCAGCGGCGTTCACAGAGCTTTTGATCAGGGTAGGCAGTAGGAAAAACAGCGTATTAATTGGTAATAAAGATAGGTACCAACAGGTGTCACTGATTACTATTGCATTCGTTCTGTAAACGCACTGCCTATGCACTAACAAATATACTTACACAAGGACCCACTTTGACGCGCACACAGCTTACAGTATACGTGCATACATATTTTGTGTAGTCTAGTGAACATAGAATAATCGGCTCTGACATTGGCAGTGTTTGAACATATATAGTTACTGCTTTTGACGTGTATAATAGAATGGTCGGTGGGGCGCTCGTGGCGGTTCGATTGGCTGAACTTCGCGCGTTTTTTTAAGTGTAGGTTTATTTTTTGCAATAATTTCATGTTATTTGATTATATAAAATTTATATTGATTATATGAGGGGTTTAGAAGCAAATGCAGCAATCTACTTCATTTTAAATTATTTCTTGGAAAGTTGATTTAACGTTCAATGCACTTTTCTTTTGTGAATATGTTGATAAAGTTGGAGATAATTGTTTCAAATTGTTTCTTGTTTAATGTGCACTAACATTTTTGTACACTTCATTCTCCATTTCTTTATAATAATCATTTAAAAGTTGACAATGCTACATAACCGTTTTTGGAGATTGCTGCCTTTGCTTCTAAGCCCCTCATGTTACTTTTGTGCCTATATGGAGTAAACGCCTCTGACCGTCACACAACTCTGTCTCGACTCATGCTCCTTGCTTCATTCACATTTATACATCGTCTCATCCATCAAACTCGTCTGATATTTTGACTCTTGGCATGACCCGACTCAAGTATTTGATTGGTTTTATTATGCCATGACTTATTTCATGTTGAATTTCCTAATATTCATATTCATTACAGATTTGTCTAAATTTCACTCAGTAAAATCTTGAGTGCAGTTTCCAATGGAGTTTCAATATCAAGATATAAATACATTTTATGAACTTGTTTACATCAGTATGAATTGTTCGTGACGCACATGCTTTGTACCTATTTTTTTCCAAAACTACAACAATTAAAATTACGATTTATGGAATATATATATTTATTTTTCCAAGCGAAAGAATCATAAAAAATACTTTCCATTACCAGCGTTAAGAATATCATGTTGTTTTGCCATTTTAATGTCTAGGGACAATTTAATGATTTGCCCATGGTTCGGATTATTGTAGCTACGCTACTGGACTCAATCCTCGGTGGCATTGTCGCCGTGTTTACCATGTTGGTGCCTCTACGAGAAAGCACCAACCCAGTATGGATTATCAATACCAAAAAATGGTCACCCACTCGTCTACTGGCATATTATTCAAAGCAACTCATTGACTAGATTTTCATATAGGCCAAACAACATCGTAATTGAGAAAAAATTGTAAATACATATTTAGAACGTCCATCTATTTCGGTTCTATCAGCTGATCGTGGGCACGTCGCATTTTATAGATACGTACGCGTTTATTTAATACGTATGTCGTCTACACGAATTACAAAAATATGTTTTTTTTAGTGAAAATTCAATCTAGACTTTTGCGTATTAGCGAGGCTGATTCAATTCTTATATTTATCCCAATAGTCTGTAATAGATATTGAAGCACGCAGTTACAAGAATTTTCTTATTTTTTGCAACTCGAATGTTTTTGTTATGAAGGGTAGTTTTTTTATAATAATTTTCAACTTAACAGACATGTACTCGCATATAACATGTCTGTTAACAACTTAATATCATTGGAAACATGCGGTTAGACACTAGTTTATGAAACCAGGGGTAGCGGGATTAATTATTTATATTGAATGAATTGATGTTCCTCAATCATCACAATACTAATTATAAGTATAATTCTCCAATGTCCAGAATATTAAGCCATGGTCTTGAAATTTTTGGTAGCAGTCTAAATGATTTTTGTCATTCTTTACGACTCTACTAAAACTTTGACTAGACCATGGCTTGAATGTTCTCTCTTTTTATTTTGTCCTATTTTTGTCATCGCCTCATTTATTATTATGTGCTATTCTTCTTCTGTTGCTCTTTTTTCCATTTCGTGTTTTATGTCTTTTCTGTAATTGGACTTTAGTCCGTTAATTTATAAATAAATATTTTTGAGGCGTTATAATTCAATTTTAATACCAATTTTGCGCTTTATTGCAACATATTTGTATTAAAACCAGACTGGTTTAACTTTATAACGGGTATCTTCAGACTGGCACAATGGTATATATACAATTTATGCCAGGAATTGACGATATTGGCTCTATATATAGTATTTTTTTTTATTGCTAACAGGAACAACTTTTCTATAACATTTACCTTAACATACCTTCGTGTGGTTTTATAACTATTCAATTTAATAGTATTATAAAATTAAATTATATAAAGCCGACAGTGAAATGAAGTAGATAATTTGGTTCAAGATACGGTAAAGTGCTAATATTTACCTAGGCATAACGGCATGTTACGACTTCAAGTCGAATATCAAAAAAATAACGTTTTTTTTTACTAGCCTTTATTTTTTTTCGTTGTTTGTCCATGTTTTTTCATTACGGATACAAAACGTAAGCAATGTCTTCGAAAGGCAAAAAATACAAAATAAAGAGGTCATTTTAAAGACCGCCACAGCGTTAAGGTTTTTGCAAATGGCCTTGGGTCGGGAGGTTACGTGTTTGATACGTGACGCAATCTTAAGATTATTTAAAAGTTTATTTTTTTATTTCAAACAACGGACACTGTCTGTCTGAATTTTGCGAAGCTGATTGTTTGATAAATATATAAACAAAATCACAGTAGTTGTCCATTAAAAAATAAATACTCAAAAAGGGACATTTTACGGGGTGCGAATTAAAGGTAACAATTTATTTTATGTCACCCTGCACTCTTGACCAAAGAGTGACACATGGCAATCTGCATTTGTGCCCGGCGTGCAGTAACGTGTGGGCAGAAATGCGATGATTTAGTGCACGTTTGTTTTCACTGTATCGGGGCAACAGACTTTAATGGCCGGTGGACCGAATTAATTTTAATTTGCCAGACGTGATGATTTAGACCGAGGGTTCCCTCTGCGATGGGGGGAACGTCCGGCGGTGTCAATGCCTCCGCCGTGTCCTTGCCAAGTTGGAGCGGACGCCGGACGGTTTGGGAATGCTGGAACAGATCAGAGCCCCGCATCCGCTACGGAAAATATCTCACATTCCTGACAGTACGCTGACGAGATTGTCCGGCACCATTGTACCATGTCACGTGGTGCGGCATCAAGGTTACGGCCATATGGACCCATAAACAAAACATTGCATTGAACTACATAATGCACGGATTATCTGTATTGAAGTGATGTGCCGAGACGTTTTCTATTGAACGAAATCTATTTTATTAAAATATAACTAACGAACTAACCATCACGCCTTTTCCCCGAAGGGGTAGGTAGAGAGGACAGACCGTCATATAACTCTGTCTTAGCACTCCTTGCTTTATTCACATTCACACATCGTCTCATGCATACTCTTCTGTTATTCTGACTCTTCATATGACCCGATTCAAGTATTTGATTTACTTTTTCGTACAATGTCTTTCTCGGGTGTCCTCGACTTCTTCTTCCATTAAAATATATGCAAAGTAAAATTATATACTTTCATAGAGAGTAATCATTTTGTGGTCTGACATATTTATTGATTTGAAAAAAATAAAAATTTCTATAGGACTATGGATATTATGTTATTTTTATGACCGACCGGTTTCGCTTAGCTTAAGCATTATCAGGTAACCAAACAAAAAGTACATGTTTAACAAACAAAGTTTAACCAAACAAAAAGTACATGTGTATAACACATTTTTTGTTTTGTTTAATTTTGTACCCTGATGATGCTTAGGCTAAGCAAAACCGGTCGGTCATAAAATTTAAAATAGATATTTTATTTTTATATTATTTTTATTACACACTAAAATTCTAATGTAAAAAGATTTTAACAGTATGAAAAGGGAGCCCTTATCAGGAGTTTCTAGCTGGTCAAATAAAATAAAGTTTGTTGGGTTCTAGCATCAGAAAAGTAACTTCACGTCACTGCTGTTTTGGTACTTGGTACGTTAATCGAGAAGTTATTTTTAAAAAGTTATTAAAGAGTTATATTTTGGCTCAGTATGGTATAAGGTACGAGCTAAATAAATTAGTTTTCATCGATTAAAAGGTCAATACTATTGGTTTAACGCGTACACTTTTGCGATGCTTAATTACTTGTTGAATAAATAACTAAGAATATTTCTTAATCCTTACCCTGGCAGTGTAACATATATGTTATACCAACTTAGCTTTATTTTTATTTTTTTCAACAATTAACATTTTTAGTAATAACAACACTTCGTTTTTATCGTCCTGTCAATGTTGTAATTACTATCTTATCTTTTACATTTAAGCCTTGTGTCATATTTTTTACCTTGCCAAGATAAGGGTTAAATCGTCTTACTTTTTGATCTTTCCTTGCTCTATTTTTTTCCATATTGTAACAGTCTCAAAATGTTCGTACTATAGTCTCAGTGACAGAACAAAGATACTGTTTTGTGGTATTCGAATAGTGAAACGTATATAAGGTAGTAAAGAAATACAAAAACATCGAACCGATAATCCAGGGAGGTTTTTATGGAAAACGTTTTAGGGGAATACGTGTACATTATAGCTTCTATTGAGTTGTTTTGAATTATAACCTGTAGGGTAAGCTTTTCCCTGATGATAGACAAATTCCATTAAGAGAAGTGGATATTAGTTGGAAAGTACGAAATAAAGGAAAACCATCTTTTCTATGATATATTGGTCTTAATGTTGATAGTAATTTTTAATAATGAATACCGCACCCAACTCAACCGTCTGGAGCTATTGAGATTATGGCATCCTCAATTGGGGTATGCTGTGAGGCTGAAGTTAGTGGGGAGAGAAAGCAGATGGGGAAGAGGAAAATCGGGAAGTACTTGGCTATTCAGATCTGCTCACCAAACACGGCTAAAGTCATATTTAAGCAAAGTTTCGATTCTGAATGGTGGTCTTTCACCAGGGCAACACTTAGAGTATCTACCTGTATTTATCTGTTTAAAATGAATTAAATGTGTTATGACACATATGCATCAAATAAAAGTTATTTGCGCAAGCCGGGTTTGAACCCGCGACCTTTGTATTGGTAGTCGAGCGTCTCACCATGGATGCCGTCAGAAGGTATGATTGATTTCTGATGTAACTTTGTCAAACGACCAGTTTTTGTTTTCTTAATCTTGTCAAGTTCTAGGGTATTCCCCATTTCATTTAACGCGAATGTTGAATGTATTTCTCACTTTTATTTTGGTACATATTTTCAATAAAAATAATTTATTTACTGCGACACCGATATTTTGATCTCAATCTAAGATTACATTGGTAAAGAGATGCGTAGAAAGCCTAAGTGTTTAACTGCGTAGATAATCCAACATCGCGACGCATCGTGACGCTAAGCAGTTGACGATAATTTACAAAGAATAACAAAATCATGTGATTCGCAATAAACTATTGCTCTATCAAAATGATATATCAATTAAAACTGCTAGGATCCTTAAATTACATAATACAGCACATCCATCCAATTACTATTTCTCTCGACCATTTGTCATATTATTAAATAGCTTCCAAACATCAGATTTACGAAACACGCCACGCACAAACAGAAGGCTTAAATTAACAAGCAAGCATTAATATTCTGTACGATGAAAACGTCATCATTTTCTTGGAAATTCACATCTGTATCCACGTGTGCCCATCACTGCTGGACACGTGCCAGCGAGCATTGGCAATGTCAAACAGCACGTGTGATTATTTTTTTTAAATTAGGAAATCACAAACCGTTACACTATGGATAAAAGCTGATTTTCTGATATTCACTGAATAAAATAAGACTGATTTGAAGAACGAGGAAGAAAATCATATTATTGGAACAAGATGAGAGGAAATCTAAAATCCAAATCTATCTCTGCCTAACCTTCCAAAAGGTAGTCATGTTACGGAAGATAAAATATAATCGTACCTACGTTTAAATTTGTTTTATATAACCAAATATTTGTTTTACATTTTACCTCTAGAAATATATTTTCAGTACAGAATATAAATTTCTGAAAGCATTCGACAGAAAGATTTTCATTTTAAATTAATATTTTAATGTATTTTTCGAGCTGCCTGTAACTGAAAAGAATACTGATTTTTTGTGCTTAAGTTGTAAAAGTCAAGAAGTGTAAATTAAAATCTATTAAAGTCGGTAAAATCATAAGGATAATTTTTGTATAAAACATTGTAAATTCTGTTTTTTTTATCAATATTATTGTTTTAAGACACTCTACTGACTAGCCTTTAAGGGTCGGCACCCATAAACATACACTTTTTGACTATCTAGTACAAGAAAAACTACAAATTATTTATCTGTTAATTCTATAAGGGTAGTTAGAAAAATGTCTTAGGTTTCCAGTGAATACAATTTTTAACAGTAATTTTTTAAATTCTTTATGAAATGCATACTGGAATTGTAGGTAAAGCGTTCAAAAGTAACTGTACTGGTGTTCAAACTATACCCTTTACTGACATTTTGGTATATTTTTCAAAGTATTTAAAGGATTGCAGTAAAGGATTCTATTCATTGGAAACCTTAGACATTTTTCTAACTACTTGTAGAAAATGTTCAGATATATCATGTCTCGTATTGCTTGCATTTGAATACAACAAAATAACTTTTAGCGTCATTCGTGAGTACCCTTAATACTATTTGAAAAATATGCAAGAGGCATTTAATTATGTACGCTCACAAAGTTGATGGTTTTAAATGGTATTGTATCAATAATAAAACTTTATTTTTAAATCATTCCCTTTTAAATGGATGTACTACATCGGTTAAGGTTTTCCCAATACCCAAGTATATTTGTATTTTGGTTTTTCATACTAAAATTCCTTCGTATTTCCGTTGTATTTGAGAGGGAATTATGATTTTACTACCTAACTAATAAAACTATTTTTATGCCTGGACTTCCATCTGCTAGGTGCTTAATACCAAGTGAATTGGATGAAACTTTCAAGTGAAAAGTTTTGTGGTCATATATCTTTACACCTTTCCTAAACATACAAAAGCTAGTAAAAAAGCTTTAATAAGTTTTGATAACAAGAATTCATCTTGTTCTAACTGTCACTTATGTCTGTTTTCTTATGTAAATCCACTTTATCCTCATCTCAGCTTATAAAAAATAATGACATCAGGTAGTGACGTATTTCATTCGGCATAGAAACAGTTATGACATTGTCGAGTCGTTGAGGTGACTTAACTTTAGCGGAAGACTATTCCAAGAATTTATTAATGTCTCGAAATCCCTTGAATTGTATTTTTAAACGGCAAAACATAACTTTGGAGCAAATCATTTGATTCATCTATGTGGTAAGGAAACACAGTTTAAATACAGCTGCGCTGAAGCAATTAAAATATTTTCCTAGAAAGCAATAATTTTGTAGTTTGACATATTTAAAGAAATGAAAAAAAAACTTTTTATAAGACCGCGAATATTATTTTTAATTTTATGACCGACCGGTTTCGATTAGTTATCATTTAATTTTTCTATTCCTGTGTTATAATTTAATTTTTTTTCTATTTTTTTCTCAGTGTTCTGTTATTTTATGTTGTATTTTGTTCCCCCTCTGCACGTACGAGCTTATAAAACCGAAAACTCTGTATTTTTTGTTTAATTGAATTTCGTACCCTGGTGAAGCTTAGGCTAAGTGAAACCGGTCGGTCATAAAATTTAAATAATATCCATGGCATTTTTATATAGAGAGGTATTTTATTCAATTAAAACATTTGTAATTTTTTTATGAAATTATAAAAGAGAGATTATGAAACAAGCTTGACTCTTGGTTTCTAAATGACAATATTTTTTTCACCTTCCTGATAAAATGTAAACATATTTATTCTGGTTAAGGGTCAGCACCCAAAAATACACACTTTTTGGCTTTCTAGTACAAACAATACTACGAATAATTTATCTGTTAATTCTATATGGATAGATAAAAAAATGCCTAAGGTTTCCAGTAAATACAATTCGTGAACAGTAATCTTTTAATTTCTTTATGAAATGAATACTTGAATTTTAGGTAAATCGTTAAAAAACGCCATTGCTGGTTTTTAAAATGCACCATTTACTGACACTTAAGTATGTTTTTCATAGAATTTAAAGGATTACGGTGAAAAAAATATATTTACTGAAGACCTCAAACATTTTTCTAACTACTCACAGAAAATTTACAGATAAATCATTCGTAGTATTGCTTGAATTAGAAAACCAAGAAGTGAGGTTAAGCGTCATTTTTGAGTGCTGAGGCTTAAGATAAATACGTACTGACGACAACAAACTTGCAGGTAACTTTTTTGTGTACATTTGAAAACATCAAATTAAAGGTTTCTTTCCCACTGTCACTCACCAAGTAAAAGATACTCTCAGTATCATCGGGGTGAGGAATATCAATTCTAAAATACAAATAGCCCCTAAACGGCTTAAACTGCATTAAGGGACTAAATCTGAAAAGAAAGGTAATTCAAGAACCTTATTTTTTTTTATCCCTACCGTACCTTATTCTTCGTAGTTAAAAATATATATATATATATATATATATGTAAAATAGTGAATACCGCACAAGTTCCAACCGTCTTGAGCCAAACGGTTGGGAGACTATGGCGCTCCCAATTGTTGATTTGTATGTTGTGAGGTTGAAAGTAGTGGGGAGGGGAAGTAGATTGGCAAGAGAAAGGTTGAAAAGTACCTGGCTATTCAGATTTGGTCACCAAATACGGCTTTAATCATTTCAAGCAACGTTTCGATTCTGAATGGTGGTATTTCACCAGGGCGATAATAAGAGTATCTACCACTCTGGTTTCAACCTTAAATTATGGAAGATACGCATAGTCAAACTAGATCTGAGCTATTAGGACTTTAAAATAAGTATTTTCGTAGAAAGCAATTACTTTGTGGTTTGACATATTTAATGAAATGAAAAAAATAACTTTGTCTAAGACCACAGATTTTATTTTTATTTTATAACCGACTGGTTTTGCCTAACTTAAGCATCATCAGGGCACAAAATGAAACTAAACAAAAAATACAAAGTGTGCGGTGATACATAAATATATTTTAAATTGTGCTCTCCCTCTGTGTGTATTTTATCCCTGATAATGCGTAGGCTAAGCGAAACCGGTGGGTCATAAAAATTATAAATAAATCTGTGGTTTTATACAAAGTTATTTTTTCATTACACAAAAATAAATGTTAAGTGACCTATCAAAAAACGTTTCTTGTGTTTTTTTTTGAGGCTTCCACCTTTTGCAACTTTAATACAAATGTTTAAATTGAAATAAATGTTGCTCTCATAATTGTGTATCAATTATTTCAAAATGATGCTGACACGTTTCACGTACGCCAATGTCCCTCTTCTAGAATTAATTCATAACATGTGACAGGAATGAGCTTCCTGTACCCAAATATTCTGTTGAAAGCTTAAAGGTGACCTTTGAGCCAGCACCTTGACACTCTGCACGTAACACGATTTGGATTATTAATATTCTTCTAGTAAAATAACTGCACATAGGAAAAAATATCAATCTACGAAACGTCGAAGATTGTGTAGAAGCACAAATGAACTGCCCCCTTTTTGGGAAGACATAAGCTTTTATTATTTTGTTGTTGGTGCTGATGTTACGGAATTTTGGAAATAAATGTATTTTTGTGTCAACATCAATCTAGTATTTGTAACTCTATCGCGTGATATATAAAGAACATTCATGGTTTTTTTTTGCATGTTTTCGTAGAAAGCAATCAATCACTTTGCGGTTTGACATATTTAATGAAAATCAAATAATAACTTTGTAAAACACCACATAATTAAATTTTAATTTTTTGACCGACCGGTTTCGCTTAGCCTAAGCATCCTTTTTGTATAAAATTAAACTAAACAAAAAATACAAAATGTGCGGTTATGTATACATACTTCCTTTCCTTCTTTGTAAGAATTTTAATTGTTATTCTATTGTTTTCTCAATGTCTTTTTTTATTAAATATTGTGTTCTCTCTCTTTATCTATATTACCGCACACTTCGATTTTTTTTGTTTTGTTAAATTTTACAGAACAAATTACGGAATTAAATTTTACTTTTTATGACCGACCGGTTTCGCTTAGCCTAAGCATCATTTGGGTACCAAATTAAACTAAACAAAAATACAGAGTGTGCGGTTATATGCACATACAGAGGGAGAACACAATATAAAATAAAATAAGACAATAGTGAGAAAACAATACAACAACATTTAAATTATAACAAAGAAACAGAGAAAAAAGAGACAGATAATACGAAATAAAATAAAAACGTCAACTGAGAAAGTGATAGAAGAATAATGAGAAATTTTATGAGTTTACGGGAAATATACCCAATATTGGACTACTGGACAAATTTAACTGATTATGAAGAATATGACTACTAATTGTAATGGCTTTCTTTTTTTCTAGTGCTTCTAAGTCATTAAGTCTGTTGCCATGACCATTTTTATGGAGAATATGAGCACCGGTGCTTTTATTGAAGGTACGATCTCTTTCAATAAGATTGGCGAATTCTGAAAAACCTAAGTTATTTAAACATCTGATGTTCTTTTACTCTAACTATGCTTAACTTAGACTAAGCGAAACCGTTCGGTAATAAAAAAATATTTTACAAAGTTATTATTTCATTTTCATTAAAAATAACTTTGTTTGTAAAAAATATATACAGCCCGTCTAACCCGGCCTGAAAAAACTGCATATTTCAAAATATCTGACATAATATTTTTTTCACATAGCGTGCTAAATAAACCTCCTAGCTTAAGAAGTAAATCGCGGTATATAAATAACTTATTACGCAGTGAAAATAACTTTGAAGACATACTACAATAAAACATGTTTTTGCATTGTGTAATTATATAGGTGAACCTTTCAGAGCCAGAACGCGGGGTAACTTAGCATTAAGCAACTTAGATTTGTTATGACGTTAGGAAATTTGTCAGCCGGCGCCTTAAGTGAATTACTTACTAGATAAAATTCAGAAGTAATAAATTAGCTGGGAGTAGGTTGATATTGTATGCCAACATTCGGACGAGAATTCCAGTGTTCTGCGGCGTTATAATGTTTTGTTGATAAAGCTCGGGTAAAGCGAATTCGGGATTCTTGGAATTCGTCGCATTCCAAAATGTTGTAAAATAATATTATTAGAATCGACGAATTTACTTTGACCTTCGAAAGTCTTAGTTTTTATGGAAATTATGAATTATTTGAAAATGGTTAAAATTACAAATGATTTTGGAACATTAATATTTATACATAAAATAAAAAAACAACTTGTTACTAAAATGTTTTTTCTGACCATATTATTTACAACGTAGATATTCACAGACCAACAGAGAAAAATAACAAATACAATACACAAACATTTTACTTTGTAGAGGGATGAAATCTTATAGTGCGCTGCCAGAAACCATTAAAATTATACCAATTAATAAACTTAAAATAAATAAAAACAGATAAACTTTGTATAAATTATAACCTCTTTTATTATTCAATATTATGTCGACCAGTTTCGGAAGTACCCTTTCATCATGGAAGGATGCTTCCAAAACCGCTCGACATAATATTGAATAATAAAAGTGGTAATAAACAAAGTTTATCTGTTTTATTTATAAATATGGTAAGCAGTAAAGTAAATGCTTTTTAAGAATATGTAAATTTAAAATAGTTTGTAAGAACCATAGAAAACGCATTGGTTTAAAACATTGTATATAAACTGAATTAATATTATAACTACAGTTAGTATTAAGTAAAAATGTGTATCTTTGTACAATTGATTGATTATATTAAAAAAATCTAACATCAAGTGGTATATAAGTTATGACAATTATTTGTATTTAATATTCTCAAAAAGTATACGAGGTATAATTAGTTATTTTGTAACCTTTAATACACAAACAACTAAAAAAAACCTTACGATACTTAAGAGTATATACCACTCTGGAACGAGTCGCAAATATACTTTTTTCAATTTAGTTGTATGAATTAAATGTGTTATGACACATATTAAATAAAAGTTATTGGCGCACGCCGGGCTTGAACCCGCGACTTTTGGATTCGTAGTCGAGCGTCTTATCACTCGACCACGGAGGCCGTCAAATAAAAATTATATTTACGTATTCAACAAGACGATGCTAAGAAACATTGTCGACTTGATATATCATGCACACATAGTTATTTAGAAAAGTGTACTGCAATTTTTCATAGATCCTTTAAAAATGAATTGTTATAGGTAGTGTCAAAGAACGGCGTGTTACGAGGTGTCACGTATATGCGACAAACCATGGAATAATAAAACAATTTGTTTATTCTACAAACTTTATTTCCCATTTTCAAAAGAAAAATGATTAATGTCGCTCACGACTATCACCGCTCCATGTCAGAGTTGACTATTTTGGAAAAGTTTATTCAAATGGCGAATGGTGCTAAGCTTTGCTTGTAACGTAAAGTTGGCTTTGATTGTGCACGGTGGGCCAGTCGAGACATATAATAGTTTTGATTATACAATATGAAAATGAAAATAAACAACCTAGCAAACACTTTTTCTTTGGCAAAAAACACTAACTAACTAACCATCACGCCGTTTCCCCGCAGGGGTAGGCAGAGAGGACGGACCGCCATATAACTCTGTCCTGGCACACACTCCTTGCTTCATTTACATTCATACATCGTCTCATACATACTCTTCTGTTATTCTGACCCTTCACATGACCCGATTCAAGTATTTGATTTACTTGATCGTGCCATGTCTTTCTCGGGCGTCCTCATCTTCTTCTTCCATTTACTTTCGCATCATATATTCTTTTCACACTCCTTTATTCGTTCATTCGCTCTACATGAATAAACACAAATAAAATATACTCTTTGCAAATCTGTTGCGTTTATAAACGTGGATTATTTTTGCTGAAAGTAATAGGGAGGAGAATGAGATGGTTAAAAGGAAGGTGGAGCAGTACGTGGTTATTCAGATCTGGTCACCAAACATGGCTTAAGTCATTTCAAACAACATTTAATTTTATTTATTTTTAATTATTTACTTAACTTCATGTTTGTTTACAATATTGTACATACATTTTCCTCCAGGCTAGGAGTTCACCTGTGATATGAATTTAGAATGGTGCTCTTTCACCAGGGCGATACTCGAAGTACGTATCTACCACTTTGATTTTTCACTGGTTATATGCAACTAATAGGTAAAATGCTCTTAGGAAAAAAAAAACATTTTTACACTCATGGTGGAACATATTATCTTACATCCATTTTTAGTAAGAACTTTAGAAAAATTTATAGACCTTATATGGAACCCTTTTTTTTTTAAAGTAGGTATCCATTCAATGACCTAAGATTTGTAATCAGCTTCATCATATTTCTTGAAAAAAGAATTAACCATAGAGGTGAATGGCAAAAAACTGCCGGAGAATATTTGCAAAAACGTTATGATGACGTTACGTTACTTCGACATTAATTCACTTAATACTAGAACTCAAAACTGATTTAATATATTTACAATTAATAATTTACAGTCATCTCGATACTACAGTATGTCTTAGCAGTATTGAAATAAATGTACCTAATTCTTATTATTTAAGACACCATAACATATTCCACCTAATTACATCCACGAAAAAAATTGCCTACTTTAGCCCTCTGTTTTAAGACAGAGGGCTAAAGTAGGCAATATTTTTCGACACAATAAGATTGAGTGTATTAATGTGATCATTTTTGTCGATCATTTGTACAGTTTCAGAAAAAATGTCCCGCCATTGCTTAAAAATATGTAAAAATGATTGGGCTTATTGTAATGTTTCTCACTTTTGTCTTCACATGTCTATCTTGCTTTTATGTATATTATTTATCATTGATTGAATTTTTGTAATTTTATATTTGATGTATCTTTTGTATTTGTAATTTTTACAAATTAATTGTAAATTGAATGAGTTTTTACAACTGGATTGTTCTTACGTGAATGAGAACATTTGTTAAAACACAGTCTAAATATATATTTATAAAATAGCAATGACGACATTGCATTGCAACATACATACCATTAAGCCAATTATAAAAATACCGCAGTCACGAAAATAATAAATGTTTCAATTACTTTACAATTGTGGGATCCTACTTGGGTCAGCCAGTATACCTATATGGCATCGTTCTTTTGTGTGTATGCATGCAGCTTTAGCTTTATAAAGGCGCTATCACACGATAAGTTGTATGTGCAGTAACGATCCTGTCAGAGATTTATTCTCTTTAATACATCGACAGTTATAAATGAGGCGCCTTTCTGCTCCTTTGAACTTTCGGTTGATGGCGCTGCAATAATTTTAAGTATGTACTCACATTAAATTATTCACATTTCCATGCATAGAAATGGAAATACTAACTTTCGTCGTAACATTCTGTTGAGCTGAACGTAATTTGGTGATATGTATATGTTTTCTTTCATTAATTGTAATCCGTAATAAATAGAGCCAAATCAAGAAACTTCAAAATATGAATAATATATTAAAAATTTCTGCGTGACACAGAACCAACATTTTTTTTTCTTTCTCTACAGGAAAGTGCTCTTCCTGTCAAAATGGAGAAGAAGAAATCGACCACTGAGTACGAAAATTATATTCCTATTTTATTTCGCCCTCATAAACAAACACAGAAAAGCACAATGAATTAAACCAGTTTAACTATTGACTAATTCATTAAAATGCAGTGTATTAATAATTTATTAAGTGAATAGATATTTAACAAATAATGTGTGCTTCAATATTTACATGAAAAAAAAACGTTTAAATGAACAATTACAAAAATAAAGCTTCTTTTAAACGCTCCTCGTAATTAATGCAAACACGACGAAAAAATCTGTAAAAACCATAAAATAAAACAAGATCTACTGACTATTTACACATATTTCTCTGTGGTGTTAATTATCTTATTTTATCCCACTTTTCTCTAAAATCTTGTTTATGAAGGATATTCCCCTCTGCCTTAACGCAGTCGATATATTGTAAGCATCTTCAAAGAAAAGCTGTCATATTAGTTTGGCTTATTAATTATGTACAATATTGCTGTTTGAGACTCTAATAAATTAGCATCACAAAACTGGAAAGTTTGTTTATTTCTGAATATGTGAAAATACATTTTTCTCTTTTCATTTAAAGTAACGATAGATATTAAAGCGGCATGGATGTGAAAATTCCACAGAGAGTTCTTTGATTAGAGGATTTGAAGGGTCGGCACTCAATAATGACGCTAAAAGTTAATTTGTAGCATTCTAATACGAGCAATACTACAAATGATTTATCTACATATTTCGTATAAGTAGTTAGAAAAATGTCTGAGGTTTCTTTCAATGAATACTTTTTTTAAGCTTTAACCCATTAAATTCCATAAAAAACATACTAAAATATCCGCGAAAGGTGCAGTTTTAAAACTAGCAGAAGCATTTTGAACGTTTTACCTACAATTCCAGTATGCATTTCATAAAAAATTTAAAAGATTGCTGTTTAAAATTGTATTCACTAGAAACCTTAAACATTTTTCTAACCACCTCTATAAATCTGACATATAAATTGTTTGTGGTTTTGCTTGTATTAGAAATCCAAGAAGTGTGTATTTTTGGGTGCTGATCCCGAATTTGTAAAAATTAGCAAAAAAAAAATTATACGTAGCAGTCACTCAAATTGTTTTATATAAATATGTTACGTGTTTTGAAAAATCAAATAAATAAATTGTGCTTTATTCAATCAGAATCTACCTCTCTGAATACATTCGTTAAATGCAATAGCTTTTACTATGATAATAATAATAAATGGATAACTTTTATAGCGCCGTTTTTCTGGGAAAATCACCTCAATCACGCTTTACAAATTAATTTATCTAACCTATAACTTATCACTTAAGCTTATAACTAATAACTTACAGTTAAGATTTATTACTAATGGCTTACACCTAATATTTTCAACCAGTGACTTACAATAAGGACTTATAGCTTGTAACTAACAGTGTACTATGTACATGTATATCGATCAAATCTGAACGGTCACGTACTTCTCAACCTTATTCGAACTATTATCATCCCCCATTTCATCTCACTTCACAATAATCTCGTATTTGTATAGTATTGTTAATCCGTAAAATTTACTTTACAGCAAATGGGCGTCAGTTTCATAGATATTCACATCACGCGAACCTTGGCGAACGCATAATGCATATTGGTTTATTATTTTGTAAATTAAGTTACGAAAATAATTGGCCCTAAATAAAATCGTTGTGAAAGCTCTAACGGTCTGAAGGTATGCGAATGGCTCTAAACGACGATAAAAATATGTTTTCTCTTTTTTATCTTTTACGAAAATCTTGCCAGCATCGCTGTTCGCTGTCTGGGAGTCCCATCTCAGATGTATTATTTTGGCAACAGCTAATAAAACTTGTTGGAAATACTGCATACAACTGTGTTTTTAAATTCTCACATGCACTTGCTTATGACTGAGAAAAAAAAATCTAAAAATATTGATGTTCAATTGATTTTTAATACACTGAAATCGTGTTTGTATTTATTTAATCCATATTAAATATCACACACTTGAAAACCCTGGCAATTTTCATATGGGCTTAGGTGAACATAAACTAAGGCATTCATTTTTTTTATTTTTTATATTTAACTCCTATTTTATTTTATTTTGATAGTGAATAACGCGCAAGAGTATCAACTGCTCCCAACCGTCTAGAGCCAGTGAGACTATGGTATCTCCCCTCGGGATATGTTGTGAGGTTTAAAGGGAGTGAGGAGGAAAAGGAGATGGGGAAGAGGAAGGTTGGAAAGTACCAGGCTATTCGAATCTGGTCACCAAACACGGCTAAATCCATTTCAAGCAACGTTTTGATTCTGAATGGTGGTCTTTCACCAGGGCGATACCACTCTGAAACGTGCAGCAAATATACTTTATTTTATTTTATATTAATCAAATGTGTTATGACACATGTTAATTAAATTTATTTTTTTTGCGCACGCCGAGTTTGAACCCGCGACCTTTTTTCGTAGTTGAGCATTTTACCACTCTACTACGCAGGCCGTATTATTTATAAACTAACTAATTAACTAACCATCACGCCGTTTCTCCGAAGGGGTAGGCAGAGAGGACAGACCGCCATATAACTCTGTCTTGGCACACAATCCTTGCTTCATTTACATTCATACACCGTCTCATACATACTCTTCTATTATTCTGACTCTTCACATGACCAGATTCAAGTATTTGATTTACTTGATCGTACCATGTCTTTCTCGGGCGTCCTCGACTTCTTCTTCCATTCACTTTCACATCATATATTCTTTTCACACTCCTTTCTTCGTTCATTCGCTCTACATGCCCAAACCATCTAAGCGTCCCTTTCTTGATCCTATTCATTACGCTCACATCAGCCTTGCATTATTTCCGGATATCCACATTTTTAATGCGATCATACTTGGTTTTACCGCACATACGTCTCAAAGATCTCATTTCCACAGCATTCAGTCTACTTTCATCCTTCCTCTGCCAGTTCCATGCCTTACTGCCACACATCAGGGTTGGTATAAGTACTCCATTGTGGACTGCTAGCTTCGCTTCTTTGGACAATTTCTTATTTGCGCCAACAGCGTTCAGTCCTCCATTAATCTAGTTTCCTGCATTCACCCTTCTTTCAATATCCTTATCAGCCTTTCCGTCTCTCGTAAACATACTTCCTAAATACACAAACTCATCCACTTGCTCCAAGTATTCATCATTCACAACTATATTGCACGCTGTTCTCGTACTCTATTATTATTATTTATATAGTCAGTTATAGTCCGATGTATTGTAAACAAACGAATTAAATAAAAACAGTAAGATTTTTATTAATGGATTTTATTTATTTTTAGAGAAAAGTTCTTTTTTGTAGCGCTAACTTCAGTCCATAAGGATCAGATATTTTCAAATCTACATTCAACAATTTATTATTGGTTTTACATACTCACACTTTGGGTGGCTTTTATTCGGAATTCAAATATCAGGTTCTAAAGGGAACAAAAACGTAAAGTAACAAAAGTATAGTAATCTTTTGACCATTTTTTTCAACTTCATCTTTCATCCACTTGCACGTAATAATATTATCCACTAACTCATATCTCTATCCATCGCCTTAACAGGTTCAATCCATTGAAGGGTCCCTTTCTAAGTGATTTTTATGTACGCTTACATCAACCTATATTTTTATATTACATTCGTATTTTCTCGTTTGTAAATATGACATACACGGTTCTACCACACAAACGCCTTGAGAATCTAATTTTCACCGCATTCGGTTTATTTTCATTATTCCTCTACCGACAGTTCCATACCTAGCTATCACAAATGAGGATTAGTATCAAAACGTCACTATGGACTCTTGGCATCGCTTAATTGACACCTCATAGCAAGAATATATATGGGAAGAGGGTTAAACGTTTAACCCAACCCATACAAATTTGCGATAAATCACTTTCTCCGGGTTTTTACGTCGTAAACCGTGAGAGAGAAAGAGATAAGACACTTTTTTACACAATATAGCTCCGCTTTTAGGTATGTAAGCATGTTCTCCGTCTCCCGCGTCTCCGGTGACTCCGCCCACTACGTTTTGTTATTTATTTATTTAACAAAGATCTCATAAAACAGTTGCTCACCAAATTCATTAGGAAACGAATGATATAAAAATATTGTAGATACATGCATAGTGTTATGCGACAGTTGTGCAACATAACAGGACAGAATTCAACGGTTTTTAGGTTGTATCCTACATTTTTCTTTTAACAATACTGTGAAAAAGTGGTTTTACAAATAAACAAAAACATTATGCTGACATGTCCTATGAATGGATGTATGATTACGAGTACCCTAGCCCTAGCCCTAGCCACGTCCCAGTCAAGCAAAAATCATCAATACTGTCTACCTGTATACTAGTGCTCCCTCCTGGTATAGTATCGCTCTGAGATTGACACCGTTTTATGAATAACAATCATTATTCTCTCTTATTTTGGAAAGTTGCATTAACTTCTTACGGGTGTGATTAAAAAAAAACCAATGAAAAATATGGTTTCTTATCGTTTGTTTACCTTCCTTTAAATTTATGTCGTATGAAATATTGTTATAAGCGCGTGTTTAACTATTTAATTACGACTCATTTCTGGCTTCTAGGAAATCAGAACAACGATTATAATTTATATATCAACACGGGTTAAGCATGTTGTTGGAATGTGGATAAGAGTATTTAGATAAAATGATATATTTGCAGATCTTAATGATACAATACACTCATATACTCCTCTTCTATACACGAACAAAAGTTCTAAATAGCTAATGTAGCTAATAATGTCTAAAATTAACGGTTAGACCACATTGCTTAGAGTTTACTAGAGGTAGCCCAAGCCAAGGCAGTGAAGTCAGTTTTGGACTTGTTTTTGATGATTTTAACATGACTCGGCGCACCTGGGCGTGGCTAAGACTAAGGCTACGGTATTTATACATCCATTCAAATCACATATCGACATAATGTTTTTGTGTATTCGTATAGCCACTTTTTCACAGTATTTTTATCAACAAAAATATAGCATCTAACCTAAAAAACCGTTTAGTTGTGTCAAGTTTAGTGGCAAAATAAAAAATGTGGGCGGAGTCCCGCCGTTAACCAGCGAACATAGCCAGCTTAAGATCATTGCGACAGTATATAGAAGCGGTCCAAGAAATTTGCTGTCTCTTTCTCTCTCATGGTGTACGATGTAAAAATTTGGAAAAAGTGATTTTTTACAATTTCGGATGGGTTGGGTAAAACAAATTAGCTATCCCTCCATATATTGTTACTTCAAGCCACATTGTGTTCTCAAATTATATTACCAATAAACTCGTGTGCAGGTAGATATAATAAGACGACATCAGAAGAGCGGCTTACACCTTGGTGAGAGTGGTTGGTAGTTCGAAACAAGACTTTGGTAAATTTCAAAATTGCATATAAAATATCATACGAGTACGTTCTCAATATTACCCTATTTACATTAAAAATCAATGACTTTTTTAACATTCTTTAGCCATGTTAAATGATCAGATCTAAATAGTCAGGTACTTTCCAAACATCCTAATTCAATTTTCATTTTCCTCGGGCACTATTTTCAATATCGCAAGATTTCACAAATGAAAATATAAATAAAAATATTTACTAAAAAAACGTTTAATTCATGACACCTGTAATAAACATGACATTATTTTATACTCGTATTCAATAAAAGTAGGTTATCTCCCGTACAACTTAATATTTAACAGTAGTGTTATTATTTTATTACAGCTTTCGTGTGTTTTTTTAAATTATTTTTAGCTGCCTTTACGCAATGGTATGATGTATGCTCCACTCAAGATATGCCTATGAAATACGATAGAATAGACACGGTGTCTTTGTGATTTGTTCTTTAGTCATTATTATCAAAAACTTCACTTTTGTCTAATTCTTCAGAAAATTAAAATCTTTTAATTTACGGATTTCGGAAAAAGATGTCGAAAATTATGTGATTATTTTATAAAAGAATAAAGCGTTAAATGACCCAAATAGAGGTACTTTATTATCAGCGTTAAAAAGAATCACATTTCAATGATTTAATCGTTTATATTTTTATTGATTACAACTCTTTAAGTATTATTTACTATTTATTATTTACAATTGATCGTTTTGTCGCTATTATTCTAAGAATTGTTTTTACGCAGAATACGAGAAAACTTAACACAGTTTACCTGCCATGTTTCAAGTGAATTTACCCTGATCATATATTTGCCTAATCGCATTCCTCCAATGTTCGCTACTATTTTTATCTGACATACTTTTCTATTTACACAAAATTGTTATTCGAAAAAATCGTGTCGCAAATATCCGGACAATTTTAATAATGTTTAGTACTAAACCGGATCGCAAGGTTATTTTTACAAATCGTGTCGTGGGCATAAATTAAGCGCCAGACTTGAAGAAGATATTTCCACGTCTATTACAAAAGTTTACAAATACGTCTACAACCATCTAGTTTTCTAACCCACTCTCTACTTTTCTATTCTCACTGTATTCTAGCTACAAGACACAGTTTCATTCGAGTTTCGTCACTAGTAAAATAGTAAGCCTCAAACAATTGATCATTTTTTCTGCAAGTGAGTAAAAGTATTGCAATTCGTAAACTTGACCATATACGAAACACAATTCTCGTCACACAGATCCCGGTGCTTTTTCGCCTTTAGAACTTTTCCTTTTTGTTTGGTTTTTATTTTCGAATGTATATTAGTTTTTCAGTAAATTTAAAAAGGGAATTACACCTACATCACTTTCGTAAATAGTTTCAATTAAAATCAATCTCTTATAAAATTGATGCATTATTAAAATAATTATAATGCTTACGTTAATATTTATAATAATATAACACTTATTTTACAATCAATACTTACTTTTTTACTTGGCATTCTATCGTTCTCATCTATTCATGGCCGTAAATAATTAAATTGGCAAAAGAAGGACCAAATCAGTTTGTTAAACTATAATGGAACCAAAAGAGAAGATGAAGCTTGCAAAGTATCTTGTTATTCCAGATTTGGTCACCAAATAAACATCACGTGGTTTCTGCAAGGGTAGGCAGAGATAATGGACTGCCACACAACACACGCTGTCTTAACACATACTGCTTGCTTCATTCATATTCATGCATGGTTTCATATGTACTCTTCTGTTATTCGGACTCTTGGCATGGCCCAATTCAAGTAGATGGTTCACTTGATCGTACCATGTCTTCCTCGCGCGTCCCCGATTACTTCTACGATCCACTGTTGCGTCATTTATTATTCTTCTTGCGCTCCTTTTTCTCCACATGTCCAAACTATCTTTGCGTCCCTTTCTTAATATGATTCACTTCGCATAAAATAGCCTTGCATTTACACATTTTTAATGCGGTCATATGTGGTTTTAGCACACGTACGCCTCGTGGATCTCCTACAGCATTCAGTCAACTTTCATTCTTCCCTGCCAGTTCCATCAGCATTCCATTGTGAACTGGTAGCCATTTCTTTAAAAACATTTCAACGTTAATATGACACATTGAATGTGTTAGTAAAGAAGAAGATAAACTAAATGTTTAATCATAAAGAACACACTCCCAAATAATTTGAAACACTGTTTCAAAGTTTACCTTTTGATTTACTTCATTTTAGACATTTTATTGAAAAGCATTTCTAGGGAAAATAATATAGCTATTAATACGTGGAAAGCTAGGAATAATATATATGTACAATTTTTACTGTTCTATTGTGTACGAATACCTGTATTTATTTGTTTTTCTCCAGATTTTCATTCAAACTTACTGAAGGATCTGTTATATCCTCCTTGCCATGATTGGCTGCTTCCTCTCAAAGGATATTAATACAACTTGATGATTGAAACACGTGGCCGATAGTAATATTGTATTTTTATAAAAGAACTGATTTGAATATATTTCTCATACCAGCAATCCAACGCTATTATTTTACATGAAAACAAATAAATTAAAATAATATCACACCTAAAATTTTATGCGAAAAGAAATAATATGTACTACCTTTTTTAAATTTGTTTTTATTACATGTTTGACATAAATAAAATCAGATCTTGAAGTTGGCAGTGGTTAATGGATTATGTACATTAAGTAGGTTTCCGGAAATCAAAGATCATTATTTAAAAATTTAAAAAACCTGGTGCTAAGTGATTTTGGTGTCTACATTAATAAAAAAATTCTTTTTAGCAACTTTTTTATCAATGATCAACAACATAAATATGAAACAGAAAATAAAAAGACAGTGGTCGCAACCGAGACACGAACTCGGATCCTCTACTCTATCCGGGAGTAACGTTTCAACCAATTCAGCCATTGGGACCTTATTAGAAACTGACATTTTTAATCGATCTCATACTTTTCATTGAAATTATTGATATTATTTTTATTTTTTGTCTCGGTTGTGACCATTATCTTTTTATTTTCGGGATTTTTCTGTTTCATATTTGCGTTGTTGATTATTGATAATATTTAAATATAAAAAAGGCATTAATGCTTTAAAGTTAATTATAATATCTTTATTTTTTTTAATATTGTTAGGAATATTTTTCAAAAAAATTTTGATGCATGTTAAAAAGTAGTATGAAATTGAGTTTCAACGGGGAATTTGATCTTTAGATGTTGAGTATGCATTTATGGTAAATAAAAAACGATCAATCTATCTTCATCAAGCTACATTCGAAAATAAAAGGTTTTTTGCAAGCCTTTTGAATGCAAATGGAATTTTTTGACAACAGTACATATTGAAAAAACCTTTTTTTAGAAACCCCTCGATAAAAAAAAATTTGATGACTCTTCAACTAGAATTAGCTTTTGTATCTACAAAAGCTCATTCAAGAGCATCTGAGAAAAAATTGCGTAATTCCAGAAACGCAAATAATTTATCACCTTTGATAAATGTTTATTACCCAAGTTTTGATCGTTTTGGTTGAAAGATATTTTGTATAATAAAACATTATTTTTCATGACTGTGTCATCGAAGGATTTAGTGATGATAGATATTTTCTCAATATACTGCGACGGTTTCAATAAATTAAAGCTTTTTATAAAGGCTTCAAATTATCCCTGACTTTCGAATTTGATTTTAAATATTAATCGTTTTAGGTGACAGACGTATGGACTGGAAACACTATTTCATTAGAGATTTATTAACAGATTTATCTATTCACTAAAACGACGATGTTTAACGTCTACATTGTTTTTAACAACTCAAAGAAATTAAATATTCACTCAACGCTTAGTCACAAAATTCTTGTAAATGTGTTGTTCAATGTATGATTAAATTGGAGACCTAAGATATAAATAGAAAAGCGTAAAAATTAAAGCTTTTATTTGAATTCGCTAAATACCTTCTCAACTGAATAGTGTAGTGAGCCGTGAATGGAATATAATTTGTCGAGTATTTAGTTACAGTTCCAGGTAAAAATTCAATAACTATGGTGATTGTATTGTTTTAGGTTTATTCTATTTTATGTAGGAAAACATATAGGTGTTTATTTTTTTATTATTTCTAATTTTGAAACTGTTAATTCGTGGTGGAATTCTATTTTAATGATTATAAAATCTAGTCTGAAGATGGCCGTCATAGGCTGAAACCGGTCCAGTCATAAAATAAAAGTGGAATAAAGTGAAATTTTTTTTTTATTAAATCACGTTTATTTTTTACTTAAATGGAGAATGAAATATTCAAAATAATAATAATGATTTCAGAACTATAAACAAATAAGAATTATATCTATGTATGAAGTTGAATAAAACTGTACAATAAATAATATATCATAGTATAAAACCGAAGATGATTAATAGTATAAAATTGTATTGTTTTAGGTTTACGAGTATTTATAACACTTTGTGGTTTGACACTTTTTATAAAATAAAACGCGTAATATAAATAAGAACTAAATCTTACAATTTATTTATATTTTTTTGTGTTTTAATATAGCTTTAATTTAATGCTATTTTATCTTACCGTTACATACATGCTTTTTAAATATTGTCACTGTATGTTTCAAAAACTTTTTTATGTAATCTTGGAGGTAGATCATTACATATTTTACTTAAAATCTGTGTAAAAGCTCGGCTGAGGAAAATAAAGCAAAGTAACTGTGTAACACAACGAATTAACTAGGTACAAAAAAGGACTTATATTTGTATTGAGGAAACTATATTGTAACATTTTTTTTCTTTTATAAGTGTCATTTATTTAAAGAAAAAGAAGATACAATAGTTTTCTTACTACCGCAGGTATATTATGTAACTTATTGTTAGTTATCATCATCAACTACTTTTTTCTTCATAATTTCTAAGATAAAACTTGCCAACATACAAAACCTAGCAGAGTTCAAACGGGTCTTAAAAACAATATTGTTTTAAAATTCTAAATACAAAACGCAATTTATTAAAATTGAATTTCTTTAAAAACGTCCTTAATTTGCTTAGTTTTGTTTTTCTCTTTACTTGTATCCTAACAACTCAATGTTCTTGCTATCTACTGAAAACCCTAAACTCATAGTCATAAAATATTTATTGTTTTTTTTTTCACTTTTTATATTTACACTGTTTGCATTTTTAGAATCGTTTACTAATAAAACTTAAGTATTAATGTTTTTAAGTACCAAAATGTTAACTGTCCTCAATACAATTTCCTTTTCTTTGATTTAATAAATATGTTAACATGAATTCATACGTTTCATCTGGATTTTTATACTCTTAGCTTCTAGAAAGTTGTTTTTTTTATCTGTTGATGTACATATGTACTGTTATACTCATATCTGAAACTTTTTATTTCTATAATAACGACCATGAATTTATGTAGTTTAAATTTTTATAAATAGTATGTATTTTTTCTCCTTGTTAGTTAGTCATATTAGCTTAATTAATTTAGTATGAAGCGCACTTGAGGTGAAATATCACAAAACTGCGCTATTTAAATTCACTGTTATTATTAGCATTAACTAATCTGTTTCCTATTTTCTTTTCGAGTAACGAGTTAGTCCCTGAACTATTATCGAAGTGACGATTTGTTTATATTATTAACTTTTCTTAAATATCAACGAATTATTCAATGTCGTTTTTCAGTCCACCTTAAATTAAAATGGAGAAAAAAATTATATCACAATGTCGCACGAATCTCAGGCCAAATATTCTTGGCAGCCAATGTGCTGTTTCACAATATCGAATGAAAGTGGAAATGAAATTAATCAATTTTCAGGTCTATATCACGATTCGAAAATATATGCAGTCTTTGAAGCTGTAAACTATTTATCAATTTGATTTATTTTCTTATATAGAAGTCGTCAAGGTAACTTTCAGAAATAAATTGTCATAAAAATTATGCACCTTTTATTCGAACATGACGTAGGCCAGAATTAGGCGGTGGACAAAGATTGTCACAAGGAATAGGCAGTTATGGCGATGGGTAGATTTATATCGTGAAGCGCATATTTTTCAAGCCTAACGTCAATTGATTGTTTTTATTTATGAAGTCACAAATTTGATTCCTTATACCATTTTGGAGCAATTTCGTTCATATAAGTTGATTCAGAATGACACCTTAGTATAACCTACATAACAGAGCGGTATTCCTTTTCAATTTAACTATTTTTTTATAGTGATAACCGTACAAGAGTTTCAATTGCTCTCAACCGTCTAGAGCCAGTGAGAACATGGCATCCCCAATCGGGGTATGTTGTGAGACTGAATATAGTAGGGAGGGGAAGGAGATGGCAAAAGAGAAGTTTAAAAGTACCTGGCTATTCAGATCTAGTCATCAAACACGGCTAAAACCATTTCAAGCAACTTTCGATTATATAATACGAGTATACTATTCATTATTTTTATATGAATTGAATGTGTTATGATACATAATAATTAAATAAAAGTAAATGGCGCACGCCGGGCTTGAACTCGCGACCTTTGGATTCGTAGTCGAGCGTCTTACCACTCGACCATGGAGGCTGTCAGTTAACCATCACGCCATTCCCCTACAGGGTTAGGTTAGGTTAGGTCAACCATCACGCCATTCCCCCACAGGGTTAGGCAGAGAGGATGGACTGCCATTAGCTGTCTTAGCTGTCTTGGCACCCACTCCTTGCTTTATTAATATTCATACATAGTATTCTGTTTTTCTGACTCTTGACATGGCTCGAGTCAAGTATTTAATTCACTTGCTCGTGCCATCCGTTCTTCTGCTCTAAGTGCCCAAACCATCTGAGCGTTCCTTTCTTAATCATATTCATTATTCTTACATCAGCATTTAAATTTTTTCGTATATCCACATTTTTAACACAGTGTTTACCGTACATATGCCTCAGGAATCTTATTTTTGCAGCATTCAGTCTACTTTCATCCTTCTTTTGCCAGTTCCATGCCTCACTGCCATACATCAGGGTTAGTATAAACATCCATTGTAGACTGTTAGATTCGACGCTTAAATTTAACCCAGTCATATATGGTGTTACCGCACATATGCACATATTCGACTCTAGACACAGAAATCCACGGATCAAAGACCAGTTTGAAAAAAAATAATTTTGTTGTTGTGAGTAATCCACATAAGAGTACGTACGTATGTGTATTTACCCGTTGTTTTGGAGTGAAACATGCTAACAAAATCACCTTGGTGAGAGACCAAAAGATTTAACTAAGTTAAGTGAATAGATCTGAATAGTCGGACACTACATTATTCTTCTTCCCTTTACCAATCCCTACTATAGCTTCAAACATTCCATAATTTACAAACTGCAGGCAGAATCAATATAAAATCATAACATTTATTAGAAAACATGGAATAAATATTTTGGCCTCTTTTTTTATTCTGTGTCAGTTTAGGGGAGTTTTTGAGTCACTACTGACCTATAGACGGAAAAAAATCGAGCACAAAATAAAATCCAGTTCCAACACGTATTCACAATATAAATTAAAGATACCAAAATATTTTTCTTACAAAATTATCCACAATGTGGATATTCACAAACATAATACAAGCACATGCAAAGAAATCAGACTTCCAAAAAAGAATAAAATCAATACACAAAACATCTTGCTATATAAAGGGGTGAAATCTTATAATTCTCTGCCGGAAACCATCAAAATTATGCCAATCAATAAATTCAATATAGCCTGTTAGAACCATTTTAAATACATATATTTAGTCAAAATTGCGAATGCGAATGTGAATGGAAGAAGAAGTCGAAGATGCCCGAGAAAAACATGGCACGATCAAGTAAATCAAATATTTAAGCCGGGTCATGTGAAGAGTCAGAATAACAGAAGAATATGTATGAGACGATTTATGAATATGAATAAAGTAAGGAGTGTGTGCCAAGACAGAGTCGTATGGTGGTCCGTATTCTCTGCCTAACCTTGCCGGAAAACGGCGTGATGGTTAGTTAGTTAGTTAAGTCAAAAAGAAAACGAAGAAACTAGATACTTTGTAAACTTGAATGTTCAAGTAACTAATATTAAATAAATAAAACTAAAAAAACTTGTAATTCAAATCAGTTTAAAACGCATAAGTTTTGCTTTCGATTGCCTTAAGCGAAGTCTTAACAATAGTAACAATATATGGAGAGAGAGATTCTTCTTAACTGACCTATACAAAATCGGGATAAATCACTTTCTCCGGGTTTTCACGTCATACACCATGTGAGAGAAAGAGACAACAAAAAATTCGCAAAATATGACACCGCTTTTAGGTGCGTAAGAATATTCTCCGTCTCTCGCGTCTTCGGCGACTCCGCCCACACGTTTTGATATGCGACATAACTGGACATAACTCAACCGTTTTTTTTGGTTATGTTCTTTATTTTTGCTCATAACAATACTGTGAAAGAGTGGTTATACAAATAAACAAAAACGTTATGTCGGCATGTGCTATGAATGGATGTGTAGCCCTAGCCCTAGCCAGTGGCGGCTCGTGGCTTTTAAGTGTGCTAGAGTGGTAAGATTGAAAAAACGTCATTATTGATGTTGTTGTAGCCGAAAACAATTTTCAAAAATTTCAATTTTTTGTATGAAAATTTTTCAGAAGTCCGTGCAGTTCACCACCAAAACTGAAAAATCCCAAACATCTTAATTTGAAAAAATATTTCTAGTAAATATATAAAAATCATTTTCAGCTACAAAAACACTAAAAATGACATATTTTTCATTCTTAGCACTCTAGCACACTAAAAACTCACGAGCCGCCACTGGTCCTAGCCACGTCCAGGTCTAGCGGAGTCAGGCAAAAATCATCAATACTGACCCCAGAAGCGCTCTCTCCTGTATAGTATTGCTCTGACAGCGCAGTTTATTTATTTGCGCTCGATTCCGCCAATCTGCGATCGCTCGGCGGGACCGCGGACGGGGCGGGCGGACCGCGCGGACGGCAGCGGACGGACCGCGCGGGCAGCGTCGGGTGGACCGCGCGGTCGGCAGCCCGCACGCTGGCGGGTCAGGGGCTTTAAACTCTGGGAGTTCTTGACACCGGGCGGAGGTGATCTCCAGGAATAGACCGCACCTACTGTCGGCCGGGTGCCAAGCGGCAAGCATTGACAGCCCGGTTGGGCCAATTTATTGACCCGAGTTCTCCAAATACCACTAATTGTGCGAGCCAATTTTATATAAATATATCAATTTCCTGCGTGATCCAGTGATAAGAGGCTCGAATACGAATCCAGAGGTCGCGGATTCAAATCCAGCGCGGGAAAAATAACTTTTATTTTAATAATACATATAAAAACACATTTAATTCATATAAAATAATACATGGCATACGAGTATATGCGTTTATGTCTGAGACCTACGAGTCTAACGGTCTTATATAACTTGGCGATACTTATCATTTGTGCAGTGTTAAATACGCACACACGTCTATTAAAAACATATTCAAACTTTCAATCTATTTGACGGCCTTCGTGGTCGAGTGGAAAGACGCTCGACTACGAATCCAGAAGTCGCTGGTTCATTAGTATGTGCCATAACACATTTAATTCATATAAAATAATATATAGCATATTTGTGGCACGTTCGCGAGTAGTAAATACTTCAAGAATCGCCCTGGTGAAAGACGACCGTTTAGAATCGATACGTTGCTTGAAATGGTTTAAATGTCTCTAAAATGAATGGCCCGGTACTTCCCAACCTTCCTCTTCTCCATCTCCTTCCCCTCCCCAACTACCTTCAACCTCACAAAATACCCCGTTTGGGGATGCCATTGTCTCACTGGCTCCAGACTCCTTGTAAATCTTGTGCGGTATTACAAATAAAAAATAATTGTTGTCATTAACACTAATAATATTTAAAATATTAGTATTTATGGTGTGCATTGTTGTGGAGTGTATGAAGAAAGTGTGATGTATTCTTCTTCCGGCGCCCTCTCATATTGGAGGTTTGCTACCATCAGTATAAAGGCTGATTCACACCAACGTCCAGTTCCGCTCAGTGCCGATATTGTTCCGCAAGAAAACTTATTGATATGGTATGAATATCAATCAAGGAGTATGTGCCAAGACAAAGTTGTGTGGCAGTATATCCTTCTGCCCACCTTTTTTTTTTTTAAACTACTTTTAGTCAAATAATATTTTTAAGTGTAAAAATACTTATCGCAAATTTTTTTTTTTAAACCACTTTTTTACTAAATAATATTTTTATTTTTACACTCAAAAATAATTATTTGACTAAATAAGTAGTTAAATATCACAAGGGTGGGCAGAAGGATATACTGCCACACAAATTTGTCTTGGCACATACTCCTTGATTGATATTCATACCATATCAATAAGTTTTCTTGCGGAACAATATCGGCACTGAGCGGAACCGGATGTTGGTGTGAATCAGCCATAATCGTCACCCAGCAAGCTACAGCCCGGAATAGCACTAGTACCAGTCACACCTTCTTATTTGTATAGTTAGTTTAATTTAACAATAAATCGTGATTTTTAAAGAAGAACTTCTAAATTGGTTGCACTGTCATTCAAGGGTATTATTTTGAATATTCGTCCATAAATATACGTACATATATTTAGGTGCATTTGCTTTCACACTATATACAGAATGTGAGTGAATTGATTACATTTACTGTTAGGTTTTTCTTTTTCGTGAACACTTCTCTAGAATTGCTTGAAAAAAGGTGTTTTATTTTGAATATTAGAATTATTTGTGTGTTTTGTCTATACCTTTAAATGTAATATAAGTTTCCAAGAAATAAGTATAATAATAATACTTGGTTTATTTATGTAGCGCCATTTTTGTTAAATATCACCTCAAGAACGCTTTACAAATCTTAAAAGCTATGGCTAAATTTACCATAAAACTATCTAAATACCTAAAGCTATTGCTAAAATTATCTTATTGATATTTATATATTAGTTATTTACATTTATCACGGGCTGTGAAAAAATAATCTATTAAAAATCCAATAATAATGGAAAATTCTTAGGTCTGGGTGTTTAAGACTCCGACACATTTGATGTCCATTGAAACGTTTTCAGCGCCATTTATATTTTTTTTCAAATTTTAACAGTCCTGTCAATCGCGGATTTGTGTTCTCTTTTCACTTTTGATCACATTGTGATATAGCATAAAAGTCATGCTGTTTTGCTATTCAGTTATTCACAATTTGAACAAAAGCTGAAACGGGCGGATAATAAGCGGTTAACATTGTTAAAGGAGAAATCAAAATGGCGCATATCGTCGATTTGACAGTCATCAAATGTGATGGAGTATGAAACACTCCAACCTAAAACTCTCCTGTATTTTGAAATTATTATTTCTTCTTTTCATTACCTACCTCACTAGGTCATTTAAAACAGTCATTAACAATTGTTATTGTTATTATTTTCTTTTTTTTCTTTTTATTCTACAAACTTTATGTTATCATTATCTAGTAACATTTATTACTAATTTTACACAAATTCTTGGTATTTTCTCTGCTGTATTGTAAAAACTAAACACTTTTTTATTATTTGAGTGAAATTCCATCACCAAACACAAGAACCTTGTTATTTATGGTGTGGAACAGTTTTTATGTTTTTTTTTTATAATACACTGTGCAAAAATTTCTAACAGTTATCTTATATCTTATTGTAAAAAAAATACTTGTATTAAACAATAAAAAATAAAAATATCCATATATTATTATATAGTACAAACAGTTCGCTCGTTTTTTAGATTTTATTAATTCGGTTTAAAATGTGAGGGTTAGATTAAAGGTTTTACTTACTCGTATGTAATAATACAACACAGTTTCTTGTTAAGTGTGTAATGAAAAAACTCAAATGCATTTGGTATTTACGCAATCTCCTCGAGCGAGTGCCAAAATTACATCGCTATAATATAACAGTATTGTATCCACAATTACACGTGCAATAATACATTGTATATAGCACTGCACAAACTGCAGCACGCGCGTTTGCAACGAAGACGCTGTAAACATCTCGCGACCTCTCATCTCACAGGATCTAAATATAACTCGGTCGTTTACGGCGAAAATCCTTGCGGAAATCAAGGCGCAGTTTGATAAAAATGAACTCTCCCCAATCGAGGCGATGCGATGAAATTATACTCTGCTCTCTGTGGACTTTTGGTTCACATTGTCAAGGATATTCGCTTTTGGACCGCGAGTTATTTCGATGTGGTATAAAATTAAATTCAATAAATTTTGCTTAGGAATTATTTATAAGATTCACATTTCATGGCCAGTTGGATATTCATCTGATAGGTTTGTTTGGTTTTGTTATTTTGAACCTTAACCTTTATGTGACTGAAAGGGTACTCGGGTACCCTTTTCGGTTTTCAACATTAATTCATTTTTTTAATGTTCCAGTAAGTCTGACCGGCTAAATCTTCCTGACTTATAACAACACAATAGTGAAAATGGACAATTAAACATAACCGTCGGATATGTGGAGGGTGGCATGTGAGCGGAAAACGCTTGAGTAAAACTTACATTTTGTGTGTTTTATATGGAATTTGAAACTTGGCCATATTTATTAAAAATTTTATTTTATTTTAAATGATAAATATTTACTGTTGTGTTCAAAGTACCTCACCTGTGTCCTTAATACTATTTTTAATCACATACTGAAATGAAATTCCTATCCACTTCCCCAAGTCTTGAATTGAGCCGAAATGTATTACGTCATAAAAGTGGTCCAGCAAACGATATACTGTAAAAGAAACATTCATTTCAATTTTCAAAAGGTGTAATTTTCTTCAGTCACATAAGGGTTAATGGATTGATGCTATGGATATCGTAAGAGAGTCTGTCAATGGTACAAATAAGTGATCACAGTAAGCTATCAAGATAATATATTCAATACAAATAATAAAAACAAAGATTGGTTTAATGTTATCTGACACTGCTACTAAAAAACACACACAAAATATACTAAAGATATTCTCGTAGAACGAAATCACTTTGTGGTTTGACATATTTGATGAAAATGAAATAAAACTTTGTATTACACCACGAAGCCATTCAAATTTACAGTCATTTTCTTAATAATCATTTAAATTTGTCCAGTAGTCCATTATTATATAAATTTCTTGTAAACTTTAAAAAATTCTGATATTTTTTATTCATCTTCTCAGTTGAAATTTATCTCTTTCATTTCTTATTTTCTGTCTCTTTCTATTTGTTCCTTTTTTATAATTTAAATGTTATTCTTTTGTTTTCTTACTATTCTTTTATTTTAATGTATATTGTGTTCTTCCTCTGTATGTAGGAGTATATATATAACCCCACACTATTTTATTTTTTTAGTTTAATGTGTTACCCTCCGTACGGCCTCCATAGTCGAGTGGTACGACAATTTTAGTGTGATTTTTTTTACGAAATAATAAATTTACTTCTTCTGTTTATGAGAGGAAAACATTTTCAAATATGGGCGAGTCTACACAAATTGAAGTGGTAAACATTTCTTGTGATAATGTTCAAGGTCATTTCTGAATGTGCATCGTTTTAAATGCTATATTTATGATGTATAATTATACTTTTTATTCCTGACTATTTTTTTATAAACAAAACATTTTTTCTCTTCTTCATTCATCTTCACCAATCTGAAGATGCCTGTTGTAGAGTAAAACTTGTACGTTTAATCATATTTTTATCATACAATTCAGTTAACGATTAAGAGCGATAGATCTCCAACATTTTATTCGAAGTTATAAGTTCTGGTGACCTTTAATTCTATCTACTGTTTGGACCATAAAAATCATTTCCAACTCTAAAGCAAAAAATCATCAGAGAGAATTGTGAAAAAAAAATTAACAAAATTTCGGTTTGCAATATAAATCTAAATTAAAATTTCATAATTCAAATTAAAATCCTATGATTTTCATAAACATCCTTGTCCATTTACTGCTGTTCTTTTGATATTTAATTGCATAACTGATGTATATTTTTGATTCCGATATGCAATAAAACAATAGGTCAGCAATTTACAAATATGTAGGAATAAAATTTAGATTACCGGGAAAAATACGATTGATTAATGATAAACTCAAAATTTCAAAAACAACTAAAAAATACATGAAAATTTAATAATAAATATTACTACAACAATTTCTTTCAATGAATAAATAACACCCCCCAACACCCACAAGCATAGATTTTTATGAGGGTACATCTTGAAAATATACCATACAATTTTATATCTCTGTTAGGTATTATCTATTGTAATGTTTGACAAATAAAAATAAAACAAAATGTTCTCTAACATCTGAAGATTATTTTTCTCAAGCTTAAATAAAGCTCCCTTGAGGAAGTATCTTACAAAAATAAGCTTAAGGTATCGGACGAAAGTTTTGTGTGAAAGATTACTGGAATATTATAAAGATACTTTTCAAAAACACATATTCTGGCAGAGACGAAACATTTCATTGTTGTATCGGAATGTGACTATCTTGCCGGTACAGGTCTTATTATGATATCAAATATTGATTCAGCATATATCGGACTCTGAATATAAGAGGAATGTGGAACATGAGCACAATACTAGGTTCATCCAAAATGATGGCATGATTGTACCAAAATAGAATAATAACTACGGACCCTTTAGAATAACTTGCCTAAAATAGTTGACGTGTTACCAAACACACACAAAAAAAGATTTTTTAACAAGAGTCAGATATGAATTGTTAATAAGAAACATTTATGCTGAAAAAATGGTTCCTAAGTAGAAATACCTAATATTAAGCGCATATATAAATATGTATTATCTATTATGTGTACTAAAAATATTAATGTATTGTTGTACTTATTATTTCTAATTTTGTAACTGTTAATTCATGGTGGAATTCCATTTTGATGATTAAATAAAATCAAATTTATAACTTAATTCCACTTTTTATTTTTTGACTGGACCGGTTTCAGCCTAAAACGGCCATCTTCAGACTAAATATTAAATAAGCCATAGAATAAAAACAACCTGTACTAGTCTGAAGATGGCCGTTATAGGCTGAAACCGGTCCAGTCAAGAAATAAAAAAGTGGAATAAAGTTATAAATTTGTTTTTATTTAATCATTATTGTTGTACTCTATAATGATGCACATTGCATCATGGTATGGTGTAATAGTATATCAATTTCTTAAGATATGTAAATTATAATTATATGTTTATAAATTTTCAATCTCATATTAGCAATAAGGAACTTATTTTTTCAACTTACAAACACTAACTTGCTGAAGAAATGTAGCGGATTCATGTTATTCAAAATTGTAAACAATTTAGTTGATAGCCCTCTCCTGGAACTTCTATCATTTCAAGTTCTTAATCGCAACAACAGACAGCCACGTACTTTTCATCTTCTTCGCTGTTACACCAACTCTAAACAAAACTTTTTCATTTACAGGTCCAAAAATTCATTTAACATTAATTCTTACCACATCGACATCTTTAACTCAATTATACAAAATGTTAAAAAAAATCCGACTGCACTCAAACTAGATCATTGAAACTAACCTCCCATCTGATCCCGTCCTTCTTCCTTTATTCCATTCCCATGTTCCCGTCCACCTTCCTTCCACATTATCACACTTAATTTATAGTATTTATCATCAGTAGAGAAAAAATATAATTGGCATGATTTGTTTTTTTTTTATTATTACATATATACATATTAATTATTATTGATTTGCCATTAATTTTATAAGTATTATCAAAATCAAATTAACTTATATTTTATCATGAAAACGTTTGCATAGATAAGATTAAATGGGGTAACAACGTCACCCCCCTTTGGATCGTACGTTCGATTCTTATTTTCAGGTACGAAAAGGTTAACAAATACCTAACTTGTAATATAATCAATTTCACTAACAGAAAAATTTCAATGTATATTCGATCAGCTGTTTGAGAATTTGATACTGTTCACGTTCGCTTCCTACCTGCGACCATCCGACCGGATATATTATGTACCGATCTACCTGTTTACCAACTTACTTCTTACGCCGTATCTTGTATGGAGCACCAGCCAGGTGTGTACCTACCCACTCGGTACTCGGCACTCGGCACTCGGCACTAGGCTCTCGTATATTTCGGTGAACTTTATCGTTGGAACCTGTCAATTTATTGAATACCTACCTCACGAAGCTCTTTCATTGTCGAGTCGAAATTTCAAGTTGGCGTTCAATCAGATTGTACCAATATGCTTGAGCCCAAGGGGCTCCAAATTATTTGAATAATTGAAATTCAGGATTTATCAACGTACAAAAATCCAATTTCGTACAACTTGATTTTCGGAGAATTTATTGTGAGTCGTCTGGATTTCAATCCGACATTAAAAAGAAACTAAAAAAAAGCAAAAAATATTACTTCGAAAGCGCCGTTTTCGTGGAAAATCACTTTAAACCCTTCATTTATCTAACCTATAACTTATCACTTAGACTAAAAAATAATACTATGACTAGTGACTTGAAACTAATGATATAAGTTATTTTAAAATAATCATTGATTAGTATTAATCTTTTCAATTATATACGCCCTTATGGGCTTTTATATAACTGCGTAATACATAATATAAAATAATAGTGACATAAAAATAACACGGAGTAAATTATTAGCAAAATAAAGTTATTACTTATTACCAATACTCGAACTCGGGAACTACAATCTATTCGAGAGGCGGCCTATCTACCAACACTGCTATTCCAACCAAATTATTAAGCCTTGATACGTCAAAATCACGTACTTCTTGAAAACTATTAACATTCTTATTTTTATTTTTTCCTGTATTTTGGCAAAAATATTTATAATCGTAAGCAATTCTGTCCTTATTTAATTTAATTCTATCTAATTTAACAATTACGTTTAGCAACAATGTTACTAACGTGCTTAGAGTTGGCAAAGTATCCACACCTCTGAAAATAAGAGCACAGTTTAATGATGAAAGTTCGTTCATTTATCAAATTGTCGGCCATACTTGTATAGACGTTAGTGTAAGATTCTGTAAAAAAATATCCATTTCGATGTTATTATTCACTTATGACCGGTTCAATCCGTTAGAAATTCATCGAAGAGAAATCATCAAGCATTCGCAATGTACAAAGATCCAGTCAAATAAATTGATTGTTGATGTATGGCAAATGTCGAAGTACGGATGTAATTAAAGGCAGTACTTCTCCATGAGAACCTCTAAGGTGAGTCTAACTTCACATCACATCACTATCACAACTTAATTTTAAACTAGCGGAAGTGGGCACAACGTATCTACATACCATATTATGCGATTACGTAATAGTTCATTGATTATTTAAATTAACGCATTGTTGCATTTCAAAGTGATGTTAGGTTAGGTTAGGTTTTTATCCAGTTTTTACCTACCCCGCCATTTCGCTATTCGATTTCCTTATTCAACAAAACTGTGTTCGAAAACAATTGACAATCGAAACAGAAGAGTTATTTGAAAAAACGTGTTTCGTCGTTCGTTGGTCTCTCGCTTGTTCGTCGGTTTGTTGTTGTTCTCCAAGTAATACAAAACAAAGTGTGGTGTTTTATTGTAATTCGTTTCGTGAACAATATAACTGTTTAAGAAGATTCAAAAACTTACACTTTAACTACATTGGTAAGTGAATGGTTTCCCATTTCCCCTTCATTCCAAATAATCTTTCCACAAGCTACAATTAAACACTTCCATCAAGTAGTATAGTTTATCGTTTACAGTCCACTATTTTCCAAATTCATCTGAAGCTGAAAATACATTCAGTGTTTTATCACAGCTTCGGATTCAATACGCATACTTATATTATTTGATAATCCACTAGATTTGCACAATTTAAATTATCACAAACAAGTCGACCAACAGATTAAATAAATTACAAGTAAACTAAACTAAAATACACTTTACGTCAAACTAAATTGAAGTGTGCATATAAATATAATACACGTGCAATTTTTATCAATAAAATAAGTGTATACGTGCTAATATTTATTCACGATAGCAACAATACAATTATTTAATTCGTGATAGTACTCCTTCTCGAAACATGAAAATTTTCTCAATGAAGTTTTGAAGGTTAAATTAAAAATATTAATTTTATTATTTATATATACCTCTTGGTAGTATTAAGTAAAAAATATTCATTATGTACAAATACAAAATGTGTAGAAATGTATCCTTTCTGCCTACATTTGCGGGTAAATGTCATTGTATTTATATTGTTAGGTCAGGATGCTACGATCAACCGCTAAGCATGGTAGCACGACCTTTATCCTAAACAGCTGATCATAAATCAATCGAAAGCTCAAACGAGCCGAGAATCGCCATTTAACGAGGACCGTCAAAATGTGAAAAAATGACAAAATGGCGCTAAACGTTGATTAGTCGTCAAATGTGGTGAATTTTTAACCGATTCTCCACTTAGATGGATTTGGGCATGTAGAACGTATGAACGAAGAAAGGAGTGTGGAAAGAATCTATGGCGCGAAAGTGAATAGAAAAAAAAGTCGGGGACGCCTCAGCAAGATATGCCACGATCAAATGAAGTGTGTGCTAAGACAGAGATGTGTGACGGTCTATCCTCTCTGCCTACTCTTGGGAAGAAACAGCGTGAAGGTTAGTTAATTACTTTTATTTTGAAACTCGTTCATGTTTTCATTTTAAAAATCTCCCGAAAAATGAAGGTTTTTTGACGTGATGGGATTTTATCCCGGCGTTTTTCTGTTTTTGGCAGCCCTGTTTGTCTGACACATGCCAATCGCAACCTCCCCACACCACGCTTTTGGAACATTCCGAAGATGTGACAACCGAGATACGCTGAAAGCGCCCCCCCCCCCCACCCTTACCTATGTCACGGAGCAATTGTTGAAATACAGACTCAAAACGCGCGTTTTAGAATTTTTAGATTCGATTTGTAACATCAAATCGAACGTCTGTCAAATTCTCATAGGAAGTTCATTTCATTACGTTAGGCAGATAAAATATTGGGTCATAACGCGATTGTGGGAATTTGATTTGTTTTATCGATACTGGATTAAAAAAAACCCCGATCGTAAACATTAATCATACTTCTTTATCAAATACAAATAAATAGAGTAATTAGGGTCATTAAGGAAGGGCTAACGATCGATCAATTAAATTGGAACTATTAAAATGGATCACTTTTTCTTATGCAGCCATGTCGATTAATCCAGTTAATAAAATCTATTTAGTGTTCAGGTTCCCGCTCTATCACTGAATAAACCTGACAGAAATTTTAAAATAAATAATTAAAACCATTTTTATAATTCTCGCTGGTAGACTAAAGACAGTGGCGTGCAGAGAGTATTTGATCAGGGTAGGCTTTAGAGCACATGGAGAGGTACCTTTGCAAAACACTATATTTAGGGCGGTTGACTTTATACTATCTCGATAGAAAGAGACAAAGATATATTGAAAGATCTTGGATAGCTTATTAGTTACCGCCCACATGGAATTTGGACATTTTTAATAAACATATTTGAACACATTAAACAAAACAATAACAATATACCATTGAAATAATTTATTAAGTAAGAATTTCACACAAATACTAATAACAGAAGGTTTGCCTGGATAATTATGGAAGCTTTTTTGTCGATTTTATGTCTTTATATCATTAAAAATGTGAAAATTCAAAAGTTTGGTCAAAAATATTTAAAACCGTGATATTTTATAATCTTTGTTTGGTTTTATTTGAACATTTCCCCATAGCACATAATATCACCATCGTGTTCGATTTATTTGTACAACCACCGCAAGTTCTTTAATCAACACAAATACAGGAAATAACATAAGAAATTAACGCGGAAAGTGAAGATTCTTACATACTTAGGAATGTGTGCAATATTATGTGACGACTTTTCTTGTATTTTTCTCTCTCATGGTTAACGTCGTAAAAACCCGAAGAAAGTGATGTATCGCAAATTTGTATAGTCGGGGAAAAACATTTAGCTCTATCTCGATATATACGAGTATATTCTTATTCAATAGGGTAGGCAATCAGTGGCGGCTCGTGAGTTTTTAGTGTGCTAAAGTGCTATGATTGAAAAATACGACATTGTTAGTGTTGTTGTAGCCGAAAATGATTTTTATTTTTTTTCAAAATTTTATTTTTTGTATTAAGATTTTCAGGATTTTTCAGTTTTGGTGGTGCACTGCACGGATTTCTGAAAAATCTTCATGCAAAAAGTTGAAATTTCGAAAAAAAAAAAATGTTTTCGGCTACAACAACTTCAATGATGACGTTTTTTTCAATCTTACCACTCTAGCACACTAAAAAGTCACGAGTCGCCACTGAGGCAATAGGCAAAACAGCGGATTGATTGATACTAGACATAGGAACCAACACATATCGCTGATTGCTATTGGATTAATTTTGTAAAAGCACTGCCTCACACACTTATAAAGATACTTACACAAACAAACCACTTGAACGCGCAACAGCTCCTAGCATACGTATTTTGTGTAATCTAGTGAAAATAGAAAAATCAACTTTGAAGATGGTTGAGTTTGAGCAGATGTAGTCACTGATTTTAAAACCTTAAAGTAGGAAGGTAGATTGGGCGCTCGCATTCGTGCGATTAGCTAAATTTCACGCGTGTCTTTGAGGGTGTAGTTTTTTTTCAATAATTTCATACTATTTAATCCAATACTGTACATTTATGTATGCAACTACGGCAGGGTAGGCAGTGTTTGTGTGTCTTTGTGGAGTGCACGCCTCTGACTATGGAAAAGTTTTTATTTTTTTATGGTGAATAGCGCACAAGAGTCCCAACTGCTCCCAACCGTCTAGAGTCAGTGGAACTATGGCATCCCCAATTAGAGTATGTTGTGAGACTGAAAGTAGTGTGGAGGGGAAGGCGATGAAGAAGAGAAGGTTGAGAAGTACCTGGCAATTCAGGTCTGGTCACCAAACACGGCCATTGCAAGCCATTTCAAGCAACGTTTCGTTTCTGAATAGTGGTCTTTCACCAGGGCGATACATGGAGTATCTACCACTCTGAATACGTAAATTTTAAACAATTACCAGGATAGTAAATGGTGCCGGTTTAAAGATCGGTCCTTCACACGTTTGTTTATCCTTAACACCAGATTGAAAAAAAAACTTTGTTTTTATTTTACCTAATGTGAAAATATTTTATTATTTTAATATATTTTCTTTAATAATACTTATGAAATTATTAATATGTCCTTAGATTAGAGTAAAGATTTATAGTGGCACAGCATTCTTATGTCCGTATTGAAATCTTTTGGTGATATCTAAAAATAAACACATACGATTACGTAAGGAAAATATTAACATCTGAATGCTTATCTACAATCTTTATAAAATATTCTTAATATACACAGCTTTTAAATTTTTCCGCAAGATGTCACTCAATGGAGCTGACCGGTAATTTATTTGATTGCATATTATGTTATTAGATTAGTCATGGCGTTTGAAAGAGAGAGTACGAAAACAGCGTGCAATATAGTTATGAATGATGAATACTCGGGACAAGTGGATGAGTTAGTATATTAGTTAGTATGTTAGGATATTGAAAGAAACTCAATTTATGGAAGACTGAACGCTGTTGCCGCAAAATAATATGTCAAAAGAAGCGAAGCTAGCAGTGCACAATTGACTGCTTATACTAACTCTGATGTATAGTCATGTGTTGTAGAACTGGCAGAGGAAGGATGAAAGTCTACTGAATGCTGTAGAAATGAGATCCTTAAGGCGTATTTGCGATATAATCATGATCGAGTTAAATATGTGGATATCTGGAACGCAAGGCTGATGTAAGCGTAATTAATTGGATAAAGAAAGGGACGATTAGATGGTTTGGCCATGTAGAACGGATGAACGAAAAAAATAATGTAAATAGAATAAACGACGTGAAAGTGAATGGCAGAAGAAGTCGGGGACGTCCTAGTAAGGTATGGCATTATCAATTGAATCGAATACTTGAGTCGGGCCATGTCAAGAGTCAGTTGGAATGTGAATGAAACAAGGAGTGTGATGTTTAGTTAGTACTTTAAATATTCTGTTAAAAAAACCGCTTCTTGCAAAACTGATTATTTCCGTTTCTAATCAATTTTTTTGTGCGAAAGGAAGAACGGAAAAAGTTTAAAAAATCAATTGACGTTTTGCTGTTTTCATTTCATAATATCTGTATCTTTTTCTCTGTTACTTTGTTATTATTTAAATCTTATTTTTTTGTTGTTTTCTCACTATTCTCTTGTTTTATTTCATATTGTGCTCTCCCTCTATATGTTTTTGTAACCGCACACTTTGTGTTTTTAGTTTAACTTTATAACCGTCATAATTTTTTTAATAAAATCTGTGGTCTTATACAAAGTTATTATTTCATTTTCCTTAAAAACAATCAAGTTTCGATTTTCAGAATTGTTCCTTTGATACATATATTAAGAAAAAATGAGTCAGAAAATTAAATAATGTCCGATTATTTTTTTGAAAAAGGAATATGACTTTTTTTATTATTTTTTTTATTAAAACAATAATTATTTTTATTTTAAATTTAAAAACAACAATTTTAAGCTAATTTACAAAAATTATAATTATTGCTTAAATAAAATTAAGAAACCTAAAAATGTAATGGAGTTCTACAAAATAAACTTTGAAACCAAAAAAAAAATATATATGTATTTATAAAAGGAATGTGACAAATAACATGATGACATAAAAAAAAAACTTTTTTTCGTTTCTAAATTTTGTTTTGGCTTTCCTGAAAACCTGCGTTTTTTTACTAATTCCGTTCTTCCTTTCGCACCCAGAATTAAGTTATTCTAAAACCATAACACGAAAACATCTTAGAATACGAAATAAAACAGTTGGGGCATCAATAGTAAAAGTTAAAAGCACATAAGTACGTGTTCAACACAGCCGCCCAAGAGCCGCTCACAGACACCTCTGTCCTCGTAAAACGCAATACCAGTTGGTAAAGATCACCTCTTATTGCGTTACCCTACAGTCGTAAGCTTCAGAGATGACTTGTCAAAACATCTTCAAGTTCAAAGAACTTTCTCGGCCGTGATCTAAAAGACCGGAGATGAATCACAGACGACGGACTAATCTTTTTTTAAGCCTCACTGAATTAGAATTGATCGAGGTTCTAGTTTGTTTTTTTATGACTTATTTGTCACGGCTATCTTAGAACTCTGGAGATAAGTTAAGTTTCAAAATGAACTCAATTAAAAATGGTTTAAATTAAATTGTTTGACACGTGACCGCGAAACGAAAGAGTGCGGTAAAAAATGTTTTCATTCATGGTGGCTTAGATAATTAGTTTTGCGGTGAAGTGTTTCACTAATTATAATCATTTTCTAGATTAGCCGTAATAATTAGATCTGTGATCAGTTTGATGTCGTGTCATCAGATCAACTGCTGCCGACAGCAAACTTATGACGGCCTCCATAGTTGAGTGATAAAACCCTCGACTACAAATCCAAAGGTCACGGGTTCAATCCCGGTGTGCGCCAATAATTTGCATTTAATTAATATGTACCACAACACCTTTAATTCATATAAAATAATAAAAAATTTATATTTGTGGCATGTTCCAGAGTGGAATATACTTTACTTATCGCCCTTGTAAAGAACCACCATTCAGAATCGAAACGTTGCTTAAAATGGCTTTAACTTTGTTTGGTGGCCAGATTAAAATAGCCAGGTACTTCCCAACCTTCCTCTTCTCCATCTATTTTCCTTCCTCACTACCTTTAGCCTCACAACATACCCCAATTAGAGATTCCACAGTCCCACTGTCTCCAGACGGTTAGGAGTAGTTGGAACTCCTGTGCGGTATTAACTATTAAAAAAATAATTACGCAGGCCGGGTTTCGAACTTGCACCCCCTGGATTCGTGGGGTCTTAACCACTCGACCTCGATAGCTTTCAAACGTGCTACAGTTATCTCTAAATCAGTGATCCTGGCAACAACACTAAATCGTTCTAGCTTCAGATGGATAGTCCGCCAAGCGTATGGTATAATACAGGCTCGTTATCACATTTAGTTTCACAAATATTTTTTGTTATATGGTTGTGAAAAAATTCTAGATTAAATTCATTCTTGCAAATGACCCGCATGTTGTACTGTTAAAATTCTACGCATTATCTACTCATGAATGTTTTTTACTTGATTCCTCGAGACAATACTGTCGTAAAAACGAAGAAGTTATTTCTATTTCAATGGACTAAACTAATTTATCCGATGACTTACTACTTCATTATACTCTTTTCGGTCCAACGGATGCTGGGTTCATTGTTCTGCCTTTTTGAGTGGAAGGTTCTTAAAGAGAATTTAGACAATATTTTAAATAATAAGCGGATTTTCATGTTAAAACTTGCATACAGGACACTTACAAACGTTAATGAACAGATATTTTGAATACAGTTCAACAAACGACTCAAAAAACTTTGAATAATATAACGACGCCAGAAAAGAAAAAAAGAAAACGACACTTTGGTTAAAAATGAGTTTCATATGCAGCTTTGGTCAGTTTTTTTTTCCTGCGTCGAATGCCTTGACTCTCATTTGATTGAAAGACTTTTGTGGCCCTTTAGCCATCTAAAATATATTTACAATTTGGGGGAAGGCTTGAAGCGACTCAAGCTTAGGATTTTTTTTAGCTTTCTGTCGCTCAGGCAACTCAGTGAAGCATTGAATTACCTTTGTCAACTTATTTTTTTTCAAAATCCAATCAGGTACTAAAAAAATATGAATTTTATTTAAAAAAAAAAAAAAACTTTAAAGTGTACAATACTTCCTAAAATGGCGCTTCAGTTATTTTGATTTCGGTGAAGCTATGGTATTTCTAAACGTCCTTGAACTCAGGGTAGCTTATCAATACCTACTGAATAACCAATTAAGGTTAAAAAAAGTGTTTTGGAAAATCAAGTAAATATTCCAACTTTGAAATCTCAAACTAATTATGCTGGAAAATACATGCGGTAAAATAAGTGCTAGCTTATGGCAAATATCGTGTCTCAGAAACCTTTGAGCGGTTTTACCGCATCACAAAGTCAAGTTAGACATCAGTGTAAAAATCAAAAGTTCAGGTTTTTATTGTAAAGCTATGCTTTAAAAAAAGTGGCTTTCACAATTGCTATGATTTTCTGTAACTTGTAAGATATTCACACCAAAACAGTTCTTTTCTTAGTCATATTTTGGTGTTCAGTATTAGACATAGCCGCTCTCTCCAACCGAAGGCTGCAGTTCTCATTTAGTCATCAGCCTATCTCATCTACGGACAACCTTTGTTTCTCTTTCCCAATGAAAGACGTCATCTGCTTTTTTTTTTAATTTCAAATATTTATATGCACCCACTTATAAATATTGCCACATACTGCACATACTAAGTATAGTTCGCTTGAAGTTAAAAAAAGGAAATAAAAGAATTTATACGAATGTTCACAAGTTTGCATAATATTTAGTTTATTTATGAAATTCAGATTAGGTACTAAATCATAGCTTTCATAAAAAAAACGTTTTCTTTAGTATTCAAGTTTCTATGTTTTAACACGAATAACAAAATACCATCCATTTCCAACGGAAATTTCAATGTTATTAATGGTTTAAATATTCAATCTTTAAATCAAACCGTTCACATAAAAAAATATTGTTCAACTTTACGAGTGTATTACAAAGACTTTTTTGTACGTTTCTGGGACTGAAATCAAAGTATTTTATTTTACAAATCGTGGATTCAATGCCATCGTATCACAAACTTGTTTGAAAACTTTTTCATATCCAATTTACAATACTTCCATTGACTCAGTAATTGTTTATTACTGGAAGGTGTGGGTATTAGGTGTATTTTATTATCGCTTGCATGATTCATGATTAGAATGTTTCATCAAGTCACACGAACATAAAGAGTAATATTACACTTTTTTTCATGCCACACCTCTAGCTACAGAAGGAAATTTTAAAAAATTTTATTACGGATTATTATTACTGTCAGAATAACAGAAGAGTATGCATGAGACGATGTATGAATGTAAATGAAGCAAGGTGTGAGTGACAAGACAGAGTTATATGCCTACCCCTGCGTGGAAACGGCGTGATGGTTAGTTAGTTATTTAGTTTGGATAATTAAATAACATCATGACGATTGGTCATTTATTAAGGAATTTAATTAATAGTTAATAACTTTTTTAATTGTGACACGTTTTTGATGTACTGGGAATACATTTTTTGGGTGATCTCACACTATAGTTCTATCTATCAGAGCCAGGGGAATAATGGCAACTTCTTTATATGGCAACTGTTGTGGGGGGGGGGGATATTTGGACATAGCTCATTTCAAAAATAAAATGTTTCAATTCTGATTGAGACTAGGGTATTGAACAAAGGAGTTTTTACTCTGAAACGATGTGCAAACGTTCTGTACTATGATTTATTTTCATTTTTCTCATCATATTTAAATATACATTTAATTCATAAAAAATAAAATAAAGTTTATTTGCGGCACGTTCCAGAGTGGTAGATACTCTTAGTATCACCCTGGTGAAAGACCACCATTCAGAATCGAAACGTTGCTTGAAATGGTTTAGCCGTGTTTGGTGACCAGATTTGAATAGCCAGGTCATTCCCAACCTTCATCTACCCCATTTCCTTCTCCTCCCCACTATTTTCAGCCTCACAACATACCCCCATTGAGGATGCCATAGTATCACTGCCTCTAGACGGTTGGGAGCAGTTAGGACTCTTGTGCGGTATTCACGATAAAAAAATATATATTTATATTTACATATATATATTTATATATACCAAGCGGAAAATGTTACTTGTGCAATGATGGAAGACTTAGCTCAACTGAGTTTTAAACAAAAACTAAAAATTCACCTTTTAAATTATCATACACACAATAACATAAATTTGCTTCACTAGAGTTTTGATCACTCAGTCCGAGTGCTACTTAGTTTACAATTGCTTATTACATTTTGTTTCTACCCTAGGTCCGACAGCACGGGCATCAACCATTATATATTTTTTTAAATGCAAATTTGTTAGTTGTAAGTCACTGGTTATAAGTATTAGGCATAAGTTAGAATTAAGTCTTAGTTTTAATATTATGTTAATTTTGCTGTAAAGCGCCTTTGAGGTGATATTTCTGTCATGAAAGCGGCGCTATATAAATCAGAAAATTGTTATTATTATTAGCTTTTAAAAGATTGAACCCGCGACGTCTTAGTAAGAGCCCGATGCTTTTGATAAACTCATTAGGCGATGTCAAGCAAAGTTTCAATTCTAAATGCAAAATTCTCACTAGGAGTCGATCTACCATTTTGGAATGAGATTAAAACATACATTTTTTGTTAACATTATAATTGTGACATTAAACATCTGACAGTATTAATACGCTAAGCCGTCTTGTGTACACGATTCGTTATATCGCCGTGTGGGGCGCTAATGTCTGCAAAAACTATACTGGTAACACTCGCTCATACGTAAAAAACGTTTGAAATCTTATTCCGATTGCGCTACTTCACGATTTACTCACCACGTCCCCTTTGACATGCGTGTCAAGACTAAACAAAAGTATAAATTAATCAATATTTTTTTTATTCTCGTCGGGCTTAGAACCAGCGACCTCTGGATTCAGAAACATAAGGCTCCCCTTTGACGGAGACCGTCAAGATTTACAGTGCAGATAGTGTAGATTCAGCAGTAAATCAAACATTAAAAATCATTGAAATGATTTCGTATCAGATAACGAATATTTATGGCGTTTCCTCGAGACTCGTTTATTCAATGTGAGTCACCCACGATCTACGATTATAACGACTGCGAATCATTATATTTCTCGGCGAAAACGGATTAAACCATCGAAAATTACTCAACGGTTTCTCGGATTTTTGCGATCAACGACGCCGTTTATCCGAACCGAATCGAGAATTGCACTGGAGGCCGACTGAAAGTAACTTCAATTATTCCCCGATGCAATTGCAGTTTTATAATGCAAGGCCATTCGAACAATTTGCTGGACGGAGTCATGCAAAGGAAAAAAAGGACAATCTCATTTCTTTGGTAGTTTCTTTGTTTATCCGCCCAGAAGAGATCAATGGTAAACAAAAAGATAAATAAAAACAAAATATTTTTTAAGCGAATTGATAAATAATATAACGTCCACCTTTGCTTGATGTCTAAGTATGCTGCAAAGGAAATAATAGTTTTTTTTTACTGTTAGTCTATCCAATACAATATTTAGGTGAGCAAATGTGTTCGGTTAGAGCTTTTCATACTATACAAATATGGCTGCCTATATGCCTGACTGGTCGGTAGCTGAATGGACAAACGCGTCGGATTCCCACCTCGGCGTCGTGAGTTCAATTCCTTTGCTGGCTAAGTCCTATATCATTGCACAAGCAACATCTTCCGCTTATAAGGTTGGCAGTACGAGTTTTTTTTAATATTTTCAGGTTGTTCGTATCCCGGGAATGTTTGTTTTTCTTTAGAAAAAGTAAAAATAAAAAAAATGTAAAATATCGAAAGAAATTAAGTATTTTAAAATAGTTTTTGAAAGAAATATGTGAGTGACATAAATTACAGTATATAAAAATGAATCGGTAGCTCAATTGGCAGAGACGTTACTCTCGGATAAAGTAGATTCCGAGCTTAAGTCTCGCTTGCAATCTAATCAGACCAGATGCTAATCCTTATCAAAGTTTTAAATACATTAAATATCGTCCTGGTGAAAGTCCACCAATTTGAATCTAAACATTGATTGGAATGGCTGCAGCTGTGTTTTGTGATGAGATCTGACTAGCCAGGTACTTCCCAAACTTATTATTCCCATCTTTTTTCTATTCCTATAAGCTTCGCGACATACTCTAGTTGGAGATGCGGTAGTCTCACTGGCTCGAGCCAGTAGGGATCAGTCGATACTCGGGAGTCATGGTATTCACGTAAAAACAAAGAAGTGTGATTTTAATTTTACCATGCGAATTATATATATTTTTAAATTGCATTATAAATGGAGTACTTACTTATTTCATAGTCTTTATAATGTCAAGATGTAATAAAACGCATCATTAAAAAAAATCTGCAAATGTACTGGCATCCAAAAACACTTAAATAGAAACAGCTTTTGGCACTGAGAACAAAACGTTGACGTAGCCGTGAATGAAAGTTAGCAATTTTATAATGAAAACATTACCAATATTTCATTCTATTGAAAAATATAATTCTAGCATATATCATTTCTTTGCATTGTTTCCATTGAATAAATCACTCACCACACATAGATTGTTGCATAACAAGTATTTCACAGAGTTGAATTATTAAAAATGTTAATTGAAATATGAATTTATTTCGGAAATTTATTATCGAAGGCACAACGCGTTTGGTTTAATATTGCAAAGTTAAATCCCCCACCACATCAATTTATTATTGACTGTGTGTTGAACTATTATTCCGAATTCATTTTCTGCTTTGCCATTCTGAATAGCGCCGTTATTAATCACGTGGCTTAAAGCATTATGACGCGGCTGCATTTCGTATTAATATTACTTTTTACAGTTCGACGTTGCATGAAAAAATATACAGAATCCCTGATGCTGTATATTTTTACCTAACCTAACAAAGCCACAAAAAACAAAGTAATCTGTCTACATAAGTTAATCAATTTTACCAGCACGGCTGCCTTTGTCAAACTCAAAGGAGTGCGTGTTTTCAAAAACAACATATTTTTTTTAGGCATTTGCTGGTTGTCTTTAGGCTAACAGTCACTAGGCATTACCCGTGATACCTTGAATAAGTTTCTAAACTTCGATTGCCCAGGTTAAAATCTGGCTCCATTGATTAAAAATCAGCCAATAATTTTGTTTTTATTATTTCTAATTTTGAAACTGTTAATTCGTGGTGGAATTCCATTTTAATGATTTAATAAAACAAATATATAACTTTATTCCACTTTTATTTTATGACTAGACCGGTTTCAGCCTATGACGGCCATCTTCAGACTACCAACAACAGACAGACTAACAACATGTACTAGTCTGAAGATGGCCGTCATAGGCTGAAACCGGTCCAGTCATAAAATAAAAGTGGAATAAAGTAATATATTTGTTTTATTAAATCATTAATTTTGTTTTTTTCAACGATGTTTATTGACATGGAGACAAGCTCATCTAAAGAGTGAACTGGTTAAAAAAAACATCAATATTTTAGTCGATGACAACTGTCAAATGTCTTGGTTTTTTACCGTCGTGTTAGTAAATGTCGACTAATTACCGATAATGTTGATAAAAACCTTTATCGTGTCATTGTTGAACCCATAAATCTAAATTTTTAAATGTTCAGTGGAACCTCTCATAACGAGAGTAATTCTTTCCAGCATCTAACTTGTTTTGTGAAACACTCACTAACCGATTTTTTTTTCTAATTCCATAATGCGTTCTATGCCGAAAAAAAAACTTTATTTATTTTTAACGTTTTTCAAATAAAATTATAAATACTTGTAAACTGTTGATTTGCAAAAAATAATTAAAAAAATTCAAATACTTTGTTTATTATTTATGACAAATAATGAATTATTTTTTTAAACAAAGCTGTCAAGAGACATTTGTGTTTGCCTACGCTTCAGAATTTGGTGAAAATTTTACACAGCATTATCATTGTAAAAAATTGCAGAACGCATAGCCACCTCCTTATTAGAATGATACTTCTCAATGTACTATGCAAACAGTTTCCCGTGGTTTTAGTAGTTGCTCTGCTACTTCCTCCTCCTCCATTAACAAACTCTCCTCCATAACTTCTTGCTGAGAAAATAAGATCTTCGGTGGTCAAACCTTGACTGTGTTCTTCCACAAGCTCATCAATATCGTTGTTATCCACCTCTGACGTGAAGATGGAACTTCCCTTTCTGTGTCACTCGTTATGCGAAATGTCGCTCATTACGGGAGCATTTTTTTCCACAATCCGTTTTGCTCGTTATGCGAATTACTCGTTACGATAGGTGCTCGTTATGAGAGGTTCCACTATATGCTAAATTTTAAATGTTTTAAAATTCTCACCGAAAAAAGTATGATGTGGATTTTTTCGGTAATCAGCCGAATTGCATTTTCTCCTGATTGAGCCAACGTTTCAGACAACCTTGCTGTTTCCATCATCAGGGCAGTTGGACTTTTGGCTGTTTCAAAAAAGTAATCTTTTTCTGCTCACAATGATCTTTTTATCAAGATAATGAATCTTTGGAGATCCTATTGAAAACAGAATTGTATATAATAAATAATTTTATACAAGAAAATAACATGACTATATATACAGGCATAAGAGGGGAAAAACATTATTTTAAATATTAGATTGAAAAAAAAAACAAATCAAAGTCAAAAAGACGCAACGCAACATGAATTTTTATTCGTTCTGGTTGATGAAAATTAAGCTGCATTACAATTTTTACAATGTTATAAGCGTTTAATAACTTCAATAACCTGGGATCATATTTCCTTTTTCAATGCCACGATTTAGCACAAATTGAGAAATTACCGACGGCCTGGAACAAGGGCGTAGCAAATTTCTGTGTCTTTGATCAGTGAGCCTATTTTAATAAAAATGAAAAATAAGTTGACTTGTGGATGAATTTATTATCATAGTTGTATCACAGGTAGCATGGCATGAAAATAGTTCAACTTATGAAAAACCAATAGATCGATGAAATTATTTTCTAAAAAAATGGCTCGTTATGCTTTCATGCCAATTTTCAGCTAGGAAAATTTTTAAAAATACAAATAAATAATGATTTTATACGAGCCCCTCCGGTGCCAGACCAAAATGTGGCTACCCCAGCACTCGAGAGGTCGCTACGCCACTGTACAAAAAGGTATGTCCCAATAAAAATATTCCGCTCACTGAATGAGAATGATTGTCCAAATACATATAATTTGCTCGACCAAAAAAATAGTTAAATAGTCGCAATGTATTTAAACGACAATGCAATATGTTACCTACAACGAATAATCGATTTAAAGTGTGACTGAAGTTTAGTAAATCAAAATCCATTAATGGTTTTAAAATTTGATACAAATAAAGCAATTTAAAATCATTTTTATTTTTATTTGCAGTCTACTGAAAAAAACTTTAATAACATTTATATGGTATCTTTATAAATTTGTGGGAGAAAGAAAAAATATAAATTGTTGCCGATGACTGTCTACTTATATCTGGTTATTGGATATTTTAAATTAATTAATTGATAAAAATTTGAAGGTTTTGGGTGTGTATCCGAGTGGTATAAGGCATCAGGTTCGCACTTGGGTGTTGCAGGTTTAATCTTCTTTGCAAGATAAGACCTCCATCAAAACACCACCAAGTTTTCATTCGGTTTTTTTTTTTAAATGGGTGTATGGGGAATTCACATATTGTCAAGTTATTCGTACGAGAGATTGAAAGGCTGATAAGAATATTGAAAGAAGGGTGAATGCAGGAAACTCCATTAATGAAAAACTGAACGCTGTGGCGCAAATATACATTTTTTTACAAAGAAACGAAGCTAGCAGTTCACAATGGAGTGTTTATACCAGCTGTAATGTTTTTGCTTTTTCTCTTATTAATTTTATTACATTACCTACCTCAATAGGTAGGTGACAGTGAGTGCATATAAATATAGATAATAAAGAAGAAACATTAAAAACATGCATTTGAATAGATGTAGAGCATTTTTTATGAACAAAAACGATAAAAATAAACAATAGACCCTTAACAAAAAATAAAACATACATATTCTGCTTAAATATACATAAAATGTGCACTCAGTAATAGTGATATTTTTTCCAAGTATATAATATATGTTGATATTTGTAACATGGCTTCATAATGTATGGCAGTGAGGCATGGAACTGGTAGAAAAAGAACTGAGGGATATGTGCGATAAAACCATGTTAAATATTTAGATATTCGTAAAGAATGGAAGACTGATGTAAGCACAATGAATATGATTAAGAAAGGAAGCTAAAATTATTAAAAGAAGCGAAGCTAGCAGTCCACATTGGAGTGCTTATACCAACCCTGATGTTTGGCAATAAGTTATATAACTGACAGAGGAAGGATTGACGGCCTCCATGGTTGAGTGGTAAGACGTTCGACTACGAATCCAAAGGTCGCGGGTTCAAACCCGGCGTGCGCCAATAACTTTTATTTAATTAATATGTGTCATAACACATTTTATTCATATAAAAATAATAACAAGTATATTTGCGGCACGTTCCAGAGTGGTAGATACTCTAAGTATCGCCCTGGTGAAAGACCACCATTCAGAATCGAAACGTTGCTTGAAATGGCTTAAGCCGTGTTTGGTGACCAGATCTGAATAGCCAGGTACTTCCCAACCTTTCTCTTCCCGATCTCCTTCCCCTCCCCACTACCTTCAGCCTCACAACATACCGAATTTGGGGATGCCATAGTCTCACTGGCTCTAGACGGTTGGGAGCAGTTGAGACTATTGTGCGGTATTCATGTAAAAAAAAAAAAGGATGAAAGTTGACTGAATGCTGTAGAGATCAAATCCTTAAGATGCATTTGCAGTATAATCACCATGTTAAAAATTTGGATATCCGGAAATAATGCAAGGTTGATATTAGTGAAATGAATAGGATTGAGAAAAGGACGATCAGATAGTTTGGGCTTGTACAGCGGATAAACAAATAATTAAGTGTTAAAATAATATACTACGCAAAATTGAATGAAAAAAGAATTCGGGGACGCCCTAGGAAGACATAACGTCATCAAATTAATAAAATACTTAGTCGGGCTGTATCAAGAGTCATATTAACAGAAGAGTATATACGAGACGATGTATGAATGCTAATAAAGCAAGGAGTGTGAGCCAAGACCAATAATTGTATGGCAGTTTATTCTCTCTGCCTACCCCGGTGGGGAAAAGTCAGTAGTTAGTTTCAGAAATGTTTGACATTCTTTAAAAAGTTGAATAAAGTACTAGGCGTAACAACATTTGTTTACATAATTGGTTAATAGAATATTCCAAAAGCCCTCCACACCAGCGACCAAATTCTTGTAAACGCTAGCGATATTTTAAATTTTATTGAAGATCAAAGCTATAAAACACAAAAAATACAAAATGCAGCTGTGCTTAGAGATAAAATGTTCGTCACAAGGTATTAAGCGAACACAGATTAGAAAATTGTATTTACGTTATGTTAGGTACCAGCACTGCATTTTAGATTTTTCGCGATTGATAGCTAAGGTAATGGATAAAATCTTAGATACCATAATGCTTTTAAAATAATATGATCGTTAGTGTGGATGGCTGTTAAGCTTTTCGTTTCACTTCTATTTTTCACAAACATCTGTAGAAGAGACGACCCTTCTCATTATTAGACAGTTTTTTTTTATACTTCAGGGCAACAACCTTTTTCATGAGACGGGGCATAGTGTATATCCTTCAGACAGCTTTATAAATAATAAAAAAAGATTAAAACCCGTCTGAAAACAAAATTCACTCCGCTTTCTATGAAAGGCAGAAGAAAAGACTCCCGAAAATATGACATTTTTCCTTTCAAAGCGCATCTACGTGTTGGCAAGCTGCATTAATTGAAATTCGGATAGAGGCAGTGAGAATTAACATTAGAGTCTAGATTATTTATAGTGAAAACACGGAATCTAAGCACTTGGTCATCTTCAGACAGCAGCCTGAAGATGACCGTAACAGGTTGAAACCGGGCCGGTCAAAATCGTGCGAAACCGGGTAGTATCCGGATAATAATGATGGACAAATCGTCGATCTACTGCTTAACAAAAAGTTAGAAACTTTTTCACAGCCCGCGACATTTGTTAATAATTAATATGTAAATATCAATAAGGTAATTTTAGCTATATTTTTAGGTAGTTCGATATTTTGTAAATTCAGCCCCAGTTTATTAGTTTTATAAAGGGCCCTTGAGGTGATATTTCACCAAAATGGCGCTATGTAAATGCCGATTATTATTAGGATCTACTGGAAGTACCATGAAACTTAATCCCTTGCTTTCGCATTATGTAAATTCCACATTAGCAGAAGTACTTTATGCCACTGTACAGTGTAGTGCATTTGTAGTCTTCAATGAAAGCCTTTCAAAAACAAGAGGGTGGAAGGTTTTGTTTCCAGCGTTGCTTCCCCTCGAATCTCCACCCTGGGGTAGGAATTTGAGACGCCGAAATTAAAAATATTTCCCAAAAAATAATGCGCCGTCTACTGCGCCCTCGCGAGGTTGTCGCCCTCTACTTGACGGGAATTTTTAAAATGATGTATCTTTGCACAGGCACACTTCTGTCTCCCGCTAGAGCTTTCCTCCAGCTCTAGTGGCTACCGGGCACTTTAGGCCCTTCCAGACTCAAGACTGGGCGAATGAGCCGATGTGAATAGAAGCTTTATACAACTATGCCTTAAATAACAAACCGAAATTCTAAAAACTTGGAGGTTTTATTTACATTTAATACATACACGATTAGGTTTAAGTACCTGGTTTTTCAGATCTGGTCACCAAACATGGCTAAAGCTATTTCAAGCAACGTTTCGATTTCAAATGGTGGTCTTTCACCAGGGAGGCGCTTAGAGTATCTACCACTCTGGAACGTGCCGCAAATAGACTCAACATAATTGTTATTTCTAATTTTGTAACTGTTAATTCATGGTGGAATTCCATTTTAATGATTAAATAAAAACAAATTTTTAACTTTATTTCACTTTTTTATCTTTTGACTGGACCGGTTTCAGCCTATAACGGCCATCTTCAGACTAGTAAAATTTGTTCTTATTCTATGGCTTATTTACTATTTTTTAAATTTTTTTTTTTTTAAAGTATATAAGCCATAGAATAAGAACAACTTGTACTAGTCTGAAGATGGCCGTTATAGGCTGAATGGGGTCCAGTCAAAAAATAAAAAAGTGGAATAAAGTTAAAAATTTGTTTTTATTTAATCATTGTCATAATTGTCTTAATTAAATGTGTGATGACACATGCTAATTAAATAAATAATATTTGCGCACGCCGGGTTCGAACCCGCGACTTCTTGATATTTATCTTACTTCCAGCGGAACACTTTGCATTATTCTCTAGAAGTGTGATCTATTCCGATTTGGTAGAAAACTGATTATTAACAATTTTCGTAAGATCATTTGGCTTCAGACCCCAGATAGGCCAGTAAAATTTATAATCCGCACAATAAATAATTTAAGAAGGTATTTGAAAGTTTTGGTTTTTTATTTGGTCACACAGACGCGACCTCAACCCATTTTTATCAGTTGGATGAACATTTCTAAATTTATTTTTTTTTGTGTCTTCAACAGATGATCAATTTCATTAACCTCTCTGGAGCATTGGAGTCAAATTGGCGACTCATTTTGTTTTCAAATCAGTATGGATCACAATTCTATAGTTTTTCTGTTAATTGGATGCATCGGTGTGATGCACTGTGTGATATTATTAAAAAAAAAATTTTACATCGTTCTATAGAGTGGAAAAAAATTGTCATTTTATATACAAAATCAATAATATAATTCTGTATAAAATGGAAAGCAAAGTGCTTAAAAAAATAGACTGACTGAACGAACCAATAAAAATTGTATAATATCATAAAATCATACAAGTTCTGAAATTCCACTAATAAATGAAGGGTAAATCACGAATTAATTCCTGTTAAAAAATGTGTTCTAATGTCACCCCGAACGAAAGTTTCGTGTAATTAAATTGATGAATATCAATAAAGATTACTGAAATATGATAAATATACTTCTCTCTTAGCTAGATTTAATGGGGTAACTACGTCACCCCATTCAAATCGTACGTTTAATTTTTACTTTGAGGCAGGGAAAGGTTTAAAATTTTGTTTTCAATTTATCAAAAATTTAAAGTCATAAAATATGTCCAAACGTCAGGTAAGTATTGTGTTTTATTTTATGACAAAAAAAATAACCTTCATAGCTCGTGCTGGGAATGACGTTGTGATTCCAAAAATTGTTAAAATCAGAGCAAGAGAGAGTTCTTGCTGTTACATATTCAGAAACTAACACATATTTTCTGCTTTATTTTTAAAACATTTCGGCCACTTAAAACACTTAAGTGAGGGTTTTTGCTCTTAAGCATAATATAAATTGTTGATTTTACGAACTGAGATTATGGTTGTGATTGTGAAAAATGTGTGATAAAAACGCATTAATGAAAGAACAAAATAAAAGACTTTGTATGAAAACACAGATTTTATTAAAAAAATTATGCCAAAATTATTTTTTTTATAAATAAATAAATAAAATAAAATAAAACAAAAAATAAAATAAAAATACTTCAACTTCTAAAAATAAAAAAGATTAAATTTTTTTTTTGACATTGATGTTGTTTAATAACCATATCAAAATACCTGCCACTGGCTTGTTTTATTTTTGAATACCGCAGCAGCACACGGTCCTGTCAGCAGAAAGTTATAAATTTGAATGTTCCTATGTAAATAAAACACAAACAACAAACCTCGCATTTATTTACTGAAATTTCCCGAAAACACGACGTTAATCATTTTAATTATCGAGAATTAAAAACTAACGTGCGTGCGGTCGCGGTCGCTGGTGGCAACGGCCAAACCGAACCAAAAATGAAAATTACAGCTTTAAACACTATCAACTGGTGAAATAAATCACATTAGGTAGGTAGCCTGAAAGTTGCGAAACGAACGCCATCTAGCTATTAATTATTCACCCAAATCGCCAGAGATGCACTTGTGATAATTAGACCCTGGATTATTTTTTAAATTTTATTTATGAACTCCGCTAAAGGGTCGCAACTGCCCGGAGCCAGCAGATCTATGGAATCCCAATCAGGGAATGTTCTGAGGCTAGACAGATCCATTAGCATTTTGCGTTTTTATTTGACGGCCTCCATAGTCAAGTGGTAAGACGCTCGATTAAGAATTCAAATATCGCGGGCTTAAACCCGGCGTGCGCCAATAACCTTTATTTTAAGAATATGTATCATAACACATTTCGATTCATTTAAAATAATAAAAAGTACATTTGCGGCACGTTCCAGAGTGCTAGTATCGCCCTGGTGAAAGCCCACCATTCAGAATCGAATCGTTGCTTGAAATGGCTTTTAGCCGTGTTTGGTGACCAAATCTGAATAGCCACGTACTTCCCAACCTTCCCCTTCCCCACCTTCTGTCCCTTCCCACTACTTCCAGCCTCACAACATACCCCAATTGAGGATGCCATAGCCTCATTGGCTCTAGACAGTTGGGACTCTTGTGCGGTATTCACTCTAAAAACAACATGTTTTATTTTTTCTTTTAAATTAATGTTTTAACTTCATTATTTATTTACGCCAGTTAAAGTCTTATTACAAAAATATTTACATTTAAAAAATAAATTGATAGGCATAAACAGTGCAAAAATATTATAAAATAAAATGAAAAATAATATTCATTAACAGTTACAAAAATATTGTAAGTGAAAATAATAAATAATATTGAAAAATTGAATTGGATAAAAATACTTAGCTCTCTCTCCATACATATTCTTACTCGAAGTAGTATTCACAATACAAATTATTAACCGTTGTACCTATCTTAAAGGTTATTTTCAAATGAGCGGCATTCAGGCAGTAGATTTATAATGGTTGTTTAATAAGCAACAGATAAGTACCAACCTTACTTCCCACGTAGTACGTCAGCGTAAGGCGTTAATCAACTTGCCACATTTTCTTACAACGTGAACACGTACTTATCTCATTACACCAGCGAGATATGGTCTTATTCTTAGGAGTTAAGTGGTAGTGGTGAAATGTCGATTGGATAAATAAAGCAATAACAATAATTAATTATTCATGTCGTGCCAAGTGTAAAAAACACACCTTTATTTTTTAGCGTAAAGCGCACGCTGAATTTACATACGTACATTAATATTCCTTGTTAAATTGTTTCTAGATACCTGCGCTCGGAGATAATGTATTATAAAAAAGCAGCTGAACGATGATACTTTGTTACAAATGTTTTATATTTTTTAAATTTATTTGCCCGGTATAAATATGGTTATATAATATTAAATATTTTCGTAGAAAGCAATCACTTTGTGGTTCGACGCATTTAATGAAAATGAAATAATAACTTTGTATCAGACCATAGATTTATTTCGATTTTTATGAAAGACCGGTTTTGCTTAAACTAAGCATCATCACGGTACAAAATTGAACTAAACGAAAAATACTAAGTGTGCCGTTAAATATACACACAGAGGGAGGACACTAAATAAAATAACAGTGATAAAACGAAAGAGTAACATTGGAATTCTAACAAAGGAACAGAGAAAGAGACAGATAATACAAAATTAAAAAGGCAAAACGTCAACGTAGAAGCAGTGCTAAGATTTAAAAAATACGACATTGTTAGTGTTTTTATAGCCAAAAGGGTAAAAATTTTTAGGATTTTTCAGTTTTGGAGGTGAACTGCACGGATTTTTGAAAAATCTTCATCAAAAAACAAAATGTTTTCGGCAATAAAAACATAGAGAGTGACGTTTTTTCAATATCACCACTCTGGCACAGTAAAAATTCACGAGCCGCCACTGCTTAGAAGGTGATAAAAGAATAATGATAAATTTTATTACTAATTTTTAATAACGGGAAATATATCTAATATTGGACTACTGGAAGAATTCAACTGAAGTTTAAGAATGTGACTATTAATTTCAATAGCTTTTTATGTCTCTAGTGTTTCTTAATTATTTAATCTGTTGCCACGACGATTTTTGTGAAGAATATGAGCACAAGTCAGGTATGATCTTTTTCAATAAAATGATTGACAAATTCTGAAATAGCGTGATTATTTAAACATCTATGTGTTCTTAGACAAAGCTATTATTTCATTTTCATTGTATAATATTAGAGTTGTAGCAGTTATACAGCTTATATTTAAGTTTTGAATCATTAATTTCATCTTTGGGGATGCTATGTGGAGTTTATTTGTAATTAAATAAAGGAGGATAATCCAAATTCTGGCAGCACATTACACAACCAGGACTTGTTCTCGTGTTTATTATGCTAACCATATACAAATGTTGGATCTCAATTTATTTTAGGCTTTAGATACAACTATAATAATAATATAACTCACAGTGAATTTATATAGCACAGTTTTGTGACAGTTCAACTAAGTGCGCTTCATAATAATTATCCTAACCTTATACATCACCGAAAAAATAATATATAATATAACAGATATGTACATACATAGCTTTTTATCAGCCTTTAATTAAATGTGGCAAAATTGAATAGGACGGCACTTGTAAAATCCACGCAAGATCCCTTTATTATAAAAATAAGATATTTTTTTAATTAAACCGCACCATTAAAAAAAATAATCTCCGACAAAAATGTATGCTACCGATTCCGATATGTAAAAAAAACAGTGGGTAAGCAAAGTTACAAATATCTAGGAATAAAATGAAATGGTTCAATAGTTTACCTGAAGAAATAAAATCGATTTATGATGATCCCAAATAATTCAAAACAAATTAAAACACTCACTTCTTGCTTCATTCACATTTATAAATCGTCTTATACATAACCTTATATTATTCTGACTCTTCACATGACACGATTCAAGTATTTGATTTACTTGATTGTGCCATGTCTTTCTCGGGCGTCCTCGACTTCTTTTTCCATTCACTTTCGCATCATATATTCTTTTCACACTCTTTTCTTCGTATATAGATAAAACAGTGCACGTACACATTAATAGATAAAATGTACAATTTTCTAAAAACTAGGGATGTAAAAATCCAGATAAAAAATATCTGAAGTAAAAGTATCTTAAGTAGTTATCCAAAGCACCTTCCATTGAAATGCCAGTATAAAACCACAATATACTCACCGAATATCCATGTTCTAAAGATTGCAATCCTTGCGTTAAGTTGTAGTAATCTTTCAAACGATTTAACCGTTTTCGCACAGAGTAAAATAATAATGATTAAATAAAACAAATTTATAACTTTATTCCAATTTTTTTTTTTGACTGGACCGGTTTCAGCCTATAACGGCCATTTTCAGACAAGTACAGGTTGTTCTTATTCTATGGCTTATATACTATAGTATAAGAACTAGTCTGAAAATGGCCGTTATAGGCTGAAACCGGTCCAGTCAAAAATAAAAAAAGTGGAATAAAGTTATAAACTTGTTTTATTTAATCATTAATATGAAATTCCACCATGAATTAACAGTAACAAAATTAGAAATAATAAAATAATAATCTTAATAGTTTTTATTCCGGACATCATGCAGGAGTTGTGTAATGCAATAGAATGCTTCGATAAAACTTTGATTTACCTTATAAAATAGACCTACAACTTTAAAACCAAACATTGATAAAAATAACAATGTCTTATAATTTCCTTCCAGATTAAAATCGCAATCAATTTAAACCTTCAATGTGTAGTTCTTAAATCTTTACATCTGAAAAAAAAAACAGTATAGGTACTTTCATAATATTATTTATTCGTTGATTGTTTATCATATGATTAATCTTGAACAAACTGCGAAATATTGTTTAGCTGATTGCTTTTTAGGATGGTTTTTATTATTCACGTAGCCTGGATAGAATTAAATGTACTTCTCGAGCAATTTAAATAAATTGTTTTTTCTGTAATAAGCTTGGCCAAAATACGCTTTGAAATATGCTGTAAGCACGATAAAAACTAATTGTACTACACGAAGGTACTCGTATTAACTAGGTAACTATGTAAATATTAATGTGTTGGTATATTGGACATGTACAATTGTAGTTGTAATTGTATGTACTCTGTGAAGCTAGGAAAACTATTTTGCAACCTAGCTACGCAATTTTGTGAGGCGGGCTAAGGAAGGGCTGAAAAAAAGCAAAGGTAATTATTATTTTTAAGAGGTTCGGATAATGTCACAATTGGGCGCAATTTTACAAAAGAACGAGTCTGAACAACGACTCCTTCTTGTTCTGCCAACATTAACTATTACTGGAAACTAGCAGTGTACTGGATTAGAATTTTAGCATCGAAAATCCGCCATCAAATTATTTATTTTAAAATGCTCTTGACACTAAATATACATAATTTCGTTAAGCAGGTGGAAACAATCTCTTATGTGAATTGTCTTTGCGAAAACTTTAAGGTTTGTTTAATTCAATTTAAATATTTCCTTTTATTTATCGATTACCACACCACGTTACCATGGTCAATCAAATAAAATGTGATTTTGAAATGTGTTGTGTGCTACCACTGTAAAACCACTTTAAAAAAACAACAAACCTAATGCGAAATAAATAAGTAACTGCCGCTTTCTGGTCCATCGATACAAAAACCTAGTTTGCGAAACACGTCGGGATAAATTGTGTTAAAAAGTCGATTATCTTGATCCAACTGATTGTATTTTTAGTGCTTAGTTTTTCAAGACATTTTAATGAGTTAATTTCGGCCTAACCCGGAACTAACACCGATTTGTATTCGGTGTGGGAGGACACTGACACGTGACTTATGACTCTTGGCCATAAAATAAATACTCAATAGTGAAATTTTGCTGTTTGATTGTCAGTTGAGGAGAGTTGAATCAAATAGGCTATCTCGATTATACTATAGAAAAGTTTGTTGGGATTTTTAAGGTTCCTGTCTTAAGTTGATTCATAAACATTTTCCTAAGCCAAAACAAGCTATAGGGGAAAGGGTTCTTATTATACGATTATGTAAATATTTGAAAGTTTGTATTCACTTTGAATTGATAGTTTTAAAGTAGTAATCAGACAGCCACTTCTAGGTGAATAAAGTGCTTATAAAAACCTTTCCAAATGAGCTGAAATAAATCTTTGTTCAAGTTTACTAAACTTACGCTTAAGAAAAGTTATTACTCACTGGAGCATTTTTTGGCAAAAAGTGTTGTTCTATTATGCGTGTTAGCAAATAAAAAGTACACACAGTACAACGTAGTTAATTTAAAATAAAGCGGCTTATGGAATATTACATGAATAATTTAAATGGAATACTCGTAATTCAATGAAATGAAAAAAACTTATTTTAATTTCAATTTTTATGACCGACTGGTTTCTCTTGGCCTAAGTATCATCAGGGTACAACATTATCCTTAAGAAAAATTACAAAGTGTGCGGTTTTATAATTATACATACAGAAGTAGAACACAGAGAACAGTTAAAAAAAACATTTAAATTATAAAAATAAGACAGAGAAAAAGATACAGATGATATGGAAAAAAGAGGTAAAACAAGAGAAGAAATAAGAGAATAGTGAGAAAACAATACAATACATTAAATTATAACAAAGAAACAGAGAGAAAGAGACAGATAATATGAAATAAAAGAAAAACGTCAACTGAGAAGGTGATAAAAGAATAATGAGAAATTTTATGAGTTTACGGAAAATATACATAATATTAGACTACTGAACAAATTAAACTAATCACTAAGAATATGACTATTTATTGGAATGGCTTTCTTTATTTCTAGTGCTTCTAAATTATTTAATCTGTAGCTGTTACCATTTTTGAGGAGAATATAAGCAACGGTGCCTTTATTAAATGTATGATCTTTTTCAAATAGATGTTTGGCAAATTTAAAAAAACCGTGGTTATTTATTTTAATTCAATTTAATTGACAACAAAATATAACCAGACGACAAAACCGTTCGTTTTTGTACTTATAAAGTTAATTCACAACTACGTCATCAGCATTAAAACCGAGCGGCTTCCGAAGGCGGAAACTACAAACGAAATAAATTGTACCATCACAAAAAAGAACAAAGTTACGTAAAAAGCAATTAAAAGGTTTTTCTTTTGAGTTGACAAAAATCCAGGAACATCCGACAGCGACTTGTGTAAATATTATTTCCCCGTCAGTCATGTCTAGTTAATTAGAGTTTATTGTCAGTAGCTTTATAGCTTCATGTTTTTTTTTATTATTATTATATAAGTATCCATGAGTTTCTATATAAGGCGATACACGATGACGCCTTGGCATTACATTCGCCATGAACCTTAACATATTATCACAGATATGTTAAAAATAATATCGTAACCGGTAAATCTGCCGTGAAATGACGCTTTAATATATTTGTATCGTAATTAGGTAAGCCCCCGCACAAAATAATTGCAGCTCAAAATGGCAGTGAAACTACGTATTTTATTTTACAACTAATCGATGACTGATTTTACTTTGAAGTGATAAATTGAGAGTACTCTAGATTGCTTACGTAAGAAACAAAAACTACTTACAAACGTTTTTATTCGGCTTACTTTTTACAGTGGCTCGATGCCATTAATGAAAAAAAAACCTGATGGAATAATCAAAACGATTTCATTTGTGTTTGAGCGTGGGTCTCTTTTATTGTTTTTTTTTAAATTTGATCTTTAAAATATTATGACACTAAAATCATTACTAACATAAAAGTACATAAAGTTGAAATGTTAAAAATACTCCTTTTTTGATCGGCACATTTTCAATAGTGCTGTAAAAGTCCGTCAAGGCACCTTATTACCTAAAATATGAAGAAAAAAAATATAACCTCATCCCTGATTTTTTGTTAAGCTTCTTATATTTTTCACAATAACTTCACACAGGAAGCCATGAGGGAAATAATTTCCTTCAGGGCTTGTCATCTTTGGGGATGCTGTATGGAGGGTCTTTTTGAAGAAAGGAAGGAGTGAACCTGGGTCTTGAAGAGGCCCATGTTGAAGAAGGGAGGAAAGGCAGAGGCCGGCAAATCGTTCCATAGCCGAGCTGTTGAACATAAGAACGAGTCGTAAAAGCGACCCGTTCTCATTATTTTGTGTCAACCGTGTACAAATGTTAAGCGCGCGTTTGGCAAGTCTCCCGAATATGCACCGGTGCCGAAGGGATCAATGACGCAAGTTCCTTGGAGCATCCTTCATTGAAAAACCTGTAGAATAATGACAGCATTCCCACCTGACGTCTGTTCTCCAAAGATTGCAATCCGTTTGTTGAGATAGAAGAATCTATCAAACAGACCCCCTGTTTCTGCACAAATTCAAGGTTTTTTTCAGGTATTTAGGGGCTCCAGACCAGAGGTGGCTGCCTAATTCAACATTGGGGGGTACTTTCGATTTGTAAGAGGTCAGCAGTTGTGTACTATTGAAGTATCTGCGGGCCCTGTACAACACGCCCAACTTCTGAGAGGTTAACTTTACTCTGGCTTCGATGGGGCCCCGGTGCCTTAACTGGTCACTTAAGGAATTTTATATACCAAGCATTTCAATGAAAGGCTTGTATCAACTTATATCAACTCATTAGATAAGTGCTTTTAGTGAATATTTTTTATCCTCGTTTATAGAATATTGCACTTTTGTAAGTATTTGCGTCAACTACTAGTTGCTATATTAAATATACTCGTATATTGACTCTGTTTGGGTGAAAGGAGCTACCCCACATTTTTGTACAGAAATTTAGGCTTTAGTGATAACATAACGGTCATACTGTTATGCTTGACACGTGATCATAATTTGATCAAATGCTGAAACGGGGCGATTATTTGAGGTGGTAACAGGTGAAAGTTCATAATTGCGCTAATCATCGATTTGCGACAGTGTTAAATAACAGTGGTTCAAACAACTAGACCTAAGTTTGTGAATAAAACTAAAATAATGCGCAAAAAAAATAAATTTAAGTTTATTGTGTACATTTTACTTTTAACTCTTAAATAACCTTCTAAATTGTACTTAAAAATTTATGAAATACAATAAATAAATGTATTGCATCGTAAATGCATCCATCGCTGTAAGTGCACGTAAATTCGACATATCACCTTCTGCCAACCGTTTTGCTTTTATTGCAGAGATGTTTGCATATTTGCTAAAAGCATCCAAAGAGATGCCCCCTGTCAAAGCTTTTGTGAAATTTATAACACACCCTCTGCGCTTAAAAATACATGCAAAGGGTATATGTGGAGCAGGAAGATAGAATAACGCAAGGGTGTGTGACTTTATTGGTTGCCAGGGAAAAAAAGGAAATTTAAATGAAGTATTAAGAAAATGAAATAATAACTTCGTATAAGAACATAGATTTTATTTTGCTTAGCCTAAGCATCATCATTACAAAATTATACTAAACAAAAAAATACAAAGTGTGTGGTTACATATAGATACAGAAAGAGAAAGCAATACTTTAAAAAATCAAAAAACATGGAGACAACAATAGAATAACACTTAAAATTGTGATTAAGGAACATAGAGAAAGAGACAGAAACCAGTCGGTCATAAAAATTAAATAAAATCTGTGGTCTTATACAAAGTTATTATTCAGTTTTCATTAACTATGTCAAATCACAAAGTGGTTGCTTTCTACAAAAGAAAAATATGGTCAATTCATTTAAAGTATATTTTCTGCACGTCGCAGAGTTGTAGATACTCCAAATATCGCCCTGGTAAACGACCACCATTCAGAATCGAAACGTCGCTTGAAATGGCTTCAGCCTTGTTTGGTAACCAGATCTGAACAGCCAGGTACTTCTCAACCTTGCTCTTCCCCATATCCTTTGTCTCTCAAATATCTCCAACCTCACAACATACCACAATCAGACGTAGTTATCCAGAAAGCAATCCAACACCAAAAAGTAGATACTGAGAAAAAGGCGTTTGAAAATATGACGATACAAAAGCATATTACTGCATTTTTTAATTGAATATCAGTGTTTTTCCTTTGGGATAATCATTATAAATAGGTAATTTATAATCTTATCAATATATTAATTTTTAAAAAAAATTGTCTAATGTTTTTACACTTCAATTTAAGTCACATATCTGCAATGTGGGTTCGTAAAAAAATGAATTACTAAAAATCCATTGCATTTTGAGCTTGGATGTTTTCAGCCGTTAGAAATCTCGTATTTATCTATAGGAACACATGTTAAACTCAGTTATGTCAAATTGTGGGTTGGATTCTTTCTGGATAACTACGTCCAATTAAGGATACCATGTCCAACTGTCTCCAGACGGTTGGAAGCAGTTGAGACTCTAGTGCAGTATTCACTTCAAAGAAGAAAAAAATAACAATATTATAAGTTTTATTCCAGAAGGTATGCAGAAGTAGTGCAATGCAATATATTCCAAAATTAATAATAATGCATAGTAATAATAAAAAAAATATTTACGATTAAACTTGTAATACACACAATAATAAAGAAGAAAAAAAAACATCATAAATTCATTAGAAAAAAAAAATAATACATGTAAAAATTATTAATGGAGGATATTAGGTCTCATTTCTGCAAAAGGCCATAAAAAATAGAGTTCATCCTGGCAGCGTTAAGATTGATGGGGCCACTAACTTACTCCAATGAGCTTCTATGCTAGAATTCAGGATCTGACGAGATTCCATGATGAGGTAATTTCTAGAATTGTTGAACCTTTCCCTCATTCCTGCCACCCTGGTTCTCATAAGGGCTGCAAATCCTAGTAGCCACCCCTCGGTGAATATACCGGAAGCACTGCAGTGCCCGGGAAGTCTGAACATCATGCGTTAGGTGTTGTTGTACTGGACCCGAAGCAAATAAAAAAAAAGGTTTTAACATAAACTTGCGGTAGGCGTTGTTGTTCTGAACCCAAATCAAATAAAAAAATGAGATTATAACATACACTGAGTCGATACTCCCTCAAACAGTGGGTGAATATTGGGTTAGTAACAGTTTTAAGTACTGCATCCTCTGCAGTGCTCCTGTCCGAGCAAGTGTGCAGATGCACACTGTTTTCTTTGTCAGACTTTACCATATGCAAACGCGTTTCCATCAGCAGTTTTCCCGCAGCCGCGAAGAAACGGAGGCAATCGATGCATTTCTCATTTCCACCGGTGCCGCGCTCGTACTGGCTACGTACGGAAGTTGCGCAAGTATCGAAAAGTGCGCAAGCGAATCCGGCGCTCAAACAATTCCGAAACAAAAATTCCAGCGAAGCATTTAACTGCAATGCGAATACTCAGTAAAGGGGAATTTGACTGCGTTACGATATAAAGTAACTAGCATAGATATAGGACCCACCAGAGTGTCTGTACGATACAAAAAAAGACCCTGCATCAAATGTAATTATTATTTTTTTTAAATATCTCAAAAAAACAGTTATTGATCAAATACATTAATAGATAAGTGATAGTGGTACATAAAAAAATAATAAAGTAAGGTAAACGTGTAGGTACATGCAAAGCGTATTAAAAGAATCTTCAAGCATTTATTTACACCTCACACATTATAATATAAGGTATATACTAACTAACTAAACATCACGCCATTTTCGGCAGAGGTGAGCAGAAAAGACGAATCACCACACAACTCTGTATAGAAGCACATACTTTTTGCTTTATTCACATGCATACATCGTCTCATACATACTCTTATGTTAATCTGACTCTTCACAGGGCCCGATTAAAATATTTGATTCATCTTCCTCGGGCGTCCCTGACTTCTTCTTTCTTACACTTTTGCGTCATATATTCTTTGCACACTCCTTTCTTCGTTCATTTGCTTTACGTGCCTAAACCGTCTAAGCGTCCCTTTCTCGAACCTATTCATTACGCTTACATCAGCCTTGCATTCTTTACGGATATCCACATTTTTAACACGTAACATGGTGTTACCAAAGGTATATTCAAAGGAGTTATGTAAACATAAACTTAAAAGTACAAAGTATAACACATATAATATACCATACAAATAATGTAATAAACGAAAAAAAGATAAGGGAAAGGATAATACACGTATGCTCGTATAACTCTTGAACACATGTTAACAGATATTCGTTGAATTGTGCATATATCTCGTAGACCTAAAGGCTCGATGCAGCTTCTTTAAGTTGTTGAGCAAAACAGAACAAATGAGCTTATATGTTTGTTAACTAGATCCATTTTTTTCAAAAGTATAAAATTGAAGAACACACAAGAACGTGACTTACCTTTCCAGTTGTCAAAAACAAACCACTAATCCAAAATGGCTGATAATGCTAACATATGATAAACATATGTGTACAAACACAACAACAACAAAAATCGATAATCGAATGTACACAGCCCGCGAAAATTCAAAAATTCACCTTTTCTTTTGAACAGGCCATGTATACTATTAGTGTCCGGAATGGACGCTTTAGAGTCTCATAGTAAACATCTGTTACTTTAGGTTTTGTTTTATTGCTGAGAGAGGCAGCTTTACAAGAACATTAAAAAATACATTCCACTACGAATTAACAGTTTCAAATTGGAAATAATTATTATCACCAGTGAGATCTGTAAAACATTCTATGTATATTATGTCAACAATTTTCTACACGATTGTCATGTCCTCGACCAGGATACTCCTTGGTACGACTGGGACACCAAGGAAAACTGGGAAAATCTGGTCTGAGGTTGGGAAAGAAGTCAGAGTCCCCTCAGACAGTTTGCCCAGCAATGTAACCAGCATGAGACTTTACTAGACTTCGATACAACAAATTGTATTTGCAAATTTCTTCCATTCGCGTAGTTTATTTGTTTGTTTATAAAATGGAGAAACTGTTAGTATCTGTGCTTCCCGTCTTGAAGTGTCCTCATTCCGGTGTGATAAAAATTCAAAACATCTTCAGAAGGAAGACTGTTAGCACAGTTTGTTTTGAATACAAGGATCGTCAAATTTTATTTTCCTTGTATCGCTCTTTGGAAGCTACCGGAGTCAGTTAAGATTTTTTTTAATGCAGGAGAGTATACCCCCACAACTTTCATATTTGAATGTAGTTCTGAAAGAAAACCTCGCTACAGCAGAGCTTTTGTAACGTTACACCTGCATACCTTTTTCAGTTCTGTGATCGTATATAACTGCACGTACCTGGTATTTTCTGAAAAAATAAATAGTAATGAAAATTAAATAATAACTTTGTATAAGACCACAGATTTTACTTTGTTTTTTATGACCGACCGGTTTCGCTTTGCCTAAGCATCGTCAGGGTACAAATTTAAACTTAAAAATACGAAGTGTGCGGTTATATATACATACAGAGGGAGAACACATTATAAAATAAAATAAGAGAACAGTAAGAAAAAAAAAAATGTAATTTTTTTTTAATTTAAAAAGGAACAGAGGGAAAGAGACAGAAGATATGAAATGAAAGAGGCAAAACGTCAACTGAGAAGGTGATTAAGGAATAATGAGAAACAGTTTTTTTGTATTTACCAATTTTTTACTAAACATATCAAATCACAAAGTAATTGCTGTTGATTAACTAATATATTTAAAAAAAACCTTTGAATAGTACACCTAAAGGATAATGGTGAATTAATCAGATAGTTTAAAAAATCACAGCAGAACCATTATACTGCTCAAAATGTTCAATTTATCAAAGCTAATGGAAATATCATACATAATATTTGAGGAATGTAGACTTAATAAAGTGGAAGGGGAAATGAATCTGGTTGATAAGTAGATTGAGGAAGTACCGTACAACTTAAAATCACTGAAAGACGTAGCAAAAGCAATTTCAAACTACTTTTAGATTGTAAAGGATCATCTTTCACCAAGGCGATACTGAGAATATCTGCCACTTTGGAACGTGCCGCAAATAAACTATATATTATTCACGCACCTCTAGATCCTAGTCGAGGATCTTAACCGCTCGAGCACGGAGGTCGTCTTACTAACATATACGAGTATATAATACTGACCTTATAAACTAAGAATCAATATTTAGTAGAAATTAAGATTTGTGCAGCCTTTCACCCCTGAGGTGATTTTTTACAAAAACGACGCTAATTAATCAAATTAACAAATTAACAATTTATCCAAATATTATTATTATTATCAAATTAAATTTAAAAGATAACATGCAAAAGCGCCAATGACGCAACAGCGCTTCACTCTTCAGTTTACGTTTGACTTTGGGTAGTTCCAGTTTTTTTATGGATTCACGTTTTATAATAATAAAATTAAATAATTTAATGTTTACATCGTTCCCTGTAATACATTCAATCGTTAATACCGATAATGAAATTGAATTTCGAAGAAATATCAAGGCTTAATTTACAGCGATGCGTGGTCTGCAGCAATAAGGATGGCAGCGCAGTAAAGGGTCCAATTCGATTTGCCTACAGTGTAAAAAAGGACTGCATGGAGTTCGTGTGGGAAAACAATATTGTGTCAAGTATAATCTAATTTTTGTTTCCTTGAGTTTCGTTTTCAATAATGTGTTGTGTCCTATTTTTATGTTTATTATCATAATTTGAAACTTGGTAAAAATAACGTCAAACTCAAAAATAAAAAAAATGTTCTCAACGCTAGTAAGCGATATAGGAAAGCAAAATTGTAACGGCACTTTATCGTATATTTAAAAAAAATATTTGGCACTAAAGAGGTTCAAGCTCTACATTAGGTGAATTCTACACAACGAGAATTCATCATTCATATCACTGGTAGGTTCACTTACCCACAATTTAACGCTGGTGGAGAAATCATGATTTGCAGCATTTCTGTGAAGGGAACCCGCATCCTTAAAGCGCTATGACAGGACACAATCAATCCACCACTAATCTACAACGACTGTAATTTTGTATTACTGTATTATCTTCTCAAATAATTTGTTCTTTCTCTTTTATAATCATTTCACAGAGCGTTATTACTGTTAATCTCCTGCCTTTGTTATCATCGGCCCTAGACTCAACAGTTTCAATCAATTCCGAAGAAAAAATCAAAGGTTAATGACTAAAAGATACGTTGACTTTGTAAGTTCCTCTTATCAACTGACTAAAATGATAAAAAAGTGATTTTATTTGTATTTATTTTTATCCTGATATTTATTTACGAATCTGCCATTAATTTACTGTACCTTATTGCTTTTCATATACCAACAAGAACTGCTCAATACAAAATTCTATTCAGTTGTAACAATAATATCAGGCCTAAGTAAAAAAAAAACAAAAACAAAACCAGACATTGTGCATTTATTCAATTTATAATATATCTAATGTTAGTTTTAAGTAATAAAATGTTCATTTTGTACAAATAAAAAAGAAAAAAAATACTTTTAGATACTCGCGTGTACTAAGTTGCATGTAGTTGGTAATACATACGCAGAGGTGGCCGATGATTTTGTTTGCACTGAATGTAGATACAACAAGGCTATAATATCATTTATCTTCTGTCAATATTTATTGAATGTAATCAAACAAATACAATCCGTGCAATACTCATGTTTACTACTCATTCTTATTTTTCGTTGGAGCAAATAATTTTTACTTATTAAATGTACTTTTATATGAAAAAGTTACTTGGGCAAATCCGATTAAATAAATAGCGGTGTTATGATAACGTTCTAAAAACGTGTATGCAACGGATATGGTTAACGATATCTGAGTCTCAAGAACAAAAAAACGGTTTTGATTCTTCGTTGGTCAAATATTCTATGCAGCAGTATAATAAGTGGATCATCTAAATATCTCATCTATGTTGGCTGGATTGTGAAAATGTTTCAAACACCGAACAAAAAATACCTATAAGTATGATTCATTACCCCTAGACCCCAGACAGGCGAATGAAATTGATAATATGTTTAAGACAGAATTATGTTATTTAAAAATGTTTGATTGATTTCACCCATATCATTAAAATAAAACTTACTTCAGTCAAAAAGGTAGGCACACAACACACTTCCATCGATTTATCTTTTCAGTGATTTAAAAAAAAGTTAATACCGCACATGTAAGCCAGTAAGAATATGGAATCACTAATCGGAATATGTTGTGAATTAAAGGTAGTGAGGAGGGGAAGCAGATGGAAAGAGGTAAGTTGGAAAGTACCTGGCTATTCACATATGGTTACCAAACACGGTTAAAGCTATTTCAAGCAACTTTTTGATTCTGAATAGTGGTCTTTCACCGGGACAATACTAAGCGAATATACCATTCTGGAACGTGCAGCAAATATGCTACATATTATTCAACATTAATCAAATGTAAAAATATCAGATCTGATATTAATTATATGAAATGTATTTGCGTATGTTGGTAATTGAACACGTGACCTATGGATTTACAACATTGAGGCATGGCGATTTTAATAAAAAAAAAGAATAAATCACAACCAGTAAATAGTATTTTTTCCATACGTCCTTTTTCGTTCTTGAATTTGCTGATCGAAAATTAAATCTAGTGTAATTTTAAGTAGGTAGCTGGTGCAAACCACGAAGCTTTTTCTCAAAAAATATTTAAAATATTATTTTTAAGTTCTTGTATGGTAGTGAGGCATGGAACTGGCAGAGGAAGGATGAAAGTAGACTGAATGCTGTGGAAATGAGATCTTTGTGACGGATGTGCGGTAAAACCATGTATGACCGTATTACAAATGTGGATATCCGGAAAGAATGCAAGGCTGATATGAGCGTAATGGATAGGATTAAGAAAGGGACGCTTCGATGGTTTGGGCATGTAGAGCGAATAAACGAAGAAAGGAGTGTGAAAAGAATATATGATGCGAAAGTGAATGGAAGAAGAAGTCGAGGACGCCCGAGAAAGACGTGGCACGATCAAGTAAATCAAATACTTGAATCGGGTCATGTGAAGAGTCAGAATAACAGAATAATATGTATGAGACGATGTATGAATGTAAATGAAGCAAGAATTGTGTGCCAAGACAGAGTTGTATGGCGGTCCGTCCTCTCTGCCTACCCCTGCGGGGAAACGGCGTGATGGTTAGTTAGTTAGTTAAGTTCTTAAGACAATCTTACAATATATTGATTTCAGAAGCATTGAATTCTATTTCTCAATACAGCTATTGTGTTGTGACACGTTGTACTGAACTTGTACAGAAAATGTAACGCCAATGTTCCTCCATTCCTCTCACGTGCCGTCATACATTTTTAAATAAATACATCACGTGACAAAGATCAAGAATATGGGTAATAGATCGAGGTGGGACGAAGGATGAAGGACACTTATGTCGGATAAACAAATAGAAACAAATCTCAACTCTAAATAATACATTTGTCTGGGAAAGCGAAGCTTACATTCATAAAAAAGATGTTTCTGTTGTTTTCGTGCACCTTCAAATAAAATGTGAGTAGGTACTTTTTGAATAATTTTATCATTGATTACTAAAAAACTTAGTTTCTTTCATATAAAAAATAATGCATTTCAAAACATTTAAATACGAGTATGTATATAATTTATTTTTATTGGTAACTGGTTTTGTCCATATATATTTATGTTAACATATTTAGGGCAAGTAAACTTAACACCTAAACTAACTAACTAACCATCACGCCGTTTCCCCACATGAGTAGGCAGAGAGGACAGACCGCCATTCAACTCTGTCTTGGCACACACTCCTTAATTCATTCACATTCCGACTACTTATTTCATTCCCTTTCGTATCATATATTCTTTTCACACTACTTTTTTCGTTCATTTGCTCTACTTGCCCAAACCATTTAACCGTCCTTTCCTTGATCGTATTCATTAAGCTTACATCAGCTGTGCATTCTATCTGGATATCCACATTTTTAAAACGGTCGTAGATGGTTTTACCGCACATACGTCTCAGGGATCTCATTTCCACAGCATTTAGTCTACTTTCATCCTTCCTCTGCCAGTTCCATGCCTCACTACCATACAAGAACTTAAAAATCATATTTTAAATATTTTTTGAGGAAAACCTTCGTGGTTTGCACCAGCTACCTACTTAAAATTACACTAGATTTAATTTTCGATCAGCAAATTCAAGAACGAAAAAGGACGTATGAAAAAAATACTGCAAACGAAATCCGACATATAAAGTAATTACTAAGAAAAAGAAATCTCTTTATTTATAAAATCTACACACAATTTAATTTTAGTGATTTTGTCCCGAATTATTAACTGCCCTGGGCAGATTGAACTATGACATCTCCAATTTGAAGAACAATGTAAGGCTAATGGAAGGGATGGGCAATTTCATACTAGACAAGATAGGCGGTTGTTCAGAACGTGAAAAACAAATATTACCGTAGAAAGCAATCACTTTGTGGTTTGATATTTTAATTCAAATGAAATAATAAATTTGTATAATATCACAGATTTTATTGTAATTTTTATACACGAACGGTTTTACTTAGCCTTGGCATCATCAGGGTACAAAATTAAACTTAACTAAGCTTGTTTCTTTGTTGAATTTTTTTTTTCTCACTGTTCTCTAATTTTATTTAATATTGTGTTCTCTCTCTGTATGTACGAGTATATATAACCGCACACTTTGTATTTTTTGTTTTGTTTGATTTTGTACTCTGATGATGGTTACGCTCATCGAAACCGGTCGGTCATAAAAAAATATATTAAATCTCTTGTCTTTACAAAGTTTTTAATTCATTTTCGTTAACAAATATTGCCTTAACCATTTTTGACGGTTCTAAGATTATATTAACAATATTAATGTGTTTAAGCTTCTGCATGTGAAATATACACGTAAATATACGGTTTTTCCAAATTTGGGATATGAATAACCTTTTCAACTAAAAATATAGTATCTCTGCCATGAAAGTCGTCAAAAAGGTATAATTTCAATTAATTTTCAATTTGATATTACTTACATAAATGAAATGTATGTTTGAAACTGGATATAAAATTAATATATTTTTGGCTGGCACGAATTTTTTTTTTCACTGTAGGTAGATAGATTTCGCTACCTCTGAAACATAGGTTTATATTTATATTTATTTAAAACAATGCTGTTCCTCAATCATCACAATACTAATTATGGGTATAATTCTCCAATGTTCAGAATGTCAAGACTTGTTAACTCAAGCCATGGTGTTGAAATTTTTGGTAGCAGTCTAAATGATTTTTATTATTCTTTACGACTCTACCAAAACTTTGACTAGACCATGGCTTGAATGTTCTCTCTTATGTTTATTTTGCCCTATTTTTGTCATCGCTTCATTTATTATTATGTATGTGCTATTCCTTCTCTGTTGCTCTTTTTCCATTTGGTGTTTTATGTCTTTTTTGTAATTGGACTTTAGTCCGTTAATTTATAAATAAATAAGTGAGAGTGCATAGGTAAAAAAAGAGAAAAAAAAATACATTTTCTTTTTTTCAGGTTTTAACTTTATGCCCCATTTTGCCAAATATATCGATATTGAGGTTTTAAGAATAATTATACAATTTTATTTTTTATTATATAATATTTATTTCGAAATTATCTTAACCTACTTAACACTTAGGGTTTATTCTTGATATCAATTTCAGGATAACATGTAGTAATTAAGGTTGTTTTTTTGTCAGAGAACCACTTAATCAGGGCCCTTTCAGAACCTTGTTGAACAAATCTTAAACTGAAGCCTCTTTCTCACCCAGTCTCAAAGTGGGGCAATGACAAAGTTCTCCTAGCTCTACAAAGCTGTCAGATGATCTCTTGGGAGGTTTAAAATTGAAATAATGTTTAATAACGTACCTTTACAAAAGGTTGGACAACAGTCGATATGTTAGATGTACTCATAAAATTCAAAATTCGAAAGGACAAGGAAATCTTTATAGTGGACTAATAAGCTTGAATGATTTACCGTTTTTTTTTTAAATTTTAAGCTTAGACATGCTACATCCCTCCTATAATATGGGTCTCTTAAAAAAACTATGTTAAGTTGTTCCATTCCTCCAAAATACTCTCCACAGAGCATATCCAAATATGATAATGGCCCAGAGGGAAATGATTTCCGTCGGGGTCTCTTGTGTAGAGTTCATATTTAAAAATGGACATATTTGCTTTTCTTATTTAGAGTATCTGCTCCAATCAGATTTAGCGCCATCTAGCCGAGATATTACATACTTATTATGCCAACCCTCCCCCTGGTTTCTCCTCGCGCCATACAACGACAGTTCTACATCGAGTAGTATGAAATGATAATTGCTTCACAGAAAATGAAATTACCAGGCCATTTTTCGCTCGGATTGCCTCGCCGGCAAAGGGAATCGGGTTTTTTGATAGTTAGTTTTTAATTCCTCAAACAGAGTGGCAACGTTATACAGTCCTAACTGCCGACATTCCGTGGAATTACCAAGTACGTGGACGCATTCAGGATTCAGCTTTTTGGTTTTCATTCAGTTAGTTTTTCATTACGTTCCTGTGTTTATATTTCGCATTGTCATGCCAATGATTTCTTCGTAAAGAGCGAGCTAGGAATTTCGACCAAAGGAAATATGCAAACCTGAAACTTGTATCAAACGATAGAAAGGGAACATTCGTTTGTGACTTTGTTATTTTAATTATATTTTTATGCAATAGAAATCTGTACTCTTTGAGTCCAAATTGCACCCAATCGTCTAGAGCCAGTGAAACTATATTATCCCCAACTGGGGTATGTTTTGAGGCTGAAAGGAGTAAGGAGGGGAAGGAGATTGGGAATAGGAAGGTCGCGAAGTACCTGGCTATTCAGATCTGGTCATCAAACACGGCAATAAGCAATTTCAAGCAACGTTTAGATTCTGAATGGTGGTCTTCCACCAGGTCGATACTTAGAGTTTCTACCACTTTAGTTATATTGGTATTTAAAAAAACAAGTACGAGAACAGCGTGCATATAGTGGTGAATGATGAATAGTCGAAGCAAGTGGATGAGTTTGTATATTTGGGAAGTATGTTTACGAGAGACGGAAAGGATGATAAGGATATTGAAAGAAGGGTGAATGCAGGAAACTACATTAATGGATAAATGAACGCTGTAGGCGTAAAGTAAAAATAAAATTACCAAAGAAGCGAAGCTAGCCGTCTACAACGAAGTGCTTATACCAACTTTGATTTAGAGCAATGAGGCGTGGAATTGTCAAAGGAAGGACTAAAGTAGACCGAACGCTCTAGAAATGAGATCCCCGAGGCGAATATGCGGTAAAACCATGTATGACCGTGTTATAAATTTAGATATTCGGAAAGAATGCAAGGCTGGTTAAAGCGTATTGAATAAGATTAAGAAAGATACGCTTAGATGGATTTGGACATTTAGAGTAAATGAACAAAGAAAGGAGTGTAAAAATAATATATTACCTGAAAGTGAATGGAAGGAAAAACCGGGGGCGCTGAAGGAAGACATGGTACGATCAAGTGAATCAAACACCTGAGTCCGGCCAATATTAAGAGGCAGAATAACATAAAAGTATGTATGAGATGATTTATCAATGTGAATGAAGAAAGGCGTGTGTACAAGACAGAGTTGTATGGCGGTCTGTCCTCTTTGCCTACTACTGCGGGGAAATGGCGAGATGGTTTGTTATTCAATTGGTTAGATGATAAAATAAACCATAATGTAAAAAAAGCAAAAATACGGCATAATCTAAATGTAAATAATGTTTACTAGTAACGAAGTAGAACTCATAAGTTACTCATATAATTATTTTTCAAATAGGATGACAAAATTGTGCACATCATCATGATATCACTATGTGATCTTAGGGATTGTTTTGTTTGAGTAACTTGAATTGAAATATTTTCTATTTTTTAACAATGACTCTAGTACAAAACAAAAGGCATGTATATCATAAAGGGGAAGTAGTCAACAGAAAGTGATACAACATGAGATATATATTTCACGCCAGGCATCGAGAGAAGGTACCAGAAATAAAACAAATGGAATAGATATCAAATAAAATCAAACTATATCATTGAGGAAGTACGCCCAAATTACAATAGACGTAGCAAGGACACGTCACTCAAAGGATAGACAGCCAACCTACGAACACTTATCTTCAATCAATAACGCCCAAACGACAGGAAAACGGGTGCTCAAGCGTTCCATAAAACCCTGTATCAAAAAGATAAGAAAACTTAGCGAGGCCTTCATCAAACATGATGGTGGCTGATGATGTGCACGGCGACAACATAGAATCGTGGCTATAAAAGCATGATTTGCTTTCATTAAGCTGTCGTTAACATGTTTCATCATTTCGCTGAGCTTCGCATTTAATATAATAACTTGAAACAACATCATAAATTCCGATGTATTTATAAAACGTAGAATAATCTGAGTCGGAGCTTTATATTCCGAGAAAAGGATAATAGCCAATTGTTTGCTATATGGGCCGTAATAAAATTTTCTCGGTATAACTTAATTTAATACTGTTGTTTGAGAGTGAGGGCAATTTGTTTAAGATGCTTAACGTACACGTTAACGTTAAATGGTCCACGCTAACAAAAACTTGGCCCGCTGTGTTCTTTTCGGAAGATACACAACCTTCTTCCGTTTGTAGAACCTTCCGCTCTCTATCATTCTTCCAACTGTTTCAAGCGCTAAAAGTCTTTGATGATAATATTAAATCTGCTTCTCTGCAGCAGTTTGTTAAGCGAATGCTAATTAATTTATGTACTCCTACGCGGATTGCTGAGTGGTGTTGTTAAGGTATATAACTCGTCTTATACTATGTGTTATAATAAGTGTGTAACTGGCTATGTAGTATGGCTGCCTTGTAACCCAAATTTGTGTGGGCTAATATATACACAAAACATACGTTTAACGGTTATTTTATAATGCTATCAAACTTAAACTTTTTCGTAGATACTCATCATTAAGAATGGATGTTACAATACTTATACCTCGTAAGAATATCGATGTCATCTTTGTCTATACAGTTAAATGATGAAAAACTAGCATTCAGAAAAGACAAGTTCATATCATTCATTTATTATACCCTTAGAGTATATAGAGTGGTATCAATCCAAGGAAGTGTAGTCAGTTTTTGATTATTTTTACCTGACTCGGCGGACCTGGGCGTGGCTAAGACTAAGGCTACGGTATTTATACATCCATTCATATCACATATCGACATAATGTTTTTGTTTATTCGTATAGCCACTTTTTCACAGTATTTTTATCAACAAAAATAGGATATAATTTAAAAAACCGTTTAATTGTGTCAAGTTTAGTGGCATAATAAAAAATGTGGGCGGAGTTCCGCGGTGACCCAGGAGCCCAAGATCATTGTGACCTTAGAGTATACAAGAGGTAGCCCAAGCCAAAGCCAGTGAAGTCAGTTTTGGACTTTTTTTTGTTGATTTTAACATGACTCGGCGCAAATGGGCGTGGCTAAGACTAAGGCTACGGTATTTATACATCCATTCATATCACATATCGACATAATGTTTTTTCTGTATTCGTATAGCCACTTTTTCACAGTATTTTTATCAACAAAAATATAGCATCTAACCTAAAAAACCGTTTAGTTGTGTCAAGTTTAGTGGCAAAATAATAAAATGTGGGCGGAGTCCTGCCGTTAACCAGCGAAAATAACCATCATTACGACAGTATATAGAAGCTGTCCAAGAAATTTGTTGTCTCTTTCTCTCTCATGGTGTACGATGTAAAAACTCGGAAAAAGTGATTTATAACAATTTCGGATGGGTTGGGTAAAACAAATTAGCTATCCCTCCATATATTGTTACTTCAAGATTGTGACAGTACGTAGAAGCGGAGTAATATATTTGTTGTCTTTTTCTCTCTCATGGTTTAAAACCCGGAGAAAGTGATTTATCGCAAGTTTGTATTGGTTGGGCAAAAATAATTAGCTCTCTCTCCATACATTGTTTCTTCAAGATTATACCCTTTCACCTTCTCTCTCTCCATTTTTCTCCGTTCAAAATATACCCTACCACTGGGGGTACTAAAGTACTACTGACTCCACTCAATTGGATCTTTGACGCAGTCATTGTGTCGAATACATACAATTATTTGATTTATTGGATTTTTAGGTATTTGCCAAATCTTTGTTTTGCGCCATATACTGTTTAAGAAACCTCTTTATATAATAATAATGTAATAGCCTCGCAGGTTGTTGTGGGGAAAAGAATTCGTTTTAGGAATTAACGTGAGATTAACGTGTACTGTTATTCACTTACCCACGAGAATACTTCTTGGCGTAATGGTTAAATAACTTGACTGCATGCCAAGGGGTGGCAATTCACACAAAATACTGTAATTATGGCACCTATAGGTTTTTTGTGCGAAAATTAGCGCTGTCAATCTCTTTTTTTATGAAACACAAACAAAATATTTAAATAAAAGCGTCAACAAAATATATCATATAAACAATCGGCGTGTAAATATCTCTAATAAATGTGTTCACAACATGAATGGTGAATTCAATAAAGCTTTTGAATTATTTAATTACAAAAAACAATGTTTATGCATCTAGCTGAAACTCGATGCATACAACAACACGATAGTGATAGGATGGCCGAAAAACGAAAATGTTGAAGGCAAAATAATGTTTATTTATTCATTTCTTTATTTATAAATTAACGAACTAAAGTCCAATTACAAAAAATACATATAAAACACGAAATAGAAAAAAGAGCAACAGAGAAGGCATATACATTAAAATAAATGAAGCGATGACAAAAATAATGCAAAATAAACATAGGAGAGAACATTCAAGCCATGGTCTGGTCAAAGTTTTGGTAGAGTCGTAAAGAATGACAAAAATTATTTAGACTGCTACCAAAAATTTCAAGACCATGGCTTGAGTTAACAAGTCTTGACATTCTGGACATTGGAGAATTATACCCATAATTAGTTTTGTGATGATTGAGGAACAGCAATTCATTGTTTCTGCGTCTACGGCAAGGAATGTTGAATTGGATAAGTTGCAACAGAGAAGGTGAGTCTATAAAACAATTGATGATTTTGTAAATGAAAATTAAGTCGAAGTCTTTCCTGCGCTTTTCTAATGAAGACATTTTCAATAATTGTTCAATTTCATCATATGAATAATCGCCTCTTTCTCGCCCTAATCTCCATGCAATACCGCGTAAGAATATTATATCTTGGTTTTATTTCATTTTAATGATGAAGAAACAAAACAAATCATCGGCTATTGCTTTTTGTATTAAGATTTATAATTAATTTTTGGAATTTGAGAAAAAGTCAATGGTGTAAATGTCAAATGCCTAGTTGTTGTTAAGTCGATTGTTTTGCTAAAAAGATCTTGATACGAAGATTTGTAAATTGTTTTGAAACAATAATAATTATAATAAAATTTTATTCCAGAAGGTATGCAGGAGTAGTGCAATGCAATACCTTCCATAATTACTAATAATAAATAGTTACAAAAATAATACAATACAAGTTGTGATACACACAATAATAATAATAAAAAAAAATATATATTATAAAAAAAACATAAATTCGTGAGAAAAAATAAATAAAATAGTGAATATCGTTTTAATCGAGCGTGCTTCAGGGTGGCCTCCGCATCATCTGCATCCATCGCTCGTTGAAAGGAGAGCTGAGCCAGATCAGATGCAGCCACGACAATGATGTTGTTTGAATTTCGTGTCCTCCTCCAGAAGCTGGCTAGTCGGTGGCGAAGTAAGGCAGGGAATGAGTGGACCCTCCCTTCGGTGAACATTGTAGAGGCACTGCAGAATCTTGGAAGTTGCAGAAGTTGCCCATAGGCAATGTTGTAGCAAACCCTCAACTTTTTCCATTGCGCCGTTGGGTACTGTATCGACAGCTCAGATGTATACGAGTATAGGGCAGTTCAGTACGTCTTAAAAAGCAGTTTCCTGACATCGTCACTACAGTGGTAGAACCGCCAACAATGATGGAACTATTTAATGAAGCTGCACCCACCTTAATTATATTTAGATGCACATTTGCACAGTTCTGTCACTATCTCTTGGCGTACGTACAAGAGTGACCGTTAGGTACATAACGATCCACATACTTTTTAAACATTTTTACACTCGCCATGTGTATTGTTTAAAGATTATACATTTTTTTATTCGTTGTACTATTGTATTTTTTCATTGATTTTGTTTCTTGATTAACCTGGAACTTACGTTTTACTTTTGCCCTCTTTAGATATTGGTGAATTATTGTAGAAAGAGATCATGCAAATAAATAAACCTGCTGGTTACAAAAACATTCTTGCAAAAAACGGATTCGAATCAGATGACTAATTGGATTATGTTTTGTATGTTTGGATAAGTACATAATATTAAAACGGTAGAAAATTAATAAACTTCCTTCCTGCCACGTGTTTGTAAAGTACGTTTAATTAGCAATTGCCAATATCACGAGAACACACATTTAATGACGCGAAACTCGTAAAATGTAGAAATAACCTTCTCGGAATTTATCAACTTTGAACAACAAAGCAACGGTAAATACATTGCTCACCCAATTACAATTATACCAACATTAATTGAAATTCGTGAATTGCAAAAAAAAATAGGTTAATTCATAAAAAAAATATTATCTATCATATATTTTGGTAGCTTTGAAATGCGTAATCGTCGTAACTACTTTCGAAAGTCGCACATCAAAATTTTATTTTTTTCCGGTAAAATTTCAAGTACGTCAAAGCGATACCGACATTGTTATAATAAAGTGATCATACTGTAATTCAAACCCTTTGAATTGAAGCGAACTAGGAGTACAGGGATTTTTCTCATTAATTATGTGATTTTTAAGAATGTAGGTAGGTATGGCATAAATTTGACCTACGCTTTTAAAGAGTGTCTATGATGTTATATACGAAAATATTACGTTACTATTTAAAATCTTTATTTAGTTTTTTTTATTATTATTACTATCGAGGTCCCAATCGTCTGGAGCCAATGGGACTATGGCATCCCCAATTGGAGTATGTTTTGAGGCTGAAGGTAGTGGTGAGGGAAGGAGATGGGAAAAAGAGGAAAGTTGCGAAGTAATTAGTGAAAAGATTTCAAAACAAAAATGTATTCGTGTTTTTGTTTTAGTATTTCAAGGGTATCGATAAAATTTCCACGGCTGCGATAAAAGGCTGTTTATGAATTAACACTATACATTTCAAATAAATACCACTCAATTCTAGTTTTCCTCTACAAAAATACGCAAATAGAGAAGGGGGCAATGCATCAAGGTCAGCTGGTTCCTTTGCGGGGGAGGGGCGTTTATAAAATCCCCACTAACGCTATCATGTAGCTATTATATTTGCCTATGTGTTATTTGATACACAAAAGTAAATTTGATTAATTAGGGGTAAATTTATTGATCAAAATTACTGTGAACCATCCCATAACCCTTTTATTTGCTTCTCGCATAAATTTTCTTACCGTTGACTCTACCGTGAAATGCACATTGAAAATAGCTTCTAGCGGCTAAAATTATTTTACCCCGCCGTAACTTTTTCTAATAAAACAAATTTTAATTCTGAATTCAATTTTTCGCTACATTTTCAACATAGTTATTTCTTTCGACGGCTACGGTCATTTTTTTTCACAGCGATGGTTATTTCCCCATTAATTTGGCAATTATTTGAGATGTTTCACCAAATCATGCGAGTGTGATGCTAGCCAAGTTAATAAGCTAACTAAAGTAACTCATAATTAGGTTCACCGTACAATTCTCGGAATTGGTTGGACAGATATACTTCACTCTTTACTCCACTCTTTACTCACATGTCGTCAAATTAACTCTAATCTACAAACCGGATACACCTAGTCCGAATTAATAAAATAAATTACCACCGCGCAATGGTCTCTTTAATTCCGTACCCCTTATTGAGCGTAGGATGGTCACAGCGCTTAACAACAGAGGCGCTAGGTGATTGCTCTAACAGCTGACTTATAATTTAGGGTGACCATCAATATTAGTCGAATAAAAATTATACAAAATAATTCTCAAATTAACAATCGTTAATATAATAAATAATTGGTGTTGTTTTGCGACAATCTAAGCCTTATCTTGGCCAGGTAAGAAATATGAGAGAAAGTGATTTTTTATTTTTTTCTAAAAGGGCAAATAAAAAAGTTTTTTTTTCAATTATAAGAAATGTTATACATCGCCAAACGTATGGAAAAATGACATTTATAGGTATTTCAAATATTTATTAAGAAAAGCAAAGTAGGTGTTACATACATGTTACAATGTCAAGATAAGGCTTAAAGAAAATATTTTAAAAAATAACAAGTTCAGAATAATATTTATCCGAAAGTTTCTTTTTTGTTTTATCTCGGTCAGAGTAAAGCTTAAGTCAGAATCAGATTCGCAAGATTTCAAAATATATATTTCCACTTTGCATAAATCAACTATTTGAATATGTTTGCTGTCGTCTTTGGGTTTCGCTTATTCCCGAGTGACGTCAGAGTAGTATATTATCAACAAACTTAATTAACATAACAATCAAATAAAATGACTTATTACCGAACCTGATTGCTTTTACAAAAACTGCAAATATTCACACAAAAAAAATCGTAAGAATTCTCACTAGTCTCAGAAGACCTTTAAACTTCGTGTATTTGGAACTATAAAAACCGATTTTTAACGTTAACAAATACGAGTATATATTATCTGCGTGCCGAGATACAGCCTGAATACTTACTTATTTGAATAATAACATTAAGGTGGTTTGGCGATATTCCGAGAAAGCCAGAAGACTGACTTCTAATAAAAACTATTACAGTTCCACAGGAAAGACGTATAGTGGCCCGCTCCATATAAAGTTGTGGAAACCAACTCCAAAAGCTGATCAAAGAGAGGCTGGGGGCCTATTACAGGTGAAGGAAGTAGCGCGGACATGAATTTTATAGTGAATACCGCGTAAGAGTCCCAACTTCTCCCGACCGTTTAGAGCCAGTAAGACTATGGCATCCCCAACTGTGGTATGTTGTGAGGCTAATGGTAGTGGGGAGGAGAAAGAGATGGGTAAGAGGAAGGTTGGGAAGTACTCGACTATTCAAATCTGGTCACCAAACACGGATAAAGCCATTTCAAGCAACGTTTAAATTCTGAATGGTGGTCTTTCACCAAGGCGATACTAGTATCTACCACTCTGGAACGTGCCGCAAATATGCTTTATTTTATTTTATATCAATTAAATGTGTTATGACACACGAGTATATTAATTAAATAAAATTATCTTAATATGCGAGTGAGAATTTTACATTCAGAATTGAAACGTTGCATGACATTGCTTAGTTAGTTAAGTGATCAAAGGCATCAGGTTCTAACCCAGGCGTCGTGGGTTCAATCTTTTGAAAGCTAAGTCCTCCATCAATGCACAAGTAACATTTTCCACTTCATATATATATGTATATATTTTTTATCGTGAATACCGCACAAGAGTCCAAACTTCTCCCAACCGTCTAGAGCCAGTGAGACTATGGCATCCCTAGCTCGGGTGTGTTGTGAGACTAAAGATAGTGAGAAGAGAAAAGAGATAAAGAAGAGGAAAGTTAGAAAGTACCTTGTTATTCAAATCTGGTCAGGCAAACACGGCCAAAGCCATTTCAAGCAACGTTTAGATTCGGAAAGGGAGTATTTCCCCAGGCGTAACGACGTAACGACGTAGAGTATCTACCATCACTATGGATTAGCGTTGTGACCGCTTTGAAAGAACTTCTTCAAAGAACTACTTCTTTTGGCAACAGTTCCTACTTCAGTCATTGTTCACTGAACAATTGAATTTAATAGTTCATTTTAGCGTTCATTCATTTCAATAACTTCGTTTCATTGAACAAATACTTCAAATGAAGTTGGTACTTCATTTTAGCGTGTGTTTTAGTATTTTTTTATTATTTTGGGATAGAACCGGTTCCAGTTCTTTTCACTTTCAAAGCGCTACCGACTAGTACGTGCTCCTTCGGCGAGGAACTGGTTCCAAAAAGAACTGAACAAATAACCGGATAAATTCAAATCTCTTTTTTGCGAGTTCAACTTCAATTGAAGTGTTTAAAGAACTAAGTGTTTAAAGAACTGAGGCGAACAAGAAGAGGGTAAGAAGTTGAGATGAGACATAATCAAATTACATATAGTAACATATTTTATACGAATGAACCATATTTTATCAACAGAAATTATAGTCCACCTTCGTTGCGATATTATAAACAGGACACAATAGCATACAATAATTAGCAAGCAATGATCTTCGGTAAAAACGCAAACGCCATCGCCAGGGTCACAACAGCCGTTTATGATATTGTCTTCAGCAAAGAATTGTAGTAAAAACTGCTCCATTCAGATTCCTTCTACAAATGTTGGAGCGATGTTGATCGTCACATAATTGCAATAATTGTCCGTTTTTATGTAACAAGTGGTCACTGCACGCACTTATAAGAACATATGGATTGTTGAGGAGAAAAGCGGTCAGGAGCTGAAAAAAAAAAGTGAAAATAATTTTAAGAAACTCTGTACAAAACATTGTAAAAACATGACTTAATAGTGTATTCATATCTTCTACTAGAAACATTAGTAAATACTGTTTCGTTAAGTTTATATTCCAAAGTATTTCAAATCCAATTTTATTTTGTGTTCTAAAGTTTATTTTGTAGAAATTCATTTTAATTTTTATTTAAATCTTAAAAATATTTTTTTACCAAAAAATAGTTCTGTTTTGCAAATATTGCCTTCAAAAGGCGAAACAGCTGCCACGCATAAGAATAATTACATGACAGAACTTTTTATATATTTTTTATTTAATTAAAATATATTAATTTTCCTTTTTTTTCGTCGAATTGACGGTAGGTCAAATAAAAAAGAAAGGAAGTCCCGAGTTCGAGTCTCAGTTTCTCAATTTCTGTATCTTTTTCTAATTCATATTCAGTTGAAAATCATTGATGTTTTTTTTATAGTGAATACCGCACCGAGTCCCAACTGCTCTCAACCCTCTGGAGCCAGTGAGACTATAGCATCCCCAATTAGGGTGTGTTGTGAGGCTGAAGGCAGTAGATAGGGGAAGGTGACGGAGAAGGAGATGGGGAAGGGGAAGGTTAGAAAATACCTGGCTATTTAGATATGGTCACCAAACACGGCTAAAGCCATTTCGAGCAACGCCTTGATTCTGAATGGTGGTATTTTACCAGGGCGATGCTTGGAGTATCTACCACTCTGGAACGTGCCACAAATGAACTTCATTTTTGTACGATTTTAATGTGTTATGACACATATTTATTAAAGAAAAGTTATTGGCGCACGCCAGTTTGAACCCGCGTCCATTGGATTCGTAGTCAAACGTCTTGCCACTCATTGTTTCAACAACTAAATAATAAAGTATTAAATTAAGACAAAGTGGCATTGTTTGCGCTCTCTCATTATTAATGATTAATTATTTTTCACTGCTGAGCTGCGTAACTTTTGATGTTGTCTTTTTATGTCAAATTGGCAAAGCTTAGTTTTAAGTGTTGATTTTCATCACCTTTCCCGCGAGCCCTCACGTCAGTTCGGGATCCCATAGGATGCTGTAAATCTACTTTTTGTGTCCATTGCGCAGCTTCTATGGCGCACCGAAGCCCGCGACTCGCATCCGGTTCTGGCCCGTTTTAACGCCTTATGAACTCTAAGTACACGAGGTTTCTACCTTCGTCATTTTATATTATCACTTTTAATTGTGACCTCCTCATTAAGTGAAATTAAGCGATAAAACATCAGTAAAAATAAAACACTTTTTTACGTACATCGTCAGTTCAAGGCTTCCACAAATCTAACTGAACAACCGATAACTTACTAGTTTTGCCAAAACGATGTTTTCAGTAGTTTTTCTTAGTGCCATACTTTGAGAAAAGTTATTCACTATCATGGATTATAATTATTTGTTTGTTTTTTTAGGACAAAAATCATAAACAGATACAAGATAAAAAATATTAAACATAAAACATAAATATTTCGCCTGTATCCAAACTATTGCTCAAAGATTAAGCACTTACGAGCAGCAATACATGAAGGTAGATGGCGTAATAAAATAAATTCGATAAACATAAATTGATTGATTGATCTAAACTAAGCTTACACGAAATTTATGACCTTTTTAAAATTGCTTTTAAAGGGGTAGGTTCCGAGTTCTAGGCTTGGTCACCACCTTATATATTTTCTTTAGTGCATTTTTTTTCATAATTCATATTGCTTAAATATGGTTGAATATTGGCACTAAGGCAGATGGAAGAAGGATAAAGGAAAACTGAATGCTTTAAAAATTAGATCCCTGAAGCGTATGTGCGATAAAACCATGTGGGACCGCGTTAAAAATGTGGATATCCGGAATGACTGCAAGGCTGATTAAAACTTCACGAACAGGATCAAAAAAAGGACGCTTGAATGGTCTGGGCATGTAGAGCGAATGCACGAAGAAAAGAGTGTGAGCAGAATATATTATGCGAAAGGGAACGAAAGAAGTAGTCTGAATGTGAATGAAGCAAGGAGTGTGTGCCAAGACAGAGTTATATGGCGGTCTGTCCTCTCTGCCTACCCCTCCGGAGAAACGGCGTGATGGTTAGTTAGTCAATTTAAGGCTTCCGCAAATATAATTGACCAACCGATAATTTGCTAGAGTTGCTCAATCGATGATAATAATAATAATAATAATAAATGGATTACTTTTATAGCGCCGTTTTTGTGGGAAATTCACCTCAAGGGCGCTTTACAAATTAATTTATCTAACCTATAATTTATCACTTAAGCTTATAACTAAAAACCTACAGTTAAGATTTATTACTAATGGCTTACAACTAATATTTTCAACTAGTGACTTACAATAAGGACTTATGGCTTGTAACTTACTACTGAGTATAACTTATAACTAGTAACTTACATCTAAGATTTCATTATTATTACTTCATCACCTCTTCATTATTGCTCCAAATTTGCATTACTGTTCAACTATTCTTTTCTTGTGTAACGACAAATAATAGAACAAGTTTCAAATTCTCAACAAAAACAAAGAGGAATGAGAATTATACATGGCAAAATAGATTTTAAAAAGTAGTAAAAATGTCAGGCGACAAACTAAATTGGCTAACAGGAAACAGATGCTAACATTAAAAACATTAATATTTACACATACAATAAAAATACAAATAAAACTTATTACGAACTTATTACTAAATTATTTACAACGTGGGTATTCACAGACACAATACAAGGAAATTTAAAGAAATCAGAATACCAGAAGGAATAAATCGAAGAAACAAAAACAGTTTACTCACACTTGGCAGTTTCGGCTGCTCCCAACGGGTCGATGATATCAGTAGTTACTTTAAATTTACACGAAATGTAAGACTTTTTTTTAAATTACTCTTCAAGAAGGTGGTTCTGAGTTCTAGTGTTGGTCACAACCTAATCTTTGTTCCTTTCTATTTTATTTTTTTAATAATTAATGTTGTTTAAGTATCATTTATATTAGTTTTTATCCGTAAAAAAATACCTGATGTAACTTGACTTGCCAAGATAAAAACTGAGATATTTTGTTTTTCCGAAATCAAAATGGCCTGTAAAAGAAAGCATGCGGACGCATATTTTAAACAAATAATTACAATTATCGTATGGTAAAATATAAAACAAGTACCTACTTTATCGTTTGTCTGGATTCAAAAAGATTATTTTTATAATTTTTTTTAACAAATACATCAGTTCCATTTTGAAATAATTTTACTTAATTGTAACAATAAATAAAATCATAATAATTACGTGTAGAGCTTTTAAATGTAAATTTATTCAAAAAAAAAAAAAAACATTAAGTTTTCAATAATATATTTAGCACTAAGCGAATGCCAAGTCAAAGCTTTTGATGAAATAGATTAGACCAATTTTTTGTCAAGATTTTTTTACACACTTTAAAAAAAAACTTAACTTAGCGTCAGTTCGATTAAGATTGGTGAATACGACTTGAACTGTCTTAATTTTAAAATTAACTCACCTACAACGTACGATTCATAAAATAATGTGAGCGTGCCTTTTTAAAAATAGCGAGAAAGACATGGCACGATCAAGTTAATCAAATACTTGAATCGGGTCATGTGAAGAGTCAGATTAACAGAAGGGTATTTATGAGACGATGTATGAATGTGAATGAAGCGAGCAGTATGTGCCAAGACAGAGCTTTATGGCATTCCGTCCTCTCTGCATACCCTTGAGGGGAAACGGCGTGATGGTTAGTAAGTTAGTTACATACCCATCTGTGAGTTGTTAAAACCGATTAATGCAAGTGTGGAGTTACGTGACACGCGTATTAACAATTCGTCAACATGGGTATGGTCGTTTGATTTCATTATTTTTCCTATAAAATACGTGGGAATATTCTGTCCAATCGTTTAAGCAAAGGCTGGAATCCAATTGCGTATTTATTGGTTTTCTCAAAATAAGTATTATGAAATAATTACCAAATGTGATAATACTCACACGATAAATTTGTCATTCATGACGATTTAAGTATTATTTTATAAATAATAAATATATACCTAATCATAATAATAATAAATACCTAATCTTGGTTATATATATATATATATATATATATATATATAATAATAATAATAATAATAATAATAATAATAATAATAATAAAAGTTTTATTCCGGAAGGTATGCAGGAGTAGTGCAATGCAATACCTTCCATAATTGATATCAATACATTGTAATAATAATAGTAACAAAATAATAATGAACAGAAATTCATAAGAAATAAATAAATAAGTAAATAAAAAAAATAAAAAATATATGAAAATAAAATAATAATAATGATGATAAAAAGTAAAAAATAAATAAAGAATGTAAGTAAGAAAATATTAATGGAGTATATTAGGCCTCATTTCTACAAAACGCCATCAAGAGGGAGTCCATCCTGGCAGCGTTAAGATTGATGGGGCCAATAATTTACTCCAATGCGCTTCTATGCTTGAGTTCGGGATCTGACGGGATTCCATGATGAGGTTATTTCTGGAGATGTAAATCCTTTCCCGCATTCCTGCTACCCTGGTTCTCATAAGGGCTGCAAATCCTGGAACTCGCCCCTCGGTGAACATACCGGAAGCACTGCAGTGCCTGGGAAGACTGAACATCATGCGGTAGGCGTTGTTGTACTGGACCCGAAGCCTTTCCATGCTACTCTTCTTAAAATTGGTCCAGAGCTCGCACGTGTATAGGGTAGTGCAGAACGCCAGGAAGAGTGTCCTTTTCACTGGTGGACTACAGAGCCGAAATCTTCTACTGAGCATGTTTGATTTCACACTGAGTGCTCGCCTTTGCCTGTCGATGTCGTCGTCATCCATTAGCTTGCTGGTGATGATGTGCCCTAGATATTTGGTTTCTTCTACTACCTTTAGAACCTCACCGTTCAAGAAAGCTGGAGGAATGTTTTTCGGACCCTGCCCGTATCTGATAACCATCAATGCCGTTTTTAGCGGATTGTAAATCATGTTTGTTTCCTGAGCAAACTCTTCGCAGATATTCAGGGAGGATACGTAGCCCTCTTATAGACGGCGTCATGAGTACCATATCGTCTGCATAGCTCACATTATTAAAACACTGTCCTCCGATATGGCAGCCCACCTTAGCATTATTTAATCTATGGGTCAGTTCTTCCATATAAATGTTAAACAATAATGGGGACATGCATCCTCCTTGTCTAACTCCGCTTTTCAGATGAAAAGGTTCGGAAAATCCATCTTTCCACTTTACCAGGTTTTCTTGTTGCCGGTGCCAAGTGTTGAGAATGTGGACGACCTTCGATGGTATACCCCTTTCAACGAGTTTAGTCCATAGTAAGGGGTGATGGACTCTGTCGAACGCCTTACTGAGATCAAGAAAGCACGCGTAAGTAGTTGTTTTCTTTTTTCGATAGTATTCCAACGTTCGTTTTACGCAAAATATCGCTGTGTCCGTGGAGCACTCCTTTTTTAAAGCCCATCTGATTATCGCTCGTTTTCATGTGGGGTCCAACCTGGTCCAACAGAACACGTTCAAATATTCTGGCGATAGAGGTAGCGATGGAAATCGGTCTGTAATTTTCCTGTAGAGTTATGTCGGACAATTTCGATTTGATAATCGGTATGATTATTGTTTTGGTCATATCTTTAGGAAGGTATCCACTCTTAAGGATGACAGTAAACAACGTTGCGAGTAGTTGCGAAATCGCTCCTCCTGCGTGTTTGACGTGTTCGATGCTCAATCCATCGTGCCCTGCTGATGTCCCAGCTTTCATGTTTCTGATGGCTGTGTTCACCATGTTCACTGTGACCTGGAGTTCAATATCATCGTATTCTGTCAGTGGGGTTTCGTTTGAAGAGACGGTAGCGGAAGGGGTTTTAGTGGCGAAGTGCAATTTAAAAATGTTGGCGATGTTTTCCGGATTCGTTTCTCCATTGATGTTATTCGGAACTTTACACCGTACATTTAACACTTTGTTTGACTTATTCCAAAAATTTATATTTATATATATATATATATATTTATGTATATATATATATTTGACGGCCTTCATGGTCGAGTGGTAAGACGCTCGACTACGAATCCAAAGGTCACGGGTTCAAACCCGGCGTGCGCCAATTACTTTTATTTAATTAATATGTGTCATAACATATTTAATTCATGTAAAAATAATAAAAAGTATATTTGCGGCACGTTCCAGAGTGGTAGATACTCTAAGTATCGCCCTGGTGAAAGACCACCATTCAGAATCGAAACGTTGCTTGAAATGGCTTTAGCCGTGTTTGGTGACCAGATCTGAATAGCCAGGTACTTCCCAACCTTCCCCTTCCCAATCTCCTTCCCCTCCCCACTACCTTCAGCCTCACAACATACCTTATTTGGGGATGCCATAGTCTCACTGGCTCTAGACGGTTGGGAGCAGTTGAGACTCTTGTGCGGAATTCACGTAAAAAAAAAAATATATATATATTTGTGTATTTTTTTTAAATGCTAGGCTGATGTCAGCGTAATGAATAGGATCAAAAAAGGGACGCTTAGGTGGTTTGGGCATGAGGAGCATTCAAACAAAAACAGGAGGTTGAAAAGAATATATAACGCGAAAGTGAATGGAAGAAGTAGTCGAATACGTTCTTAAGGTGATTTTTCACAAAAACGGCGCTATACACCTTATTCAAATATTACTATTATTAGTGGGCTTAAATAAAATATTGCTATAAGCACAAAAACATATTTTATAAAATCTTACTATGACTGTTTGCATTATGTTTTTTTGTGAATTTCTAGTTTTGACCAATGCTTATTATTGTCGAACTTTCTTATTTTTTCCTACATTTCTATTTATAATTCAGTGTGTATTTTCTATTCTTAATATCTACTAATTACAAGGACCTCGTTTAGTACCGTGTTTTATGTAAAAGGTATATGTTTAATCATTCTGTAAAACTACGTATAATTGAAGTAACTCATGTAATGCAAATTTCTTTTGACATAGCGTGATTTTTTATTGGGTTTTAGAAAAAAAATTGTGAATTTACTTTTTTTAATATTTATTAAATTAACACATTAACTATTACAACCCACCAAACTCGGCATATCTCCGTATCATAGTGGTCTGCAAATGAATTAATTTACTGGGGTTGCCATGCAGTAAGATATAATAGTAAAATAAAAATACATATCTTAAACATTAACACAAAAAAGCCTTACAGTACTGAAAAGCAGCCTGCTCACCGCTCACCAGGTAGAAAAGATTATCTTCTGATGTATGCTCCTCTAATCACAGTTCACACAAGAATATAAAGTGAAATATTTCCTTTGACCGTTTAAAATATCAAAAATGCGATATAAATACTTGTTTAATTTTTTTTTGAATAATTAATAAAGTTTTCAATTGAATAGAGTTAAATTTAACGGGGAGGCATGGAGTTATTTATGTGGATTATAAATAGATTGATTTGGCGGGTAGTAATGCATCAACGCTTAAGTAGTAAATTGATTCTTCCCCTCAGTTTTCATCTAGATTTTCAAATCGGTAATCTTGTACTGTCATTCGCTCCTTATAATAATAATATGTCGAAAATATTGAAATTATCTTATTTGTATATAAGTACAAATCTATAAATGTTGGCCGTAAAATGAAGAACTTTAACATTGATTATCATAATCTGAATTGTCCCATAATCTGAATGGTCCCCTCACTTTAAAATCAACTCTAATTCCATTGAAAAATTGCAACATAAATTTCTAAGATACAAACTCGGTCTACCTATTGAAACCATAAATTGTAATTATGTAATGAAATAATTGAAATTATTATCACTCTCAGACAGGAGGCTTGTTTCCGATTTGACTTTTATTTTGAAATTTGTTAATGGTATTTTAGAAAGCCCTGATTTATTCAGCTTAATTACCTTCCATGTACCTAACCGAACCACTTGATCCAAAATTATTTTTAACTGTAACAATAATATCAGGACTGAGTCATTTAATTACTCGCTTATACCTTGATTGAATACAGTGGTTAATTCTTTCACTGAAATAGTAGATATATTCAACTGCACTGAACTAGTTACAAGAACGCTATGCATACTTCTTTCAAAAATATTACTGTTAATTTATTGCATTATAATATTTCTGTTAACTTATTTATGTTTTTGGGTGCTAATCATTTACTCCGTGTTATTTTTATGTCATTATTATTTTATATTTTGTATTACACAGTTATGTAAAAGCCCACAAGGGCGTTTATAATTAAATAAATGAATAAGATGTCTAATATATTAAAATTATCTTATTTGTATATCAGTAAAATTCCATAAATTTTGGCCATAAGATGAAGAACTTTAACATTGAATACCATATCTGTTCATTATATTTTGAGGTTGGGTATATGCCTATCGACATGTCATATGCAAATTTATCCACATTGCGAAGGCTTTTTCAAATTTATTTTTTATACCTAGCTGGGCTTTTACAGGTTGGGCTCTGCTTCTTCCGTGTTGATGCTTAATTTAGTGTGTAGGTTTCAAAGCCAAACAGAAAGGTAATTCTTATTCTTGAATTAGTTTTTAGTTTATAATAATAATAAGAATAACGTTTTATTCCAGAAGGTATGCAGGAGTAGTGCAATGCAATACCTTCCATAATCGATAAAAAAAACATAGTAATAATAATAATAATAACAACATAAAGTTGTAATACACACAATAATAATAATAAAGAAAAATAAACATAGATTCTAAAAAAAAAGTATTATTATTATGGCGGTTACTCATTAAATTCCTGACCATCTTAATGCGAACTTCTTGAATTAGATCGCATTTTTTGTCAACTCAAGTTTTAACGTAAATATCGGTTGTTTTCATACTTTAAAAAGGTTTTGCTTGAAAATGTTCCCACCCTGTTTTTATGGTGTTCACCCAATAATGAACCTGACTGTTATAAATATCCAGCCTCCATCCCCTACATATCCATTTACTATTCCGTGCAGCTAATAACCTTGTTTGAATTTCCCATACAATCCCATCCCATTCGTTGTGCATAAATATCCCGGCTTATCTATCGCGTTTTATTAATTCTGTTTACATAAAGCCCTCTTCGACACCCACTGGAATTTATAACCCCGGCCCTTTTGGCTTTCGATTCAATCTCGGAATTAATTCCTTGAACCGCTATTATACGTAGTTGGTAAGGGAATCCATCTTGGATAATGTAACTGTAAAGGAAAAGCACAATATTGTGAAAATGATCGATTCGCACACCCGCAACTAAACTGCCGTAAGTCAAATTGGGATAGTGGGCTAGTAGCCCACTGCTTTGATATTTTGCATCTTCACTATGTACTTACATAGATTTGTGTTGTATCAAAATATTACTACCCGTTGGAAATGCGGTCAACGTCCAACGCTATCGACAAAAAATTGTGTCAAGAATTGGATAAAACTTAATAACTAAACTGATTATGTACCTATTTTTTTTAGTTTTAGCACTAAATAAACAAAAAGGATTGAGAGTGTATACCCCGTGAACAATATTACGCATAATTTGGAATGATCTTTTGGTTGTATACTCCCTTAAAGACGTCTTTGTTAATTTTCCTATTCGAAACGGCCGATACGTAGCGCTTAGAGTCAAGCGAATCTACCAGTAAGATATAGCTGTTACGTTATAAATAGTACCCTCAACGTCTCCAACGACCCAACTGTTTCAACTCCCGAAACAGGGGATTATTATTATTAAAATCAATATCGTCGCGTCAACGCACAATTTATAAAATGTTATTAGATAAATATGTTTGCAATAATAATGCCTGTATGTTTTAATATATTTTACATTAGAACTCCCAATGATGTGAACAACGTCTGCGTTATTTCCAACGGTTATATTCAACAGTTGACAATTGCCAACGGTAGCGTTTTTTAGAATTATCGTCAACGCCCAATACTAAAATGGATGTATGAACATTAATCAAGATGTTGATGTAGGTTATTTCAATTTGAAAAGATAAATAATGATGTTATCTAAAACTTAGAGCTACAAGTAATTGTGTACTTCGAGACTTTAACAAAATTCAAACAATGATAAAAAAGAGTTCAAAAGACTTCAAATTCTATCACCTCAGTGTGACATATATTCACATACGGCAGTGTTGTTACAATTACACCTTATAAATATGACGGCCTCCATGGTCGTGTGGTAAGGATTCTATTAAGATGTGTTATAACACATTTAATTCATGTAAAATAATATAAAGTATATTTGCGGCACGTTCCAGAGTGGTAGATACTTTAAGTATCGTCCTGGTGAAAGACCACCATTCTGAATCGAAACGTTGCTTGAAATGGTTGTAGTCGTGTTTGGTGACCAGATCTGAATAGCCAGGTACTTCCCAACCTTCTTCTTCCCCATCTCTTACTCCTCCCTACTACCTTCAGCCTCACAATATACCCCAATCGGGGATGCCATAGTTTCACTGGCTCTAGATGGCTGAAGGCAGTTGGGACTCTTGTGTGGTATTGACAACAAATAAATAAAAAAAGATTATTATACTTACTTGTTTTCAAGTTGAACACATCTTCTCAGTTCCTTTGCCATTCGGTACCATACATTCCCTTGATAAAATTCCTTCCACGTAATGGCGAGCGGGGTTCCTACCAGTTATGTTTCAACTTATTGAAATAATGTTCTTGACGTCTTTAGCCGCCTATATCCGCCGTCTCTCCACGTTCTTACGTCGCTCCACGCGTGACTTCCATCCTATCACACACTACACAAGGGCTAAAACAATCCCTTCATATTATAATACAATATTCTGAAAGTAACCAAATTGGTTATTTTTAAGCACAATGTATTGTTATTTCGCGTACGTGTTCACCAACGTCATGGCATTCATGGAAATGTGTATAAATGAGGTTTTCTGTTGTCTGTGCTATTAAATTGTTTATATCATTTTAAGAAACTGAGAATGAGCTAAAGAACTAATAGATTTTTATTTATGTATACTCGTATATTCCTTAAAGGCTCAGCTTTTAAATGAAATGTTACATATTTTTCGACATTTGAAATGGTTAAAGTTTTTATAATTATATGTATACGAGAGGCAAGTGGATGGTAGAGAGATGTAGGTTTTAACCCTTAGAGTATAAAGAGTGGTATCTATCCAAGGCAGTGTAGTCAGTTTTTGGGGATTTTTACTGGACTCGGCAGACCTGGGCGTGGCTAAGACTAAGACATATTTTTTGTTTATTCGTAAAACCACTTTTTCACAGTATTGTTATAATAACCGTTAACAAAAATATAGTATATAATAACCGTTTAGTTGTGTCAAGTTTAGCGGAATAATAAAAAAAACTGTGGGTAAAGTCCCGCGGTGACCCATGGGCCCGAGATCATCGCAACAGTACATAGAAGCGGTGTATTATATTTGTTGTTTCTTTCTCTCTCATGGTGTACGACGTGAAAACCCGGAGAAAGTGATTTATCGCAAGTTTGTATAGGTTGGATAAAGATAATCAGCTCTTTCTCCATACATTGTTACTCCGAGGTTTAACCCGACCCTTTTGTATGATTCTGAGGAGTAGAACTGGCAAAACAAGATCAAAAGTAGATAGAACGCAGTCGAAATGGAATCCCTGACACATGTATCATAAAACCAAGTATAACCGTATAACAAATCAATATATTGTAATGAAGAAGAAGTCAGGGACATCCAAGGAAGACACCTTACCAAAAGTTCAAGTACAACAACTCACACTCTCTTGCGCAGTTTTAAAATGATTTGCTACTAATAAAAAATAAAAAAAGATTTGTTAAAAGTTTTTTGGCCATACCATTGAACGTATTTAAGCCCCAGTCAAAAGTACTGGAGTCTTTACTGTTTGCAATGCAGATACATTTGATGCTTTCGAGAAATTTAGTTAAGGAGTATTCCGATCAGGGGCGTAGCGAACCCCCCCAGGCGGTCTGGGTAGCCGCCTCGGGACCCGCGCCCCGACACCAATAATGTGTCAATTTCGTGAAAAATTATTATGCTAGCTTTGTTCGCTACTTCATTTTGTGTAGGTTTATTTTTTTTCCTACACGATTTATTTAAAAAACCTTTGTGGCGTAAATGTTGGCTGAAAGTATTATTTAAAAAAAAATCGAAAATATTTAATAATAATAATAATAAATCTTTATTTAAATACCGTTTACAGTAATAACAGCAAAATAATAAAAATAAAAGTAGAATAATCATATAAAATACACAAGGTGTAGGTACATTTATATATTTTAACAAGAGATCTTTACATTGCAAACAGTAAATATTTATATAAATATATATATATATTACATAAACACTAATTATATAGAAATATAGATCATTATTCGTATTTGCTTAAATACGTATAAACTTAATTTTCGTATATTTGTATACAGTTATTACTTTTGTTTTCTCGTAATCTGCCTCACTAGGCAAGCCTGTGTTGAGGCAGTAATTTTTGCCGATTGTTTTGGTTGCTTCAAATTAAATAAATCTATGGTTAATGTTATTTGAAAGTGTGAATTTAACATTAATATAGAAATAGTAACATAAAATTGTACATATATGGATAAGTAATTATTTGTTCTGTGATTGGTTTATTCAATGATTTCGAATTAGGGTGAGTGCACCGGTAAATGCTCTCTCTTTGCTATTAATCCAAATGTTTATGTTAAGTTTGAAATTATTTAATGTTAGACTTTGTTTTAAATTTTCTGGAAGAATATTGAAGATTCTTGTCGCAATGTACCTAAAACTCCGTTGACCAAATGTGGTAGAGATAACAGGATATTGGAGTAAATCTTTGTTAGTGTTACGAGTAAATCGAGTGTGTGGTTTTTTTCATAATATTTATGTTTGTTTGTAAAAAGATGGGTGAGAATTGATTTTACATATATTTGTTGAACGTCAAAGACTTTCATTATGTGATAAATTGAGTTAGAACTTGCAATTAGGGGTAGCTTGAGGATAATTTTCATAATTGTTTTTTGTGCTTTTATGACAAGGTCTATAGCAAATGAAGTTCCACCTCCCCAAGCTATGATACCATACTCAATAAAAGATTGACACATCACAAAGTAAATCATTTTTAAGTGTTTCAAGTCAAGAAAGTTTCTTTTCGTTAAACTGGTAAGCTTCATAAAGATAATAGCTGCTCACACAAGTGCACAGATAATTTTTCATATATCTACGCAATGTTTAATTTGGAAGCGTGTTGATTTACTTACTAGCCACCTTACTTAATTTGTTGATTGGGAGAATGATTTGGTTTTTGGTAAACGAAACGAAACTTGTTAGCCTGCGGCGCAGTAATAATCTGACTTAACCCTATTCATTTGCATGTGAAAAAATATCTCCCCGATTGTATATGAAAAATCACCCATATATTTGTAAATGAAAAATAAAAATCTTCTCGATTGTTCCCCAGGGGCTAGAGAGTTACGCCACTGATTCCGAGTGCTCCCCAAGAATAATACGTACTCCTAGATAGAAGGGCAATACAATAACACAAACTGTGGAATATCTCAATGGAGTTCTGATATGATGGAGGTTGCTTGTACAAATTCCTCAAAGTATAAAAATAATAACTGTGAGAAAAGCGACATTCTAACAATATTTAAAAAGATTTTTTCAGGTTAGGCAACATTCGTTACAATCGATGTTTGATTGATAAGACTGTCTTTGTAATAATTGTGTTCCTCGCATACTCGTTGTCAAAGTAAAACATATTTTAAGAATAGCCCTAGTGACAGATCATGGTTGCCAAATGCTCGTTTGTAAGAAGATCTTATGGGACAAATGTCAACCGTGTACAAATGTTAAGCGCGCGCTCGGCGCCTTTCCCGGCTGTGCATTGGTGCCAATGATATCAATGGTGCTAGTTCTTCGAAGCATCTTCCATTAAAATACTGGTAGAACAAGAAAAAATTTATCACGTGACGTTTGAGCTCCAAACACTGGACTCCGATAGTAAAGGTAGTATGTTTATGAAGTGAATCATTTATTTTTAAATACAACATCCTTATAACAGATAATGGCCTTAACCCTTACCGATCCTATGTCGAATGACATTTATTTCAGTGAGTCCTATGTCGAATGTCATTCGAAATTTTTCTTCTTCATCAGTTAAGTGTCAAAATACAACCAGTTTGGTGTAAAAATAAAAACCTGGATGTTTGGTTTACCTTGTAATTCTGTAAATCTTTTGTGGACCTGATGAAACATTTTTTTTGTGGACCAGATAGGGTAAAATGCCGACATAGCTGTCACGAAAAATAGCAGAACTGTCAAATAATAATATTTAATTTAAAAATAATAAAAAATAAAGTAAAATTATAAAAAAAAAATTAAAAATTGTACACAATTGAAAAATAAAAAAATGAGAGATGGCCGATAGGAACCCAGCGTCGTCCTCCTTTACGACATCCTGAAATATTCCAACATTTATATGGCAGTCATATTGCACTGTGGAGACGAATAAAATTAGCGTGGACGCATGACAAGAATTCGGAATATCATTTTTGGCTTTTTCGCTACTCTTGAAAATTTGCAAACATGTTTATTGCCTCTGGGATAATTTAATAAGCGAATGCCCCGGGCTTTCGTTGTTGGGAATATATCGCATTTTCGCATTACGGAATGGGAATGAGATACTTTGCAGGGGACGCTTAAAATCCTCCGAGAGATTAAACAGATCTGAATTATGGTACGAGTATTATTGTGTCGCTTTTTGGGTGTGGGTCTGGATTTTTTTGGAATTTACACTTTCGACATTTTTTGAGGAGTGTGAAAAGAATATATGATGTGAAAGTGAATGGAAGAAGATGTCGAGGACGCCCGAGAAAGACATGGCGGGACCAAACAAATCAAATACTTGAATCGGCTCATGTGAATAGTCGAAATATCAGAAGAGTATGTATGAGTATGTGTGAATGTGAATGAAGCAAGGAGTGTGTGTCAAGACAGAGTTATATGGCAGTCCGTCCTCTCTGCCTATCCCTGCGGGGTAACTGCGTTATGGTTAGTTAGTTAGTTTATACATTTTTTGAAAATATATTTTTACCAGCCAAACCGAAAATTATAATGGCCGTATGAAATACTTCGGGAAAATATGTATCTCTTATTGGTATTAACGCGATAATAAGATAATTATATTATTTATTATTTTAAAAAAATTAACATTTTAAGGCGTTTTAAAATAAAGTGAGTAATACTGTATTATATTGCACAGAAAGACTGTATTATAGCGAGTTTTTGATCATGGTAGGCAGCAGGAAAAACAGCGAATCAATTGATACTAGAGATAGACACCAACAGATATCATTAACTTCTATTGCATTTGTTTTGTAAAAGCACTGCCTTAGACACTAACAAAGATAATAACACAAACGAGCCACTTGAACGCGCAACAGCTCACGGCATACATATTTTGTGAACATAGAATAATCCACTCTGACGTTGACGGCGTTTGAGCGTATTTAGTTACTGCTTTTGACAAGTTTCAGTAGGAAGGTGGGACGTTGGTGGCGGCGCTTCAAGTTGAATTCACGCGTATTTTCAAAATCGTAGATATAATTATGCAATAATTTCATATTATTTAATCGAATATTTTATAATATTTTCCCTCCCAAAGCACGAGAATTTTCCCTATTAGGGAGGTAATTATCATTAACTAGAAACTATACATTATATATAAACTGAATTCATATTAAACCTACTGTTAGTATTAAGTAAAATGATTATTTGTGTACAACTGATCAAATAAGTAAATGTATTTATTTTAATTATTCTACCTGAACATACATTTTTTTATATTTGTTGGTTAATTGCCCGTCCCACTAGGCAAGCCTGTGTTGTGGGATGGCAATTTGCAAAAGTGTTTTTTTTTTATCCACATAGTAACATGTTAATATCGAAAATATATTGTGTATATATAATATATAATTTTTATTTTTATTATGTATGTAAAAACATAATAAAAATTATTTAAGTAAAAATGACAAATTTGAGGACATAGAATCTACATATTAAGAACTAAATTAAACTAGGTTATTTAGATGAGTAATGACATTGCTTTTAAATGAGCTTTTGGTATGTATGTTTCTGGTGGTGCTAGGCAGAGAATTGATTGCTTAGTGGCGTTGTACTTAAAACTTTTTTGTCCGTAAGCGGTTTCATAGGCTGGGATATTTAAGAATTTTATGTTTGACTGCCTTAAGGTTAGTAAAAATAATACATTTTTTTATACAAGTACGACAGGGTAGGCACTGCTTTTTGTGGTTTTATCGAGTGCACGCCTCTGTACTCAGTATTCATAAATAAAAATAATTCTAACAATTCTAAGAGATAAAAATTAGAATATTTGTAAGGTAACGCTAGTAGAAAAACAATGTAAAAATAATTATTATTTCATAAAAATGGTGTATAAAACACAAAGGTATGATTACACAAAGAGAACTAATCCATGTAAAACATATCGAAATCCGAAACGGTTCGGTTCAACAACAAGATTGCCCTTCCCACCGACATGACCATTGGCAAGTTAGTCCTACAAGCCGGGGATAGAACAGTCTACGTTGTCGATGGCGAAGATAACCATCAGGAACATAGAAATGAATATATCACAACGGGGGCCGAATTCACGGTCAATTGACTAATAATTCGGTGGGTTGTAATATTATATAAGACGATGCCTTTCCTAACCGAAACGAACGCAGTTCTGTTGGATAGTTTGGGGTTTCAGTATGCTAGATAAAGATTGCCTTGATGTTAGCCAACCAGCGATAGAAGAGGGTACTGTAACAACAGCAAGAAGGTTAAGGCCATAATAACGTATCTCCCAATTGAATAACTTTTAATTTAAATAAAAAATAATTTTGTTTTAAGCCACTTTATTTATAAAAAACCTTCGACCGGTTTTTAACGCCTTCTTCAGGAACGTATATATATATAAACTACAACGTTCCTGAAGAAGCATGCTTAATGTTGCATCATTCACGGTATTGAACCCACACAAAAAATGGAATTAAATGGTGTACAAAATATTTTATAAGGAACATAGGTGTTATGCACTTATTTATAGTTTTTGCATATAAATATTTGCGTTTAAAATGCTTATACTAAAATTAAATATATCAACAGAGCTTACCTAATTTGCACCCGGTGAAATCTCTGCATACAAGAATTGTACATAAAATTAGTGCGAAAAGCAATTACACGAAATAAAGCATTGTGTCTGGTGTAGTATTTATTGGATAAGCGATTATTAATCACGTTCAATAAGTAGATTGATAATTATTAATTTTAAAAGAGAATGCTGTATTATTTCAATTTAATATAAATTAATTTTAAGTAAACTATTTCTAAGGGTATCTAAGACGAAAGCTCGGTTCAAAAATAACTTTTTCAGAAATGGATAATCCATTCCACACCAGTTTATCTTTCGAGTTTACCACGGAACACTTAATCTCTTCTACACAGCGATGCTAATTTTTTTGATACGACAAACACACACGAGTATATACTATTTTCTTGTAGTTAAATAGTTTATAATACCTACTCAGAAGATAAAAAATATAAATTAACTGACGCATTGATCTTGACGGCCCCCATGGTCGAGTGGTAAGACGCTCGAATTCGAATCGAAATGTCGCAGGTTCAAACACGGCGTTAGCCAAAAACTTTTATTTCTTAAATATATGTCATATCACATTTAATTCATATGAAATAATAAAAAGTGTATTTGCGGCACGTTCCCGAGTGGTAGATGCTCTAATTATCGCCCTGTTGAAAGACCACCATTCAGAATCGAAACGTTGCTTGAAATGGCTTTGGACGTGTTTGGTGACCTGATCTGAATAGCCAGGTACTTCTCAACTTTCCCTTTCCCCATATCTTTCCCCTCCCCTCTATATTCAGCCTCACAAGATACCCCAATCGGGGATGCCATAGTCTCACTGGCTTTAGACGGTTGAGAGCAGTTGGGATTCTTGTGCGGTATTCACTATAAAAATAAAAATATATTTTTTTTAAAAGCCTATTTTATCAGGTCCATCAAACATAACAAATGCCGTCACAAACTTTTAAGCGGTCAAAAACCACAAGCGGCATAATCCCTTAGCGGAAACTTTAAGCTTCTATTTAATATAATTTCATTACACTTGAAGTATATCCTCCTTGACCGTAATTGCTGTGCAAGAGCTTTTTGGTTGAATGTCAAGTGCAGATATACGTGCTAACTTGTTCATTACGCGCTCGTTATCACAATCTTGCTGAAGAAAGCTTAATGTAATTATTATTTGGCCACTTTATGCCCCAGATTAAATACTAGATGTCAAAGGGTTTTTTTTTTAAGTTTTCATTTCATCGTTTTCTCTAGGTACCTCTTTATCTTGTCATGAGACTTCTGGCATCCAGCTTTTGACAAAAGCCTTTTTTCAGATATGCCGATCATTTACGGCTCTCACTCATTGGAAGCCATTCTTCTAATCGTCAGCCCATCTCCTCAGTGAGTGACCTCTTATTCTCTTCCCCAACCAAGGAGACCAAACAAAGGTATTGTGATTTTGCAATCTGTTAATCTGTGAATCTGTGAATCTGTGAATCTGTTAATCTGTGAATCTGTGAATCTGTGAATCTGTGAATCTGTGAATCTGTGAATCTGTGAATCTGTGAATCTGTGAATCTGTGAATCTGTGAATCTGTGAATCTGTGAATCTGTGAATCTGTGAATCTGTAAATATGTGAATCTATATATCACGTATTCCACCGGCTTCGCAAATTTATCTAATCGGGGTTGTCTTGTATTATTGTCTCCAAGCAGTGTAACTCTGCAACAATGTTCCTAAAACTTGTCTTTGGATTTCCGAAAGTTACTGTTTATATGGCACATCAATGACTATCGTATTTTAGTTTTTTTGTATTAACATGTAAACCTTTTTTTATCTTAAATCTTATTTAACTGTCTTAAGTCTTGCAGTTGAATGTTGTATTTTAAAAATACTTTGACAAGAGTTCTCACCAATAGCAAGCTGGGTGGATAGTAAATTTACAAATTTCTAAAACAGAATGCATTATTTTGGAAACCATTGTACATTAATTTCATACCTTCTATGGTCGGTATCCAAATATTAGTCTGCTTTTCAAAATCAGTATGCATTTCTAAGACTCCCAAAAGTATGTTCGCTTCAAAGTAAAAAAAGTTGCTGTTCCTCAATCATCACTCTTCTAACCAGAATCATTCATTCATTCATTGGGTATCATTCTCCACTATCCAGAATGTCTTGACTTGTTAACTCAAGCCATGGTCTTGAAATTTTTGGTACCAGCCCAAATTATTTTTGTCATTCTTTGACTTGACCGTGGCTTTGATTTGAATGTTCTTTCTAATGTATATTTTGTCCTTTATTTGTCATTGCTTCATTTTTTATATTGTGTTTGTGTTGTTCTTCCTCTTTTGCCATTTCGTGTTACGTTTTTTTCGTGTAATTGGACAATAGTCCATTAGTATATAAATAAATAAATTACAAAAGAATATTCGTAGTTTGTAGGTATAAATTGTAGAACTCCATTTTTGTTTTAAATATATAATTTAATTATAGAAATACAAGGAAATATACCTCTTGATTCAACTCCATTACTGAGTTTCAATTCCACAACACTTAAAACTAATAGGTGCAATTTGATCAATTAATCATTGTGCAAAATAATATATTCATTCACCCGCAAAAAACGTAGTTTTTTTAAATTAACGATTCATGGGTGCCCAAATACCTATTTATTCCATTCAAGATAACTAATTAGAAGATCAACGATATCAGCACTAATAATTAACAATCAGCATTAGTTTTTTTTATTAAGAAGTGTTAGTAAAAATCGTCCGTACGATACGATGGATGTAGAATTAATATTCTCTGGCTATCTTTAAAGTACCGGATCAGTGAACTTATTTCTTTTGTTTTAAATAAAACAATTATTTCATTATTTACACCATTTTATTTTTTTTACTATCGACCAGGTGTCGATACCACAGTAGCATTAACAGAGCAGTATGTTACTAACTATGTAGAAAAAAGATTGCAATGGTTTATTTACGTTTATTACAAACAGAGTGAGAGAAAATACAGGAAGGAGCACCAAAATAGAAGGTGGAGGAGGGAGGTAATTGGATTATGAGGGAGGAATATTTTTCGACTGCAAAAATATTTAAAATAGGCTTTTTATTTATATAGTTAATACCGTAAAAGAGTCCCAACTGCCCAAAGTCAGTGAGACTATGGCATCAACAATTGGGGTATGTTTTGAGGCTGAAGGTAGTGGGGAGGAGAAGTAGATGGGGAAGAAGAAAGTCGGAAAATACCTGGCGATTCAGATCTGGTCACCAAACACAGCTAAACCCATTTCAAGCAACGTTTCTATTCTGAACAGTGATCTTTCACCAGGACGATAAATAGATAATCTACCACACTGAAAGGCAAATAAACCACATATTATTTTCACATCAATTATATGTGTTCTGAAGGGGAAGGAGTTGGGTAAGAGGAAAGTCGAAAAATACCTGACTATTCAGATCTGGTCACCAAACATGGCTAAAGCTATTTCAAGCAACGTTTCGATTCTGAATGGTTGTCTTTTACCAGGACGATAAATACAGAATCTACCACTCTGGAACGCGCCGCATATAAACTATTTAATTTTTTAGATACATTAAATGTGTTTTGATACATATTTATTGAATAAAAGTTATTTGCGCACGCCGGTTTTGAAGCCGCGACCTCTGCATTCGTAGTCGAGCACGAACGCGGAAAGTTACCACTCGACCACGAAGACCGTCGAATTGTGTTATTTATTTAATTGTCAGTTATTTAACAATTTTTACATATGACTTTCCTTATCTCTAGAGCTTCTAAATTATCTTTTAAATTACCCATTTTCAAATTATGATTTCACACCACAAAGTGTTCATATAAAACTTTTTTTTACAGGATAATCTGCAGATTATAGGGTCCAGTTTACGATGCCCGCGCCCCTGCATATTGTGTGCACAGCGGACTGCGTAATTCAAACTCTGGTAAGCGATACACGTTCTTCCGCCCCGATTTATATACTCGTATATGCTCAGTTTCTCCGAACACGACAAAAGCATAAAATAATAATAATAATTAAAGTATCCATCTTGTCATTCTACGGTATGGCCACACCGTAGCGAGACTAGCACAATCATGACGAATGTTAAGTAGCGATGCATTTTAAATTTTGGTGATATTGGTGGCAGAGAGAAAAATCTAGGTAAGGTAAAAATAGAAATAATATGCTAGTGCATTTTTATATCATCACGTGGTAGAAGATAATTAGTGCATTGCCCTAGTGATGGGACACTGAACTGAATCGACGCGATGATTTAAATACCTTTAGCTTTATTAAGTGACCAGATCTAAATAGGCGGATACTTTTCGACTTGCCTTTATAATTTTTTTCCCCGTCATCCAAGTAATTAATTTCGTTACGTTTTCCAACCATTTGGGTATGACATAGACCACTGGCTCTGAATAGTTTAAAGTGAGATGGTTTTTAATAGGGTTTCATTAAAAAAGAAATTTTTTGTAGATTTTCTTTTTTTATCAAGCCGTTTTTTGTAGACATTTTATTTTTGTGAATGCCGCACAAGGGTCTCAACTGCTTTCAACCCTCTGGAGCCAGTGGGATTATAGTATCGCCGATCGGGGTATGTTGTCAGGCTGAAGGTAGTTTTAAGGGGAGAAGAAGATGATGGGGAAGAGAAAGGTCGGAAAGTACCCGGCTTTTCAGATATGGTCACCAAACATGGCTAAAGCCATTTCAAGCACTTTTCGATTCTGAATGGTGGTTTTTCACTATGGCGATACTTAGAATATCTACCACTCACGAACGTGCCGCAAATATTTTATTTCACCGCTTAAAAGGCAAAAGGGCTTAAGCGATACTTTGGTCAAAAATTAGTCAAATATGCAGTTTCAGTTTTTTTTTTCAGCGCCGAAAGCTTTTACTCTCGTTTGATTCTAAATACTTTAAAGCCATCTAAAATACTTTTACCATTTGGGAGAAGGCTTGACTCAAGCGACACAAGTTTGGGACTTTTTTTTGTTAGCTTTTTGTCGCTTCAGGTAACTCAGTGGAGCATTGAGTTACCTGAGTTTTTTTCTCAAAATCCAACCAGGTACTGAAGACTTATGCATTTTATTTTAAAACAAAAAAACTTTAAAGTGCTCTGGTGTAAGCTTCCCGAAATGGCGATTTAGCCCTTTCCGGTGAAATATATTAAATAATATTAATTAAATGTGAAATAATAACTAATATTGATTTATTGGATTGGTAATCGAGCGTCTTAGCCACTCAACCACGTCCTAATTTTGATTTTCATCCATTGTCAAAGCATTCGATCTATCGTCTTATCGTCTAATCCACGTATCATTCTTAACCGGTCGAAAATAGTGTTCAATTTAATCTGAAGAAAATTTTACTGGGTTATAAAAAAATTAAAAAATTAACCCGTGTGTCTGAAAAAACTTTATTTTTTTCAATTGATGTGAAGGTTTCTTTTAGAGTTTATAATTTGCCAAAGTTTGCTGGACCACTTTTATGACGTAATATATTTGGACTCAGTTCAATACTTGGGAAAGTGTTTAGAAATTTCTCCCAGTACCATCTTTTTTTTGGGGTTTTAATTAAATAAGTGATTAAAAATAATATTACGGAGACAGGTGGTGTACTTAGACCTATATCATTTAAAATAAGATAAAATTATTAATAAATATGGACATATCTCAAATTCTACATTAAAATGCATGGGGTACTTGGGTACTCTTTCAGTCATCAGAAGTTGAAAATTATACTTTTGCATTTTACGCTAACACACCAGCCTCCACATATCCAACGGTTATGTACAATTGTTCATTTTCACTATTGCGGAGCTGTCAGTAAGTCTCATGCGGTTAGACTTACTGGAACCTTAAATTTAAATTACATAACTTCACGTTTTTACAATATTGTAAATACGAGTACATTGTCCTCCACCCTAGGAGTTCACCTGTGATGTGGAGGACATTTTTTAAATTACATAATTAAACAATTTAAAATTTAAAATATAAAAGAAATTAAAGCCACTTTAACACAAAAAAATCAAATAAATAAATTACCTAAGGCCCAGTTGTTTCGGAAAAATTCAAATGTAACCAATTGCATTAAATCTGTTTCATTCCTTCCTCCAGTAGGCCCTCTCCTCGTGGACTTCCTTGCGACCATTCTAGAAGAAGTAATAATATTATATATCCATACAAAATAATCAATTATACATATATTAATTCACTTAACAAATAATTGGGGCAGCCAAACAACAAAGACACTTGACACAAACTTGACTAAAATAATACTGTGTTCAGGGTAATCATTTACAATTATGTTAGAGATTTTTCTTGGTTTCACGTTTGTAAGCATACAAATTAAACAGATAATGCAAGCTAAATAACAAATTCCAAGTATTTATATGCAACAAACCTCTCTCGCACGAAGTATATAGCTTGTATTTGTTATAGATTTCCAAGCCATTGAATTAATTCCGTGGGGCTCGCGTCAGTTTTTAGGTTATTTTCTGAATACAGGGTTATCTAAAACACATAATAATTAAACATTAATGCGATTGGTTGTTACCATGTTTATATAAACACGTAATTAAGTGAATACGCACAAAAATAAAACTCACTGTCAAACCAGAAATAGCGGTAAATATCTGACATATTCAATACTCCATAGACAACTAGTCAGTGTGGCCAGCGTAAAAATCAATCTTATTCAAATTCTCTGGAATAAATGTCCGTTTATACTGGTCATATTCAAATGAATTTTCAAATGTAACGAACATCATTTTCTTTCTGAAACAACCCAATTCACCTCACATCTCATTCACTGAAAAGAAGTTCGTCACAATCAAATATTTTGAAGGATCCTTCAAGTTCTGTGAAACAACTGGCCCTTAGTATCACTATTATTATGAATGTATTTATTTATAAATTAGAAGGATTTTAACCTGTTCCAAACATGTTTGATGTATTGTGTAAGTGTAAATATTTTGATTTGAGTAGGAAAAGAATTATAAAGCTTAATAGCCTGGTATCTGTAATGTTTTTGGCCAAAGGATGTGTATGTATTTTTAGTTGATCTGCATGTTTTGATCTAGTGTCGCGAGTTTTTTGTGAGGTGACAAAAATATTGAAATTTTTGTAAAGGAAAGTTATTATACTCGTAAGTACTGGAATTTTTTGAAATATGATTGTGGTCGGTGTTTGTATTGGTACTTTAAGTATTACTTTTATAAAGGTTTTCTGAGCGTTACACAGTGTTTCAATAAAAAAAACTTTATTGGCAAAGCCCCAAGCAATAATGTTGTATTCCATAATGGATTGTGCTGGTGCAAGATATATGTTTTTAATGTCATAGATGCTTAGAATATTTCTTAGGTTTTTGAAAAAGTAGATTAATCGGTACAGTTTTCCTATTACCGAATCTACTCGTATATGTCTATACCATTTCATATATTGGTCAAAGCGTAAGCCGAGAACCAAAAAGGGTACACGGGTACCCTTTCAGTCACATAAAAGTTAAATAAAAACGTATTAGTCCTTAATACATTTCTCGTGTCCCATTGTTAATTCGTTTTGTAACTACCGAGAGCACCGCCGCAGAAGCTGTAATGCGTTCACTGCATAAATGCGTGAACCAATGCGTAAATCCGTTCCGTGTATGAAACCACCATGTCACGATACGACATAACGCGCAATCAAATTAACTGGCCCATTTCACAACTTCACCCGCCGACTGTCCATCAGCCCACTGCAGACTTAAAACCAATGTCCCGTGCATACCGACGCAGTCAAATTTAAGTGTTTCAGAAAACTTTCAGATATACTATTCTTGTATTCTAAAACGAACTATGCATCGCAAAGTATCAATGTATTGAACTACGTTATTAAGTTTAAGTAGTATTAAAAATAAAAATAAAAACTGTTTTTAAATTAAAATAAAAGCTTTCCGCTTCGTTGTTATATTAACTGTTGAGAGAATATTTCCAATAATTTTATAATATTACGATATTTCTAATAACTAACTAATCATCACGCCGTTTCACCGCAGAAGTAGGCAGAAAGAACGAACGGCCATACTATTCTGTCTTGCCACACACTCCTTGCTTTATTTTATTTTATATTTTATAATATTTTTTTAACTCTCTTTTCCTTTTTTGTAGCATATACTGTCTTACTCTGTTATTTTCTGTACCATTTATATATATATACTACATTTGAAAACTCTGTATTATTTTTTAGTTTTTACAATTGCCCTGACGGAGCTTGATCTAAGCAAAACCAGCTGGTGTCAAAACATACTAAATTCGTGGTTCATAATTAAGTGTTTTTTTTTATTTTAAAAAAAAATTGCGTTCAGATAGAAAATCTATGGTTCTTTTTATTCTACGTTAAAATGTTATGACTCCAGTAAGTACGGTATTTGCGAGAGCGAGTAAACTCGTAACCGTGCTGCGGTCGCGTCGTCTGACGACCGCAAATACCCGACCGCTGATAGGGTGGACCATTAAACATTAAACATGCGTAAGCGCCTCCATGCGAACCGGCCTAATGCATTAGGTCATGCAATGCGCTTTATTCTCTGCGACAATTACTGCAACCCATGTACAGTTTGTACCTTAGAGTATATAGAGTGGTATCAATCCAAGGCAGTGTAGTCAGTTTTTAATGATTATTACCTGACTCTGTGAACCTGGGCGTGGCTAAGACTAAGGCCAGGGTATTTATACATCCATTCATATCACATATCAACATAAAGTTTTTGTTTATTCGTACAACCACTTTTTCACAGTATTAATATCAACAAAAATATAGCAACTAACCTAAAAAACCGTTAAGTTGTGTCAAGTTTGGTGGCATAATAAAAAATGTGAGCCCAAGATCCTTGTGACAGTACGTAGAAGCGGATTTTTATATTTGTTGTCTCTTTCTCTCTCATGGTGCACGACGTAAAAACCCGGATAAAGTGATTTATCGCAAGTTTGTATCAGTTGGGTTAAAATAATTAGCTCTCTCTCCATACATTGTTTTTCCAAGGTTTGTAATGACGCTCGACAGAAAACTTGCGTGGACTTTATTTACCCGAATAACACTGAATAATTTTCTATCGCAAGATTTTCGGTGATTCGCTCTGCTTGTTAAGTTGAGAACTTTTCTTTCGGACTCATTTGGTAGTAACGAGTAATAAAAAAAATCAATAGTGCTAAGTGTATTTAATTCTTTTAATTTGATTTTCTTAGAATACAATTTTCACTCTGGAACCCACATTCAAATATTCTTGTATGTATATATTTTTTTGCATTTTATTTTATTAAAGTACATATAACAAGCATGATGCCCAAACATATATACACGAGTGGTTATTTAATTAGAATATTTAACAACAGTACGTAATCAAGAAAAAGTTTATGACACATGCAAAAGTAAATGAAATTCAAACAAGAGCAAATGAATTAAATTATACAAGGTAGAACATAAATAAACGGTTACGCTATAGATAGATTACGAAGTTTTTTTACGGATTTTAAGCTGTAGCGTGGATATTTCAGCAAATTTATTAGATCATAATATTTGGATAATTTGTATAGCGCCGCTTTTGTGAAAAATCACCGTCACTATCACTATCCGCTAAATGATTTGAAGTGGCTTAAATTGGCAGATTTTTAGTAGTATTTCTATTTTTAAATAATAATAGTGAATTTGATGATCTCGAATTGCTTGCAATGATATAAAGAAAACTTCATTTCAGTCTGCTGAAAGTACATATTTAGGAATTCTTTTTCAACATGAATGGATGTAGCAATTTGCAAATTAGGTTAGGTTATCTTTCGTGTCATATATTCTTTTCACACTCCTTTCTTCGTTCATTCGTTCTACACGCCAAAACCATCTAAGCCTCCCTTTCGTAACCATATTCATTACCCTTACATCAGCCTTGTATTCTTTCCGGATATCTATATTTTTAACACGGGCATGCATGGTTTTACCGCACATACGTCTTGGGGAGTGTATCCTCTCTTAGAATTTTTAATATTTTAATAATATTCCGTACTCCTGTTTCCTCAAAGTGATAAGTATTGTTATAAGAAAAAGGTTTTAAAATTATTTCCTAAAATATCCACACATTAATGCCATATGAATGACGTATCGATTCAAACTGATGAGCAGTGACGGGTTTCCTTGTGCCCTGTGGAACGACTCAAAACCACATGGGTGCATCTGTTTTAGATCGGTTCTAAGCGAAGCGCGTGGCGCGTTGTGCGCATACCGGACATAAGTTTGTCCATGAACGTTTTAATATTTATATTAATTTGAGGGTTATACGTAGTCTGTTTTTCTACAGTTTTAAAACTTTTTGCTAAGAATAAAAATGAGTATGTTTTTATCACTTGAATTTCAACTTAGATCATCGTTACCTCAATCTTATGTAAATAAAAGTTTACGGCTACATTTGCGATAGTAAAATATCAGGAATTCAAATAATTTTCATTTTCTTCATGTAATAAACAGTACCGAGCACCTTCAATCTGAGCACTTCCACGAAGAAGATACTTATTATTCCTTTGTTCGGGGAGTAATCAGGGAGCAGTTTGCTTCCTGTTAAAAGTTTCCATCTGTCCTACGGGAAAGTATCTTTTGTCTTATTCCAGATTCCAACAGCTTTTAAGTTAAGTAGGAAGATAGAGGGGTTTGCACCATGGTTAAATCTTTATTATTTGTTACGTCGTGCTTTAAGGCCTTTTGCACAATATGACGTATTTTCACGAAGCACGGTGATTATCAATCAACTTTTAAAGGGGGAGGTTCCAAGAAGAATATTTGCAGATAGATTACAAACTAGTTTCTGGCATTTGAATGACGTCAATTAGCCATAAAAAATTGTTGTAAAATACTGGTCAGGACATACAGCAGACATGGGAGATAACCAATAACCAATGAGGCTTCTCTGTAATACGCCTGCAGGACAAATCTATATTGGAAGGACTAAATTTAGGCGGGTGAATAGAGTGAAGGTATCGGTGGAACTACCCATATTCATTCTTATCCGTATTTTATGTCCCATTCAATGTGAAGCACTATAAATACATTTGAAAATAAAAAGTTTTCCCTATTGTGTAATACGTAAAACCTTGAAGTAACAATATATGGAGGGATAGCTAATTTGTTTTACCCAACCCATCCGAAATTGTAATAAATCAATTTTTCCGAGTTTTTACATCGTACACCATGAGAGAGAAAGAGACAACAAATTTCTTGGACCGCTTCTATATACTGTCGTAATGATCTTAAGCTGGCTATTTTCGCTGGTTAACGGCGGGACTCCGCCCACATTTTTTATTTTGCCACTACACTTGACACAACTAAACGGTTTTTTAGGTTAGATGCTATATTTTTGTTGATAAAAATACTACGAATACACAAAAACATTATGTCGATATGTGATATGAATGGATGTATAAATACCGTAGCCTTAGTCTTAGCCACGCCCATTTGCGCTGAGTCATGTTAAAATCATCAAAAACAACTCCAAAACTGAATGCACTGCCTTGGCTTGGGCTACCTCTTGTATACTCTAAGCGGTACAACAATATGATTTCTGAGGTAGACATCTTTAACTGTAAATTATAAAAGATCTGCAAAAGGCAGTTTTTTTTTATGATTGGTGTGATTTCCTTATAGTTTTATGAAACATTAATTTTTATTTATAATTTGTAATTTATTGTTTTCATTAATGTTTTATAGTTAATACCTCACAAGAGTCCCAACTGCTCTCAACCGTCTGGAGGCAGTGAGACTATGGCATGTTTTGAGGCTGAATGTAGTGGAGAAGAGAAGGATATGGGGTAGAGGAAGTTTGGAAGGTCGGAAGGTCGGAAAGAATCTATTCAGATCTGGTCACTAAACACGGGTAAAAACATTTCAAGCAACGTTTCGATTCTGAATGGTGGCCTTTACCCAGGGCGATACTTAGAGTATCTACCATTCTGGAACGTGCTGCAAATATAAGATTTATTATTTTTGTATGAATTAAATGTGGTATGACCTTTTTTTAATATTTGTGCACACCGGGTTTGAACCCGCGACCTCTATTTTCGTAGTCAAGCGTCTTACCACTCGACCAAATAAAAAAAATCTGTGGTCTTATTTAAAGTTATTATTTCATTAAAATGTCAAACCACAAAGAGATTGCTTTTTTATGAAAATGTTAAATGTTTGTTTTTACTGCCTAAAGCCAGCGCCTCGTGATATTTCTCGAAATTGGCGCTATGTAAATTAGCCAAGTTATATTACTATCATTAGAGACATGTGAACCTAAACCGAAGAAATTCGGTAAAACGAGGAATCATTTTTTTTATGTTCTGGTCACAATATTAGATTTTTGTTTTATGCCTGTACAATATTAACTTCCGAAACACGTGATATTTGGACGGGCAGTTGAATTTATTTTGTTTTTCGTTTTAAAAATTACTTTAATTAATTCTTGTCACGTGGTTGTGTTGATTAATTCTGGTTCACAGATGCATTAACACTAAACCATTCGTTAGCTGAAATACCCATGGACATGATGTTAAAAGGAAGTAAGGAAAAGTGTTTAAAAAAAAAATCTCATTTGATATTGGCCCAATTCAACGAGTAGCGTTATTTTGGATTACGGTATTGGAACGGTCCTCGTTAACGCCCGAGTATCGGCGCATTTCAGCTTGTGATTAAATCATGATCAGCCGTAAATAAAACAGCATAACCGTTTTAAACAACCCGACCTTAGTGTCCCAAAGTGTGTGAAGAGGTTGTCTCCTTGAAGCTAACCAGTACGACTCTCTTTCTGCGAGAGCATTCGGCAATCCGATATCACGACATTTGACTGTTAATTTTGAATTTTTGGGTGACCTCCATGGCACACCCGGTACCTGTTCGAATCATAATTCCACTGAAACCAAAATAAAACAGATTTTTTTTTACAAATCAACGATAAAATGAAGGTACGGTTCTGCCGCCAAGAACTCCGTTGCAGCTTTTATTTTTGTTATTTGCATCGCTTATGAGAAAAAAGAAAAAGTTACAATGAAACAACCAGCGGATTGCCTTTACCCGATTGCCTTTACCCATAGAGTTGGTAGAGTTGTATCTACCCAAGGCAGGGAAGTCAGTTTTGGACTTGTTTTTGATGATTTTAACCTGACTCGGCGCACCTGGGCGTGGCTAAGACTAAGGTTACGGATTTATACATCCATTCATATCACATATTGACTTAATGTTTTTGTTTTTTCGTATGGCCACTTTTTAACAGTATTTTTATCAACAAAAATATAGCATATAACCTAAAAAATTGTTTAGTTATGTCAAGTTTAATGGCATAATAACAAATGTGAGCGGAGTCCCGCTTTAAACCAGGACCTTAAGATCATCCTTTCAGTATATAGCAGCGGTCCATGAAATTTGTTGTCTCTTTCTCTCTCATGGTATACGACGTAAAAGCCCGGAGAAAGTGATTTATCGCAAGTTTCTGTAGGTTGGTTAAAAATAATTAGCTCTCCCTCCATATATTGTTACTTCAAGCCTTTATCACTGTTCTTACTTCCCTACATCCAAAAAAAGGTGAATCCAAAACAAAAAATTATATCAACTCTTAATATATAACTCTTGACGCTGTGCAAAAACGGGCAGTCCCTTTGATAGATTCTCCTATCTTAACAAACGGATTATAATCTTTGAAGTACAGACGTCGGGTGGGAATGCTGTCTTCGTTATACCGGTATTTCAATGGATGATGCTGCGAGGAACTTGCGTCATTGATCTCTTCGACAACGGTGCATAGTCTGAAAACTCGCCAAATACGTGCCCAATATTTGTACATGGGTGACATTCAATACATGAGAACGGGTCGCTTTTAAGAACGTTTTAACCTCTAGGATACTGAATTTCCGCGAGGTACCTTTTTCCTCGTACGTTGCTGACTGTAATTTCGTAATAACGCATCTGTGTTTTATAAAATGATGTTTTTGTCAATTATGCTATCTTTTTAGAAAGTGTGTTCATTTATATATATTTTTTGTGTGTTAATAGTATAAGCGACTTTTCTGGAATAGCTATTAATGAGTATATTCGGAGAATTATTATTTTCCCTCATGTCACTAACAAAAGTTTGATTAATTCATTTTTGAAGTTGTATTATATTTTAGTATGGCTGAATACATCGTCTTCCAAATAAAAATAAAATCGCAAGAGGTTTTCTTGTAATAACAAACAGTGATGTTACTTTAAAAAGATTTTTTTTCTGCCGCACCGACGTAAGCAAACTTCAAATACTTACTCGGCTTATAGCAAACTTAACGCAATGTAAAATATTTCTACGGATTAATTGTTTTGTCTACAAGCGGTTACGGTTAATTTGAATATGAAAAAAAAAAATTTAAAGGATAAGAACTTCTGAAAAGATAAATATGAATGCCCGGCGACTATTGGCACCCCCGGCACACTAGAAGTTTAGATTAAAAAAAAAAATTAATTCTTCGAAATTTAAATAACTGTAATTTTTCGTCTCCACTATTTGCAGTGAGTTAACTATTTGCTATTCATATCAAACTCCTGAAAAGGTAATGATGAATGCCCGGTGACTATTGGCACCTCTGGCACACTAGAGGTTAACAATAAAAAAAACATCTTAATTTAATCTAAACCTAATTAAGTCTACATTTTCTTACCTACTATCTGCAGTGAGTCTGATATTCATATCATCAAATCTGTTTTTTATATCAAACTCCTTAAAAGATAATGTTGAATGCCCGGTGACTATTGGCACTTCCGGCACAATAGAGGTTAACATTAAAAAAAACATCTTTATTTAGTCTTTAATCCCATTAACTGCACATTTTCTAACCCACCATCTGCGTTGAGTTAACTATTTGTTATTCATATCAGTAAAATAAGTGAAAAATTGTGCAAAGCTCGCAACGTAACGGATTAACTTACCCACCTGAAATGTCACACCATTTGTGATTCGAAAAATATGGTTTAGCGCAGAATATAAAGCTGCCACTGTAGAGCTTATTTATCAAAACCTAACAACACATGTTTCGTATTCGTGCTTTGATATCGCGTCCCGATAGCTGCATATTTGAGAACGTACCTGCTTCACGTTACGGTCACGAAAAGCTAGAAAAATATTAAAGCTCGTTCAAGTTGTGAAAAAAAAAGTGAAAAATTGGTGGTTTCAACACAAGTCGTGATAGTTTATCAGAACGGCCGTTGGTAAGCGTGAAATATGCGCTTAGAAGTAATGGCCAGATTATTATTTTGTATAACTACCGTGCAAAATGTTTTTTTTCGATTTTTTTTCTTGAAAACTTAGTCACCTACCGTCTAAGCTATTTTGATGGATTAAAGGGGTAGATATTATGTTCTCATTTAACGGAATGACCGCCCCTTGAATAAAACGGTTTTAGCGCAACAACCTTATTTGAACGATACAAAACACGTTTGTTTAAATCATTCAATCCCTTCTTTGTAAGCAAATGTAATTCGACGGCCTCCGTGGTCAAGTGGTAAAACGCTTAAATCCTAACGTCACGGGTTCAAACCCCGCGTGCGCGAAATATAATTAAGAATACATTCTACTTATATCTATACATATATATCTCTGTCTCCCTCTATTATATATTGTATCTCTCTCTGCCATTCATTACTGTCTTATATATATATATATATATATATCTGTATGTCTGTATTTGTTTCTCTCTACTATATCTTGTATCTCTCTCTTTCATCACTGTCCTGACGGTTGCGAGCAGTTGGAACTCTTGAGTGGTATTTATTGCGAAAATAATAATTATAAATGGAAGGGGGATAAAAAGGAGGAGACGACGTTTAATAAGTACCTGGCTATTAATTTTAAGCAAAGTTTTAATCTTAATGGTGGTTTCTCACCGTGGAGATACTGATAGTATATTTATAATGTGAAATAACTGACAATGTCTTAAGACAGGTTAACCTCTGTTGCAAAAAAACGAAATGTCGTATTGACGCCGCGGGAAGATTGATATTTAGTGAGTCCAAATATTGTCACATCACACCACTTCTGAATCGCTTTCATTGGCTTCGATGCCCTGAAAGAATATAGCTTAAGATTTGCCTTACGATCTTTAAAGCACTGCAGGGAATGGCACCGACTTATTTTACGAATTTTAGTAAATTTAGGAATAATATTTAGAAAGCCCTTCAGGCACCCAACAACACCACTCTTTCAACTTTTAGGAATCCTCAATATCAGACAGATATATCTTAAAATACTGTTCAAAATAACTCATTCTTCAAAATCTTTAATGTATATCACACATAATAATAATACAAGGGCCAAACAACAAGAAAGACTTTTAGTACCTAAATACAATACAGCTTCTGCACAAAAACACCATAGGTACTCGTACATCGCGCCTCACACTTACAAAAAACTCCCACCACAGACTGTAGCCATCACCAATATGTATTCCTTTAATCAAAACATTACTAAATGGCTAATGATTAAGGACCCCAAGGAAATTGAAGACCTCTTAAAATAGTACTTGAAATTCTTCACCATGACAAACTAGAACATTGTGTAACAAATATCATTTTTTTTTTAATTATTCTTCTTGTACTCACTGTCACTTACCTCAGAACAGGTTCTTATGACCTAGTGAGGAAGGTAATGTAAAAAAAAATAATGTAAGAAACAAAAAGTTGATAATTAAAATAAAATAAAAAAAATTATCTGAACTGTGTGTCCGACAAGCCTTAAGTAGTAGACAACTTACATTGAAGTCAGCAGATGTTGATACTGCCGATCGATTAATCGAACTATCTCGATAAAATAAACCTACCTACTATGATCGCGCTTTGGTGTATCTGACCCAGTCATCTGGAATAAGCTTCTCCAAAACTTGCCAACATACAGAACCTAGCAGAGTTCAAACGGGTCCTAAAAACCAAATTGTTTCTTTAAAAACGTCTTTAATTTGCTTTGTTTCGGTTTTCTCCTTACCTGTATCCTTACAACTAAATGTCCTTACTGTCTACTGATATCCATATACTCATTGTCATAAAATATATTTTTGTTCTTTTGTTACTTGTTATATGTACACTGTTTGCGTCTTTAGAATTATTTGCTTATAATACGTGAATATTAATGTTTTTAAGTACCAACATGTAAAATGTCCTCAACCTAATTTTCTTTTCTTTGATTTAAAAATGAATTCATATGTTTCATCTGGATTTTCATACCCTTAGCTTCTAGTAATGTACACATGCACTGTTATACCCATATCTGAACCGTTTTCTCTCATGATTTATGATGACGATGATTTTAGATAGTTTTAATTTGTATGCATATTATTTATAATTTTCTCCTTGTTAGTTAGTCTTATTAGCTTAATTAATTTAGTATGAAGCGCACTTTCGGTGAAATGTCACAAAACTGCGCCATATAAGTTCACTGTTATTATTATTATAACGGTATTTTTGTTTTGTTTTTTTGCATTGAATATTAAATCAAAGTAATTATTTAAGTTTGATCCACGTTCTGATAGATTATTAATTTAAGGCGTGACAGCCCTTTCGCTCTTTAAAAACTTTATATTTTGTAAAACCCAAAATTAGTTAGGCTCGGTCAACAAATTTACTTATTTTTTTTAAATTTAACTTGGCTCGTCATATGAACCCCAATCAATCACTTTTTGTACAATTTGTTCACATTGTGTTGCTCAGGTGTGGAATAGTGTACCTACAGACACTTTGATATTTTTACACCAAGTTTTATAGGAGCCCATCAATCTGACCACACGTGTCATCGTCAAAATGTAAATTCTAAATATTAAGCTGGACTCGGAATAACACTCTCAGAGATTACCTTCAGAAGTGTAGTTATTTTATTCCCGAGAAATCGTTTGTGGATTAATTTCATTCCTTAACTAAAAAAACTTCTGAACAAAAAAATTAGAAATACGCTGAAGTGATAGATTTAAATTCAGATCTAGTCAACATATCATTTTATGCGTAATAATGCAAAATCATCGCAGTTTTATCCATACCCTTTTTTCTATAATTGCTACCGCAATTATATTGTTTATTTTAAATTTTAATACTTGTTGCTTTACTAGATGTTACCTGTGAAAAAATACTGGATTTAACTTGAACTGCTAAAAAAGATTTGTTGCTTTAATTCACCGATTGATTTTAAATATTAATAATCTAAAACACAAAAATGAAACATAAAAAAGCCAGAAACAAAAAGAACAATGGTCATGACTGAGATAAGAACTCATAACATCTACTCTATCCGGGAGTAACACTCTGTCAACTAAGTAATCAAGAACTCATTAGAAAGGGGCATTCTTAAACATTTTATACTTCTATTGAAAATTAATAATATTTGAATTTCTTCCGATTTGAGGCTCATTATTCTTTTAACTTTTGGCTTTTTTAAATTTCATATTTGTGTTTCAGATTGTTAATATTACTTAAATATTTAATAATAAGTTAGAATTAATGCTCTAAAATTAATTTTAATTTATTATAAAATACATAAGGTAGGTAGATTGTTAATATTACTTAATTATTTAATAATAAGTTTGAATTAATGCTTTAAAGTTAATTCTAATTTTAATTTATTCTAAAATACATAAGGTAGGTAGTGATATGGAATATATATTTTTTTAATTTGATAATTTCAATCAATAACAGTTCCGAATTTGAAAAGTTCACAGACGTACTTATGTACGTACGTACTTACAAATTAAATTATTTTCTGTTAATTTTCAACTGCACCTATCTGCCATTGGAATGTTATGTCACTTGTAATTTATACTTAAATTTATTACTTTTATCTGCTTTTAAATGTCATTCATCACCTCTAATCGACCTAAATTAAAAATGTTTTAAATTAAAGCAATTAAGTAAGCTGTATTTTAAATTTGCCTTTTAAATATTAAATCAAAATCAATATGAGATCTCACAGCTTTCTGATACGGGTAAAACCGGGAGATGAGAAAATTGGTACGAAGTTTAGTTGTCAACGTGTAGTAGTTTCCTACAGGAAAGTAATTACTAATCAGTTACTTTAATGACGAAGGTTTGTCGTGTGATCCATTTAACTTCACCTTAAACTATTATTACGATTCACACGATACCAGGTAATAAGACCGCAGGATAATTTATGGATAGCAGGAAAGTATAGAATATAAGAGGTACCTAAATAGGTTAGTGCTTCAGAGCAAGAATATATATGGAGAGAAAGCTAAATATTTTTACCCAACCTATACAAATTTACGATAAATCACTTTCTCCGGGTTTTTAAGTCTTGAACCGTGAGAGAGAAAAATACAAGACAATTTCTCAAATAATATAGCACCACCATTCGGTAAGTAAGCATGTTTTCCGTCTCCCGCGTCACCGACTCCACCCGGTACGTTTTGACATGCGACATAACTGGACATAACTCAACGATTTTTAGGTTATTTCCTATATTTTTGTTTATAACAATACTGTGAAAAAGTGGTCATACAAATAAACAAAACATTATGTCGAAATGTGCTATGAATGGATGTAAAAGTACCCTAGCTCTGGTGCTAACCACGCCAAGGTCTAGCCGAGTCAGGCAAAAATCATCAATACTAACCATAGGAGCACTCTCTCCCGTATATTACTGTTCTGAGGTTAGTGCCATTATATTGTCATTGGTAGCGTGTTAAGAGGATTTGTTTTCAAAGTGGTAGATACTCCAAGTATCGCCCTGGTGAAAGACCACTATTCAGAATCGAAACGTTGCTTGAAATGGCTTTGGCCGTATTAAGTGAGCAGATCTAAATAGTTACTTACTTCCCAACCATTACCTTTCCCATTACCTTTCCCTCTTCACTACCTTCAGCCTCACAACATACCCCCATCATACATACCATAGTCCCACTGGCTCCAGACAGTAAGGAGCAATTGGGACGATTGTGCTCTAAAAAAATAATAAAAAAATTATTCAAAATAAATCCAAATTTATTGTCAGTCGTTCTGTGGTAAGTGTTTTATTAAATTGCAGGTGAGTGGTGTTGTGATGTTGAAAAACATTAGATTTTATTAAGTATTCGTTAAAATAAATCAACAATTCGCGATGACAATTGACACAATATCAACGTTTCTATCCACCGATTCTCAAGCGGTGACTGAGTTAATAACGTTTTAAGGCAAAAAAGGCTAATATTCACCGCAAACCGTATTAGAGGAGCACAAGGTTGAGTTTTCCGTGGCAGGCCTAGAGGTGTGTTTTACCTAAACTGTTCATTTTGATTAATTCTGATGAACGTATTTCTATAAACTAAAAACAATCCAGAGGAATATCTCTAGAAATTTGGTCCTTACTGCTTATATGTAATTGCTACAAAACGATTTGAAATGAATTTTAATCTATAATATGAATTATTTACATCTCGAGTGCATCCCCGGACGACATTTTATATTCTTGTTATATAATATTTATGAAAATTATAATAATTCAAATGTGAATTTCCGTCCAAACTCCGTGTGTCATGCTGCTTCAGTTTTAACAAGGATGGGATTGCCTTGGTCAAGCGATGCGAATCGTAAAAATCCTCAAAAACCGAAATCAAGCACTTCTTTAAAAATAAAAATAAAAAATATAGGTTAAAATCAGCTAAATTTTAAGTTATTACGATATAGTGATTTTGTCCTGCCAGAAGTAACCTGCCAAGTATGTGTATATTTATAAAAACTAAAAATTAATATTAAGTAGAAATTAAGATTTGTTCAGCGCCTTTAAGGTGATTTTTCACAAAAACGGCGCTATACAAATTATCCAAATATTGTTCTTCTGTTGGTGGTGTTAAGTTTTTTAATTGCCACTTGATACATGTTATTATGTAGCTAAAAAAATCCCTTTTGCAAATTGCCATCCCAACACAGGCTTGTGCCTAGTGGGATGGGCAATTTACTAACCAATAAAAAAATGTAGGTTCAAGTAAAATAATAAAATAAATAAATAAATACCGGTAGCCTGTTTCGATTAATGCAAAAAAAAACATCTCCGAAAATGTTATTTTTGAGAAGCTCAGGCACAAAATAAATAAGAAAATAGTTTTCCATCAGAGTCTGAAAAAAATAATATGCCCCATCAAACAATAAAACCAAATCCAAAAAAAGGTTAGAAAGTAGAAAATATTAAATCTTTATATGCCCAAAACTTAAACATTTTTGTAGGCTTCCATTTAAAATAAGATAAAATTATTATTAGATATGGACAAGCTTCAAATTCCATGTAAAACACATAAGGGTACCTGGGTACCCTTTCAGCCATCAGAAGGTGTAAATTATACTTAAGCGTTTTCCGTTAACATACCACCCTCCACACATTCAAAGATTATGTTCATTTGTGAAGAAGTCAGGAAGTTTCAGCTGGTTAGACTTAATGGAACGTTAAAAAAAATCTATGTTGAAAACCGAAAAGGGTACCCGGGTACCCTTTCAGTCACATAAGGGTTAAGCAAGCAACTCATTTCGTCGAAACAATGTAAGTATATCCTTATTTTTTACATAATAGGCACGTGTGTACGAATCTGTTCGACCCTCAGAGCAAGAACATATATGAAGAGAGAGACAAATATATATTGCACATCGTTTTCGTAGGTTCTCTTTCAAACACATTGAGTGATAATAAACATTTTAATGATACCTGTTACATTTCAAAGTGATATTTTTTTTTGTTTCTTCTATCAAACTATTTCGCTTTTTTGATTTCCATATTCAACAAAACCGTGTTCGAAGCAATTGACATTAAAACAGAAGACTTTTTAGGTGAAAAAACGTGTTGCTTGTTGGTTTTTCGCTTGTTCGTCGACTTGTTATTTTGTTCTACAAATAATATAAAATAACGAAGGTGTTTTGTGAATAAGAATAATTAGATCAGTGTGGGGTAGTCGTTTTATTAATAATGCAATTGTGTTAGAAGACTTCAAGAATTTTCAACGTCAACTGCATCGGTGAGTGAACTGTTTCCCATTTTTCCTTCATTCCATATTTTTTCCACAAGCTACAAATAAACATGGTTAAATAAAAACAAATTTTTAACTTTATTCCACATTTTTAAAGTTAAAAATTTGTTTTCATTTAATCATTAAAATGGAATTCCACCATGAATTAACAGTTACAAAATTAGAAATTTCAAATAAACACTTCAATCAAGTAGTGTAGTTTATCGCCTATAGTCCACTATTTTTCAATTTCATCTGAAGCTGAAAACGCATTCGGGGTTTTATCGCAGCCTCGGATCCAACAATACTTTTGTTCGTATTTTGCGTCTCATCGCATCACTTAAATCAAAATTCAAAATTCATCTTTCACCTTGTTACTTTTGGAGTTAACAGGCACATAAAAAATAATAATACATTCCCTCGTTGATGTACCGAGTTACCATTGCCCAGTTTTTTTAAATATATTTCAATAGTAATCTAATGATGGTCGTGATCAAAACCACTTCAATGTGGGAGCACTACGTTATAAAATAATTAATAAATAACAAAAAAATTTAATGAGTTCATGTTGAATTAAAACGCGGAAGTCGATGCTGTCCGTCGAATAAAATTTGCTGTTTTGATTTATAGTTCAAATAATAAATACAGACACTGCTATAAGCTGTTTGATCCCATATCTAAATTCCATCCCAAGAGGCGAGGATTTTTCGGGTTCATTATGCCTACAATAGCCTTATTTTTAAAATAATCTATTGCTATTTGAAATTACGATGATAATAAACGGAAAATATTGTATGCGTAAACCTAGAGGGGCTTTGAACCTTCTACATCTGGGTGGGAACTCGACGCTTTGGACCGCTCGACCATCTATCCAATATTTTAAAGAAATGTATTGATATTTTTAACATTTCAAGAACTTAACATTACTTAAACTAACCTAACACTATTTGAATTTCTCCTACCACCATAATAATAAAACGAAAAATATTGCTTACCCGATGATATCTAGAAGGGCTTTGAACCCTCTACATTTAAATGGGAACCTGACGCTTTAGAATGCTTGACCAATTATCCAATACATTTCTTTATTTTCTGTTTTGTAGTTTAGTCTGATAGATGCCTATATTATTTTATTATTGTAAGCTACTCGTAGTTAGATAATTTATCATTTCAATCATTTATAATCTATGAAATGCGGAGTCGTACTGCAGGTACAGTGTCCCTCGAAAGTATTGTACCAAAATCAAGTACGCGTAAAAGAAAAAGATGAATCGTAAAATGCTGACGCCAGTAACGTCACACAACAGTCTGATTCGACTGCGTGGGCCGGTTTTACATGAGCTTGCCAAAGACAAAACTTTTTTTCTTTGCTTGTGAATATTTTGAAAATTGTAATAGATAAAGAAGGTAATGGACTATTTGATGAAGTATAATGTGTTTCATATGTTACTATGCGGTGCGCAGAGAACATATTCAAGTTTGCACGGTTAGTGCAAATGTAAGAAGATTTCGATTACCATTTTATTACCTTTGGATCTACTGCCTTATTGACACTGTACCTATATAAATAATAATCAATGTGTTTTTGAAATAAGTTAAATAAGTTAAAACCTAAAGTAGATATCGACCGTTTCCAAGTATCGATAAGAGATTTTCAAGGAAAATGAATTGCTTGACGAACATTCAAAAATAATATGTTGTGACGGCTCAACTGAACAGGGCAGGTGATATTTTTTATTAAGTTTTTTTATTAGACAAAAAACACCATTTTACGAATAACCAATAATAACTCTCCATATTTGAATTTCTCTTACCACAAACGCTTGGTGGGACACTGGGCAATCTAACCGGTAGCCAATAATACTGGAAGATTGCCACCCATTAAAGAGACTTCTTAATATTCCCAAAAATTAAATAAGGCTTCTCAAGTGTTGTAAAACCTGAGTTTAGGTAGCTGTATGGTGTGTAGATAAACACCGCAGCCGTGGATATAAACTGGAGGGAGACAGTAGAAGACCAGCACAGAAGTGGAGGCGTTTCTCAGAGGTAACCTCAACTCTCCTGGCATTGAAGCGCAGTGTTATTATTTCTATCACCATGGCCAAACATATCCCCGTAGTCAAGCGATTAATATTATGGACTATGAACCTAGAGGTTACGATTTCATGTACTAAGCAGGTTAATTTTATTTTAATAATAGTGATAATTCACACTCAATTAACTTAAAATAAAATACAGTATATTTGCGGCACGTTCCAGAGTTAAAAATACTCTCAGTATCGCCCTGACGAAAGACCACCATGCAGAATCTAAAAGTTGCTTGATATGACCTTATGGATGTATTTGGTGACCAAATTTAAATAGTCAAGTTCTTTTAGGCCATTCTCTTCCCATAAACTTCCCCTCTCCACTAGCTTCAACCTCAAAACATCCCCCGTTGGGAATGTTATAGTCCCACTGGCTCCAGGCAGTTGGTAGCAGCTTGGACTCTTGTGCGGTATTCAAATATTTAAAAAAATTACGCAGGATAAACTGAGAGCTTTGCTCGTACAGAACCCTAAAAATGTATTTTTTTTAATCTTCATAATAGTTTTTTTTAACTATATGTTAAGCCCATGTCATATTGGCTTCGGATATAGAAAGTGTTGGCGCCAGCACCCAATTTGAAGTCATTCATTTTACCAAGCGGTAATAATATTAATTTGGTGGACACATTTCCGGCCACCCTGTCTGTCCGTAAGAGCGTAACGGTGTTCGGAGGTTTTTATAATAAACACCCGGTATCCCATCGTGGCTACCGTCTTACGATGTTATTAATTTTTAATTCACGATTGAAATAATATTATTGTCTGTTGCTTCATTTATTTTCAACATCGACTTCTTAAACTTGTTTTTATGCTATCTGCACACATAATTACCACTGGGCAGATATAAGCCAAGCAAGTATTTTGTGGGCTTGTCCTTGTGCCCTAAATATGCTCAATATTTTCATACTGGTGAAAATTATCAAACTTTTTCTAAAATTGAAGTTCTTTCTTGAACAGAAAGTCGATTTCTGTCTGAGACCTAGGAGTCGAAAGGTCTTTATACCCGGAATACTATTTAAACTGTTAATCTATTTGACGGCCTTGATGGTCGAGTAGTAAGACGCTCGACTACGAATCCAGAGGTCGGTGAGTTCAAACCCGGCGTGCTCAAATAATTTGAATTCAATTAATATGCGTCATAACACATTTAATTCATATATAGTGCATTTGCGGCACGTTCCAGAGTAGTAGATACTCTCAGTATTGCCCTCGTGAAAGACCACCATTCATAATCGAAACGTTGCTTAAAATTGCTTTAGCCGTGTTTGGTGACCAGATCTAAATAGCCAGGTACTTCTCAACCTTCCTCTTCCCCATTTTCTTCCCTCCTCGACTTCCTTCAACCTCACAACATACCCCGATTAGGGATGCCATAGTCTCACTGGCTCTAGGCGGTTGGGATCAGTTGGGACTCTTGTGCGACATTCACTTTAAAAAACAAATTTAAAAAAATACATCTCTTTATGAAATTGTCAATGGAATTATAGACAGTTCTGATTTACTGAACCTGATTGCTTTTTTATTACAAACGAGAACTGCTCAATCCAGATTTTTATTTGGTTTCAACAATAATATCATAACTGACTTTTTCAGATATTCGTTTGTACCTAGATTGCGTGTAGTTGGTAATATACACGCAGAGGTGGATGATGTATTTAACTGCATGGAATAATAAATGGATTACTTTTATAGCGCCGTTTTTGTGGGAAAATCACCTCAAGGGCAAAGGGCGAATGTAGGTAAACTAATATTTTGTATTTTCTTCAATCAAAATTAATATAACGTAATTAAACTAAATACAACGTACATTATCCATGTGTTTACTGCTATGCTTATTTTAATGTATAGTAAATAATTTTAACTTGTATCGCTGTAAAATGTACTTTTTTAATGTAAAAAGCCCACTTGGTGAATAAAAATAAATAAATAAACGTCTTTTCATATTTTTTTCGTTACAGAATAGTAAATATTTTCAAAATATCATGGATCAATAAGGTGACTTATAGAAATTGCAAAATTGTATTATAAACAAGAAAAACTGTGCTATTTTATCTTTAGCACTAAGTCGCCCAAATTATATCAATGCTGGGGATGATTGATTAGACTAGGTAGGGAAAGACATAAAACCTTATTGTAAATCTTCTTGATGATATCTATCCCAGGATACTAGAGAGAACTAAGTTATTTTTCCGTACCTGACAAACAAGTACTCAAGATGTTTTTTTAACAGGCAACCTCAATCTTGGATGTCTCTAACATTTTATTAGCACCATAGCATCATGTCTTTTTATACGGCGAATATTTCAAAGCTCCATAGAGCATGACCGAATTAACATTCTTAATCTGAATTAACATTAAAATCCTTAAGACTCTTGCGCGGTATTCACTTTAAAAAAAAAAGTTTTAAAAGGAAATTTTATACAAATAAATTACTCAAATGGTGAGCGTTGGCATCATGAATTTTGCACACATTTTTCTACCTGCATTTCATAGATCAGCTTAACTGACAGTTTGCGGACCGTATCTTCTACTCAATAAGAAATTTCAAAAGCAATGTATAGCAGTGTAAAAATAAATCGTGTGTTTGTAAAAAACACGTCATATAAGATGAGATGAGATCAAAAGAGAATGACAAGAGTTAACATGGTCTATTGTTTAAAGTTCAATGTTAGTGGCGTAAATAAATAAATTAATTAATATTCGATTTTTTGACGGTTATAGGTGTGATATTTTCAAAGGTGAAATTAAAGGAACATCTAGTGATGCAATTAGTGTTTGCGGTTCACGACCAGCGCAACGTCCCAAGGTCTGTTTTGTCCACACTATCAGCGCTGTTTGTTTATTGTTTGTTAGTGACCAACATGGACGCATGCGCTCAGGACTGTTGGCTCCCGGCTACCGCACCCCACCGCCTCCCACCGCCTCCTACCGCCTCCCACCGCCTCCCAACAACAATTGACCTCAATTAAAACAATTTACTATTACGCTTTTATCCACAGGAGACTTTCGTGAATATGGTATTTTATTAATATCTGACGGTCTACGTTATGTCATTTGTGTAAAAAACTATAACGTTGATGCACTTTTGGCTAAACTAATTAGTAATCATCTCAGGATGCAGTTTATTTTATGGACTTTGCTAAATATCAACGTCTGTTCAGAGCCAAAAAATAATTATATAAAAATACGCTTTGTTTGAATACACTCTATTTGGTATAAATATGTCAACTAGTTTCGATTAAACTGAATCTTCTTCAGGACTTAAAAATACAAAACTTTTTTTTTTGGGCTTAAAAATATTTACTTTTTAAATCCCGAAGAAAATTCAATTAAATCGAAACTAGTCGACATATTTATACCAAATAAAGTGGATTCAAACAAAGTGTATTTTTATTTAGAATGAATTAACAGTTACAAAATTAGAAATATATTTTTTTATTTAATTCATCATGCCAATCCACAAAGTGTTTGCTTATTGTGAAAACTTAAACAGCGACTCAATTTACCATAAAACTATCCAAATACATCAAGCTATAGCTAAAATTACCCTATTGATATTTACACATTAGTATACATTTGTCGCGGGCTGTGGAAAATTGTCGAACTTTTTGTTTGGCAGTAGATTGAGGATTGAGGATCGCGAATCATTACATGAAAATATATTATTATACTGGTGAGTTTTGATGCTGATAGACGGGTTGGTCGAGCTGGGTAAAATAGGGCAATTCTGTTATTCTCTCAGAGCAAGAAAAAATGTATATGGAGGGAAAGCTAAACATTTTTACCCAACCTATACAAATTTACGATAAATCACTTTTTCCGGTTTTTACGTCGTAAACCGTGAGAGAGAAAAAGATATGACAAGTTTTCACGCAATATAGCTCCGCTTTTAGATATGTAAGCAGGTTCTCCGTCTCCCGCGTCTCCGATGACACCGCCCACTACGTTTAGTTATGCGACATAACAGGATAGAACTCAAGGGTTTTTAGGTTATGTCCTACATTTTTGTTTATAACAATACTGTGAAAAAGTGGTTTCACAAATAAACAAAAACATTATATTGGCATTTGCTTTAAACGGATGTATAAAATCCCTAGCCCTAGCCTTAGCCACGGCCCAGTCAGACAAAAATCATCAATACTGACTAGCGCTCCCATCTGTTATATTATTGCTCTGACGTTATTCTGTTATTTATGGATATGATTTTCTGAAAATATGAGTTGTGAGTTTTTAGTTAATCTATGGTAGCCCCGTATGGGGGAGTTTTGTGAGCCTAAATAAAGAAGAAGGGAAGAGAAAGGTTAGAGTTACTTAGTTATTCATATCTTATTACAAAACATAACGATAACAATTAAAAACAACGTTTTCTTATTAATTATGGTCTTCACCAGGATATTACTGGAACAGTATTTCAGCCTGAATTGAGATGCATGAGATACCTTTATACTAATATACTTAATTATTAAATTATTAATTACAAAATAGTTTTCCATATTACCTGTCCACTTTTCTTTTAATAAACATTTATTTTAAATGCCCCAAAGATGCCGTAAAAGCATTGAAACTGGTAAACAATAGGTTATTTTTTTATGATATTATAGGTAGTAAATAATTCAAAGAGTTTGAATGTAATACTACATATATTTTTGTAACATAACCTGCGTTATTTTTTTTTTTCAACTCGGTACAGCACAAGAAAGTAATTAAATTTTATATAAATAAAAATAAATCTCGGACATTTTACCTAAATATAACATAATATTTTCACAAGCCTCTTTAAAAAACAAATTCCGATTACCAATTGAATGTTTGTTTGTTTCTTCGAACATTCAGTAAGATGAAACACGGAAAATTACTTCAGGCGACTATATCTGGCATGATCTGCAAAGAGGCATAGAAATACATGCGATAAAAAATAGTCAATTATTGACTTTGACCTTCTACGTAGTGCTTTCGCCAAGAGGTCATCTTTGCTCACTCTGAACACAGGCCTTATGAAGCCAAGGCGTACGTTTTAAGCAGTGCTACAGTCGATCGAGGCAAATGTTAGACATCTTATTATTTTTAGCTCGAGCTGAGACCGGTTTTCAAAACTCGTTCTCCTACAGCTGGGTTCGTACCGAAACATAGGCTATTACATACAGTGATACCGTGATGCCGAAACAAGAAATACAGATAGGTAGGGACATATTATTAGACATAGACAACGTTACACATACACGCGTGATTAACGCGATACACACACACACAATTCACTAGACACTGACAGATTTACAAAACTACAAATCATATCGTAAGTTATCAATTTATATGTTGAGATTAAAAACACGAATAACGCGAATACCAACGATATCAAGGCGGAAGTTTATTTTGGACAGCTCACAAAATATGAACCAAAACAACATTTTTTATGAAGGTACCGAACTATCAAAGAGTTTCTTTAGATGCTACCGGAGTGGCTGAAATAAAGCATCGATCTGCTTCTCATACGACATGAGTCGGTCGATAGCTAGGCTGGTCAAACGTCAGGAAAAAAGTTTGAACTCCGAAAAAAAACATAAAACTGAAAAACGACTCGGTTGGAAAGACAAGCAGAGGTCGCTCACAGACGAGGTGAGCTGATGACACGAAGAGCCGCTAAAGATCGACAAAGCTGGACACCGGAAAGCCCACGAAATTCTTAAATTGTTGCTCTTCTATCGCTCGGCTGTCAGATGAATGGATCGGGTTTGAATTCTATGGCGAGTACTTGGCGAATATGCTAACAGATAACACCGGAGAATCTACGTAAAGCAGCTTGTCAGAATTTTCATCGTTCGAAGACTCTGATTGCAATGTTGCAAGGCAAAACGAGTCACAATGATGCTACGCAGATTGAAATTATATTTCAATAGACAAGTATTCATATCATGACGGCCCTATTCTTTCTACGTGATCAAAATACACTAATGAGGTTGTTTTGAGAAATGTACGCCTTAATGAACTGTTTGGTAGGTACCGAGAGGTAAATCCAATGGCAGTTGTGATAGATAAGTTCAGATATCAATACGTTCATATTGTACATTGTACGACGCGTTGAATGCTCACGCCTCACATTCATTAAACTGTAGTGTTGTGTTCCTGAAGAGATTAAAATGTCATTCAAAGCGTCAATTTTGATACTATCTATTTTGTCCCAAATTTCGGGACAAGATATCCCCACTTCACCGTGCCCCGGGGTGTTCAGCTATAGCAACGATAAATACCAACAGTTCGCCCTTATAAATATACCCAACACATACCACGAGACTACGATGCAACTGAACGTAACACTATCCCTGAATATTAAACTACCAACTTCATACGTGGGCCGTATTGAGCTCCTGGGCGCGAGATCAGAATTAGTGAAGAAACTTTTGAGTGGATCTGATATTCAATACAAGGTACACTTTCCACTACCAAATGTGTTCCCCGTTGTGAGATACATCCGGTTCAACGGGAGGTACGTCTGTGTCGGATACAAAGAACAAACACCAATCACTATTATTCAATTACAACATCAATTAAGAACAGGAAGTCTTCAGCAAAACTCACCAAGCAAAACGCCGCCGGCAACCACTCCCGATGTCGAATTAATTCCCGAGAAACCAGAAGATTCGACTTCTTCCAATCGTCCAACAATCAGTGGTTTTAATGTTAGCATCAATCCAACAAACGACTCATTAATTTACTTTGCACAAGGTGGAGGATCAAACACCGAAAATTTAAGGAATGGGTATCAACAAACGAATAAAAATACAACACCAAAAAGTGCAAGTGAGAGACCTGATCAGGATACATTTGCGAGACTTCCATATTCAAGTAAACGTCCGACGTTGAACGGCAATGCTAATAAAAATTACAAGTACGCAGCTAACAAAAACGAAATTCAAAGCATATGCGGCAAAACACAAAGTGGAGTCTCGAATGGGTTGGTTGTAAACGGAGAGACCACCAAAAAGGGCGAATGGCCATGGCTCGCCGTTTTATATTCCAAGAAAGTCACCGGATTCAACTTCCTCTGCAGCGGATCACTTGTTTCAAATATTTTCCTCGTATCGGCAGCCCACTGCGTTATGGAGAAAGGAAACAGAGAAATTAAAAAGGAGGAATTCATCATCAAGTTGGGAGTCTTCAATTTACAGGACTGGGAAGACCAAGAAACCAAAACCAAAAATGTTGTCGATATCATTTTACATCCGTCTTACGACGGGGGAATAGGTTTTAAAGGTGATATAGCGCTGCTCAAATTCAGTCCCGTGCAGTTCACAGATAACATCACTCCCATTTGCTTATGGTCGGGTGACGACAGCCTGAGTCTGGTGGTTGGCGCACTGGGGACCGTGGTGGGCTGGGGTCGGGACGAGAGGGGACTCCTGGTGACCCCCGAGCCGCGCCTCACCAAGCTGCCCATCGTCTCCACCGAGGTGTGCAGGGGCTCCAAGGTGGAGTTCTTCAGCATCACGTCCGACACGACGCTCTGCGCGGGCACCAAGGACGGCTCGGGGCCTTGCAACGGCGACTCGGGCGGGGGTCTCTACTTGTTCGACAACGGTAAGGCTCGATGGGTGTTGAGGGGGGTGGTGTCCAATAGCCTCATAGACCCCAACTCCTACAACGTTTGTAATCTTCGTGAGTATATCGTTTTTACCGACTCTGCAAAGTACTTAAAATGGATTCTTTCAAATATTTAATGTACCTGTGCATTTCGTTACTTTAAATATTATACTTATTTTGGGGAAGTTTATTATGTTAACTCGGTGATGTTTTCATTTTATTTAATTCGAAACATTTACAGGTTGACAAAACAGCTCACATTATAGAAAAAAAAACTTACTTTTCAAACCCAATAACCAATTATAATAACATCAGGCAAAGGTACAGTTTTCCAAATGTAAATGGTGATATTATTGAATGTTGATATTTTGTGAGCTTCAATCTGATATCAACTGTTTAAAATATCAACGATTTAAGCCTCCCAAAAGGTCAGGCAACCAGTTTTTAAGCGAAAACATTACGATGGCCAAAGGCGGTAGGTGAAAAATGCACCTTATCGTTTAACCCAAAAACAATGTCACTAGATTTCGTAGGTGAATCAATTTATTTGAAATGATCATAAAGAAAGAAGGTGTATATCCTTCTGTGGTGTTGCCTTTCAGTCATTGAACATGTAAACACGATCAAAAAGAGGTTTTAATTTAATCTCTCACGCAATGTCAGAATTCAAACGATTTTGATTGCAGATAAGTAGCAAATAAAAACCTAAATGAAAATTCCTTTTAAATAATACCTTCTAATAGTAATAATATTTGGATAATTTGTATAGTGCCGTTTTTGTGAAAAATCACATCAAGGGCGCTGAAGTATATTCATGAATATTCATAAACATTTCATTTCGATAAACTGAAGGAAAAAAAGTAAAAAAATTATAAATAAAATCAACACTCTGTTTTAACCACTTTTATTGATATAATCAACTGATAAATATAACTTGTTGCAATTATTGAAAATGTTATTATTGAAAACATTACTTTTTGATAAAGGTTTAAATTGAAATCTGATTACTTTGTATCACTTTCTCCTTAACAGTTTAATACTATTTCCATGTCTTCACCAGGTCAAATGGAATGGAAAAAGCGACAGCTTTTTTAAAAATATATTTATCAAAATTTTGAGCAATTTTTTTTCTTGCATTTCTTTCTTACATTTCTTATATGACGGCCTCTATGGTCGAGTGGTAAGACGCTCGACTATGAATCCAGAGGTTGCTGGTTCAAACTCAACGTGCGCAAATAACTTTTATTTAATAAATATGCGTCGATAACGCATTTAATTTATATAACATATTATTCAGTATATTCGCGACGCTCTCCAGAGTGGCAGATACTCTTAGTATCGCTCTGGAGAAATACCATCATTCAGAATCAAAACGTTACTTGAAATGGCTTTAGTCATGTTTGGTGACCAGATCTGAATAGTTAGGTATTTCAAAACCTTCCTTTTACCCATCTTTTTCTCTTACAACATACCTCAATTGGGGATACCATGGTCTCACTGGCGTTAGGCAGTTAGGAGCACTTGGACTCTTGCGCGGTATTCACTGTATATGTATAAATTTTTTTTTTTTTTTTTTTTAAACATAGAAATAGGTAGTTTCTTTTACATTATTCTTAAACGTTTTCAATAATGTACAATTACCTAATTAAAAAAATGTTTGACCTGATAGACACAAGCGCACTGTTGAACCTGGTAGGAGTATGTAAATATTTTATTTTTCATAAAAAAACGGTTTCATAGTAGTATTATTTCATTTTAGTTGTTGGGCAAAATAAAAAAAAGGATTTCATTGGAATGAAAAAATTCTTCGTTTGAAAGAAATTAAAACACGAATTTCGCAAATAATATTTTTACCTCAACCTACGCCTTTTACACTAATAAATTTTTTCTTGATTAGCATTTCAAGGATGGCACAATATTTATAATTCAAAGAATTTGAAAAATGATTGTGATATGGTGTAAAATATTTAAGATAAATGTAATGTTTCTTCTCCTGAGAACTAGTTGAAAAATCTATTTTTAAATTTTTCAGAGAAAGCGATACATGAGGAAGTAAAAACTAGTCATCCAATTATTAAAGAGATTTCTTCTCATTTGAACCACTATACAAATGATCTGACCATCGTTGGAAAATTTCAGGTTCGTATTTCTCAGATGAAATATAACGTCCTCTGTAGTCGAGCAATTAAGAACCTCATTATCCATTCTAGAAGTCGTGGGTTTGAATCCGGACGTGCGCAAGTAAATTTCGTCCAATAAATATCATTGAAAATAATAAATAGAACATTTGTGGCACGTTCCAGTATGGAAAGTATTCTCAGTATCGCCCTTATGAAAGAACGTAATTCAAAAACGTTGCTTGAAATGGCTAGCCATAAACAGACAGAAACTTCCCCACCTTCTTCTTCCCCACCTCCTTTTCCTCTCCCCTCCATTCAGCCTCACAATATCTCCCATTGGGTCTACCATGTTTCTGCCAGCTTCAGGTATTAGGAACTCTGTAAGGTATTTCCAAACAACAGTAAAAAAACAACATTTGGCTCGTTCATGAATTACAGTCATTAAAATTAAATCGTTAGTTCACAGGTCTAACTAAGATTTGAAACCAATTGAAAAAATATCTCTTTTGACCATCCCTGAATCACGAAGGAGGCTATGTTTAAAGCAGAAACAGGTTTAAATCCGAAAATAAGTTTAATTTGAGCCTTGGCGTCAGTTGGTCGACACTAGATATTTTACTAGAAAAGGATTGTGTTTAATTTAATTTGATTTGAAAGTGATTAAAGCAAGAAAGATGAAATATTGGAAACAGTTGAGTGTAGTGGTTGTGATGTTTGTTATTTTCGGTGATTCCTCGAGCTCCAATATAATAAAGCGATCTCCATGTGTGGATGTGTTCCGCTATCGTAACATCAGTGACGGATTATTCGGAAAAGTCGAAAATTCCCATAGACCAAATCGGAAATGAAAAAGCATTGTGGCTTAATGTCACCTTAGTACACCAGAAACCATTGCTCGATAATTACGAAGGGCGCATATCCGCACAATTCAGCACAATTGACGTTCTAATGAACACATTTTCTAAAAGGAAGATGATTGAATATCATGTATATTTTCCTACACAAGAACAATATTTTTATCTTAAATCTGTTGAATTTAATGGAAAATTTCTATGTTATCGAGATATTCCATTTCAGGCGGAAAATATGTTCATCTCCTTAACAGACTACCAAGTTATCAGAGATGACGTATCTGTTTTCTCCAGCAATTCTCCAATAAAAGAATAAAAACACGTGTTGATCCAAACATAATGAGTGATGTTTTCAATTTTCCCAAAAGAAAAAAATGTTCCCATTCTTGTTCCGATGGAAGTTCGAGTACTAAAAGAGACATTATTGAAGTGTATAGCAAAGCAACAACAACCGCAACGACGACTTACCTTAAAACAACTGAAAAACCAAGACCACGACCGACCACTCCCCGTAAGCGCCCATCCACCGCAACAACCCAAAAACCAAGACCACAACCGACCACTCCCCAAAAACGTCCATCCAGCGCAACAACCAAAAAACGAGAAAGGCCGAATCCTGATAATTTTGTCAAGCCCTTAATACGAGACCCAAACGAAAATTATAATAGCCGTTTTGATCCAACACAATTGGAATCGAAATGTGGCACCGCAAATGTCGGACTTAGACAGTGGCCATGGGTTACTGCTGTCTACCAGAAGGGGCTAGCCATGCTCACACTCGTCAGCAGCGGAGCTCTCATATCAGATATCTTTGTCATCACTGCGGCCGCACCAGTAGCGAAATTTAACAACCGAGAAACTCGACCACAAGAGCTATCTGTCAGAGTGGGAGCTTTCGACCTGGAAGATTGGATCGATAAAAGCTCCAGCCCAATAACTGTGCGAGAAATTATATATCATCCAGATTTCAACGCAGGTTCATTAATTTCACGAAACAACATCGCTTTATTGAGAATAACACCATTGGTGTTCAACGAATTCATCTCACCAGTCTGTTTGATTCGAGGTAGCCGTAAAAATATTGAAAACATGGTCAGTGGACTGACCATCGGATGGGGAAATGATTTAACGGACACGTTGAACGTTAGGTCAAGTGAAATTGTAATGAAAACACTGCCGAATGTTGAATGCATGCTCATTAGCAAAGTGATCTCGGCTTTTATGACCCCTACCACCCTGTGCGCCAGGAGCGAGGCTGTCCCGGAACTCTGCTGGGAGGAGCCGGGGCAAGGGTTTTACACGGGGGAAGAAAATACCAACAAGTGGGTTTTGGCCGCCATCCTTTCATTGTCCTTTAAGAACGATCCGGAAATTTGTCGAATTTCAGAAACACGTCTATTTACAGATTTGACGAAGCATGTTGCATGGATCGAGGAGCAGATGTTCCGTACAAATTATTAAAGCAGGTGTGTTTTTAGTATGTACTCACAATATAATGGTCAGTTGACAACATCGCAACAATCAGACAAGGTTCGATTGAAGATAAGGAACAACAATTTTGTCAAAAATCATTTAAATAAAAATTGTGGTCGTTTTGAGAAAATATTAATGTTTTCTTCTGCTCAAATAAAAAATATGGTAGAAGTTTTAACTTTTTTTTAAGTATTTGGTTTGATTTGGTACATTATTTTATTTGAAATTATTGTTTTATGTTTTATTCTACACTCAAGTAGCTATCTTTTGTATGATGTAAAACAAATTTTGTTAGTAAGAATATTATAAATTAAAATATACTTATAAGAGCTTATTAAATTGAAAATTATACATTCAAGCAATTACGACTCGCTTTCTTTATTTTTATCCTTACGTTGACCAAAGACTATCTGTAATTAAATAAAAACTTTTCAAAACATTTTAAGAATGAAAAATACTTTGTAAACTGTATGCTTCATCGTTATATTGATTTTTTGAAATTTCATTTTTTCATTTATTTGTACATGACCTACCTAACTAGGTTAATAGAACCTGTTTTGAGGTAGGCGACGGTGAGTACATACACAGATAGTATTTTAAAAAAAACATCGATTACATGTATATGAATAGATATGGAGCACTTTTCGTAAACAAAAACAATTTATTTATTATTTTTTTTATTTTTATTATTTTGCTTGAACATGCATTTTTTATTAGTTGGTAAATTGCCCATCCCACTAGGTATAAGCCTGTGTTGGGATGGCAATTTTCAAAAGTGGTTTTTTAGCTACATAGTGACATGTTAATATCGAAAATATAGTACATACATAATTTTAAAAAAAATTTAAAAAATAAGTAAATGACAAATTTGAAGATATAGAATCTACATATTAAGAACTAAATTAAACATGGTTTTTAAGGTGAGTAATGATATTGCTTCTAGGAGTTTTTGGTTTATATGTTTCTGATGGTGCTGGGCAGAGAATTGAATTGCTTAATGGCATTGTACTTAAAACTTTTTTGTCCGTAAGCGGATTTATAGGCTGGGATATTAAAGAATTTTATGTGTAATTGCCTTAAGGTTCTAGAAATTTTCTTTTTTTCAAACATATGGACATTATTAAATTAGTGATATATTGCAATACAAAAAAAAAACGATAGACTACTTGAAGGATATTAATATTATCCAAAAAAATATACAATTTCGACAATGACATAGGTACTTCTTGAAAAATAATTCTTACATTTAACGTTTCTTATATGTTTTGTAACAATCTCTTTAATCACGAGCAAAGTTTTATCCGAATCCAATTGCAAACATAAATGACGCCATGTATAGGATTTTCCTTTTTTTAATGAAAATCTTCGATTTTTTGCTAGTGAGGAATCCGTTTTATAGATATAAATTATCTTTTAAAGCTTTACGATTCATCGGAATATTGAAGTTATATGTATCAAGTTACAGGTTCGAGTCTCGGTCTTTCCCTAATCTCTTGGTTTTTGTTTCTTTCTCTATTTTCACGTTCTTTGAAGATTGTTAATATTTTTTAGTAATATCTGGTTCAGGGCCCGACGACGTGCAAAATATGTTCATCATTTTAAAACGGAAACAATGTTTTCAGCCGTTTTAGAACATGTTTTTTTATCTTTTTGCTCATTGACTTTTGATTTATTTTAAATATCATCTGCTTCAAGTAAGAAAAATTATAAAAACAGTTTCCAGATATATTTTCTTGAAAATGGTAGACCAATAAATGTGTAACATGTCAAACAGCTTATCGAGAAAGTTTTACATTTATACCTAAATTAAATCAAAGAAACGAAATACGGAGTTTGTAAAAACATGCAAGTGGAATAATATTAGCTTAACATAGACATTTTCAATTCAAACTCATAAAAATCCTAGAAGAAAAGAATTATTAAAATAGAATATTTTTAAGTACAGTTTTCGGTAAATTTGCGTTGTAGTAACCGAATTGTTCAATAATTATAATTCATAGTAGTTATTATTATTATAACCTACCTATATGTTTTGTCGAAGATTTTTGTTTACCCCATATCTTTCTGATACACATTTTTTCCAATTGACTGTAATTTTGAAGAATCCTTTTATTTATTTATTTTTCAATTTCATCTACTATGACGCCGTGTGAAAAACGATACTGTGTTATTTTTTTTCATTTATTGCCTACTGCTAATCTAAATGCACTTTTAACGAATTTCCACCTGGCAATCTTCTTGGGTCGATGCCTCATTGCCGAGGGTTGTGACCCCTGGTGAACATGACTCCTGGACTCCTCACGGTCCCGCGCTGTTGCAGAGCCCAGGACACTGACGTTCCAGACGCCTGTGTGACCTGATCAGTCCAACACGTCACTGATCTTTCTCTGCTTTTCCTGCCTTCCACTTTAAGAAATGTGATTTATTATTTATTATTTTTACTTTATTTTCTAAAAGTTTAACCCTTATGTGACTGATTAAAATTACACCTTTTTGAAATTAATATGAAGGTTTCTTTTGCGGTATATTTTTTGCTAAAGTTTGCTGGCTCATTTTAATGTTGTAATATATTTCAACACTTGAGGAAGAGAACTCTTTCAGTCATCAGAAGTTGTAATTTTTTTATTATTAAATATCTTGCTAACATACATAGCAATCCCGATAAGTTATAAAAACTCACTCTTATATGAGGGGCTAAGAAGCAAAGACAGCAATCTCCAAAAACGGTTCTGTGGCATTGTCAACTTTTGAATGATTATTGTAAAGAAATGGAGAATGAAGTGTACAAAAATGTTAGTGCACATTAAACTAAGAACATTTTGAAACAATTATCTTGTAATGTATCAACACATTCACAAAAGAAAAGTGCATTAAACGATAAATCAACTTTCCAAGAAATAATTTAAAATGAAGGAGATTGCTGCCTTTGCTTCTAAGCCCCTCATATATACCTATGCGTTTTCCACTAACACAACACCCTCTACATATCCAACGGTTATGTTCAATTGTTCTTTTTCACTATTGTGGAGAATTCAGAATGTTCAGCTGGTTAGACTTATTGGAACATTTAAAAAATCTATGTTAAAAACCAAAAAGGGTACCTGGGTACCCTTTCAGTAACAGAAAGGTAAAGTTTATATTTTTGACATTAGGTCGATAAAGGTAATGTAGATTCTAATGAGTTCTCTTTTATCGAGAACATGATTCTGATTGATTTAAGAAAGTATGAAAGGTTTTTATTTGATTACTAGTTGAACAGTTAATATGTTTTTACCATTCTAGATTTTTGTCAAATTCTATGCCTAGATACTTTATATGTTGATGTTTTCTAACGATACATAATTGCACATTGTTTTAAATTATGATTACTGTCGATTGCTGTATAAAATTTCACTATGTCATTTTCAGGGTCATTAATCTAGAATGCTACTCGTATTATACATATTCAGTTGTATTCCCATTAGGGCAAAGGTTGTTATGGCTTAGCCATTCCTAGATATTATGTAATGAAGCTACAGTTTTATCAAATCTTTGCTCAAAAGTTCTTATTGATATTTTTTCTAAGCAAATTTAATCTTATTTATATCTAATTATTAATAATATCGTGTAATGTTAATTGTAAAATATGCAAAAAATAAATAAAATGTGGAGACCAAGCAATTGATTCGTATTCCAACACACTACGGAATTTTAATTAAGAACATGATCGCACCCAAAGCACTACTTTGGGGCTCACCATATTCTGTAATTAGCGGGCTAGTTTCAATTGTTACTGTTTTTTTTTCTCTTTGTCATATAGCTTTTAAATTATCTCAGCTATTTATCTGTAATCTCTATGTTATCATTTTTTTAAAGGTGCTTATAGTTGATATAGTCAAGTGATTTGAGGATTATTCGAATACATTTGTTGCCCGCCTTTGGGTTATTTAATACCACTTTTTCATTTAATGTGCACAACTATCTGCAGATCAATAGTTTATTTTTATTTTCGTTTATTTTTCTTCGAAAAATCATCATCCCGTTAAATTACAATAAAGTAGTTTGGCAACAGAATGTTGAATACAAGGTAAATATAGATGATCTTATCAATTATCAATTTATAAAACATATTATTGAAATACACAGATAAATTGATATCCTTTTACACCACACCATGATGCACTGTGCAACATAATATAGTACAACAATACATCAAATTCTTTTAGTACACATAATAGAAGCGCCTAATATAAATTATGTCTACTTAGGAGCCATTTTTTCTTCAAATATCTGACTCTTTTAAGCAATTCAGATTTTTTCAATATTTCTCGGTAACATTTTGAATAATTTAGGCACGTTATACTCCAGGGTTCGCTGCCTGTATTTATTATATTATTTTGGTACAATTAAGCCGTCGTTTTTGGTGAACCGAGTACTCATGTTCCACTTTCCTCCTTGATTCAGAGTCCGATATATGCTGAAACAATATCTTATACAATAATAAGGCCTGTACCGATAAGATAGTTACATTCAGAAACAATAATAAAATGTTTCGTCTCTGCGAGAATATATGTTTTTTTGACTACTCGTATTAATTTAACTATAGAATTTTGAACCGATTGTAAGTTATTAAAATTTGTTTTACTAGAAGGTCCCTAAGTGGTTATTCCATACCGTAAAGTTGATTCTGCGAGCGACAAGTAAATAATTCACAATGTACTCACAGGAACAAATTTGTCAATTTGCATAGTCTACCTACTATTGCCCGTAGCCTGTTATTATTTATTTGGATATCCCATTTAAATTTGTGATCAACAGTCACTCCCAAATAAACATATTTGTTCACCTGCTCAATACATTGGCATGTGCATGACTGCAAAATATTTTATGAATACTAGTAAAGTCAAGTGATATTATTTTAGGCCCAACCGTAACTGTAGCATGTGGAGATCTAATGTGCATCAATTTGTTTTTTTTTTTGAATTTATAACTAGGCCTGCATCATGGACCATTTTAGCAGAGCCGTAAAGTCTAGTTGTATACGTTCGATAGCAACGGATAATTTTTCATCCGATATTACAAGTACCGTATCGTCAGTATATACAAAATGTTTAACATGTTTAAACAGTTATTTCATTATTGATACAAATATAATGTAAAGCGTTGGTCCCAAAATTGATCCCTGGGGGACACCAGCACACTTTTTTTTCTCACTTATTTTATGTTTAATATTTTTACACATATATGTCTATTTTATAGATAATTTTAAAATAAATTTAATAGGTTTACCCTGATTCCACCAGCTTCTAGAGTTTTTAATAATTTTATCGGATAAATTGTGTCAAACGCTTTAGAATTATCGATAAATAATACTAAAACATGCCTTTTATAGTTTGATTTGTTATTAAAATACGCTAATTAAGTCCTGTAACAATATTTCTGTACTCTTTCTCTTTTGAAAGCCACATTGTTTTTGGTCTATAATTTCAAAGAAATATATTTTTCAAAAAAAAAATTCCAGTGCGGGCAAGGTCGAGATAATAAGTCGATAGTTTCCGAATTCGGAATGCTTTCCGCCTTTGTAAATAGGCCTAATAATAGCACATTTAAGGTCATCAAGAATTTCTGCTTGCGAAAAAAGTCTATTGACTAAGTGCGTGATAATTGGTCCTAAAATATTAATATGTCTTTTTATGTCGTGCATTCTTAAATAAATGGATTACTTTTATAGCGCCGTTTTGTCGGGAAGATCACCTCAAGGGCGCTTTATCACCTCAAGGGTTGTTGTCCATGTTGTCCATTCACGTAGACTTCGAATTTTTCATTTTGTTAACAATATTTGAATATCAGTGAAATTTGCATTAAGCAGGTACATGCTATGAGGCAATTCAAGTAAATCAACATTAGATGCTTTAAAATTACATTTGTGCAGCATATGGATGGTATCTAAGAATTAGTTAACATATTGGTCTGTTACACTATCCACTGTTCGTCCTTTTATCACACATCGGAAAATAAGTTTATCGCAATTATTTTGGTTTTTCTTCCTAAAATTGTTTTATTTCATCCCAGGTTTTCTAAGTATCATTAAAACTACTTTTAAATTTATCTTAAAAATAACAAGATTTTCGTTTAGTAGTTATTTTGTTAACTTTATTTCGCGCGACCTTGTATTCATTTTCATAATTTGTATTGTATTAGTTGTAAAATTCTTTCACCTTCGAAATAACAAATACTTTTTTTAATTTTCTCTAAAATATCAGTAGTGATCCATTTTTTGATCGCGTACTGTCTTTTATAAGGTTTTTCATTAAATGACACAGTGCATTTTTCATACAAATTACTAAAATTATTTTTAATTTGTTCATACAAAATAATACTTTCTTGCTAATTAAGTAATGAAATCCAATTTATTTTATGAATATGATTGTCAATACGTTTTTGGGACAAAATAGTTATCGCGTTATTGAAAGGTTCTATTTGCTCATCATATTTAATATTAACTGCGTAATATAAATAAGACTTATTCATCGATAGTTTCTCGGCACATAGGTTAGGGTCTGGGCTCTTGTCCTCAAATTTTAAAAAATACACCCATTTAGAAATCTAAAATTTATTTTATAAGCAAAACCTTTATAAGAAAAAAATATTACAAATGAAAATGTAATAAATATTAATATATCCCTTAAGATAATACACGTAGTGTCGAAGCTAGTAGGTTAAATATATATTTAATAAGAAACAAGAATAAGTGTTATACACAAAAAAAAAATTCAATAAACTCTAGTAACCTTCAAAACATATTAATTAAAAAAACTGTATTTATCTCATTCATATAATAGTGCTAGAATATAGTAAGAAGGTGCACCATTTGATTTTTTCTAGCGTAAAGTTTGTTTTTCTTTTTGAGTGATCCTAACATTCTGTAGTTAAAATCAATCAACCTGCAAAATGAGATGGGTTCTGAAATCGATTCCGTGTGGTTGAAATGTTGTTTAACAATCTGTAGGGTGTTTGGAAAGGTTGGGAAGTTAAATTATTGGATATTCTGCTTAACAAGGGTGCTTGTTCAAAAGGAACCATCTAAAGAACGGCAGCCTTACGCAAAAAGGCTTTGAGATTCTCAAACCGAAATTATTTTGATTAAATTACAATTTGGGTGAGTGTAAACTCTGGAACTACTGCTTGTTTCATTTGTAAGAAAACGTCATCAACCGAATAGATCTACGACTTAGTTTTCTTGTCATTCTAGATTCGTGGAAATGATTGCGGTAGTATTTAACGTGACAGATATGTGCTTATAGTTATTTTCGTTTATTCAGTACTTCGAAGAAAGGTCGCCATCTAGGAAGGTATACTATTTTCGGAGTTTTCGTAAATTTAAGCAAAAAATACATAGCTGTTGGTTTTGTATAGCGTTGAGAAAAACTTCAATATTTTGTGAATGCTTCACGAATTCTTCTTTAAAGTGAATCCTTCGCAGTGAATACTTAAATTGAAGTCGAACTCTCAAAAAAGAGGTTTGTATTTATCCGGTTATTTGTTCAGTTCTTTTTGGAACCGGTTCCTCGCCGAAAATAACACGTACTAGTCGGTAGGGATTTGAAAACGAAAAGAACTGGAACCGGTTCATCGACAAAACAAAAGTACTAGTCGGTAGAGATTTTAAAATGAAAAAAACTCCCAAAAAATCACGTTCCTTAAGAACGAATTACTTTGAAGTCGAACTTCAATTAAAGTACTTGTGATGAAGTTTATGAACATTATTTTATATTATAAGCTTTGAAGTTCAACTTCACAACTGAACTGCTGCAAATTGAAGTAGTTATTTGTAATCTAACTTCCATTGAAATATTTGTTTAATGAAATGAATGAACGCTTAAAATGAACTACCAACTTCAATTGAAGTATTTGTTCCATAAACAATGAATGAAGTAGGAACTGCCACCAAAAGAAGTAGTTCATTAGAGTTGTTCTTTCAGAGCGGTCACAAACGCTAGTTATGTATATATATACTCGTACACAATGCAAAATTAAAATAAGAAAACAGTAAGAAAACAAAAGAACAGAGAGAAAGAGACAGATAATTTGAAATGAAATATAAATATAATGTTTAACACAAAGTAATTATTTCATTTTTATTAAAAATGTCAAACCACATAGTGATTGCTTTCTACGAAAATACAAATTAATTTATTTTAAAAATAAAGCTTAGTTGAAAGTCAATCATTTCAAGCGCCCTCTCGTACATTTAACCATTAAAGACTTTGAAAACACGAAGGTGACCCGACAATTTTTTTTTTTGATTCGAGGTTTTGGGTTCCAGTCTCGGTCACAACCCAATCTTTTCATTTTTTGTGTGTTTTTCTATGTTTATATTATTTGACAATCCGTGGTTGAGTGGTAAGACGCTCGACTACGAATCCAGAGGTCGGGGGTTCAAGCGGATGTTCATTTATTGATTTGATTAGTCCATGCATTTGGCCGGACAAATGCGTCGGGTTCCCGCCCAGGCGTCACGGGTTGAATTCTACTAACTTTATTAAAATAGTAATATTTTTTCTAAATATTATCAAGTTCTTCGTAATCCGAGAATGTGGTTGTTTTTCTTTTATTAAATTGAGATAATTGGAACAGTAGTAAGGATTGCTTGCGTTCATCAAATGATGAACTCTACTGTACTTTTGACAGTACGACCTTGGAGTAAGAATATATATGGAGATAGAGCTAAATATTTCTACCCAACTTACAAAAACTTGCAATAAATCACTTTCTCCGGGTTTTTACGTCGTATATCATGAGCGAGAAAGAGACAAGAGAAGTCGGCCCATAATATTGCAAAACTACTAAGTGTGTAGAATGCTCTCCGTCCGCGCTAACTTCACATCATCGAGTCGTATAACTTTCGTTAACGTATTTCGAGATTATTTCCCATATTTATATCTGTTGATTAAAAAACTTTCAACAGTTGTACAAAAAAAATCAAACATGATGGTGATATGTGCAATACGTGAATGTTCAAATAAAACTAAACGAAGATTATAAAACATCACTTTTCATAGGTATTGCAACAGTCTCAAATATTTTAGACCGAACTTTAGAATTTTCACATTTTTTATGATATAAAGACATAAAATCAAGAAAGACCTTCCATCCTTATTAAGGCAAACTTTATGTTATTATGGTTTGTGTGATATTTCGACTTTATAAATCATTTTAATGGTGTATTGATATTGTTTTGTTTAGTGTGATCAAATATGTTTTTGAAAAATGTCCGAATTCCATGTGGGCGGTAACTAAAAGGCTATCCAAGTTCCTTTAACATATCTCTGTATCTTTCTATGCTAGTCAGTATAAAGTCGAAAATACTGACTACACTGTTTCGCAAAGGTATTCCATATATATTCTAACTCCAAGAGTACGACCCTTCGTTAAAGACATTTTCCCATAGTAATAAATTTGTATGGTAAGGAGTCTGAAAACATCCAGAACGTCTATTGGGAACTCCGAAAATGTAACTCATTTTTATTGGATTTAGAGAAACTAAATAAAACTTCGTATTATATATTTATTTATTTAACAAAGATCTCGTAAAAACAGTTGTTCACCAAATACATTAAGAGATGAATGATATAAAAAAATGCACATACATGTATAGTGCAATAAAAGAAACTAAACATTTATTCGTACTTCATATATAGACAAGGTATTATATATCCGAAGGAGTTAGGAGTACAAACTGAAGTAGTGCAACGCATTATATATATGATAAAATTACGCAAATAATGTGAACGAAAAAAAAATGAGATAAGACATAAGAGAGGTACACTCTTATAAACATGTTATGAGATAATCATTGAATTGGCAAATGTAAAAAGTGTGTGTTAAAAAGTATTTTATTTAAGAGTATGAAGATCGTTATGTACCTAACGGTCACTCTTGTACGTATATCGAGAAATAATGACAGAACTCTATATATGTGCATCTAAATATATCTAAGGTAGATGCAGCTTCATTGAATGGTTCCATCGCTTTATATATTGGCGTGTTTTTGTATGAGGAAATTCAGACTTTTGGTGTGTAAAACGTCACATGATGCCTCGCTCGAATATACTTACTTGAAGCAAACAAATTGATCTCCTTTAGTATATATGGGTTACAAATACCTCCAGAAATCAACTTAATATATAAATATTATAATACTATAAAATTGTTCACCCAAAAATATCTTCCGGAGGGCTTGCAGGGTGTGAAAATCTTACATTCCGCATAAACATAACGAAGGAATTCAATAAAATAATTTAAAGAAAATATTCAACACGTCGTTGTGTTAAGATGCGTAGATTGACGAACGTAGTGGCCGACTGGTTAAGTTCCTTGCCTTCAGATACAGATGTCGCGGGTTCGAAACCCGGCGTGACCAATTACTCAATGAGAACTAAAATTCTGCAGCAGGTATCTACCCTAAAACATGATGCAAGTAAAATCTCAAACCTTTAGCATACAACGGATAAAGATGGGTTTGTATACCTAGTCCACTTAACGATCAACTGACACATCTTAAAAATGATTATAGCATATTAAAAAATTACACATTACCCGATCCTTTTTGTTTAGATTAAAACTGAAGCGATAATTATTTATTCATTATATTCATACCAGTATTCAGCCTGTCGAGTCATAATACAATCCTATTCATCAGGATTTACGTGTGAAGACGGCAATTATAATTAATATTACACAAAAACCTGGCTGGAAGAGCACACAGATGATTGAAAAAAGAAGGAAGTAAAATGATTTGGTGGCTTAAGAATCACTTAGGAACGTATAATTGTTAGCCGCCAGTCACGCCGGCTCCAGGCGATGACCCAAACCTTAAAAAAATCTAAATAATTCAAGATCCACTTTGGGACCATTCTTGCACACATGGTTCCAGCGGCACTCAAATATCGGCATTTGATGATCGCCTTCAAAGTATTCTTTGATATTTGCAACAATAATTTTTCCTTCCTTTTACAAAATACAATACCTACATTGATTAGAAATTCAAAACAACGTAAAAAATATTCGAGAGTAAAAAAGTGGGTACTTAGGTAAGTTTCCATTTTTTTAATGCAATTATAAAAAAAAACAAATTCATGGATTTCCAGAGTGGTAGATACTTAAAGTACCGCTCTGGTGAAACACCACCATTCAGAATTGAAACGTTGCTTGAAATGGCTTTGGCCGTGTTTAGTGACCAGATCTGAATAGCCAGGTACTTTCCAACCTTCTTCTTCCCCATCTACTTCCCCTCCCTACTATCTTCAATTGGACAACATGTCCTGATTTGAGATGCCATAGTCTCACTGGTTCCAAACGGTTGGAAGCAGTTGTGACTCTTGTACGATATTCACCGAACAAAAAACCTCTATATTTTGTTAAAAATACAGTGGGAGGAATAAACCAATAATAATACACGATGCAATCCTTAAGAAACAGGGAGGCACATTGGCCCAAGAGATGAGAAATAAGTCCAATAAGAACAAAAATAATCATGAAAGTAGTTAAATGATGTGAAATGAAATCTTAAGCCCATAAGGCTTTCAAGGGTCCACAACGCCCTTGGGGTGATTTTTCACTTAAACAGCGCTATACTTCCCAACCTTCTTCCTTCTCATCCTCTTCCCAACTCTTTCCCCTCTCTATTACATTCACCCTCACAACATACCTTAACTGGGATGCTATGGTCTCACTGGCTCAGTTGGGAGCAGTTGGAACTTTTGTTCGGTTTACAATATGAAAATAAAAATAATCTTAGTGTTGAAAACAAAATATGCTATTTAACCTTAATGTTACTGAAAGCGTACCCGGGTACCCTTTTCGATTTTCAACATAGATTTTTTTAATGTTCAAGTAAGTTTAACCAACCGAAACTTTCTGACTTCTCCACAATAGTGAAAATAAACAATTAAACATAACCGTTGGATATGTGGAGGATAGTATGTGAGCGGAAAACGCATAAGTAAAACTTACACCTTCTGATTACTGAAAGGGTACCCGAGTATATAGAATTTGAAGCTTTTCCATATTTATTAATCATTTTATCTTATTTTAAATAATAATGTACTCTTGTGTTCAAAGCATACTTCTTTTTCTCTTTCACACATACCGAATAAAAAATCCCATGAAAAGATATTACTAGGTGAAATTCCTATCCACTACCTCAAGTCTTGAACTGAGTCGAAATGTATTACGTCATAGAAGTGGTCTAGCAAATTTCAGCAAATTATGTACATGTACTGTAATAGAAACCTTCATATCAAATTTAAAAAGGTGTAGGTTTCTTCAGTCACATAAGGGTTCATTTGATTATTATGAATGTCAATGATTAAATAAAAACAAATTTTTAACTTTATTCCACTTTTTTTTATTTTTTGACTGGACCGGTTTCAGCCTATAACGGCCATCTTCAGACTAGTTGGCCGTTATAGGCTGAAACCGGTCCAGTCAAAAATTAAAAAAAAGTGGAATAAAGTAAAAAAATTGTATTTATTTAATCATTAAAATGGAATTCCATCATGAATTAACAGTTACAAAATTAGATATTATGAATGTTGATTAGATAAAAGAGCCACCCAGTTTGAGAACCAGCAGGATGAGCGATCCTGCCTCCGTAACCTGTAATTATCTGAATTACCATTGTATCCCGGAGATCTGAAGGTGACCCCAACCCAGCATTTCTCTGCAAGTAAATCAGGCGGAATCCTGATCATAATTTACCAAATGCGTTATTACCGGGGGTCAATGGTTTGATTTTACCCATTTTTGCCGAACGTCACGAGTTTGCTTAGGTTGATTGACCTTGAATGGGTTGACATCGATTTTTTATTAAATTCGTCAATCGATTATTTCAAATTGATTTTTGAAATTCAGACGTGTCATTTCTTATGCACCTACATCTTCGCTGAAAATGCAAAGGGTCTCAAGCGACACTTTGGTCAAAAATGAGTTAAGAATGCAGTTTAGATCAGTTTATTTTTCTGCATCAAATGCTCTGACTCTCGTTTGATTCTGAAGAATTCCGTGGCCCTTTAGCTTTAGCCATCCAAATTATATTTACTATTTGGGAAAAGGCTTGACTCAAGCGACATAAGTTTGAGACTTTTTTTAGCTTTTTGTCGCTTCAGATAAGTCAGTGAGAGCATAGTGTTCTAAAGTGCTAAGATTGACAAAAAACGTTATTATTGATGATTTAATAAAACAAATTTGTAACTTTATTCCACTTTTATTATTTTGACTGGACCGGTTTCAGCCTATGACGGCCATCTTCAGACTAGTCGTAATGGCCTATGAAACCGGTCCAGTCAAAATAATAAAAGTGAAATAAAGTTACAAATTTGTTTTATTAAATCATTAAAATGGAATTCCAACACGAATTAACAGTTTCAAAATTAGAAAAAAAGTTATTATTGATGTTATTCTAGACGAAAACGATTTTTTTTTTTTCAAAATATCAATTTTTGTATGAAGATTTTTTAGAAAACCGTGCAGTGCACCACCAAAACTGAAAAATCCTGAAAAACTTCATACAAAATTTTTTTGTTTTCAAAAAAATAAAAATCACTTTCGGCTACAACCAACATCAATGACGTCATATTTTTCAATCTCAGCACTCTAGCATACTAAAACGTCACGAGCCGCCTCTGGCATTGAAGTACCTGAGTTAACTTTTTATCTGTTATTATGACTCTTCACATGACCCTATTCAAGTATTTGATTCTCTTGATCGTGCCATGTCTTTCTCAGGCGTCCCCGACGTCTTCTTCCATTCACTTTCACGTTGTATATTATTTTCACATTTCTTTCTTCGTTCATTCGCTCTACGTGTCCAGACTATCTAAGCGTCCCTTTTTTATCCTATTCATTAGGCTTACATCAGTCTTGCATTCTTTCGGGATATCCACATTTTGAACACGGTCATACATGGTTTTACCGCACATACACCTCAGGGATTTAATTTTCACGGCGTTCAGTCTACTTTCATCCTTCCTCTGCCAGTTACATGCCTCACAGCCTAACATCAGGGTTGGTATAAGCACTCCATTGTGGACTGGTAGCTTCGCTTCCAACATTCGCCCTTCTTTCAATATTCTTATCAGCCTTTTTCATAAAAGTTTAAGCCATTGGTGTGCTAACTGTAAAAAAATTATGATCTTAAGAACCTATACACCTAATCAATCTCTTGAAGAAACAAACGGCTGTTCCACGTATATCATATAAAATCTTCAAAGAATGCAATAACTTCTAAATATAAATATTAATCGCGATCTCCAAATGAAAAACAAAATCTTTAAACAAATCTTAAGGCAGGCGAAATTGGTCGAAATGTGTACGCGATGTCATTTCAACTTATCCCTTTAGCGATAAAGCACGACGGAATTACAACACAATAATAAGATTTCAAAGAAACATTCACAAAAATCAGGGCATCAACAACAAAATCAATCATAATATTCCTCAGAGCGCGCCGGAAAGAGCGACTTCAATCAATAATCAGTGAGCAGAAAAATGCCTTGGCAAATGTTGTTACCTCTCACCCACAAGCACGCCGCGCCGTATACTATGTCAAAAGTTTAACCTAAAAAACAACAAGGTATTAACGCGTTCGACATAAACTGCTAAAAGCTTTTATGCTTCAAAAGCTCCCTCTCGCAGTTGACAGTAAGCTAGATATCTCAGTGTCGTTCGAATATCCTGCTTCTATCCATCCACACAAATATTTTCGTTATAATCTTTTGCCGTATCTTTATTTACCACGAATATTATGACAGTGGACGGTATAAATATACGGTGGAAAAAATTGGTATTAATGCCCCTTCCAAAAGTGATCAATTACATTTGGTGAGTTTTGCTATGGGTAGCGTATCTTCGTGCTATTCGTTTCTGCTCAGTCCCGAGGGTAGGTGCAAATCGAATAAGCTGTGGGTTATGTTCTTGAACATTGAATCAGAAGAATTGAGAACACATATTAATTGAACAAAGCACCTAATCTTTCAATAAAAAAAATATAATAGCGAAACACGAGAAGCAGTAAAACAGTGACGTAGAAGCGTACGAATATGTTTAGTTATTTGATTCTTAATAACGTAATTTTCAGCCAGTTAGGTTTGTAAAATATGCTAACATAATGTAGAATTCCCTATTATTATGAAAAAAATCGTTTGGTGGGCAAGGACGACAAAGTTTCAATTTATTTGAGATTAATTTCAATTAGCTAATGTTAAATTTGGTGAACACTTAATTCCTTCGATCTATAAAAGCAAAAGTGTTTGTCACTGGTTTAATCACAGCTTCTATGTCCGTATATGGCCGATGCAGATATGTGTGTCGTAGAACTCGAAGCTTTGAACTATAGATTTGAATCGGTGTCAATTTTAAAAAACAAAACTGTGTAGTGCATATATGTCAACGCTGAGGGTTGGTGTGATAGCTCAATTGGTAGAGCATACGCTCAACAAAGAGCAAAAGATCTCATGTTCGAGTTTTTGTCAAACCGACAATTTTAAACATTGTTTTAATAAATATGTTATTTTAAAGAATATGAATAAGAAAACCTAAAGAAGAAAAATAATATTATATCAAATTGCGTCTTTAAACCCACCTCTTTTCGGGTGGATGGCCTTCAGAGTTCGTATCTCGGTGGCAACCTAATATGTTTCCTTCTCTGTGTGTATTTCTAATTTATACTTTGAGAATATTTTTTACCAAAATGGTAGGTGGTAAAAAAAATAATTTTAATATTTTTGATTATTAATTAAATGAAACAATAACTTTGTAAAAGACCACGGAGCTTATTTTGTTTCTTATGACCGACCGATTTCGCTTAGCCTAAGCATCATCAGGGTACAAAATTAAACTAAACAAGAAATACATAGTGTGCGGTTATAATCACACAGAGGGAGACACAATATATAAATAAAATAAGAGAACAGTGAGATAGCAATAGAACACGTTCAAATTTTAACGAAGAAGTTGAGAGAAAGATACGGATAATATTTGATATAATATCGGATAATATTTCACATTTAAAGAAAAAAAAAAACCATCAGTACAGTACGCATATAAACTAGAATATGCAGATAGGCAAATACAACTTCAAATAAAAATACAACAAGAGAAAGTTAAAAAAACAAGACGTATAAAAACAATAGCATGGAGATACATAAAATAACTGGAAGTAAAGAAAAGCTAGTTTAAATTTATTGGTCATTACGCTTTGTGACCAAGATCGAATTCACAGAATATTGCTTAGAGACACCTTTATAGCCAATTAGTTAGGATGAATCTAGTGGTAAGACGCTCGACTACGAATCCAAAGGTCGCTGGTTTACACCCGGCGTGCGCCAATAACTTTTATTCAATTAATATGTGTCATAACACATTTAATTCATATAAAAATAATAAAGAAAGTATATTTGCGGTACGTTCCAGAGTGGTAAATACTGTATCGCCCTGGTGAAAGACCGCCATTCAGAATCGAAACGTTGCTTGAAATGGCTTCAGCCGTATTTGGTGACCATATCTGAATATCCAGGTACTTCCCAACTTTCCTCTTCCCCATCTCCTTCCCTTCCTCACTACTTTCAGCCTATACCTAAATTGGGTATGTCATAGTCTCACTGGCTCTAGACGGTTGGGAGCAGTTGATACTCTTGTGCGCTGTATTCACTGTAAAAACTATTTAAAAAAATCATAATAGTAAACGAGTTAACACCAAAACAATCAAATAAATTCAAAGCAGAGACAGGTAATCTAATAAATTCCAGTTATATTTGCCGAAACAAAATTTCGTTATTGTGTGGATGTTGTCGACATATTCATAATTATTACTCAAATATGAATCGAAAGAGACGAAACGTCAACTGAGAAGGTGATTAAGAAATAATGGGAAAATCTATGAGTTTACGGGTCAACAATTAACACTGTTAAAAGTTTTAAAAATCACGTTTTTTTCTGGTTTCGTTTTATTAAATTTGTCTAAGTTCAAGAAGAGTGAGAGATATAATTATCATGCTAATGTTGGAGCATGTATAGCATGTATGTATAGTTTTGTGGCCACAAATCAACTGGTTTTGATATGGGTGCGCGTTGATCTGACGGTAGAAAACAAAATAATCAAGAAATGTTCTAGTCTAAACTTGATGCGCTGCACAAAGATAAAAATAATAAACCAATGCTAAAAAACGATGAATATTTTGAAGGTCATACAAACTCTAGTTTCATCTTGAAAGAGGTTGTTTCTTTGCTTGAGTTTGAGACGTGATTTCGTGAACTGTTTTTTTTTTTAAGCCGTAGTAAATTTATTAATAAGGACTAACATTTATTGAAGACCGACAGCACGCTATCAAACTATTATTTTGATTACAATATGTATTTTTTACAAAACTTATTTTGCGTGGAGTACGAGCATTTTTAATTATTTGAGCAGACGAAAATTGGGATAACCCGATTATTTTGATCTGGTAAACATATTACAGAACATTTGAATTAAAGCTGTCATTTTGGACGAACTTCGCGAGCGAGCGGCTAAGCTACTCTACTCCAGACCCATTGGTCGCGAGTTTAACATTTTATTTTATTAACTCGTTCCATGTGAGGAGTATGTATGGGATGAAAAATACATGTGAATAAAGCAATAATTATGTACCAAGACGGGGTTGTATGGAGGTACGTCCTATCTGCCTAACCCTGCGTAGAAACAGCGTGATGGTAAGTTAGTTGGTAAGAATGATAAATTATGGCCACTCATTCAAAAATATTTTACAATCTTTCCAAAGACAGCCAGTGGAGAATTAAACCCCAAACGGCTCCGCACAAACGCAAAGTGTGATATTTTGATGGTGTCAATTTGTTTAACTATGCAGGTTGATCTTATTAGGAATCGCCCTGGTGAAAGACCACCATGAAAAATCCAAACGTCGTTTGAAATAATTTTATCCGGTGACCAGATCTGAATAGCCAGGCTCTTCCAACCTCACTCTTTCCCATTTCGCTCCCCTACCTTCATCCCCTACCTTCATCCCCTACCTTCAATCTCACAACATACCTCAATTGGGGATGGCATAGTCTCAGTGGCTTTAGACGGTTGGGAGCATTTGGGACTCTTGTGCGGTATTCTCTCTAAAAAATACAATTATTATTGTAATTGTAAATGTAATAATATACAAAAGACAGATTTACAACAAATAAAACCCCGAAGTCCATAATTTGAGAATCTGGTACAAGATTAACACTGTTCAATGAATAATCGAAATACGGCGGTTTTTCAATTTTGAAGAATCTTATAATTTTTCATCCGTAATAAGAGCAGAACATTTAAACCTTCTTCGTTTCTAATCTGTTTGAGATTCAAATAATTATTTCTGAGCGTCAAAACACAAAGTCACCAGAGCCTTGATGAGAATACTTCGGCAACTGGAGACGCTAAGAGCCCGTAATCCTTGTAATGACTTAAATATTTGGGAGGAATCCGAGAATGCCGAAGTAAGTTCGAAACATTACATTTTGAAATAGAATAAAGAATGACGGGCATGTTTTAAAATATGTTCTTTCATTTTTATTCTCACTTCGGTACCACAAGTGTACGTTGATCACTAACATTGGATAAAATAAATATAATTATTATTATTTCTCCTTCAACGGAAGTAATCTTCCCAACAAACCTTCCATTGAGATGCTTGGTGTAACCTTAAGTGACCAGTTAAGGCACCGGGGCTCCATCGAAGCCAGAGTAAAGTTAGCCTCTCAGAAATTGGGCGTGTTGTACAGGGCCCGCAGATACTTCAATAGTACACAACTGCTGACCTTGTACAAATCGCAAGTACGCCCCACTGTTGAATTTGGCACCCACCTCTGGTCTGGAGCCCCTAAATACCTGAAAAAAACCCTTGACTCTGTGCAGAAACGGGCGGCCCGTTTGATAGATTCTCCTATCTTAACAAACGGATTACAAACTTTGGAGCACAGACGTCAGGTGGGAATGCTGTCCTTGTTCTACAGGTATTTCAATGGAAGATGCTCCGAGGAACTTGCGTCATTGATCCCTTCGGCACCGGTGCATAGTCGGGAAACTCGCCAAACGCACGCCCAACATTTGTACACGGTTGACATTAAATACATGAGAACGGGTCGCTTTTACGACTCGTTCTTATGTTCAACAGCTCGGCTATGTAACGATTTGCCGGCCTCTGTGTTTCCTCCCTCCTTCAACATGGGCCTCTTCAAGACCCAAGTTCACTCCTTTCTTTCCTCAAAAAAACCCTCCACACAGCATCCGCAAAGATGACAGGCCCTGAGGGAAATTATTTTCCTCAAGGCCTCCTGTGTGGAGTTATTGTAAAAAAAAAAAGTATTGATGTTGTCGATCTTCTAGTCAGAGTGGGTGGACACAAACTATTTTACTGCGTTTCTGATCACTGTGAATAATGATAATACTTGGCTATTTTTTTTTAAATACACTCAAGAGCTCAATAACCTCAAGGGCGCTTTACAAAACTTAAAGGCTTTGTTTAATTTACCATCAACCTATTTAACTACCTAAAGCTATAGCTTAAATAACCCTATTGGTATTTACGTATTAGTATTTTTTATTTGTCGCTGGCTGTAAAAAATTGACGAACTTTTTGCTTACCAGTATATCGAGGATTGAGGATCGCGGATCATTGCATAATTTTTATTTATTTATAATGGTGAGTTTAGATGCTAACGGGTTAGCCTTACTTTGTTTATAAGGGCAATGCTGTTATTCTTTTATTTTTTATATGATTTTCGAGATACATAACATTATTTATCATCACTCAAAACATTTTAACGCATTTCTCCGCTCGCCAACTAACCCCTACTATGTGACGTTAAATATTTTTTTTCATTTACCAGGGCGATACTGAGAGCATTATTTTATTTTTTGTAATTTGTGAAATAACCAACACAAATTTGATTGATTTTTTTTCCCTCTCGTAAATAGAAACTATAGTATTTTTTACAAAAAGTAGGTAGGTAGGTGCTTTACCATGCAGACACAAAAATGAGAGAATATTGTTGAACATTATCACATAGACAAGCTCACAATACACGTATATTGGTTAAACTTTTAACTTGTGTATAAAGTGTGCAACATATATGCCTACATCAACTGTTATTTTTATGAATAATGTCAACACCAATTGCTGCTACCTGTGAAAAATTACAGAATGTGACTTGACTTGTCAAGTTGAAAACAGACAAATGTTGTATCAAATATAGAAGAATGTCTGCTGAACAATATTACAGAAAGTTACTTTTTAGGTAAATTGGGATTTGAAAAGATTATCTGATGTTAATTGAGTGTGTCAATTTCCAAAAGCATCTTCACAAATCCCTACCTACCTAATAAAGTACCCACCTATCATGTATTTTAGCAGACATTATTTTTTATTTGAAATGGAACAAATCAAATCTTGGCAAGTCAAGTTACACCTCATGATTTTTTACGAGTAACGACTAGTTTAACATCAAAATATCAGAAACAATGAATTGCTGTTTCTCAATTATCACTCTACTAAATATAGGTATCAATCTCCACTATCCAGAATGTCGAGACTTGTTTACTCAAGCCATAGTCTTAAAAAAATTGGTAGCAGTGTAAATGATTTTTGTCATTCTTTTCGACTCTACCAAAACTTTGACTTGACCTTGGCTTGAATGTTCTTTCTTATGTTTATTTTGTCACTGCTTCATTATTTATGTGCTGTTCTTTCTATGTTGCTCTTTTTCCTCATTTCTCGTTTCGTTTTTTTTTTGTTTCAATTGGACTTTGGTCCGTTAATTTACAAATAAATAAAACAAAAATAGTTAAATACAAAAAGGGGAATATCAGCCCACAGGTTTCAAAGTGTTGGATTTTGAGTATACAATATATCAATAAATCTACCTAATTCAAATGTGAAAAAATTATACATCCCGTTAAAATAACACATACTTTATAATTAACTTTTTAGAATGTAATTCTCCATTGTGTTATTAATTATTTAAACAGCGTTCGAACAATGTGAATCAGAAAGACACAGAAAAGAAAGAGATTTTTTCTTTGCAAGTCACGTTACATCCCGTGATTTTCACGGGTAAAAACTAGTTGTGAATAATGAGAGGCACAGTAAATTTGGAAGAAACAAGGCGACTGACTGTTGATCAGAGAATAGGCTTCCACGCACATTCACCGCCAGTCTTCCCTCAACAAGGTTACTGTACCGAGTAATTAATGTAAATCAGACCGAATTAGTGTCTCATCGACTCGTCTGAGAGATTGGGAAAGGGTCTATTTCAAAAGCACGTACAGAATTATTTTTTCGAAGAATAGTTCTTCTGAATTAAGGTTTTTACTTTGTGATGGCATACTTATTTAACTGAAGACAGATAACTTAGTTTATAACTAACTAACTTACCATCACGCGCGTAGAGAGGATGAATCGCCATACAACTTTGAACGCAACTCTATTCGCACACACTCCTTGCTTCATTCACATTCATACATCGTACATACTTTTCTGTTATACTGACTTTTCACATGGCCCGACTCAAGTGTTTGATTTACTTAATTGTGCTATGTCTTCCTAGAGCGTTCCCGACTTCTTCTTTCATTCACTTCGCGTCATGTATTCTTCTTGCATTAATTTCTTCGCGTAGACCACCATTCAGAATCGAATACTGCTTGAAATGGCTTTAGCCGTGTTTGGTGACCAGATCTGATTATTCAGGTTCTTCCTAACCTTCCTCTTCCCCATAAACTTCCCCTCCTCACTATTTTCAACCTCACAACATACCCCAATTGGAGATGCCATTGTTTCACTGGCCCTAGACGGTTTTTTTTTAATTTTTATATGAATACCGCACAAGAGTCTCAACTGCTCCCAACCGTCTAGAGCCAGTGAGACTATGGCATCCCCAAATAGGGTATGTTGTGAGGCTGAAGGTACTGGGGAGGGGAAGGAGATTGGGAAGAGGAAGGTTGGGAAGTACCTGGCTATTCAGATCTGGTCACCAAACACGGCCATAGCCATTTCAAGCAACGTTTCGATTCTGAATGGTGGTCTTTCACCAGGGCGATACTTAAAGTATCTACCACTCTGGAACGTGCCGCAAATATACTTTTTATTATTTTTATATGAATTAAATGTGTTATGACACATATTAATCAAATAAAATTTATTGGCGCACGCCGGGTTTGAACCCGCGACCTTTGGATTCGTAGTCGAGCGTCTTACCACTCGACTATGGAGGCCGGTTGGGAGCAGTTGAGAGTCTTGTTCGGTATTCACTATAAAAAAACATATAATTGCAACTGGTAACTGGCAACTGACTACCACCGTATCGCGACCGTCTATAACACAGACAACATCTCTCCTGTTTTATGAATTGCGACCGCAACAAAAACTGCATAATGTCGGAACGTGTAATTACCAAGCCATCAGAATCTGTTTAAATTCATTCGAACCACTTTGCCAACTCGAATCCTTTGTTGGATGAGCTGCTGTACGCTTTGTATATTATGATGCTTATCGAACAAAGCCGGTAATTTTTACAAGCAGATGTACAATGGGTTAGCAGAAGCATCGCGTCCTAGACGCACTTGGCCATGCGTTTTTATAGGCTCATTTGCATTCATGGCGCGGATAAAACCGCACACTTTAAATAAACAGACTTGTTTGTTCTTGCAGGCGCCGCTGAATACGGTCGATACGCTATATTCTGCAGACTTGGCTGTGTTTATTTAATCAGTTGAAGAAATAATGAACAAGTGGTCTAACCTGCGGTTTTTATAGCAGCGTGTGGCCTTTTTTCTTAAGTCTGTCACTGATTGTAAACATCGGAAGGTATTGCGTACTTCGTACTGGTGCTGGGTGTCTTCTGTCTACCTTCTTCCTCAGAGACATGCACTCCGGATAGGCACATAACAAATGCCTACCCTGCCATACTCGCATGCAAATATAAATTATTCTTTTTTATTAAATAATCTGAGATTATTGCAAAAAATAAATCTACACTTTCAAAAATACGCGCGATGATCAGCTAGTCGCACCAATGCGAGCGCCTCACCGAACAAAGTTAAGTACAAAATGGCAATAGTCAAGTATTACACTAAGGTAACGATTCTAAAAATAACAGAAGAACAAAAAAATATTATAAGTTTATGGTTTTTGGTAGACAGTAAGGACATTAAGTAAAAAAGATACATTCAAAGAGAAAGCAGACACTAAGCAAATTAGAGACGTTTGAAAAAAAACTTGAAATTTTATTTCTACGGTTGAATCTGTTGGCCGGCTAATCTGTGATTCTCATAAGTTCTACTGAAGTTCATATTAAAATCATTAAAAAATATTACACCGACACAATAATATACATATTAATCTTAGATGATTAAGAAAGCAATCATTACAATGTTCAAGTAGGCTATCTATCCCATTTTAATAAACAAATATGGAACTGTTGAACGTTGAACGGTTTGTAAAATGATGATCAAAGTAATTCATCATTTTAACAAATATGATATAGGCGTGTAGTGTTCATTATTTAAAAAAATATATATTTCTTAATTTTGAGTTAAGATTTTACCTGAACAGTGGAAAGTGTATGATTTTTATTAACGTAACGATAAAGGTAAAGTAATGGACTAGGAAATTTGTACAAAATATTGCCAAAAAACTATATAAACATGTTGGGTGTAGTCTTGAAGTAACAATATATGGAGAGAGAGCTAATTCTTTTTACCCAACCCATACACATTTGGAATAAATCACTTTCTCCGGGTTTTTACATCCTGCACCATGAGAAAGAAAGAGACAACAATTTTTCCCGAATTATCACACCGTCTTAAAGTACTGTTAGAATGTTCTTTGTGTCCCGTGTCTCCGTTGACTCCGTCCACACGTTATTATGCGCGAAAGAAATTGACACAACTCAACGGTTTATTTGGTTATTTTTAACAATACTGTGAAAAAGTTGCTTACAAAAACATTATGTCAACATATGCTATGAATGAATGTAAAAATACCCTAGCCCTAGTCCTAGCTACCCCCAGGTCTAGCCGAGTCCGGCAAACCTCGTAAAAACTGACTACAGCTCTCACTACAGCGCTCTCTTGTATACTGTATTTGTAAGTGTAATGTGCCAACCAGTTTAGCACATCTGCAGCTTACCCATGTCACTAAACATTCTAACCAATCTCCTATTGTATCCTAATTGCATCCCTTAATGTTTTTCTATATCAAAATGATTAACATTATATCCTAACATCGCTTTCTAAAATTTATTTTAACATGTATTATTCCATAGACCACATGTTTGCACTATGATTCTTTAAGTCTGACGATGCCCATATTGAGGTATAAAACCAGACCTTTCCTGTAAAAGCCCCCTTACTATTACTATAAACACATTATTTATTCCAAATTTCAAATCACATCGCACTCCTTGTGCAGTTAAAGGTTTGATTATAATATTATATAAATTCTTTCAATAAAAAGCATTCAAGAAAAAGTTATTATATTTTATTCAACAACTAATGTGTGTGGAGCTAAATCATCTCTACTTACCTCTGCCACTTGAAAAACCTTCCAGGTTAGTAAGTGAAATAGAATCCAAAGAAAAAACAGTAAATTTTTCATTTATTTGTACCTACGTTTTTAAGACGCAGATATGCAGAAATATATTACAATATGCAGAACAAGCGTAATTCATGTGCTTTTTATGACGGAATCGAGGAGATCTCCCAGCGTCCGACTAATTAGCGACTGGGCAGTATTGCGCAGCTCGCTTGGCACAGATTCAATCACAGACGCTGACGATGGACCGCCGCAGGATGACGTCGCGGATCCACCACTCGGCGGAATCCTTGAAGAAGAGGAGTGACATGTTCCTGAATGCATCACTCAGAAGTGCCATGAGAAAATGCGAAGAGCAGGGAAACACTCGGCCACGAGGCCACGGCCCGGCGTGGGCGTGGCATAAAGTATTTTCAAGAAAGCTTGAAACAGTTGGTTTTAGAGCATGGATTAATATTTTATTAAATTAATTTACATATTTGTTAAGCTAGAATGGATTATCATGATATGGATTATCGCTATATTAATTTCTCCAACCTGGAATAATTTTTTTTTAATTATAGGGCTAGCCGGGAATGGTAAGAGAATACATTTTATCGCTGGAAAGGCAAAAGGGCTTAAGCGACACCTTGGTAAAAAAGGAATTACATACGCAATTGTGATCAGTTCTTTCTTCTGCATCGAATGCTTTGACTCTCGTTTGATTCTGAAGACATGTCTGGCCCTTCGGCCATCTAAAATATATTTACGATTTGAGAGAAGGCTTGACTCGAGCGACACAAGTTTGGGACTTTTTAAAGCATTTTGTCGCTTCAAATAACTCATTGAGAGCATTAGATTACTTGAGTTTACTTTTTCAACCTAACCTAACCCAATCAGGTACTGAAGACTTTTGAATTTTACTGTAAAATAAAATAAATCTTTAAAGGGCTCTGGTGTTAGCTTTCCAAAATGGCGCTTCAGTCTTTTTGCCTTTCCAGCGACGATATATATATATATATATATATATATATATATATATATATATATATATATATATATATATATATATATATATATATATATATATATTTATTCTTGACTCCTTACAAGAGGCCCTGGGGAAAAATATTTTCCTCGTGGTCAATGTCACCTTTGGGGATGCTGTGCGGAGGGTGTTTTTGAAGTGACCCATTTCCTGACTATGCACCGGTGCCGAAGGGAACAATGAAGCAAGCTCTTCGGAGCATCTTCCATTACAGGTAGAACAAGGACAACATTCCCATCTGACTCCAAAGATTGCAATCCGTCTGTTAAGAAAGGAGAATCTATCAAGCGGACCGCCCGTTTCTACACAGAGGGTTTTTTTCAAATATTTTGGGGCTCCAGACCAGAGGTGGCTGCCAAATTCAACATGCAATTTATACAAGGTTAGCAGTAGTATACTGTTAAATCATATGCGTTGTCAGTATATATGAGCGAGTAATCAATAATTACTCAAATAGTACCACGTAAAACCAAGACACTTGCCAAAAAGCAGTATTCATTATTAGGTCAAAAATGATACAAAGCTGAAACTGATGCATTTATAACAAATGTAAATGTTTAATTTATTTTTTTACACTATGCATGTATCTACAATATTTTTTATATCATTCATCTTTTAATGTATTTGGTGAACAACTGTTTTTATGAGATCTTGTTTGATAAATAATTAAATAAAAAAGACGAAACCTGTTTTTTTATATCTATCAACAATTGCCTTCCGGACTTAGAGACAAATAATTAGAGAGTGAACAAATACTTTCACATGGATGGATAAGTTCATTTAATACAGGCCATTATACTTATGCATCACAAAAAAAAACAACTTAAAATGCATCAAAAAAAATATCAAGACCATAGTAGATTATGGCTGATTACAATTTGATCAAAATGGTTAACCTTCAAATGTCAAAAATTATTATTATTTTTTTTTTTTAAATTTGAAAATCAGAAGGAACATAAATAATTAATTTAAAACAACAAAGTTATAACTTAACGTATTGGACTTGGAGTAACAATGTATGGAGAGAGAGCCAATTATTTGTACCCAACCTATACAAACTTGCGATAAATCACTTTCTCCGGGTTTTCACGTCGTACACCATGAGAGAGAAAGAGACAACAAATATAATACACCGCTTCTATGTACTGTCACGATGATCTTGGGCTCCTGGGTCACCGCGGGACTCGGCCCACATATTTTATTATGTCACTAAATTGGACACAACTAAATGGTTTTTTAGGTTATATGCTAAATTTTTGTTGATAACAATACCGTGAAAAAGTGGTTGTACGAATAAACAAAAACATTAAGTCGATATGTGATATGAATGGATGTATAAATACCCTAGACTTAGTTTTAGCCACGCCCAGGTCCACCGAGTCCGGTAAAAATCATCAAAAACTGACTACACTGCCTTGAAAAGATACCACTATATACTCTAAGGTATTGGACTTAGTTTGATGACCAGCGCAATGCTGCTAATCTGTATTGCGGCTATAAAATTTAAAAGTTTTTTTTCTGTTATTTTTTAATTTATGTGTTTAATTTGTAGAACTCCACATTACCTTTTTGTGATTTAAATAAAATCAAATTTTATGATACTTATATTTAGTTCTGCAAGTTTTTATATTTTTCATTGTAATAGCTGTTACGACGTTAATAAACAATTGATAATTTGAAGTCAATTGCCAAAAGTATAATATTTTATTTGAGCGCCGAAATAGCTGTCACAATACAAAATTAGTAAACAGAACTTAGTAATATCATTAATACTTACTATTAGTATTTTGTGATATTTTACCAAACCACCAATATAAATTTATCTCCTATAAAATACTATAACCAAACAGAGACGGAAAAATCGAAGAGTAAATTAAAAAAAATAGCTAACTGTTAAAAATAAACGACGCATCACAGACGCTTCTAATGCATCACCATGTAACCCGTCTCTCAGAAGGTAATAAAACTACCGGAATGTATTTTTGAATATTATTGTAAAGCTGCTTCTGTCAGCAACAAAACAAATCCTTAAGTCACAGATGTTCACTATGAAACTCAATAAGCGTCCATTCAGAGTGGTAGATACTCTAAGTATCGCCCTGGTGAAAGACCACCATTCAGAATCGAAACGTTGCTTGAAATGACTTTAGCCGTGTTTGGTGACCAGATCTGAATAGCCAGGTACTTCCCAACCTTCCTCTTCCCCATCTCCTTCCCCTTCCTACTACCTTCAGCCTCACATCATACTCTATTTGGGGTTGCCATAGTCTCACTGGCTCTAGACGGTAGGGAGCAGTTGAGACTCTTGTGCGGTATTTATATAAAAAAAAATATTTAAAAAAACTAATAGTTTATATATGCCATACATTTGTTTAAAATTGTACCAGTCTGAGGATGCCCGTCATAAAGTGAAACCGGCCAGGTCTTAAATAAAAAAATAGTGGAATAAAGTTTAAAAAAATAGCATTATTAAAATCATTAACAAAGTTGGTTAAATTATTTTATTTTTTATGCTATTTCAGATTTTGACATCACATTACAATGTTGCGTATCCCTCGGTGTCGTGTTGAAGCAGTCTGAGTTAATCTGTCAACTACAATGACATTTCATTGCATCTCGAATGATCTCAAGATGATTTTATTGTTTGCATTGCGCTTGTCAAGGTGACTGCGTACTTATGTTTTCCTGTTAAATGCATTTACATCGTTTTTAAAAACAAAACTTTGCGACCGTTGGAAAACGATCAAAATAGAAGACTTCCTACATACAACTAATGATAACAATGCAAAACAGTTTGAAAACTGATTTAGCACACAGTGTATCATTAATACTTCTTTTAAATGCTAATAATACTTTTAGTTTCGTCGTCTGGTTCAATGTGACATTTAATAAATTTGAAAAATCTAAATCTCATAAATAGTTTCGACGTCATCCGTAAAAGAGCGGTGAGCTCCTTTGCTCCGAACACGAAAATCAAGGGCTCGAATCCCGACTTACACAAATATTTTTTTGAATATAACAAATTTTATATTTGCACCCTATTCTAGAGTGGTAGATACTTTCAGTATTGTCCCTTTTGATGCGAATATCGTACAAGAGTCCCAACTGCTCCCAACCGTCAAGAGCTAGTGAGACTATGGCATACCCAATTAAAGTATATTTTAAGGCTTTATGTAATGAGAAAGGGAAGTTAATGGGAAAGAAAAAGGTTGATAGCACCTGACTATTCAAATATAGTCACCAAATACGACTAAACCATTTAAAACAACGTTTTGCTTGTGAGAGATCGTTATTCAGAAAAGTAACGATGCTTAAAATGATTTTAGCCATGTTTATTTATTAGATCTGAATAGTCAGGTATTTTCTAATATTTTTCTTCTGTATCTTCTGCCTTTCTTTACTCTCATCAAATGCATAACATACTCCAATTAGGTATGGCATAGTCACACTGGCTCTGGGCAGTCAGGACTTAAGTGTGTATTCTCATAAATAAATTTAAAAAACTGATTGCATACATTTCTAAAGCTCTCTCGACACAAACCTCCAGTTAAAGTGATTAAAGCGAACCTTATTCAGTTTCAAACATATTTACTTACTGCCGAATATTACAGAGAAGGCCCTGCTTGGAAAACTTTTCTTTTAATATGTTTTCCATGGTTTCCTTTATCACCATGCAAACCCAAAAAAAGCAATAGAAGATCTTCATACCATGCATTATGAAGACAAATGTTCAAACTCTTAGCAAAAAATAGGCTTTTACTCAAAATTCTGAGCTGATTACGTATTTCACGTTAATTTTAGCAAAAAACTTTCCAGGTTTTTCAGAATTCGCCAATCATCTTTTAAAAAAATATGTACCTTCAATAAAAGCACCGTTGCTTATATTCTCCACAAAAATGGTCATGGTAACAGATTAAATAATTTAGAAGCACTAGAAATAAAGAAAGCCATTCAAATTTATATTCATATTCTTAATGATCAGTTAAAATTGTCTTATAGTCCAATATTAGGTATATTTCCCGCAAGCTCATAAAACCTCTCATTATTCCTTAATCACCTTCTCAGTTGACGTTTTGCCTTTTTCAATTCATATTATCTGTCTCTTTCTCTCTGCTCCTTTGTTATAATGTTATTCTATTGTTTTCTCACTGTTCTCTTATTACATTTTACATCGTGTTACTTTTATATGCGTACATAACCGTATACTATGTATTTGTTTTTTTGTTTAATTTCGTACCCTGATGATGCTTATGCTAAGCAAAACCACTCGGTAATAAACATTTAATTTCATTGAAAATCTTTCCTCCTGATTCTTCGACTTGAAAAAAAAAATCATCTCAGTAATATTTTGGTGGGTGTGTCAATTCAATTTACTTACCTTTTCATAAAGCTCAAAATCAAAATAAATAGGAAACAATTCGCTGCCTAATAACAATTAAGAACAACTTTCTCTAAATTGCCAAGAGATCTAAATCCAATAAATAAAAAAACTTTCCGATTGCGCGGAAACTTGATTACACGAAATTATTTAAATTCCTTTCGTGACCTGTTTCGTATTACCTTTCAGTTTTATTGTTTCTAGAGGGGGAGCTAATTCGGCAATCCCTATGTAAAACGTCCATAATTTACGGGGAAATTACCAACACTTTAAATTTTCCAAGAGACAGCAATTAACAAGCCAAATTAATGACCGGAAACAAAAGTAACACATTAAAACAGCCCTTTTATTAAAACCCGTTAAATTTTAAACCTTTTCGTGATTCGATTGCAGGTTTTTTTTACTGGGCTAATTAAGGCTTTGTAGAATAAATTAAACCTTAGATTTAATTGCAACGACAAACTAAACTATTTTATGTAGTTTGATAGGACAGAAAACGACCCGAAACTTATTAGCCTTACTGATGTGTGGCAGTGAGGCATGGAACTGGCAGAAGAAGAATGAAAGTAGACTGAATGCTGTGGAAATGAGATCCCTGAGACGTATGTTCGGTAAAACCATGTATGACCGTATTAAAAATGTGGATATTCGGAAAGAATGCAAGGCTGATGTGAACATAATGAATAGGATCAAGAAAGGGACGCTTAGATGTTTTCGGCATGTAGAGGGAATGGACGAAGAAAAGAGTGTGAAAAGAATATGTGATGCAAAAGTGGATGGAAGAAGAAGTCGAGGACGCCCGAGAAAGACATGGCACGATCAAGTAAATCAAATACTTGAATCGTGTCATGTGAAGAATCAGAATAACAGAAGAGTATTTATGAGACGATGTATGAATGTGAATGAAGCAAGGAATGTGTGTCAAGACAGAGATATATATATGGCGGTTTGTCCTCTCTGCCTACCTCTGCGTAGAAACGGCGTGTTGGTTAGTTAGTTAGTTAGTTAGTCACCGAGTTTACAAACTTTGTTAGAATGCCAAGATGACTGGCCAGCGTTAATATTATTTAATTTAGTTTTAGTTTCGCGGCCACGTGGTCGAGTGGTTAGACTTGGCGTGCGCAAATAACTTTTATTTAATTAATATGAGTCGTAACACATTTCATTGTATATTTGCGGCACGTACCAGAGTGGTAGATCCGACTAAGTATCGCCCTGGTGAAAGGCCACCATTCAGAATCGAAACGTTTTGAAATGGCTTTAGCCGTGTTTAATGACCACATCTGAATAGCCAGGTAGTGTTCAACCTTCCTCTCCCCATCTCCTGCCCCTCCCCACTACCTTCAGCCTCACAGGGATTGAGGATGCCATTGACTCTCTGGCTCTAAACGGTTTGTTTTTGTATTTTCATTTAGATGTATGCAATTTTTTTTTTCACACACATCTAGTATATATATATATATATATATATATATGTGTGTGTGTGTGTTTAGTAACATATATTTATATAAATATATACTAGGTTTTTCTTTACCATATATTCAGCACAAACCCTACGAAAAGTGCCAAAACTTGAGGCTTTTATTAGGGCTTTTGGAAGGCTATTAGTTTTGGTTGGGAGCGTTTGGGACTCTTGTGAGGTATTCACTGTAAGGAAAAACAAAAAAATTATACTGAGTTCATCACTTTTTTTAGTTTGTGAAGTACCTAAGCTCATATATTTTATTAATATCTATGCATTTGCCACATTTCTCGGCGATTCTCTGAAATCAATCCACGGTTACAGGAGAATATGTTTTTTTCAATTATTCCGTGACATTCTTTATAATTTATCGAAGGAAGCAATCACTTTGTAGCTTGACATTATAATTTAAATAAAAAATATTTTAGTTTTAAGCCACTTTATTTATACACATATAACAATTCGACCGGTTTCGGTTAAACTTAACCTTCTTCAGGAAAGTATAAATAAAACAGTTTTTATATATACTTTCCTGAAGAAGGTTAAGTTTAACCGAAACCGGTCGAACGTTATATGTGTATAAATAAAGTGGCTTAAAACTAAAATATTTTTTGTTTAAATTCTTTGTAATTAATGAATAGTAAAAAAGTTAACATTTAAGGCTGGTTTTGTGGAAAGTATTTAGGTATCATAGGTTTCCGTCTTGAGTGCGGTTATTTTAAAATATGTAAATCTTACGCAATTTGTACGAACCTCGCTCGTTCTAGTCCGTTTGTCGCGTCGTAATTTGTATTTGTGTAAAAATAAAACACACCGCTTTACTACGTAGTGTTTGTAGTCATCACAATAAAATGCCACGCAGATTTCCTCTTGGCCTTCATTCTGCTTTATTTCCTCATCAAAGCGTGGCCAACAGGCACCTTTTTTATATGAAACATTCCCGGGTTAAGGAAAACCTGACAGTATATTAAAAACTCCTACTACCATCACAATAGGCGGAAGATGCTGCTTGTGTAATAATTGAGGACTTAGCTTGCAGAGAAATTGAACCCACGACGCCCGGGTAGGAATCCGACGCGTTTGTCAACTCAGCTACTAACCTAAATGTAAGACGACAAAAATGATCGCGTGATCTCCAAACGAATAACATTCAATTTAGAATTACCTCAACCACTGGTAATAGAAGAGTATATATGAAACGATGGATGAATGTGAATGATGCTAGAAGTCTATACCAAGACAGTTGTGTGGCGGTCCATCCTCTCTGCCTACCTTTTCGGGGAAATCGTGTAATGGTCAGTAAGCTAGTTACGTACAAAATATTTATATTTTTTGGTGCTCCTCCAAATATGTTAAGTGAATTTCAGATTCCTTCACTGTGAATTTTATTGAGTATAAATTTTCTTTAAAAATCAATTCACAATGTTGACTCGGAAGTTTCTTGAAATTTATGATAACTTACTTGTTTATGACGTATTATTTTGTCAAGGCCAGCTTTGTATAATGTGACGATTTAGCACCCAAAAATAAGTTAGTTTTGGTGCATTAAGTGCATGATGGTTTAAATATCTTTATAATATGAATAAACAAGAAAAATGTAGTTTTGTTGATGTGAAAACGCTTTAGAACGAACTTCTTGGAAGAGGAAGGTTGAAAAGTACCTGACTATTTAAATCTAGTCACCAAACACGGCTAAATTCATTTAAAGCAACGTTTCGATTCTGAATGGTGGTCTTTCACCAGGGCAAGAGTGTGTTCTAATCTGTAACGTGCAGCAAATATACTATATGTTTTTTTTTATATGAATTAAATGTGTTTTGACATTAATTAAATGAAAGTTGTTTGCGCACGCCGGGTTTGAGCCAGCGATTTCTGTATTCGTATTCGAGCGTCTTGCCACTCGACCACACAGGTCTTCAAATGATGGAAATTGCTGAAAATATTTTAACACCCCACGGCAATAACCTGTTGACTCACTGTCAAGTAATTCTGAGGTATTTATTATTTTGCGTTTTGTTAAAAAAAAATGTGTGTGGCATCACAAATCCAACAACTATTTTGAACGAAAGTCATAGCTAACATTCCAAATTTAATATATAATTTAGCATTTCAAAGCATTTCTGCAATACAATGTTTTTATTGTCGATAACATGTTCTTGTTATTAAGAAATATATAAGTTATAACAAAATTTGCAGTTTATATGTTCAACTCTTTGATTTTTTATGTTCGTACAATTTTCACGATCTGACAGTGTGTTTATTAGATAGGGCGTACCAGAATTAGTTTAGTGAGAATACTAACTAATTTTTAACAAAAAATAGTTAAAATTTTCTTGACGTGGGGTCTTCATTTGTGTTCTCATAGATATTCCAGTAAGACGAAATTAAGGCATTAAATTCATAAAAAATAATTTATAGTATATTTTCGGTACGTCCCAGAGTGGTAGATACTAAAAGTATCGCCCTGGTAAAGGATCACCATTCAGAGTTGAAACGTTTGTTGAAATAGCTTTACCCGTGTTTGGTGACAAGATTTTAATAGACAGGTTCTTTCCAACCTTCCTCTTCTCATCTCCTTACCCTCCTCACAACATACCCCAGTTGGAGATGCCATAGTTTTATTGGCTCCAGACGGTTGAGATCAGTTGGGACCCCTGCGCGGTATTCACTATAAAAAATAGTCAAAATAAAATCCAATTCTTCTTGCCTAATTCATTTCCCTGAGCAAGCTCTTCGTAATAGCTCACACATGTATTCCCAAATCTTGGAGGATATGGAGAAGAACCTCTGCAAAACAGTGTAGTCGGGACGGTTGACTTTATACTGACTCGATAGAAAGAGACAAAGATGTGTTAAAGGATGTTGGATAGCCTATTAGTTACCGCCTACATGGAATTCGGACATTTTTGATAAAAATATTAAAACACATTGAACAAAACAATATCAATGGATCATTAAGATGATTTATAAAGTCAAAATATCACACAAACACTTATAACAGAGAGTTTGCCTAAATAATGATGGAAGCTTTTTTTAATTCAAAATGTGAAAATTCTTATGTTCGGTCAAAAATATTTAAAACTGTTGAAATACCTCTGAAAAGTGACGTCTTATAATCATTTTTTGGTATCATTTGAATATTCACGCATAGCGAATACCACCATCAGGTTTGATTTATTTGTAAAACCACTGCAAGTTTTTTGACCAACACAAATATAGGAAATAACCTCTAAATCCGTTGCTGTAAGTTATGCGACTCAATGATGTGAAGTTAGCGCGGAAGGAGGACATTCTTACGTACTTATTAATGCTGAAATATTATGTGTAGACTTTTCTTGTCTCTTTCTCTCTCACAGTTTATAAATAAATGTATATATATATATATATATACACACCGCGATCATGCCTATCAACATTTAGGACAATATATCAAAATCAAGATGTGATGGTCGTTAAATTTTGCTATATTTCGTACTTTCCAACTACTATCCGCTTCTTCTAACGGAAGTTGAATATCATCAGAGAAATGTTAACCCTTCAGGTTACAATCCAGAACAACTCAATAGAAGCTATAATGTGAAGGATCTTCCCCTAAAGCGATTTCCATAAAAACCTCCCTGGATTATCAGTTCGATGTTTTTGTATTTCTCCACAAAATTACAGTTTTACTTCTTGATTTTACCACGTTTATAGTTATTTCACTATGCGAACACCACAACATAGTATATCTATGAATGCTGCAATATTATGTGATGACTTTTCTTGTCTCGTTCTCTCTCATGGTATACGACGTAAAAACCCATTGAAAGTGATTTATCGCAAATTCGTATAGGTTGGGTAAAAAAATTAGCTCTCTCTCTATGTATATTCTTACTCCAAGGCCCAAACAATGGTCCGTCAGGCGCCAGAGGCCACTCTTCCTAATCCTGAGATTCCACTGAATTTGCGACTGGTGACTTGTGATTAGTGACTTGCGACTTGCCCCACTCTCTCGGTGATCATGACCAATCCGCGGTCGTAACGAGCGGAATATTTCGCCTCATTAATTCTCCGCTGGGATTTAGAACAATTCGCAGTTAATGTATTCAGTTGCAAGGTTGCAGATGATGTTGCACTTGCGCTCGGCGATAATTCTTATTGTTACGGCTAGCAGGATATTTAATTAAATAAATGCGTCAAAAACAGAGTGTTTTAGCTTCCTGAAATGAGTAACGCTTCTGGGACAACATTGTGAAAATGTTTCGTCCGGGTGTCGTGATGTTTATTGTTATGTTTAGTTCATCTTTAAGGAATGGCTTTATTGTTGTTGACGGCCTGCGTGGTCGCCTGGTAAGTAGACTACGAATCGAGATGTAGCGGGTTCAAACTCGGCGTGCGCAAATATTAAATAAAATTAAACTGACTAACCATCACGGATTTTCTCCGCAGGAATAGGCAGAGAGGACAGACCGCCATACAATTCTGTCTTGGCACACACTTCTTGCTTCATTTACCGTCTCATGCATACTCTTCTGTTATTTCGACTCTTCACATGACCTGATTCAAGTATTTAAAATATTTGATTGTGCCATGTCTTCCTCCGGCATCCTTGACTTCTTCTTTCATTCACTTTCGCATCATTTATTCTCTTCACACTCCTCCTTCGTGCACTCGCTCCACATGGCCAAACCATTTAAGCGTCCCTTTCTTGGTCCTGTTCATTACGCTTACATCAGCTTTACATTCTTTCCGGGTATCTACATTTTTGATACGGTCATACATGTTTTTACCGTATATACGTCTCAGGGATTTTCTCCCTTCTTGCAATATCCTTATCAGCCTTTTCATCCCTCTAAAACATACTTCCTTAATACACAGACTCATCCACTTGCTCCAAGTATTCATCATTCACAACTACATTGCACGCTGTTCGCGTACTCTCTCTTTCAAACTTATATCTGTTATAAAATTAATATGTGTCAAAATACATTTAATTCATATTAAATTATATACAGTATTATTGAACGGTAGTATTGCGGCACGTTTTTAAGTGGTAGATACTCGTATTGCCCTGTTGAAAGCCCACCATTCAGAATTGAAACATTGCTTGAAATGGCTTTAGCCGTATTTGGTGACTAAAATGACCAGGTACTTCCCAATCTTTCTCCTCCTCATCTCATTTCTTGTCTCACTACCTTCAGCCTCACAATATACCCCGATTGGGAATGCTATAGTCTCACTGACTCTAGACTGTTGGGAGTAGTTGGGACTGCTGTGCGGTCTTTACTATAAAAAAGGACGATGCTCATTGATGTATCGGAAGTTATTGAATTCCGACCTGAACTAGCATCCTTCTAAGCAACAGCTTAATGTTAACTCCTTTGGAAGCTAGTTGAGATATCATATGGACACAATCAAATATGTTCTATATTAAGAGGGGGAGAGGCTGACGATATTATCAATAGATTATAAATTTAAGTATCTGATGCATTTTTTGTTAAACTCTTTTTCAAGGGGCTGTTGTAGATACAAGCAACTTTTAAAATGCGCACAAAAGTTTTAAAAAAAAACTGAAAAATCTATCCTGTCCTGTTAAGATGACCTCCGAATTCACATAAATTTTAAAGTGCGGTCATCGATTATTTGAAATTTTGATTTCAAACGATCTTAAATAAGAAACAGGTTTTTTACAATTAATAAAGCGTATATTCAATCGAGATAAAAAATAAAACGAAGCTAGGTATGAATAGAGGTGCGCACAAATTATACGTGAATTTTATCTTAAGCAATATTGGAGTCATCCTTATCATTGAGGTGAGTAAAATTACAAATGTTTCTTTTATTTTTTTACAGATGTCAGCGGAATACCATTTTATAATTTTAAATATTTAACTTTTCCATGGAGGGCAATATGTGATTTTTTGTTATGTTTCTCGCATCTAAGATAGCAATCGACGTTACCTAGCTTACGTAATCCTCAGTGTCTCCGTAAGCCTATACTACCTAAATTTAATCTATTCCCAAAAAAGATATTTTAAGAACTTATTCGTCAATAGAACCATTCATAGCATGTTACAAATTGATTCAAATATTAACCATAAAAAACATAGGAAGTTGATAGAAGTGCAGATTAGTTGGAGGAGAGGTAAAGCATTACCGCCTGATAATTTCACGGTAGACTGCCAATACAGGCTTCTGTTTCTTCCCATTTGCAGAACTAACTAACCAATGGTGATGCCCCTGGGAAGACTTACTAGGTTAATGATATTTAATAATACCAATTTTTTACTTTATTCAACTATTTTTAATTTAAGACCTCACCGGTTTCACTTTATGACGGGCATCTACCAGTTTGAAGATGATTAATGTACTTTGCGTTTTCTCAGATTTAAACGCATACAATTAATCACATGAATTATATAAATTATTTTCAGAACGTTATCGTAGGGAAATATGTAAATAACTAATTTTTTCGGTATTACTGTCGTCTGATGTTAGGATTAGGAAAAAGTTTTCGAACTTGGTAATTGGAAGGTTAACCTTACCGTTTCTGAAAGTCAAAATCAAACGTACGATCAGAAAGAGGGTGACTTCGTTGCCCCATTTGACCTTGCTTATCAAAAAAAAAATTATGACATAACTTAAGTTATATGTTTTTGGTAACACTTAGTTACATAATGATGATGCGTTAAATGCATAGACGCATCTAACGCATCACTATGTAACCCGTCTCTCGAAGGGTAATAAAACTAACCGAAGGTATTTTTTTATGTAATTGTAAAGCCGCCTTTGTCAGTAATACAACAAAACCCCGAGTCACAGTTGTATACTATGAAATAGTGTCAATAAGCGTCCATTCCGGACTTTAATAGTATTTATATGTACCATAGATTTACTTAAAGTTGTACCAATCTGAAGATGCCCGTCATAACGTGAAACCGGTCAGGTCTTAAATAAAAAATAGTGCAATAAAGTTGAAAATGTAGTATTACTAAATCAGAAAGAACACAAAAAACCAAATATGGTGGGGTAACATCTGAACTACTTCATACTAGTAAACGTGTTCCACAAGGTTCGGTCTTGGGTCCACCGTTGTTCATCATATATAAATAATATTGTTAAAGTTTTAAAACATTGCTTTATAAAATTATATACAGATGACACATTATTACTTATAGCCAATATTATAACCCACCTACAGAACGGAAGTAACGGTGAAGTAACAAAATTCAGTAAAGAAGTACATCAAAGGTGAATTTTCACATGCCTTTTCGAGGAAATAAGCTTAAATTTTAAAAAATCCCTCTAAAAAAAAATATTTGTCTCAAGGAAAAGGACCCACACGCCCTTGTGAAATCAAACAATTATCTTACTTCTTCACTCCCGTCAGTCCTTGATATTCCTGGTTGAAATATTTTGTGAAATTGCTTACGAAAAATGTCGACCTGTGTCCCTTAATAAGACACTTGACATTTGGCTGTTTGTTTTACAGTTTAAAATAAACTTCCCTCTCCGTGGCTGTGGCAGACGAATTAAGGACATTTGCTAAACTTTTGGGATTCGGTGCTATGAGCCCGAAACCATTTTAAGAATTATCCGGGAAACTTTGGAAGGCATTTTTTTTTATTCGGTTGATAATTTTATCACTTGCTTGATAATTTAACAGTTTATTAATGGTTTTCTGATGATACTTGCGATCATACATTAAAAAAATCAATGTTCAATGAGAACCATTAATTGAGTGACTACCTAACTATCAAAAATGTTGGCCCTAGTGGTCAGCCGGGAAATAACAAATCTTATATTTGCTGTGGCAACACACCTATATATGTTTTCATACAAATTGATTGAGACACAAGAGTCCCAACTGCTTCCAACCGTCTGGAGCTAGTGAGACTATAGCATCCCCAATTGGGGTATGTTATGAGGTTGAAGGCATTAGGGAGGGGAAATAGATGGGAAGGTTGTAAAGTATCTGGCTATTCAGATTTAATCACCAAACACGCCCAAAGTCATATCAAGTAACGTTTAGATTCTGAATGGTGGTTTTTCATCAGGGCGATACTTAGAGCATCTTTCATTCATTAGTCCTGTTAAGTCACCAGATTTTAATAGCCAGATTCTTCCCGTTCTTACTATTTCTATCCCTGTTCCTCATGGTTTGGAACGTCATTGTTTTACTTCGTGCTGGACTTTAGGATACTGTTGCGGTATTCACATAAATATGTAAAAGGGTACTCATTTTGAACTTCTACATTTTACATGATAAAATGTATGTTTTTGAAACTCGTTTCATCGTTTGTTCGCTGTTAGTTTCTAATAAGTCCAAGGTTTCATGCAAGACCGTACATTGTGGACTATATCACTGTTGGCTACTCTGCGCCAGGTCTCATTCTACTTTTCCCAAAGCAAGGCTAACCTCTACGGTTGCTGGTTGCCAGATTGTTCGTTTTATGCAATCACTCAAAGTTTTGTAGTTTTTCCTTGCTCTTTTTGGATCTCTTCCGTCGTAATTTGGTCATACTTGTCATATACCTACATACGATTTACAAGACGCATATTTATGGTATTCAGTTCAATTGCATCCAATTCACACCTCACTGTCATATATCTGGGTTGGTTTTAAAATTACACTGTGATCTGCAAGCCTCACTCCTTTTGTCCACTTTTCACTAGCCACAACTTCAATCAGTTCTCTATTACACGTACTAGTATACACTCTTTGAGCCTATTTCCTAAGAACACTTACTTGAAACATTCACCATTTACGACTTAATGATACAGTGTTATTGTAACCCGTCTTTTAAATGCATAACTTTGGAGTTAAATACTCACATTAATCATTAAATCATTCGGCACACAATGTTGGTCCATCCTAGACATGAGATAACGCAGGTCAAGTGAGATTCTATGTAAGTGTACCGTTATAAATAGTAGAATTTACTAAATAGCTAGTACATGTCTCTCATGAATTTTTATCTAAATTTCACATTCTATGATTGGACTCCATGGACTCTTATAGACTCAGCTATAGTTATAAAATAATTTTAATACCCAAAATCTTAAAAACATTTGGCATTTAACGTCTTATCATTATTTTCAAGGTCGAAAAATTAGTTACTTTGGCCATATCAGTGATTTTTAATAGTGTAGCAGCTTATTGCATAGTTACTTACTCTCCTCGTTAAGATAATGTTGATTTTGCTTTCCTTTTACTTTCCTAATCAATATCATAATATCTAAAATCAAACCATTGACAAGTTCAAATAAAATAGTAAATGTTCAGTCTCTCTACTAAGAGGTTCAATTGGAGCTGAAGGCGGGAGGGGCGGGAATCCCTTAACGAGGCCCGGGGGAAATCATCCGCCTACCGTACTGATGCTGGCGGAAAGTTCATGCGATACCCGCCCTTATCGAGGTGGGGGGGGATGGGCGTCCCCAGTCTTCAGCAATTCAACCCTTTGATTATCCGCCATACGTTTGCGAGGAGTTTGTGAAATACTACCTCGCCATATGTGCCGACTTTCATTCACTAATGTTCGAAAAGACCTTGAGATGTTAATACACTTTCTCTTTCTCTAAAACGTTTGAATTACATTTTTTAAATAAATAAACAAATTCGTTTTGTGAGAGTCAAATGTAAACTAAAGTACATAACTAACTTAAACTACTTTCGGACGACGTTACGATTTTAATAATGTTTTTTTATTCTAAATATAGAACCCGAACGGTTAGAGAAATATGCCGGAAAAAAACAGATATTTGAAATTGTTTTTTGTAATCATTGAATGCAAAAAAAGAAGTTTTCAGTATGGCACTTAACTTCTAGCAATTTCCAATACAAGCAATATTACAAATGATTTATTTGCAAATTTTCTAAGGGTAGTTAAATAATTATTAAATATTTGAGGTTTCCAGTAACCCTTAAGTGAACCTTAAATTCTCTCTTTGTATTGGTAATGCCTATGTAGAATAGTTTTCTGGAACAATTTTTTCCATGTTTCCATTTTTTTTTAAATTTGGTTTAAAAACTGATTCTCTCCTCTTTTTTAGTAAAAAAATATGTTTATTTGTAAAGTAAAATACAGTAGATTGTTAAATATTTAAACTTTTTTGACAAATTGCCATCTGATACAGTAGTTTAACGGCACTTTATTGTAATAGCAGTAATAAAAAATAATAAAAAATCAAAAAAGAAATTTTTTTATATTTTTTATTTACCGCCAAAATTGACATTTTTAATTGTGATTTTATAAAGGCCTTGCCGTTTGCTAGTAGAAGTTGAAAATTAGATAACAATCATCTTTATTGGACAGATTTGAATTAAATTCGCTGTTATCATAAATAATGCATTAAAGAGAAATCAATTTCAATCTCGCATAAATCAACTTGCCACTGCCTTGCCTCTTATCATGTTTTGGATAAATACAGTTAGCGGTTATCGTTCATTACAAATTTCTTTATCAGTCATTTCAATGGTGTTTTCGGTCAACAGCCTCCTCAGTGCACCAGTCAGATGATTAACTCGTTTGCAGAGTCACTTATCATAAATCTGATAACATAATACAAAGCAGATGCTTTGAATCAATAAAACATGCATGTTAAGTTCTTTCAAAGAGATTTAAGCCTTCATGGTTTTATCAGAAGCCATCCATTGACCGAGGACTCGAGCCATTGGTTTATAGCCTCAAAATGTATTTTGGTCTCACAATAATAATATACCAAGAGGTAGCGCTAGCGTAGTCAGTATTGATGATTTTTGCCTGCCTGGGGCGTGGCTAGGGCTAGGGCAAGGGTATTTATATATCTATTCATAACACATTTCGAGATAATGTTTTTGTTTATTTGTTTAACCACTTTTTCACAGTATTGTTATAAACAAAAATGTAGGATATAACCTAAAAAACCGTTGAGTTCTGTCATGTTATGTCGCATAACAAAATGTAGTAGGCGGAGTCACCGGAGACGCGGGATACAGAAAACATGGTTACATACCTAAAAGCGGTGCTATATTGTGTGAGAACTTGTCTTATCTCTTTCTCTCTCACGGCTTACAAACCCGGAAAAGGTGATTTTTCGTAAATTTGTGTAAGTTGGATAAAAATCTTCAGGTTTCTCTCCATATATAGTATTGCACTGATATTTTAAGATTTTGCTGTCTAGCTTAGAAGATATATCTCTAGTTTTCTCAACCAACTGATATCGACTTAACCAATTTAGCGTGTTGTTTCAGAATAGTTTTTTCCTATGCGAGAAGAAGGAGATGGGGGAAGAGGAAGAAGATTAAAAAGTATCTGGATATTAAAATCTAGTCACCAAACACGGCTAGACCCATTTCAACCAACGTTACGTTTCTGAATGGTGGTCTTTCATCAGGGCGATACTGAGAATATCTACCACTCTGGAACCGGTCGCAAATATACCAAATATTATTTTTTATTGAGTTAAATGTCTTATGACACATATTAATTAAACAAAAGTTATTTACGCGGGCCGGGTTTGAACTCGCGGTCTCTGAATTCGTAGTAGAGCGTAATACCACTCGACCACAGAGGCCTTCATCCAGCAGTGATTTTTTTTCTATGGCTGACGATGATACCCATAATGCGACTGCTATTATTATCTGTTGATGATTACAAATTTCAATAAAAAAAAAATATCATCAAATTATATAAGTCTGAAATATATAAGTAGTATTATAGTATAGTTATCTTAGACCTCAGACCAATAATTTACAAGAGAGAGCGCTGCTGTAGTCAGTTTTGATGAGTTTTTCCGGACTCGGCTAGACTTGGGCGTGGCTAAGACTAGGGCTAGGGTATTTGTGCATCCATTCATAGGACATGTCGACATAATGTTTTTGTTTATTCGTATAACCACTTTTTCACAGTATTGGTATAAACAAAAATATATCATATAACCTTAACAACCGTTTGCTTATGTCCATCTATGTCGCATGTGAAAACGTGTGGGCGGAGTCAACGGAGACGCGGGACACGAAGAACATCCTTACAATACCTCAAAGCGGTGTGATAATTTGGGAAAAAATGCTGTCCCTTTCTTTCTCGTGGTGTACGACGTAAAAAGCCGGAGAAAGTGATTCATCCCAAATTTGTATAAGTTGGGTAAAAAGGATTAGCTCTCTCTGCATATATTGTTACTCCAAATCTTAGACCCACTTTATCTGAGAACCTAAGTAACAGATAACATCAAACACACAACTGGGCAGGCTTATACTATACATCAATGCTGTCATTATTGTCTACGGTGGTAATAGCGAAAAACGTTGCTGTTTTTAAATTGCGAAAGCCTTTAAAAAAATACACGAAGTTATCTAATTGCCTTGGATAATGTGATAAGCTGCGGTCAAATTAACCGCACTGCAAGTACCAGTAATTAAACCTGTTTCGTATTTATAATAGTAATCAGCATTAAAATGTGAACTTGCAATTATTACAATGGCATTAAGTTGTTCAAGGTTGTGCAATTGTGTTTTGACGAAATTTTCATGTTCTGTTCATGAAACCAATATAAAAAAATGTTTGTGAAAGAATCCGTAAAGCTAACAATAAATGTATGATAGTAATAATATTGTAAAAAATCACCTCAAGGGCGATGTATAAATCTTAATTTCTATATTTATTCCTAGTTTGTATAAATATACAGCAACATACTTACCTAGCTATTTTTTACATTTTTTTATTTTCTTTTTTTTTTAAGGCATGAGAGCAAATTTATAATGTAGTATTTCAAAGGTGTTTTAAAAAATTTCGTAGTGAGGAACAGATTTTGAAGAAAATCTTCTAAAGAATTTTAGGAATGATATTCTAAAAAGTTTTCTTGGTTTGAAAAGAGATTCTATTGGGCTTGTTAAATCTTATAATTGCATTATCATAAATATATTCATATTTTTGTGTTCAGGGTGTCTTGTGTTCACAGAAAAGACCAATCAATTTTATATTTTCGTCAAAGAATTAACTGTATCACCCTGAGGGCCACCCCATTTTTTTCATTAAGGCTCATTAGAATAAAAAAAATACTCATTGTATATTTAGTTTACTTTATAAATATGACAAAGTGAGACGTAATATGTTCGATTACGAATCCAAAGGTTGCGGGTTCAAGCCCGGTGTGTGCAAATACATTTTATTTAATTAATATGTGTCATAATACATTCAATTAATATAAAAGAATACGTTGTATATTTATGGCACGTTCCAGAGTGGAAGGTACATTAAATATCGCCCTGGTGTAAGACCACAATTCGGAATCGAAACGTTCCTTGAAATGGATTTAGCCGTGTTTGGTGACCAGGTTTGTATAGCCAGGAACTTCTTAACCTTCCTCTTCCCCATCTCCTTCCCTTCACCACTAACTTCAGCCTTACAACATATCCCGATTGGGGATTTCATAGTATTACTGGCTCTAGACAGTTGGGACTCTTGTGCGGTATTAACTATTAAAAAAAAATGTTTTAATCTCACAGCACCAAAAACAAAATGTTCATTGTAAAAAGTACATTACGATTTAAAATAATTAATTCAAGGCGCACAGTCTAAACGAATATGACATGAGTCCGATTATTTTTTCGAAACTCTCAAATAATTTGAACCTTGATGGCATTTGAATGGTGTCGTTTCTTCGTCGACTTTGTGTAAATCCTAAGACTTAAACTACCAGAAAGGTTGTTTGTGTATTTAAGAAGGACTTAGCTACTGATAAGTAATACACGCCGTTAATCTTGAAGTCCTTTGTGCTACCTATCTCTTATTATACTCTTATAATCGTCCAGTTTATCAAATGGATCGGTTGAGCGAAGAGAGCGTTTGAAAGCTTTTTTCCATTTGCAAAACCATTAAAGGCCCGCCTTATTTCGGCAAAACTTACGCAGTGGGTAGTGCAGGGCAACTTAGCCCATTAAAAGGTCCTCGAAGGGTTGTTTGCCTATAATGAGCAGAACAATTATTGCCAAACTAACAGAAGTAGGTGCAAAGGGTATGCGAGGGCTAATTCCAGCAGATAGCATAGTACAACAGTCCCCAGATAATTCTAGAACGAACCACTAACCCCCCTTGAAGGGGGTTGGAAACACTTTGAAGTATCTCGAGTAAGCCAAGTGTCACTCCTTTAAGGAACCATTTGTTTAGGATCCAACTAACTCCCGCCAGCTGAAGACGGATTAAATGGCTCAAGGAGGGAAGTGTTGGATATTCGGGAGAAGATCATCTCAAATGGTCTGATGAATCTCGCGATACCACCAGCGCCGGATTCACCATACGTTCAAACTGTGCAAAAAACACAGGCGCCATTTTTAAAGGGGCGCCGTGAAAATTAAGATTCCCTAAATCATATAAAAAAAATAATGAAAAGAAAAAATGACTTTGTAAAGGACCACAGATTTTATTTTAATTTTTATGACCGAGCTGTTTCGCTTAGTTTAAGCATCATCATCATTTTGCCTCTTTCAATTCATATTATCTGTCTCTTTCTCCGTGTTCTTTTGTTATAATTTAAATGTTATCGTTTTGTTTTCTCACTGTTCTATTATTTTATTTTATATTCTGTTCTCCCTCTGTATGTTTATATAACCGTAAACTTTTTATTTTTGTTAGGTTTAATTTTGTTCCCTGATGATGCTTAAGCAAAGCGAAACCAGTCGATCATAAAAAATAAAATAAAATCTTTTTTTTGCATTTCATTAAATATGTCAAACCACAAAGTAATTGCTTTCTATGAAAAGATATTAAAAAATCAAAAACTGACAACATCACTGAGCAGAGAACGATCAGCATAAATTTATGAAAAAAAAAAAAATTCTGGGAACTTTTGTACGAATTGCATAATAGTTATTTGGACATAAAGTCTGTTTTTTTCTGTAATGTGATGTATGTTAAAATCGATGCGATCTATAACCATCAACAGATAGTCGAAATGAACCGTTAAAGATGGTACATATATTCTCGTTCCGGTGACTTAAGGTTAATTTGATTTCAAACTTATTTGAAGAAACATTTTTTAAGGTTTACTTTTTAACCATGCGATACTTCGGTAATAATCGGCACAGGACGCGAGATGTTGTGGAACCCTGTGGACCCGGCCCTGGATACCCTAACTCCTAACCCAACTAAGCACAACTTGGGTTATGCTTGTTTATGCCATATGAAATATATTTACTTCGACAAGTACAATCCTTGTAGTCAATTCTACGTATGCGATTTGTTTTAGAAGTTTAAGAGAATCTAAAAGAACAGTAATATTCTTCTAAGCCTTGGGTAAAGCATAGTTTTTTTTGTAATAGTATGTATTGACGGTCTGGTAAGATTCTCGACTTTTCTTGAATTTTTTCTTCATGATTTACGTCGTAAAAACTTGGAGAAAGTGATTTGTCGCAAATTCGTAAAGGTTGGGTAAAAATATTTAGCTCTCTCTCCATAAATATTCTTACTCAAAGGTTTTACCGTACATACGCCTCAAGGATCTCATTTCTACAGCATTCAGTCTACTTTATCCTTCCTCTGCCAGTTCCGTGCCTCACATACATCAGGATTGGTAAAAGCACTCCATTGTGGACTGCTAGCTTCACCGTAGTATTTATTTTTAAAAAAATAAAATAAAAATTGAACAAATGCAAATTAAATTTATTCACTCCATATTATTGACGAGTGGTGACCATTTTGAATTTATTTAGGCATGTCATCCTGCTTTCTGAGTGCACAGCGAGTTATCGCTAATTAAGTCACATCGGCCCGATACCGGAACAAATAATCGACGTCATGCATTTTATTTGCGATTTATTTCGGTCTGATGCAACGCCTCTCCTGACCTACATCAATGTCAAACAGACGCGGGAGTTCAACGCACTCTTATCTGATCAACAGATAGTCTGGGATATGTTTTTTAGGAAGGCAAAGTCTGCGAATTTATTTCGGTATCGTGACCCCTGAGAACTGTTTGAATGATATGCATTAAACGTGATAACAGATCATCAAATAAAAACAAATTTATAACTTTCCACTTTTTTATTTTTTGACTGGACCGGTTTCGGCCTATAACGGCCATCTTCATACTAGTAAAGGTTATTCTTATTCTATGGCTTATATACTAGTCTGAAGATAGCCGTTATAGGCTGAAACCGGTCCATTCAAAAAAAAAAAAGTGGAATAAAGTTATAAATTTGTTTTTATTTAATCATTAAAATGGAATTCCACCATGAATTAACAGTTACAAAATAAGTGATAACAGATCCAGATATTTGTAACTATTGTAAACTGATTATAATGTGTTTGTAATTCCGGTAAAATACGTAATGCAAAAATCTTAAGTTACGAGTTTTCCTCGCAAATCGGAGGTTTTAACAAGCTGTAGACGAATGTCGCATTTATGAATGGCGGCCTCCGTGAGACGCTCGACTTCGAGTCCAGAGATCGCCGGTTCAAACCCGGTGTACGCAATTAACTTGTTTAATATTTAATGAACGTGTGTCATAACACATTCGATTCATATAAAATAATATGTAGTGTATTTGCGCCACGTTCCAGAGTGGTAGATACTCCAAGTATCGCCTTGGGGAAAGACCACCATTCAGAATCGAACGTTGCCTGAAATGGCTTTAGCCGTGTTTGGTGGCCAGATCTGAATAGCTAGGTACTTCATAACCTTCCTCTTCTCCATCTCCTCCGCCTCTCTACTACCTTCAGCCTCACAACATACCCCAATCGAGGATGCTTTAGTCTTACTGGCTCAAGACGGTTGGGAGCAGTTCTAGAAAATAGTGAGCATTCAATCGATTATATTCACATTAGGATAGCATCATTACTGTATAGAAAACAGCTATTCTGAAACAACACGCTAAATTGTTTATGTCCATTTCAGATGGGTGATAAAACTAGAGAGTAGACAGCAGAAACTTAAGAAAAACAAATATATATTGTGTTGTACCACGAGAATTAAATTTAAAAAATATAAATTTATTATATTTAACTAGATGCTATGCTAGATTTCACGATTAGTTATTGTATTATAATAAATGTTGAGACAAAACATTACGTAGTAGGTGTTAAAATAACGTTTCGATGAATTGTGGTAGATATTAAAATTACGTTTTTAATCGTTTTATTTGCTGCATATTTTTCTGCCGGTCTCTACGAAACTAGGTGTGACTGTATGATATTTGTTTGTTGAACTCGTACGAATACCGAATGCATCAGATAATGTACAAATATTGCAGCGTGGCTTATCGTTCTGCGATAAATAATAATTTTGGCGTGAGTTAGGTAATGCACACAGCTGCGTTGAAGCGTAATAGTGTGACCTGTTTCGATTCGTTCTGGGGTGAATGCTTCGGGAAGGTTGTTGGCAAATATACGATCATTTATTGTGTGAATCAAAAACTCGTTCTCTCGGAGAGTATGCAAGTTCAACAAACAAAGTCATAAAACTGATAAAAATTATTTTGGCATTCAAAACATTTAAACACTGTACTCGTATGTTTTGAGAAGTTCTGTTGATTTTATTTAAATAAACAGATAGTAATAATAATAATAATAGTGAATTCAAATAGCGCAGTTGTGTGATAGTTCACTTCAAGGGCGTTTTACACTATATTGCCCAACCTAATATAACAACGAGAAAATAATATATAACAGATATGTTCGCAAATAAAAACCATCTAAAATCATGATCGCTATCAGATATCATAAAAAAATGTGTTGAATTTGAAGCTGCGATTAAACTCCGAATGCGTTTTCAGCGTCAGATGAATTTGGAAAATAGTGAACTGTAGTAAACTACGATAAACTCTACTACTTGATAAAAGTGTCTAATTGTAGCTTGTGGAAAGAATATGGAGTGAAGGAAAAATAAGAAAACTTTCACTAACCGATTTAGTTGAAAGTTCTTGAAGTCTTCTTCCACAATTGTTAATTCACAACACCACATTTATTTTATATTATTTGGAGATCAAAACAACAAACCGAAGAACGAGTAAAAACGAACGAGCCAACACGTATTTTCACATCAAAACTCTTCTTTTTGATTATCAATTATTTCGAACACGGTGCTGTTGACTACGAAATTCGATACAGTGAAATGGTTGGATAAGGTCGGGCTTGGATTAAAAAACATCAAGGTAAGAACCTAACAAATTATCACTTTGAAATCCAACAATATGTGTTCTGGTTAACATGTTGTTGGCTCTGACTTATAAAAATGATGTTTTATTATATACTCGTAATCACAAAACACCCAAAATGAGACCTTGTTAGGCTTCTGAAACCACGAATGAAACCGCCATAGGTGCAAATTGTGTATCATATTTTTATCATGGCATTAGACATTTACACGGTTGGGGAAGATATGCAAAGAACTTTTCATGAAACAGGCTGATGAGCTGCAGACCTCTGCCTTGAATTAGTATTCCATATGACAAGGCCTAATTTAAAACTGGACGTCTGAAAAACGGTAAAAAAGAAACCTCACGGAAAATAACTTCCTTAAACGTTTGCTAAAATCACATTTTCATTCAATCACTTGTGTTATGAAGGATTCCTTATTATTCATAACAGATTGATTTCTACAAGTAACTGTATAATTTGGGTTGCAATTGTATGTAGGTTAAATGCGGGTAAGGAGGTGAATACACGCTCTCGTTGGTCGGTTTGTGCAAAATATTAGCATAATTATAACTATAATGACGGTCTGAATGCCGAAATGAATTCGTTGTAATGGTGGGTCTCGATTTCAGGTATTTTATATGAAGATGTCTACCTTTACGAACTAAAATAAATAAATCTATACCATCCTGAAAGTCAACAATACTTGGATCTAGTTGTGTGAATCTTCATTAGTTTCAAATTTCACTTTGTCACAAAGGGACGATCAGCGTCACTTTTTTGTCAATTTTTGACATTTGCCATGAAATAGAATGGCCCCGTCAACCGTAAGCTTTTGGTTATTTTAAATGACATGTCTATTACCTGTAGAAGCAAAAATTATCGATCTTGTAACTGTGGTGTCATTAAATGTGCCTATAAAGAAATATCTGCGTAATTGAAAAGAAACTTAACTAACAAACCATCACGCCATTTCCCGCAAGGGCATCCAATGGACCGCCGTCCGATTTTTCTCGAGACACACTCCTTGCTTCATTCACACTCTTACGTCGTCTCATGCATACTCTTCTGTTATTCTGACGCTTGACATGGCCCGACTCAAGTATTTGATCCACTTGATCGTGTCATGTCTTCCTCGGGCGTCCATGACTTCTTCTTCCATTCACTTTCGCGTCATATATTCTTTTCACGCTTCTTTCTTCGTGCATTCGCTCTACATGCCCTATTATTTCAGTTTGATTCTCGCGAAAAACCGGGTAATAAAATGAGTTAATTATAAAAGAGACGTTTTTATTATTGTGTTGGAATGTTCCTTTTTATTTCATTTTACTTGCCAAGGTTTTTTTTTTGGCAGAAATACCAAAGACTCCTATATGGGGTTTTTGGAAGATAATTTTTTTTAGAAATAATTTGTTTGAATTTTATATTTTATTAAAACTTCATTAATGGAGGACTCAACGCTGTGGGCACAAATGAAAAAAAACTCTCCAAAGAAGCGAAGTTAGCAGTCCACAGTGGAGTGCCTATACCAACCCTGATGTTTCGCAGTGAGGCATAGAGCTGGCAAAGGAAGGATGAAAGTAGACTGAATGCTGTAGAAATGAGATCCCTGAGGCGTATGTGCGGTAAAATCATGAATGTTCGTGTTAAAAATGCGGATATCCGGAAAGAATGAGAAAGAGGCGATTATGCATATGATAAAAATTGAACAATTATTGAAAATGTCTTCATTAGAAAAGCGCAAGAAAGACTTTCATTTAATTTTCATTTACAAAATTATTAATTGTTTTATTGACTCACCTTCTCTGTCGCAACTTATCTAGTTCAACATTCATTGCCGTAGACTCAGAAACAAATAATTGCTGTTCCTCAATCATCACAATAATAATTATGGTTATAATTCTCCAATGTTCAGAATGTCAAGACTTGTTAACTCAAGCCATGGTCTAGAAAATTTTGGTAGCAGTCTAAATGATTTTCGTCATTCTTTACGACTCTACCAAAACTTTGACTTGAATGTTCTCTCTTTTGTTTATTTTGTCCTATTTTTGTCATCGCTTCATTTATTATTGTGTATGTGCTATTCCTTCTCTGTTGCTCTTTTTTCCATTTCGTGTTTTAGGTCTTTTTTGTAATTGGACTTTAGTCCGTTCATTTATAAATAAATAAGAATGCAAGACTGATGTAAGCATGTAATAGGAAAGGGACGCTTAGATGGTTTGGGCATGTAAAGCGAATGAACGATGAAAGAAATTCGAAAATAATATTTGACGCGAAAATGAATGGAAGTAGAAGTCAGGGAGGTCAGAGGAAAACATGGCACGATCGATTGAATCAAGTAAGTATAAAACGATATATGAATGTAAATGAAACAAGAAGTGTGCGTCAAGACAGAGTTGAATGGAGGTCCATTATCTTTGTCTACCCCTGCGAAGAAACGGCTTCGTGGTAAATTAGTTAGCTTAGTAGTTTTTTTTTTTAAATAATACTGACATCAAAACAGTATTGGTACCCGATTGGCTGACATCATTAGGCAGGTTAAGGAACTGGATGAAGAAAGGATTTTCAACCTGTCCACAATGGGAATATTAAATACCTCCATATTTGCAGGACACAAGGCTCTGTTGTCTAGACTTAGACAGATAAACGTTGTGGTCTCACTTGCAAAGCGCCTCGAAAGCTACCTTCAAGGTCTCGGATTCGAAACGGATGTGGTTTTCAATGAATTGTATTATTTACTCTCCATGAAACCGGAAGACTGAAAGAAGAAACATTTACCAATTTTAAATAACATGAAATCCTAGCCGGAAAGGCAAAATGGCTGAAGTGCCATTTTGAGAAGTTTACACCAGAGCACTTAAAAGTTTTTTTTAAGTCTTCCGTACTAGGGTGGATTTAAAAAAAAATTGACTCAGGTAATTTGATGTCCTTCTGAGTTGCCGGCAAAAAGTATTAAATTTGGGTCGTTTGAGTCAAGCCTTCTCCCAAATGGTAAATATATTTTAGATGGCTGAAAGGATACTACAGTCTTCAAAATCAAACGAGAGTCAGAGCATTCGATGGGGGAAAAAAAACTGATCAAGACTGCATATTTATCTAATTTTTTACAAAAGTGTCGCTTAAACCCTTTTGTGGTTATATTTATTTTCTTATGGTAGTATAGTATTGGCCTTTTCAGGCTCCAGGTATCACATATGATTTTTACCGTTTTATGCTCAAAAAATATTTCTTTATCATTATTTCTGATAGAAGCCCAAAGTATCTGATAACGAAGATTCCTATCTTACCGACCGGGAGCATTTGTACTGAGTTGAAGTTAGTAAATGTGATCTAATTTTTGTGTGGTAGAGAATATAAAAATAGTTAAAAAAATATTCTAATTATGACAAAATTCTTGGGCCGGAAAAGGTTTTAAACTAATAACAGTTTGTAATGTATAAGAATTGAAATAAAATATTAATATTATTATTGATCTTAGATGTCGTAGAAATCTCCGATGCAATATTGCAAGTAAAATAGATTATAATCTTGCTTTCTAATGTACAAAGGTGAGTACTTCGCATAATTGTATAAGAGACAAACTTAAATACTTCGAGCTTGTCTGAGAGAGATTGCTATTCTCGAGGGAATATTTCCACGCAACAAACTTCGAAATTACAGCATATAGTGTTTTAGCTAATTAAATTATGCCACAATATTATTAACTTACCTCCATAATGAAACTATGAACTCTACCTACGCCAATAAGGATATAGTTGATATTATGTACTAGGAACTTACTTATGAATATGCAGCAATGACGGCTTCGGTAGGTACCATCTCTGGAGAAAGAGTATACATGGAGAGAGAGCTAGATATTTTTACCCAACCTATACAAATTTGCGATAAATCATTTTCTCCAAGTTTTCACGTTGTATATTGTGAGAGAGAAAGAGACAAGAAAATTCTTCACATAATATTGCAGCACTACTAAGTATCTAAGAATTTTCTCCTTCCGCGCTAACTTCACATCATCGAGTCGTATAACTTACGTCAACGGATTTTGAGGTTATTTCCTCTAAATTTTTTTGAAAATTTGCAGTGGTTATACAAATAAAACAAACGTGATGGTGATATGTGCTATGCGTGAATGTTCAAATGAGATCAAACAAAGATTAGAAAACATCACTCTTTAGAAGTATTTCTGGAGTTTAAACAGGTTTTTTTCAACTTTATAATTCATTTTAATGGTGTTGATATTGTTTAGTTTGATGTGTTCAAATATGTTTATCAAAAATGTAATGATTGACGCATTTGATTTCGTGTCGGAAGGTTGCGGATACGATACCCATCTGAGGTTATTTCCACTTTTAACACCCCAATATATCTCATATTTGACTTACTTTACACAAATAGAAAACTGAAAATATTTTTTTCAAACTAACATTTTTGCAAAAAAAAACAGAACTCTATAGTGCGAATCTTAACATTTAAAGATTAATCTAATCAACTAGAAAAAATGAATTATTTTCAATAATATCACCGACTATTTGTTAATTTAACAAGGAGCATTTACTTTATTATTGCAGTACTTTTGTCTGCATTACCTACATGGCATTGTACGTTCAATGACTTCTATAAGTTGACTTAATCAAGGTCAATCACGAACTAAAATTGAATAACTAACAATCATGCCGTTTCTTTGCAGGGTTAGGCAGAAAGGATGGACCACCATATAACTCTGTCCTGGCGTATACGTGTACAAGATTTCTAACTTCTATCATATTCATACATCGTCTCATACAAACTGCTCTATTATTCTGAATCTTGACATGGCTCGACGCAAGTATTTGATTTACTTTATTGTGCTAGTCTACTTCTTTTACCATTCGCTTTCTCGTTATATATTTTTCTCACACTCTTTTCTTCGATCATTCGATCACCATGCCGAAATCACCTAAGCGCCCCTTTCTTAATTCTATTCATTACGCCTGGCATTTTTTCCAGATATCCACATTTTTAACATTGGTTATATCGCACATACGCCTCGTGGATCTCATTTCTACAGCATTCATTATTCTTTTATCCTTCCTCTGCTAGTTCCATGCCTCACTGTCATACATCAGGATTGGTATAAGCACTCCATTGTAGACTGATAACTTTGATTCTTCTCACATAAAATAATGATACGAAAAATTGTCCTATTTAATCCATCCTATTTAATGATAATGATAAAAAATTAAGAACAATATTTTTAGCTATCTCCTAAACGTTATAAGAATAACTAACAATGTTTATTTAAAAAAAAACGCTATCATCCTTGAAACTGAAGCCTGTAATAAGAATGCTGTACAACGTTCGACAACAATTGCTAATTTTCTGCTAGTAAGTATTTCTTTAATTACGTATCTTTCCAAGTTTTCTCTTTCATCAGCATAAAGCTAAATTGTTTCATATCGTTTAATCCTCATTATTTTATCATTATAGCTTAGCATGTATTGTGAGTTATTTGATAGTGATTCAACAATTTGTATTCCCTGATTTGTAACATTTTTAGCAAGATCTATTTTTTTACTTAAAAGAACCAATATTGTAATACCGCATTTCAATTTCAACTAGCTGAAAATAATAGCATTATGGTAACCTAAAATCACGTAATATTGTAACAATGATAGCAGTGAAGGATTGAGAGAATCAGGGGAAGAGGTAGTTTGTAAGTACCTATGTACCTAAACTTTAATATATTGATACTTAAAAGATAAAGCAATTTCAATCAACCGTTAAATTGTTTATGGCGCTCTCTCACTATGTTAGTACTTAGATTATCTTTCACTTGGAAAATAGTTACAAAGGCATTTTAAATATTTTAATTTACTACACATGTAAAGCCCTCATTTTTTTCCTAATTAGTCTTGGTGAAGATCGATATACTCGCATATATGGGGTCATGAAAAAGTGATTAATAATTTTAAAATTCAAGAACCTCAAATCAAACTGATATGATTGATTGAGTATAACTTGAGCATGATGAACAATGAATAGATCTCACAAACTGATTGAGTCAATTTCAAATCAATTTTTTGATAAGTATTGAAATTGATAATTATGAGGTCATAATCGAGTTGTATTTGATATATTGAAGGTTTAAATACCCTAAGTTGCTTCTAAAATATTCACTCTTCGGAATATAATTAAGATCAGAATAATTTCTCTAAATCTGGCGAAAATTCTCTACGCAGTTCAACAAACGATTTAATTAAGCAAGTACCTATTGTCAAACGCATTATATTTATCGGACAGCCTTATTGTAACTCATTTTTCTAACTTATTGGATGTTGGCTATCATAGTGGGTTTTTTCACACTACAGACTGCAGTCCTAAACATCTCCATTACTAATCTCAATCAAATATTTTAACACTTTGCATCGAAATGACACTTTTGAGACTTACTTGACTCCATTTTTTTTTTGCTTGTAAAAATATTCACTAGAAAATATGCTCAGGTTAATGAAACCATTAAAACGTATGCGTTAAAAAATAAATTCAAACAAAATGTGAAAAAATAACTATTTAAATAATAATAAACACTTCAGGATACATTTTTTTTCTTTGTATCCAAAAGAAGGAACAATTCGTTCAGAAACATCACAAAATTTATTACTAAAAACAGTGGTCAAAACTAACTGTTTATTATTTTTTTTTTATTGAATACGGTGCCACAGAGTACTTTTACAATAATTATTGAAGAAATTACTCTATGGTTATTTTCTATTAAACATTAAATTTGACAAAAAAGTACCTATTTTAGTAGTTATTACCCGACTTCCTCTGTGATTTAGATCTTTCTGAAAGTGTATAAATTTTCTATCACTGAAACGTACGGAAAAAAATTGACCACCAAAAAAAAGAAAACCGAAACAAATTACTTAATTGGTTATGAATACTATTATTGAAAATCTTTTTCTTTTATTATTTCAAAGGATTTTTGTCAACCCCCGTGGATCATGGTGTAAAAGACGTAGCTAGCTGAAAACATTTTAACTGGGTAAAAAAAGTTAATTTTATGACACCGAATAAATAAAGGATTGATTCTTAATATTTTCAAAAACCTTTTTTTTCCATCCTTCCCATACCTTAATCCTCGAATTTTTTATTTTTTAATTTTTTAATGATATATTGTATATATATATTTAAGTGAATACCGCACAAGTCCCAACTGTTTTGATCCAAACGGTTGGGAGACAATAGCGTTCCCAATTGGGGTATGTTGTGAGGTTGAAGGTAGCGGGGAGGGGAAGTAGATTGACAAGAGAAATGTTGAAAATTACCTGGCCATTCAGATTTGGTTACCGAATACGCCTGAAACCATTTCAAGCAACGTTTCGATTCTGAATGGTGGTCTTTCACTAGGGCGATACTAAGAGTATCTACCACTCTGGTTTCAACCTTAAATCATGGACGATACGCATAGTCGCACTGGATCTGAGCTATCGGGACTTTAAAATAAGTGATTTCGGAGAAAGCAATTACTTTGTGGTTTGACGTATTTAATGAAATGAAAAAATAACTTTGTACAAGACCACAGATTTTATTTCCATTTTTATGACTGGTCAGTTTCGCTTGATTTTTTTTTTAAAGTGTGCGTACATATATAAAGGGAGAACAAAAATTAAAATACAATAAGATAAAAGTGAGAAAACAATAGAATAACATTTAAATTATAACAAAGGAACAGAGCGAAAGATACAGATAATATGAAATGGAAGAAGCAAAACGTCAACTGAGAAGGTGATTAGAGAATAATAAGAGATTTTATGAGTTTACGGGAAATATACCTTATATTGGACTACTGAACAAATTTAACTGATTATTAATATTAATGACGGCCTCCAAGGTCGAGTGGTAAGACGCTCGACTACGAATCCAAAGGTCGCGGGTTCAAACCCGGCGTGCGCCAATAACTTTTATATAATTAATATGTGTCATAATGCATTTTAATTCATACAAAAATAATAACAAGTATTTTTGCGGCACGTTCCAGAGTGGTAGATACTCTAAGTATCGCCCTGGTGAAAGACCACCATTCAGAATCGAAACGTTGCTTGAAATGGCTTAAGCCGTGTTTGGTGACCAGATCTGAATAGCCAGGTACTTCCCAACCTTCCTCTTCCCGATCTCCTTCCCCTCCCCACTACCTTCAGCCTCACAACATACCCAATTTGGGGATGCCATAGTCTCACTGGCTCTAGACGGTTGGGAGTAGTTGAGACTCTTGTGCGGTATTCATGTAAAAAAAAAAAAAGAAAAAAATGGCTTTCTAAATTTTTTAATCTGTTGCCATGACCATTTTTATGGAGAATATGAGAACCGGTGCTTTTATTGAAGGTAGGATGTTTCGATATTACAAACAAATTTTTCGCTATGTGATTTTTTTGTGTGATCCCAGAGCACATCTTCATGGCATTGGAACAAGGTACACAATCACGAGTACCTGTACCGACGCATGTACCGAAGGCGTATCAATTTCCCTGACCTGGCGAGATTGTTGCGTGTAATTCGAGGTCTCGCACAACCCGCATCCATCATCTCGTTACATCTCATACGTGGGCAATGCTATTATTTGGACACGCCGTTTAGGCAATTTATCTCAATTTACCTAACGCAGCCGATGTTAAGTAATCATACTTAATTAGTGCTTGAGTTGGCACAAATTTGCTTGAACCACGCGTCAAGATTTACAACTTAACCAAGCGACTAATTACTTAGATATTGTATTTATTACTTGGCACTTAGTTACATTTTTATTGCGATATGTTTTTTAAAGAAGCCAAATTTAAGCAACGTATATGGCCTGTTCAAAAGAAAAGGTGAATTTTGAATTTTCGCGGGTTGTGTACATTCGATTATCGATTTTTTTTTGTTGTTGTTATGTTGGTACACATATGTTTATCGTATGTTAGCATTATCAGCCGTTTTGGATTAGTGGTTTGTTTTTGACAACTGGAAGGGTTAATCACGTTTTTGTGTGTTCTTCGATTTTTTACTTTTTGAAAAAATGGATCAAAGAATAAAATCCATGATTTGTTTTTCCACAACTCCAGGACGCTCATCATCATTAACATCTTCTCGGCCTTCTGTAAAGCGCTGGAAAGATTGCTAACTTGGCTTCTATACCCCTCATATGTATATATTATATGAAATAACAGAACTGATTAAACATTCCAAATCATGTATGTATACGTTACTTTATTTAAAAGCGAATGTGTTTTTTTTTTCAATTTTCCCATTCGAAAATCCAAAATACAATAATTGACCTCAGTGGTCTAGAGTGCTTAAGATCCTCGATCCCTAATCCAGAGGTCGTGGTTCAAATCCCGGCGTGCGACGGTAAATTTTATTTAATTAATCTGTGTTATTTTAAATTTAATTCGTGTAAAATAACTCGTAGTTCATTTTCGGCACATTCCAGAACGGTTGATACTCTCAGAATCGCCCTGGTAGAAGATCACCATTCAGAAACGAAACGTCCCCTGAAATGGCTTCAGCTGTGTTTGGTACATCTCCATCTTCTTCTTCCCAATATCCTTCCTTTCCCCACTAAGTATAGACTCACAACATACCCCCAATTGAGCGTGCCATAGTCTATCTGACTTTAGGCGGTTGCGACCAGTAGGAACTCTTGCGCGGTATTCACTTTTTTTAACAAAAAATATTTTCTTCTTGTACACCGCCTACAATATAATACTACAATGAGTGATTGAAAATTTAATTATGTAAAATCAAAAACACTTTTTGCAAACCTATCTTTTTACAAACGAGAAATCATGGTTTATTTTTAAAAATTATTAATTATTATTACTTACACTTTCAGACAGGAGGCTTGTTTCCGACTTGACTTTTATTTTTAAAATTGTTCATGGTATTATAGACAGCCCTGATTTACTTAGCTTAATTACCTTCTATGTACCTAACAGATCCACTCGATTCAAAGTTCTTTTTAAATGTAACAACAATTTCAGGACTGAGTCATTTAAATACTCGCTTGTACCTAGATTGCATGCAGTGAGTAATTCTATCGCTGAAATAGTAGATATATTCAACTGCACTGAATCTAGTTACAAGAAGGCTATAATAGCATACCTCTTTCTAAAATACTAGTGTTAATTTTCTATCAATTTCATCATGTTTTTGGGTGCATTGTTATTTTTTATGTTATTGTTATTTTTTATGTCACTGTTATTTTATTTTATATCTATGTTATGTAAAAGCCCATGAGGGCGTATATAAATAAATAAATAAAAAGGCCTCTAAAAGAATCTCTCTTAATGAAACAAATGAAATTAAGAAGTTACTGGCCACAAACAATGGTGACCCCCTTTAAGGGAAAGAGTAAAGTTACAAAATTCTTTGTTTACTTCAATTCTAACGCATTTTCTTTTCGCTTTTCAGATAGAAAAATAAAAGTACAAATTATTCGATCAATCAAAGGTTTTTCTTGTTAATATCATTACTCTTTTAAACATAAAACTAATATAGTAGGTACGTAATTTTAACGTGGTTGCTGGGAAATTTCTTCTAGTTGCTTTAAAAATTTAAATTCATCATTTTATTTCAATGTTAGGAAGCTTAATTTATTAATATGCTAAAAGAGATTTCAAAAAGGCGTTCATTTTTAAAAAAAGTACAATAAACCTGGCATAATATTTTTATTTTTACTTTTTTTTTATTATTTAAAAGTTATTTTTACACCAAAACCAAAAAATCTACCCTGTTGAAAACGTTAGTTTTTGGAATGGGCTCAAAAGCATAGTTTTTTTCCTTTTTTAAATATTTTTATCTTTTTCATTTTTCTGTATTTGAATGCGCAACTTTTGAGATCCCCGACATCTCTAAATGCTTTGACACTGCCTAACTTTTGCACGCCTTATAAATATAAGTTAACACTGAAGCGGCATTTCGGGAAGTTAACATTGGAGCACTTTAAAGTTTTGTTGTTGTTTTATAATAACATTCATAAGTCTTCAGTACCTGGTTGGATTTTGAAAAAAAAGTGAAACAAAAGGATTTTAAATAGCTAAAGGGCCACAAAAGTCTTCAGAATCAAACAAGAGACAGAGCATTCGATACGGCAAAAAAAAAACTGATCACAACTGCATATACAACTCATTTTTGACCAAATTGTCGCTTCAGCCTTTTTGCCTTTTCAGTGACGATATGCTTAAATATTTGAATAAGAATGTCAGCTATTTTTTTTAAAAAAGTGTCACGTATTTACAATAATTATTAAATATCTCTTCGAGCCAGAACTCGAACTAGGAATCGTTTTTTTTATTACCAATGTTCAAATAGACAAATTGCAAATATAAAAAAAGCAGAGATAATTCCAAGTTGAACATTGGTAATAAATGCTTGTCGCCATTAGGATACTGTCGACTAGAATTTATAATTAGTGGTCAATCAATAACGAATGAGCACCACTCAATTCAATGAATGTCTTAAGACTGGATTAAAATCTGAATGCTTTCAACAAACTAAAATACATTAGCAATAAAGATGGCGTATTAAACCAAAAAAATCGTGACTCGCGTTCAATGGTGTAGATAAGTACTACTACTTAGGTAGGCTATCTGTTTTAATCTTAAGTAATAAGAACCTGACAAGAAAAGTAGGCAGTAACTAAGCCTGACTTGAGTATAACGAAACTGTCACCGAGATATTGTCATTCTAAGCAGGCTGACCTCTGTTGTCAAGTAAATTCAGCCGATGTTGGGACGCGCTCGTATAATTATACACTGCTGGTAAAAATAAACAGCTTTAGAAACGAAACATCAGCTGTTCATCGATTGCGTGTGACGGCAGTTGGATTTGATGACAGAAGTTTATGTGAAGGTCAAGAACAAATCTTACATACGAGTATAAAGCTTAACATCTCTTGCATGTCTCATTTCGTGAACTATCAGCGCTGGCGCCTTGAAACTTGAGTTTTGGGGTCTTTTCTTGGAGAGGTACACAAATAATGTTCTGCATTGTTCGTAAGATTGTAGGCAACTCTGTCAAAAAAAAATTTTCAAACTTTGATGTTCCCAGCATCACAAAAATATACACAAAAAATGCTCTACTTAATTTTAAAAGAAAGTGTGAGTACCTTACTGACCAACACACTCACACTACAATAATAAAAACCTTAAGTAAAATCAACATTCCAAGATTGAACACATCTTTTGGGCAGAAAAACCACAAGTTCCATGCTGCCAAATTATATTAGACATGCCACCGAGATGCAAATGTTCAAGAGCAACATAAAAATGTGGATAAATAACTATGAAAACGAGGAAATTATAAAGATTAAGAAGTAATCATAGAACCAGTGACACCAACGCAGCAACCTACAGTTCGCCTCGGAACAGGAATCCCTAGTGAGGAGGACTGTGAATAAAATATTATTATTTTCCTACATATCTGTTTTTCAAAATGTTATATTGTAATTACAAAAATTAAAAATATCATGTTCTCGCAGAAAGCAATCACTTTGAGGGTTGACATAATTGATGAAAATTAAATATTAACTTTGTATATCACCACAGATTGCATTTTGATTTTTAAGACTGATCGGTTTCGCTTGGCCTGATCATCAGGGCAAAAAAATAAACTTAACTTATCACATACTACGTGGTTGTATATACTCGTACATACGTTTTCTCTGTTTCTTTGTTATAATTTAAATGTTAAAATTTTGTTTTCTCACTGTTCTTTTATTTTATTTTATATTGTGTTCTCCCTCTGTGTAGTTAATTTTTTTACCTTGATGATACCTAGGCTAAGCAAAACCAGTCGGTCATAAACACTAAAATAAAATCTTTGATCTCATACAAATTTATTATTTTATCGCATATGACAAAAGCTAGTTCAGTAATCTCTTTATTTTTTTGTTTTTACCCACGCTCCAGACATTTAATTTATTACGTGTGCTTTTCTTAATGAACTATCTCTTTACCTTCAGGTTTTAAGAAGGCCAGGTGGATTATGCAAGTTAGTAACCTGACCCCTGCTCCTTAGCCGATATCACAGTAGAATAGGTAAACTGAAGGTAAAATCGGTAGCACCTCCTTCCTTTCACTTTGTTAGTGCATTGGTTGGCATTTCATTAAGCGCTACACCTTATGGTATGTCAGTGCCAACATTGCCGGTTTCACTACCCAAAATATTGTACCATACAGACCTGCCGTCTTGGAAATTTAGTACTCACCCTAAATTAATTTTCTTACTTTATAAAATAATAGAAGATTTTGAAGAAAAATGTCCCGTGATGTTTTTAGGAGATTATTTTTTGTGTTTAGGAAAGATAGCCGCCATAGCTCAGAGGAAAATCTTGGGCCTTTAACAGTGTTTTCGAGATTATTATTTATTTCTTAATTTATTACAATTATTTTGTGAAAATTTCAATTACTTTATTTTTTATATTTTCGTAAAAAGCATTAACTTTGTGGCTTGCCATATTTATAAATAGAACATATATACTTTGTTTTTAACCACTTTTTTATTTAATATTTTGTAAAAAAATATTAAATAAAAAAGTGGTTAAAAACAAAGTATATATGTTCTATTTATTTTATTTTTGTTTGTTTTGTTATATTTTTATATTTCACAATAATAGAACAAACCACACAAGGTATATACAGCAGATATAAATTGAAATCTTAGTAATCTTAAGAATCATAGGTATTTTTTAACATATTCAGCACAAATCCTACGAAAAGTGCCAAGACTTGAGGCTAACCCTACCCCGATGATGCTTAGGCTTAGCGAAATTGTTGGGTTATGAAAATTAAAATTAAATCTGTTGTCTTCTACAAAGTTATTGTTTAATTTTTGTTGAATATTTTAAATCACAAAGTGATTGCTTTCTACAAAAATGTTCAATTATTTTAATTTTACTGTTATCTATTATTTTAAGTATTTCTTTTTACTTGACTAACCTCCTGTAATATAGCAGACAGGCAGGCATTTCACCAACCACGCAGTTCTACTGGTATAAAAATCTTAAAGTAAAAAATTAAAAAAATATTTGAAATACCGACTATAAAAATGTTAAATGGCGTCAATTAGCGATTTGATAAAAATGTCAAATGTGACAAGGGTTGAAACAACATGTAAAAATCTATTTCAGAAGGATGAACGTTGTCACATACACCTATATAAAAAAAATCTTTATGGGCAAAGACTGACCCAATATATAGGTCAACAGCTTAAACAGGTTCCTAATCATGCGATCTGCTGAAAATAAATTGCGGCGAATGAATATATTTATCTACCTGCAATAAAGTGCTCATTATATGAGAAATGGGACCTAGCATTATCGTAAATATATTTATTCGAATCATCGCGGATCGCAGATTTCAAAAGCCCATAAAAAACATTTAAATACACACCTCATCGATCGCTCGTGTGTTTGCACAGACGATAATGATAGTGCGATTGGAACTTGCATAACATAAATAATGAGCCATTCTCATATGAATCAGGGGTGGGAACGTTTCGGCATGCGAACCAACGATGAGTTTTCACGTCAGGGGTGCGGTTGTGAAAAGCTTAATTATTTAGTACTAAAAGGTAAATTTCAGGTAATTATTCAGTGATAAAGGAAAACGAGTTTAACAATTGATGATTATAGCGAAAATGTGTGTTATATGTCCAGAGTCGTAGATACACTAAGTATCGCCCTGGTGAAAGACCACCATTTAGAATCGAAACGTTGCTTTAAATGGCTTTAGCCACGTTTGGTGACCAGATCTGAATAGCCACATACTTCCCAACCTTCCTCTTCCACATCTCCTCCCTCTCTCCACTACCTTCAAGCTCACAACATACCCCATTTGGAATGCTATAGTGTCACTGGCTCCAGATGGTTGGGAGTGGTTGGGACTCTTGTGCGGTATTAACTACAAAAAAATGAAATGTGTGAAAGTAGGACATGGAGTTGTATTGCATAAAATAAGATTCCTGTAGTCCACGTAGCGAGAATAGAGAATAATGATAAATAATTTTAGTGCAATGGATAAAATTAAGAAACGGAAACGGATGGAAAGCATTTGTTGATCCGTTAAGTAGATGAAAAATAAGTCACGAACTTCTCAAAACCGCATGACACAAGTCAAATACATTAAATAAATTAAAATATATGAACGTGAATAAGTGTGTGCCAGTGCAAGGTTGAATTCGCAAGCTTTTTAATATAGCATTTCACTAATCTCCAAATCACTTAGCCTCCCTGGTAAATGTTTCATTAAAATTCCAAAATAAATCTCTTTTAATCCACATAAACTTAAAATCTGAGAAAGCTAACAAATTCTAGGTGGTACCTACCTTCTACTATGTCGATATTTTAATGCATTTTTCATTTATAACACATGCAAACTTTTCGACATAGCATCTCACCGATGAAGAGATAAGCCGATTGAAGTGACCAATTAGTAGACGAGTGGGCAAATGCGTCGGGTTCCCTTCCAGTTCAACCATCTGCTAGCAGTCCACCATCATTGCAAAATAAATGTTTTCTGCTTAAAATGATGCAAGTGATTTGTTAATCGTTACCAAGTAATGTGAATATTTATTATTTGAAGTGTTATGATTGTGTACGTGTGCCAAAGTAAGGTCAATTTTATCTTACTTTGAATGAAATTGAACAAACCTTTTCAAATGCGGAATTTTTTTCTTGGATGATAAAATAACATTGAGGAGCCTGGAAGTCAAAGGTCCTAAGTAAATTGGCAAAATCAGTTTTTTTTTCAAACCAGTGTAGATTGCACTTCTGTGTATTATTTTTTCCGTGACTACACACTTCTATGAGTTAACCTCTACGGTGGCAGCGTCTCCCTGAGTCCCAAGTTTCTCCCCTGACAAAGGAGTAGTTATAATTTCGATGCGAATCTCTCGTTAAGCGCATTCATTCATAAGGCTTTGCGGGATATGATTGCGAAGGGTGACGAGTGATGGGTGGGCAGTGGCGTGCACAGAGTTTTTGATCAGGGTAGGTAGGTAATTGAAAATAGACATAGGTACTAAAATAACTATTACCAATTGCTATCGAATTTGTTCTGTAAAAGCACTGCCGTAGACACTAACAAAGATACCAACACAAACGAGCCACTTGGACTGGCAACAGCTCACAGCATACATATTTTGTATAGTCTAGTGAACACAGAATATTCTACTCTGACGTTGACTGCGTTTTAGTATGTGTAGTTAATGCTTTTGACACGTTACAGTAGGAAGGTCGGTGGGGCGCTCGCGGCGATACAATTAGCTAAATTTCGAGCGTATTTTTGAAAGTGTACATTTATTTTTTACAATAATTTAATATTGGTCAATCCAATATTACACATATTTTTATGCGAGTACGGTAGGGTGGGCAGTGTTTGTATGGCTTTGTGGAGTGCACGCCTCTGTGAGTAGGGCGGGTGAGGGTGTCTAGCCAACTCCACCGCGGACGAGACGTTAGAATTAATTAGCAGCCCGCGTCGTGTAATCAACACATCTGGGCCGGTGCAGCTTTGAATGCACTTGTGACGAGCAAATAGAGACACCGAGAGCGCTATCCGAACACAATTATTATTCTCGTCCTGTCGATGGGCACCGAGCGCAGAGAACAGCGCATCCTCTAAGTAAGTCTAGCTTCCGATTTATGCATGGCCCTTGCTCTACATCTCACAAGGTCTCTGTAGGCAACTATCATTATTTATCAACTGACTAGTTCTTTGTAGTCAAAATGTACTGTGTGATCCAAAATATTTAAACTCAATTTAAATTTGATACCACGCGCTGAAGAGATAACCTGATAGAACTGTGTTGTGGGGGTATCCGTGTACCCGAAATATACATGTAGTTATTTTTTTCGTACAACTGGTGAAATTGATCAAACTTATTTATTGAGCGGAAAATCAATATCATAGGCCTGTCTGGGACCTAAGAGTCAAAAGTTCTAACGTAAATTGGTGATATCAGTTTTCTTTAAAATCGGTACCTACCTATAAATCACACTTCTGGGGATTATCTGTTCAGTGCTCATAGAAAATATGTATTTAAGACTTTAAGAGGTTTCGGGAAACATTCGTTAAACATATTATTTAATAATTTAAAGAAACCGAAAATTATGACCGTTGAGTAGAAAACAACAGATTTGAAACAAGATTAACCTATTCCCAATTGAATTCAGTAAATTAACGTAAAAAAATATTGCACGCCACTGTGGCAAAGATACCTACAAGTATGAATATTTTATTTTACTGGAATAATAAATATGTTTTTTCGTAAACAAACCAATTAATTATAATAATCTATTACAGAAGAGATACCCATCCAGCATTCCAGCCTGGTCATTAATTAAAACTGTATTCAATATTTATTTTTACATATTATTTAACAAATAAAAGTCTCCTGAGTATAGACGTCGCTAATTGATATTTATTATGTCTTCTAAATGCAAATTATAAACAGTGTCGATACACACAATAAAATCTGATAAACTCTGTATTTTTTATAATGCAGAGGCGTGCGAATTAGACATACATATTAATAAAAAAATAATCGAATTATTTAAAGATACAAAAAGTGTTGTCCCTTACAGAAAAAATGTTTCACCGAAGTTATCTTGTCATACATTTTATAATTTCTAGTTTCGGCTTTGTGATTTTATATCCACACTTCCTACTCAAGATTAAACGAACCGTTTATTATTCAATGAATGAAATTATAGAAAAAAATCTTCCAGAAAAGAAAGTAAATGAATGAACTTATCTTGTCACTAAAAGTAGAAATTTGAGACAAAAATTGTAGTATCAAAATAGAATAAGCATTTGTTATTTTTTTTTGTAAATAGTCAATACCGCATAAGTGTCCCAACTGCTCCCAATCGTCTAGAGCTAATGAGACTATGGCATCCCAAATTGGGGTATGTTGTTAGATTGAATATAGTGGGGAGGGGAAGGAGATGAGAAAGAGGAAGGTTGGAAAGTACCTGGCGTTTCAATTCTGAATGGTGGTCTTTCACCAGGGCGATACTTATAGTATCTACCACTCTGGAACTTGCCGCAAATACACTTTATATGATTTTATTTGATTTAAATGTGTTATGATTTTTATTAATTAAATAAAATATATTTGCGCACGCCGGGTTTAAACCCGCGACCTCTGGATTCGTAGTCGAGCGTATTACCACTCGACCACGCAGCCTGTCAAAAGTAGCCCATTTGATTCAGGGAAAATGGTTAGCATTTTATAAATCAAACTTATAACATATAAAATCTATATTCAATTATGGCCTTTTGACTGTTCATCGACTCCAGACATTTTCCGACCAGTATTTTGCTACTATTGCATATACACAAGTGTGAAAATTCATTCAATAAATATTATGTAGATGGTAATATATTACCACAATCCATAAAATTCGTAGGTTTAAATAAATAAATAAATTTTCAAGAACACATTTTGTTTGTAGCACAGCCCTGATCTGATAACACGGTTCATAACAATTAATTTGATCTCAAACATTTAGATATATCTTTGAGATTTTAATGAAAAATGGCATTTTAAATGTGGCAATATTTTAGAATAATTGAAACATAATCTGGGATTTTCCGAGCAGGAAAGCTTTTATATTTTTGTAAGGCACTTTGAGCTTTAATGCACGTAAAGGTGTATCATTTTATAATTACTGTAATAAAAGTCATTTATAATGTGAAATGCTCTAAACATAGTAATCATTTTTATCCTCTTGAATCAATGACTAAATAAATTCAATACTCAATATCTCGAATTGTGAATAGCAACGAGCATCAGAAAACATAAACAAAAAATAAATACAAAAAAATAAATATCCCGAAATATCGTTACCGGAAAGGTAAAAGGGCTTAAGCGTCATTTTGGGAAGCTTACACCAGAGCACTTAAAAGGTTTTTTCTTACATTAAAATTCGTAATTCTTCAGTATCTCGTTGGATTTTGAAACTCAGGTAACTCAATGCTCTCACTAAGCTACCTGAGACAAAAAGTTTTAAATAAGTCAAGCCTTCCCCCAAAGGGTAAATATATTTTAGATGGCTGAAGGGCCACAAAAATCTTCAGAATCAAACGAGAGTCAGAGCATTCGATGCAAAAAAAAATATCAAAACTGCATATTTACGACCTCCATGGTCGAGTGGTCAGACGCTCGACTACGAATATAAAGGTCGCGGGTTCAAACCCGGCGTGCGCCAATATCTTTGATTTAATTAATATGTGTCGTAACTCATTTAATTTATATATAAATAATAAAAAGTATTTTTGGGGCACGTTCCAGAGTGGTAGATACTAATAGTATCACCCTGGTGAAAGACCACCATTCAGAATCGAAACGTTGCTTGAAATGGCTTTAGCCGTGTTTGGTTACCAGATCTGAATAGCCAGGTACTTCCCAACCTTCCTCTTCCCAATCTCCTTCCCCTCCCCACTACCTTCAGCCTCACAACATGCCCTATTTGGGGATGCCATAGTCTCACTGACTCTAGACGGTTAGGAGCAGTTGAGACTCTTGTGCGGTATTCGTATAAAAAAAAATATATATATTTTTCTTACCAAAGTGTCGTCTAAGTTCTTTTACCTATCCAGTGACGAGATAATCAAAAAAACTTAGATGGAACTAAACCAATATTACAAAAATAAACCATCTCTAGGTACTTTTTCAGCTACCTGCAACATATAGATAACATTGTAGAGCAATACTAGGTAAATTCGAAAAGAAGTATCGCGCTGATTCGTTACGTTTTCCATTAGACAAGTTGACGTCGGAATGCTATTCAACCTTAGACGTCTGTTTGTGTTGATATCAGTCGTAGTGTGGTCAACTTTCCAGCATTCGCGAGCTCTTGTGGAGATAGTGTCACAGTAATTGCTTATTTTTCTTCGTGTTTTGACGCCTCGGCACCGGGTCACTAGCAGTCAGACCTAACGTCACGTTAAATTCATGTTTGAAGGCTTTGGTTAGTTCTAGGTGCCAGATATATGTGAGGCTGTCATTTTCACGGCACCAACCAAACCAAAAAAACAAGTTGTAGCATCGTGAAATCCATTTCGTAATTTTTGATTTTTTAATATGATTATGATCTTAAATATAAAAAAAATTAAAAGCAAGTGAATACCTCACAAGAGTTCCAAGTGCTCCAGAGCTAGTGTGAGTAACCTAACCTAACGTTACTTTAAATTCAAGTTTGAAGGCAGTGGTTAGTTCTAGGTAGCAAGTCTATGTGAGGCTGTCATTTTTACGACACTAACTTAACCTGGAAAAAAATTGTTGCATCGTGAAATCTATTCCTTAATTTATGATTATTCTACATGACTATGATTTTAAATTAAAAAAATATATAAAAATTAAGTGAATACTTCGCTAGAGTCCCAACTGCTCCTAACCGTTTAGAGCCTGTGTAACTATGGCATCCCAGATTGAAGTATTTTGATATGCTTATGGTATGAGAAAGGGAATGAGACAGGGAAAAGGAAGATGGGGAAGAAGTCACCAAACACGGCTAAAGCCATCACAAGCAACCTTTCGTTCCTGAATTGTGGTCTTTCATCAGGGTGGCACAAGTATCTTCCACTCTGGAACGAATCGTAAATATACAATATAGTATGAATTAATGAATAAATTATGAAACTTTGAAAATTTAATTGAATAAACTTAAATGAAATTTAAAACAAATTTTCATACGCCGGGATTATAACCCACATCCTCTAGATTGGCTGTCGAGGATTCTAACCGCTTGACTGCGGAGGCCGCCTAATTCTAACTACGCCTTTGAAGTGATATATCGTAAAAATAGCCAAATATAAATTAGCTAATAATAATTATAAAAATAATAAAATAATAGTACTAAAATTTTATTCCAGAAGGTATGCAAGAGTAGTGCAATGCAATACCTTCCATAATTGATAATAATAAATAGTTACAATAAAAATAAAATACAAGTTGTGAAACACACAATAATAATTATAAAAAAAATATATAAAAAAACATAAATTCGTAAGAAAAAATAAATAAAATAGTGAATATCGTTTTAATCGAGCGTGCTTCAGGGTAGTCTCCGCATTATCTGCATCCATCGCTCGTTGAAAGAAGAAATAAGTATTGTTTATTTGTTATTTATTGCTGAGTATTGTCACAATTAAATAAAATACTGCAAACACGTCCCGACTTTCATAGAATTTTTTTTTTTTTCTTCTTCTGGTGTCATTTTCTATCCTATCGATTGCAATCGTTAGTAAAATTACAAAGCCTTCAAAGATGACGTCTTCCCATGTTGTTTTTTACCAATCTTCCCCTGAATTATAAACTAAAAAACCTTGTATTTTCGAGCTTTATGATATGACCAAGATATTGACGTTGTCTTTTAAAGCTTATATAATTTCACAACTCTTGGTCATTTGACGGAGAACTTCTAAATTGGTTACCCTCGTCAGTCGAGGGTGTTTTCAGAATGCCGTCTATATGTATCCAGTATTCAACGATCAAATATTTTAATGAAAATTCAGAGAAGTTAACAATTTTTCTCCTTAGAGTAAGCACTGTGCTGGCATTCAAGGAACGGTTTTTATAGGTTTTGAAAATGTTGAATCGTATAACATTTTTTTTCATTCAGTCAGTTTCAGGGACCGAACCTTGAAGTATGCACATTTTAGATCCATTCAGCCATGTTATTTGTGGCACGTTCCAGAGTGGTAGATACACTAAATATGTCCCTTGCAAAAGACCATTATTCAGAATCAAGACATTGAAATGGCTTTAGCGGTAATAATCATATTAACTGTTAATTTATACAGCGTGGTTTTGTAAGAGTTTACCTCCTAATATAATAACGCTAAAATAAAATATAATATAATATGTAAAATCATGATCGTTATCATAAATCATGAAAAAAAAGTTAAAATATGGGTATAACAGTGAATATGTACATCAACAAATTAAAAACAATTTAATAGACGCTATAGGTGTAAAAATCCAGATGAAAAGTATGTATAAATGTAAACAATTTTTTCCGTAACAAATAAAAACATCAAATGAAATATTAAAAGTTAACAATTGTAAAAGGTTTTTAATACTTGTTTGAACTCTGTTAAATTCTGTATGTTAGCAAGTTTACTGGGAAACTTATTTCAGATGACTGGGCCGGATATACCAAAGCGTTTATTGACTAGCCCTGAATAGCCAGGAACTTTGCAATCTTTCTCTTTCCCATATCCATCTCTCCCTTTTCCTGTTAGCCTCACAACGTTCTCCAATGTGGACACCATAGTCATACTGGTTTTGGACAAACGGGACTCTAGTGCGGGATTCACATATTGAAAAAACCATCACGTACCTACCTCAGCTTTTGAATATACGTTTGTTTAATTTACTGTAAAAACATTTAACAGACCGGAGCTATTCTTCAACTAACGCCACGAATTATGCCACTATGGGGAGGGGTCAAAGATCTTTGCGGTCCAGGAGTGAAAGAGCCTAGACACCCGCCGAATATATTCCGCGCAGACATCTAGTTTGACATTCGCAAATATTGACGCGGATTTATAAAAAGCACACCAGTCATGATGCAAATTGCTCTAATGGCTATCGTATGAATAGAACGTGGATTTCTCAGAAACATTAGCGCAAGATAAACAAATACGCCAGACCTCTACTCCATCCTAGAGACCAGGGAGCGTTTCAATGTCACGAGAACGTTGAACCTCTCGCCAATCGGTTGATATTTCTGATAGCAAACTAATAAATTAATTATACTCGTATCTGGTTATAATAATATCTATTAAAAACTTATTACGTGGTACGATTTCATGCTTAATATGCAATATGGCAGGTGCGGCAGGTATATTGCATTATTATTCGGTTTAAATTAAGGTGGGTGTGTATTTATAATAAATATAGGTGTGAATATTTTTTGGCATAGAGATTTGATGAAATTGGTTAAGTGGTATTTGAACCTGCATCTGGAAATGGCAATAAATTGTTTAAATTAAAATTTGCTCAACGGAAATAAACGTTTCTTTAAAGATGTGGTTTTTTTAATTTCATTTAGTACAAAAAATACATTTGACAAGTTTTTTTTCAAATGTCCAATTAAAAAGATTTTCCCGTTTTAGGATATACGAGTACATTCCCAGGTTATGACTTACTTTCGACGGCATTCGTGGTCGAGTGTTTAAGAACCACGCTTGCAAATCTAAAGAACACGGGTTTAAATCCCGTCGTGCACAAATAAATTTACTTAATTTGTGTTATTTCCCAATTAGTTCGTTATAAATAATGCATTTTATATTTGCGGCACACTCCAGAGAGGAAGATATTCTCAGTATTACCCTAGTGGAGTGCTTGGCGGCTTCGGCAGAGTTTGATAACCAGGTCTGAATAGCCAGTTACTTCCTTACCTTCCTCTTTCCTATATCCCTCCCCCCTTCACTACCTTTAGCCTCACAGAATACCCTATTGGCGCCCTCCGTAGTTGAGTGGTAAGACGCTCGACTACGAATCCAGAGATTGCGGGTTCAAGCCCGGCGTGCGTAAATTTTTTTTATTTGATTAATACGTACACGTTCAAATAATATAATGATAACATATATAGTATATTTGGGGTACGTTTTAGAGTGGTCGATACTTTATGTATCGCCCCGGTGAAAGACCACCATTCAGAATCAAAACGTTGCTTAAAATGGCTTTATCCGTGTTTCGTGACCAGATCTGAATAGCCAGATACTTCCCGACCTTCTTCTCTCTGATTTCTTTCCCTTCCCACTACTTTCAGCCTCACAACATACCCTAGTTGGGGATGCCATAGTTTCACTGGTTCTAGACGGTTAGGAGGAGACTCTTGTGTGGTATTAACTATAAACAAAATAATAATATAAAATTAAGGATGCCATAGACTCACTGGCTTCCAACGGTTGGGAGCAGTTGGGATTTTCGTGTGATACTGACATTATTTTTATTTTTTTTAAACGTATCAGTATTTGAATTTCTCCAACTACCATCATTATAAACGGAAAATGTCACTTGTGTAATGACCTAACCTAACCCGATGCTTTTGACCACTCGGCTCCTTTCCCGTTGCCATGAATATTTCGGGTCGTGAGTAAACGGAAGCTTATGAAACCAATCAAGAGATATAGAAAAAATCTTTCTAACGAAAAAAACATTTTTAACGCTACTCCACGGAGGCCGTCATGAAGCGGTTACCATGTATTTTTGATGGTTTTTTCCATTTTTCTTATTACTCAGCTGAGGACGAAACGCATTTTAGTAAGTCGGGGTAAAATAATATCCTTACTTCGTCATGCTTCACTTCTTCAACACTCTTACATAAATCTAAAAATTATAAAACGATTTCTTCAATTTGGGTCATATTGCCAAAAAAAAAACATCTTATTTGTTCTAATTCATCTAAGCAAGGTCTTCCACTCTCCAAGGAGAAAATTAATATTTAATTTGTCTTCTCACACTACTCATAAACTAGATTATATATTGCGGCTTAGTTCAAATTTAGATCATTTGTATTCGGCGTACAATTAAAATGCATAACTCTAAAGTGAGAACTTGTTTTTCATACAAATAACAATCAAATAACTTAAGCTAACAGCTTGGTTTTATTCGCCTTGTGATATTATCCGCCAGCGTTAGGCATTAGAAGAGCAAACTATGAGACTAACAACGTATTCATACGACAAAGTAGCTCTTAGCTTAAGAATATATATTTTTGGGCAGCGAATCTTTTTTGGGTATATACCCATTCTGATTTTATTTTAACGTTTTTTATTCCATCTTTCGCCGTTGTCAACACACACTAATCTAAGATAGCTTTTTTTATAAATAAATATATATTAAAAATAAAAGAATACTTTGTTTTAAAACCACAAAATTTATTACAATGAAGGTCAACTGGTTTCGCTTGGATCAAGCTTCGTCAGGGCATTTATAATAACTAAAGAAAAATACAGAGTTAACAGTTGTATATAGGCACAAAAAATATTGATAGAATGAGACAGTATATAATACAAAGAAGGAAAAGAGAGAGTATATATTAGAGAGAGTATTATTATATATTATGCTCTCTCTCTTTCTTCTTTTAATTATATACTGTCTCACTCTATTAATATTTGTTGTACCTATATATAACTGCTAACTCTGTATTTTTCTTTAGTTATTATATGTGCCCTGACGAAGCTTAATCTAAGCGAAACCGGTTGGCCTTCATTATAATAAGTTTTGTGGTTTTTAAACAAAGTATTCTTTTATTTTTAATATAATGTTCAACCACCATGTGATTGCTTCTTAGGAAAAAAAATATATACTATATTTTAAAATGATAACATCATTTACGGTTTTCGTGGTCGAGTGGTTGGACGCTCGACTAGAAATCCAAAGGTCGCGGCTTTAAATGACGGTGTGCACAAATAAATTTTAGTGAATTAATATGTGTCATAACACATTAAATTCATATAAAATAATATATGGTATATCTGCCCACGTTCCAGAGTGGTAAAACCTTTTAGTATCGCCTTGGTAAAACACCACTATTCACAATCGAAACGCTTGAGATGGCTTAAGCCGTGTTTGGAGACCATATCTAAAAACCCAGATACTTCTCAACCTTCATCTTTCTCATCTCCTACCCTTCCCTACTACGGTCAGCCTCCCAACGTACCCCAATTGCGGATGCCATGGTCCCACTAGCTCCAGACCAGTTGGGACTCTCGTTCGGTGTTCAAAAGATAAAAATAAATTTTTAATATTTTTATCTTGTCGCCTGTGTTAATTTTTGTATGCGTCAATGTCGTTTTGACGGATAAAAATATTAAAAATAATTATGCATCATTTTTTTTAGGTTGTAGCGGACTTCCCGACACTCGTAAGAAAATTAGTAGATAATAAGAGGAAAAATAATGTATTAAGAAATTCGTAATCGTATTATTATTATCATTTCCTGCTTTATTTTTTTATATTTTATGTGTCTTTCGGCGAAAAGCAATAGAACGGTGAGATTAAAGTTCAAGTATTATGCATGACTGATAATTTGGGTTTTTCAGATAAAAAAGCATGCACACTATGCATTACGTGCAAAAGTATATAATCGGCGGTTTGGTCGTTTAAAATCATTTTATAGAATGAAAAAAAAAAATCCCCCCTAATTTATATTTTTTTGCCTATGGTGGATAATTGAATATCAAACAATATTAAGGATCACAGAAAAAAACTTTAAGAATATATATTTAGGTTGGGTGGTTCCAAACTCACATTATTTGATGATCATCAAATTGACGATCAGCACCATTTTAAGTTTCCGACACTTAAATGGCACAGTCAAACGCCGATACCCGATAAGTTTCGGCTTTTGATCTTATTATGATCAGCTGATAAGCATAACACCAATTTTGTAAACTGATAGAACTGAAACGAGTCGAAAAGAGGCGTTTAGTGAAGACCGTCCAAATGTAAAAAAAATTAAATGGCGCAGATCGACAATTTATGATGGTCATCAAACGTGACGAGAATTTGAAACACCCCAACCTAAACAGTCTTTTATTGAGATTTTCAAACATGAATCCAACATGAATTGAGTACAATTTTTTTCAATTACTTTTCGGCTTAATTAAAAGCCTATTGGTTTTCCCAAAATCAAAATTTTAATACCTAGATAGAATAATAATATTTGTATGACGCTGTTTTTGTGAAAAATAATCTTAAAGGTGCTGTACAAACCTTGATTCCTAGGCTGCATATTATTACTAACTACTTTATAATCTATGGTAGATTATTATTTATTTATATTATGAACGGAGATCATTTCAAAATTATTGGTATGTATTTAAATTAACAATGTGTTCTATTGTTAAATTTTAGTATATGAGAGCTAATTGCATAATGGGCTTTCTGAATTTTGTAGAACAGTACAGGGATTTGATTCAAATATATATTTCCTTTTTTTATTATACAACCTTCTTCAACGTTGTAAATTTTATGATACCTAAATTCCGCCATGATTTCAATGGTCAACTTCTCAAAACTAAATTGTCGAAGTTCCCCACAAACACCCTGAATACAAAAATCATGATAAAAAAAAGAACAATAAACCATCCAATCGCTCAAAACAAAAACGAAATAATTACTTAAACCAACCATTTAAAAGTTTTTCACCCAATTTGAAAAACGAATGAATCCAACAATTGAACTTTATCCGAAACGTTTTCTTCACCAAGGAATATAAAAACTAACAGTCTAACCTTACCTCACCTAACTAAATCATTGTTAAGTTCTGTCCCCAAATAGAGATTATGGTTTAGTAAGCAAAAGTTTTTTTTATAGCCAAATATAAACAAAGCAAAAACTTATAACCCAAGGTGCACGCGATTCAACAATATGTTATTTATTTCCGAATTAGATAGGCAGTTAGTTCCTAAGTAGTATTTGAAAATAATAATTTCACTATTCGCATTAAAGTAAAAACAAAATTTGATTGATTGAAAAAATAAAACACAGTTAAGATGTCAAGTCGCGTGCACAGAATTTTCGGTTAGGGTAGGCAGTAAAGAAAACAGCATAAATTGATAGTAAAGATAGGAACTAACAGATGTCACTGATTGCTATTGTATATGTTCTGTAAAAGCACTGCCTACACACTAACAAAGATACTTACACAAACGAGCCCCTTCAATGCGCACATAGATCACAGCATACATACATACACATTTTGTGTAGTCTAGTGAACATATAATAATTTACTCTGACGTTGGCGGCGCTTGGGCATATGTAGTTACTGCTTTTGACACGTTATAGTAGGACGGTCGGTGTGGCGCTCGCGGCGGAGCGATTAGCTGAATTTCGCGCGTATTTTGTGAAAGTGTAGATTCATGTTTTTCAATAATTTTATTTTATTTAATTCATATTTGCAGTGCTTATGTGTCTATATGGAGTGCAGGCCTCTGTAGATGTCATATGCTAACCACACATTTTTAGAATATAATGCACGGTTTCAAATAATATATGGCTGTGGTGTAGCATAATTTCATTAAGTCGTCTGTTTTTCAATGAGATTTTTTTTCGCAATCTGCAATTCTGAGAACGAGGAAATCGGGCCTTTCATCTGCGTACAAAAAGCAATAATAATTTAATTTGAAATTTGTAAAACTCTGTCGGGGGATAAAGTGTTCCTAGAAGTAAAATTTTCGCAGTATGTAATAATATTACCATTTAAATAAATGCATTATTATCTGTTTTAATCTCGGCTTTTCTACGCTGCAGTGAGTTCGTGGTAATGTAATCGTAATGAGGAAACAATGGATTGGTACTTTGACTGTAGAAATAATCGCAGACAATTTGTTGAGATTGATGAGATATTAATCCGGGAGTTATCGTTTACTTAATTGCTTGTGACCTTATCAGCAGGTATATTAAAAATCATTTTTTCATCACTAAATAATATTTTTATTTATTATTAAAAATATTATTTAGTGATTAAAAAATGGCTTAAAAAAAAAATCTGCGATGAAAGTATTTTTACACATCAAAATAATTATTTAACTAACTAAGTAGTTAAATATCACAAAGGTGGGCAGAAGGATATACTGCCACACAACTTTGTTTTTATATAATTTAATTGAATTAAATTTAATATTATTATTATTGAGTTCTGCTATTTTCAGTTTTTATTTTTAGTGACAGCTGTTTCGGCGTTTAAGGCCATTGTCAAACTGTTGACAATGTTGACAGTTTAAAAAAAAATGACAAAAATGACAGTTTAAAAAAAAAATGACAAAAATGACAGTTTAAAAAAAAATTAAATGTTGACAGTTACAAACTATTGACAGTTTGACAATGGCCTTAAACGCCGAAACAGCTGTCACTAAAAATAAAAATTGAAAATAGCAGAACTCAATAATAATAATATTAAATTTAATTCAATTAAATTATATAAAAATTAAAATGGAGTTCTACAAATTGAACACAAAAACTATAAATACACAACTTTGTCTTGGCACATACTCCTTGATTGATATTCATACCATATCAATAAGCTCTCTTGCGGAACAATATCGTCACTGAGCGGATCCGGACGTTGGTGTGAATCGACACTTAATCTTAGTTATAAGTCTGTATTAGCACACATTCTTCGCTTTATAAATATTCATGCAAACTCTTCTATCATTCCGACTCTTGCATGACTAGACTCTAGCCATGTCTTTCTGGGGCATCCCCGACATCGTTTTCCTTTAACTTGCGCGTTATATTTTCTCCTAATAATCCATCTATCCAGAAGATGCAATTCAAAATAATGCAATATCCATAGACATAAAATACAAGACACGTCATATTCATACAAATCTTACGAAAAATGAAGCACCACTAAATGTTTCACTCGCGTATGAAAAGGATAGCCATTCAAAAAATATGTGTGTTCAAAAGAGATAGCCATATGAAGCGTGTTTTGATGGAATGTCTCGTTGACTTGGTTTCGTGCAACCAGGCGCGTTGTCTCAGTAACGTATCTGCATTATTTAATTCATCTAAGGCAATATCATGTGTTTTAGTTCTGAAAATTTTATCACTTCGATTTATTGCGCAACATTGGGCAACAACCATTACATAGATGTATATTTGTTAATGCAAATATGCTAGTTGTAAGTCACTAGTTATAAGTATTAGGCATAAGTTAATATTAATATGTCTTAGATGTTAGTCTAAATTCTAAATCATATGTTTTAGTTTGAAGTCTGAATTTTAAGTAACTAATCATAAGTTTCAGCTGTTAAAACATAGGCTTAAGTTAAAGTTTATACGCAACTAGTTATTAGTGTTAGTGTAGTTAAGTTGTGGGTTATGTTAATTATGTTGTAAAGCGCCTTAAGGCGATATTTCTTTCACGAAAACTGCGCTATAGAAATCGGCCAATTATTATTGATATTTTAGAATATTCAATTAAATACTGCAACTAGAACATATTTTTCCCTGTGTTTTGACCAGGAATATTTTAAAGGGTCATTTTTTAAGCTTAGAAAATATAACGTCTCAAGTCAATTAAATATTATTAATTAAGCGTTAAATCTTTTACTTAAAAATCTTTTTTCGCTTTTTTTATCTTATTGCCACCAGCGTAAGAAGTGCGCAATTTCATTCGAGTAAGTTCGATTGGATTGCCTTAATGCTCTTGGTATGATATTGGGCAAAATCTTCTTGCGCTGTATACTTCAATGTCGAGACATTTTTCCTAGCTGGACTCTATGCATCACTGTTATCTTTACTTCGGATCGCATTTTAATCTGTTCCGAATTGGCAGTAAGTCGCAAGTTGCCATCGTCCTAGTCCGTCGCAGATCGCGCCGAGTTTCGGTCGTTTGCCGGAAGATTTACGGCTTCACAGCCTCCCGTACAGTGAGTACCGTGGACCGAGGCAATCTTGCAGTAATCGCCGATTATTTGTCAGTGTCCCTCGCCAGATGAGATGAATGTGCGGGACTCCAATGGGCGTCATTAGTCGCCGGGCAGACAGCGGCCGGCGAACGGGAGACTGCAGACTGCAGACTGCAAACTGTCTGCGAGGAAACTAGCGCCGATGATTTCGGATGAATTTGGACTGCGCAGGTCACACTCATCAAGAGATTATCCGCATCGGAAATGCAAAATAGTAACATAAATTTACCTATTTATTTCATATTTTACCTTGTTGTTCACCTTTGCATATAACTGCCAGGATTTTTTTATAGTGAATACCGCACAAGAGTCCTAACTACTCCCAATCGTCTAGAGCCAGTGAGACAATGGCATCCCCAATCGGGGTATGTTGTGAGGCTGAAGGTAGTGGGGTGGGGAAGGAGAAAAGGAAGGTTTGGAAGTTCCAGAGTGGTAGATGCTCAAAGTATCGCCCTGGTGAAAGACCACCATTCAGAATCGAAACTTTTGTTGAAATGGCTTTAGCTGTGTTTGGTGACCAGATCTGAATAGCCAGGTACTTCCCAACCTTCCTCTTTTCAATCTTCTTCCCCTCCCCACTACCTTCAGCCTCACAACATACCCTATTTGGGGATGCCATAGTCTCTCTCACTGGCTCTAGACTGTTGGGAGCAGTCGAGACTCTTGTGCGGTATTCATATAAAAATAAAGCGACACTTTGGTCAAAAATTAGTTAAACATGCATTTTGCTCATTTTTTGTCTGTCGTTTGATTCTGAATACTCTTGTGGGCCTTAAGCCATCTAAAATATATTAACTATTTATTTGGGAGAAGGCTTGACTCAAGCGACACAAGTCTGGGACGTTTTTTAGCTTTTTGTCACTTCGAGTAACTCAATGAAAGCATTGAGTTACCTGAGTAAATTTTTTTTCAATATCCAATCAAGTACTTAAGACTTATGAATTTTATTGTAAAACAAAAAATGTTTTTAAGCGCTCTAACGTAAATTTTCCTAAATGGCACTTCTGCCTTTTAACACATATTGATATAATGACAAAAAAAGAAAGAGTCAAAAAATCATGAGGTTATTTCTAGTTGTAACCCAGAATTGTTTGTCTTTCTTTTTACTCGTAGAACGAAAATAAATCATAAAAAGATAAAGTTGAGTACTCGTATGAGTAATTCTAAGATGCCTATAAACATTCGGGCAATCGCTTCAGCCGTATCGAATCACTGCAAGGCATTCAAATGGCTTTTATACCCAATAATTAGCTTGCTGGGTCTTTTACGTGGGGGAAAAAAGTGACACGTTTTGATTTGGCCAAGGAAAAAACAACCGCAAATCATAATATGTGTTTGTACGATTTTCTGTAAGAACTAAGTTCATGTAGCGGAACAAAAACCTTGAACCTGGTCACACGATATATTATTCTCAACGATAAAAGATTTACAAGATTAGCCATGGTGGTGCAAATGATGACCGCATTTTGTGAATGATTTCTTTTACGTGAACCCCGCACAAGAGTCCCAACTGCTCCCAAGCGTCTAGAACCAGTGAGGCTATGGCATTTCCAACTGCGATGTGTTGTGAGGGAAGGATATGGGAAACATAAAAGTTTTAAAGTACCCGGCTATTCAGATCTAGTCACCAAACACGGCTCAAGCCATTTAAAGCAACGTTTCGATTCTGAATAGTGGTATTTTACAAATTGGCTACTAAGAGTATCTACCACTCACTGACACAGACCAGTTACATTAGAATGAATAACAATACATTTTATTATTTTTCCATTCAATTAAGATTACGAAAACTATCATTTGGAATTTTCATTTTCTTTAAGTGAATACCGCACAAGAGTCCCAACCGCTACCAACTTTTCGGAGCCAGTGGGACTATGGCATCCCTGCTTGTAATGGTTTCAAAAACGTTTTTTTTATTTATTTTTTGTCAACCTTTTTTTTTCTTACATTATGTTTTTACATTACCTACTTCACTAGGTCATAAAAACCTGTTCTGAGGTAAGTGATGGAGAGTACAAGTAGAATAATATAAAATATGTTGATATTTGTTACACAATGCTAGATGATACTACAGACACTGACCGTAAAACTCTCGTGATACATTAATTATTCCATATTAGATACATTGACAGTTATTAGGTAAAGTTGCAAGGCACTAAATCCTATTATTAATGACAGTGGGTACGATACAAATATACATACATTTTACATCGTAACAATTCTACAATTATTGATGGTGAATACATTACCTAAAGAAAAAAAGAAGGAATACAAATTTTAAAGTAGTTTATAATAATAGTGCAGTTAAAAGAATATTGAAAGAAGGGTTAATGTAGAAAACTCCATTAATGGATGACTGAACGCGATGGATGATGGCGCATATAAGAAATTGTCCAAAGAAGCAAAGCTAGTAGTCCACATTAGAGTGCGTTTACCAACTCTGATGTATGGCAGTGAGGCATTGAACTGGCAGAGGAAGGATGAAAGTAGACTGAATGCTGTGAAAATGAGATCCCTAAGGCGACAGTAAGTACAAGTAGAATAATATTTTTAAAAATGAAGATATTTGTTACACAATGTTAGATGATGCAACAGATACTGACCGTAAAACTCTCTTGATACCATATAAGATACATTGACAGTAGGTAAAGTTTCAAGGCACTAAATCCTATAATTAAAAACAGTGCATATGATACAAATATACAAACATTTTACATCGTAACAATCCTACAATTTTTGTAGTGAACACATTTCATTTTATACCTAAAGAAAAAACAAACAATAAATATAATTTTAAAGTAGTATTTAATAATAGTGTAATTTAAAATAATTATGGTGCAATATTTAGTGAACAGGTTTGAATAGCCAAGTTCTTTCAAACCTAAAGCGACAAATAGCTAAAAAAAGTCCCAAACTTGTGTCGCTTGAGTCATGAAACGAGAGTCAGAGCATTCGATACAGAAAAAAAATACTGATCAAAACTGCATCATTAACTCACTTTTGACCAAAGTGTTTTTAAAACCTTTTGTCTTTCCAGCGACGAAGAGAACTGAGGGGAAAATGTGCTTACTCCAAGCGCACGGACATGCCTACAACACACATCTATGCGTTTAACACTTCAGTGTAAAAAAGTCGTATTTTGTTCCCAGAATCAATTATCATAAACTCTGCCTATTGTACTGCGGTCACAAACGTGCGGAAACCAGGTTTTGAGTTTATATTTCAAAACCATAATCAGTCCGGCAGAACCCGACGACTCTCGTTCAGTTATGATTTAGTGGGTTGATGGTTGTTTGACGATAATGCCTAACAACATAATATCCGGTTTAAGAGCAGCGTTTAGAAATGTATGCAGTGTCCGTCATGTCCAGGGCTGACACTCCAATCTATTCGCTATTGACAGCTGACAGAGGAGATGTGAGGGGGCCAACGGCCTAGGGCCTTACACCATTTACCATCTACCATCTAGATACTATATTATATGGTACCTAGTACCTACACACATCTGCAATACCTACATACGAGTACAGACATACTACTCGTATTTGCGTCTTCATATCTGTACCGATCTTAGAGTAATAATATTTATTTGTTGTATTTTGTAAAAACAGTATTATACCAATTACAATGCAAACGCGATAAAAGGAACACGAAAATGGTAATCATAATTATACAATTATAAAAGCACATGGTAAAGTTAAAACTGAATAGTTAGTTCTTGCCTAAACTTACGTAGCTCGTGTAAAAAATATCCAAATTTCCTGCGAGGCAGTTAATTAACCTAGTTAGTTTTCCCATGGGCATCGTTAAGTTAGTTATGCATCTGGAAAGAAACAGAAGCCTGTGTTGACGGCCTCGCGTGAAATTATCAGAACATAAAATTTAATTTCAGCTAGAATGTCAAGTATTAATAATATACCGTTCAGGAGTTTATGAGCAAAAAGCATTAATGCTATATCTCTCTTCGAACTAAGGCTGTAGAACACTCACTTTTTGTGAAAGATTTAATTTGATGCAAAAGTCAAAAAGTTAACAATTTATTTCTTCACTTTTCCCAGATACCAGTGGTGTGCAGTGTATTATAACCCCAGAGCAATAATATACCAGGAGGAACAGCTTGTGTTGTCAGGATTGTAGATTTTTGGGTATTATTTCGGATTATTATATTGACATTCGGGTAAAGACTAGTATTTAAAATTGTAACGTTGTCCGAAATGACGTGTGTTTCCTTCCCATGTCAATTTGGTCAATGTCTCCCAAGCTTTAGAGAGTTTGTGATACAATTTTTATCTTCGTTTTAATCCATGCTTAACATACGGGAAATTGAAACGCGAACCGAGCACAAGGCTTTCAATTAATTGTATTATCATACATGGTGTCATTTTCTGACAAAACCACAACCTTGCTAATTGAAGAAAGATCGTCCGATATTTTCCATATCTAATAGGTAGTTGATTGTTTACTGGAGTTAATTACACGCCATTTCAAATATTAGTCATATTGCTAACCAGAAGAAAACACAAAGACGAGGAACTTCCCTTCCATCTGCCATAGCCGTAATAATGTATTGGCGGAGTCATACTACAACATTTCGATTCCACCACAATATAACCGCAATGCATAATAATATTGCGCTCGACGATATGTCAATAAGGACTACAATGCCGTGTCCGAAGGCTGGCGTGTCATACACCCAGTGTACGGTGAACAATGAATACTCTACACTCCGATGTATATATGATAGTTTCAGTGGCGTCGTGACTGCCTGAACAGAATGGGCAGTCGCCAGGGGTACCGGCCCTAAAAAATTCAAAATCACAAAAAAGGGAGCATTACACTACTGAATAAGACCACATTATAAATATCATGGATATGAGCATATTCATGACCGGTTAGTTGTTGAGTGGACAAACGCGTCGGAATCCCACTCGGGCCTCATGGGTTCAATTCTTGTGCTAAGTCCTCCATCATTGCACAAGCAACATTTTTCAATTTTTTGTTTAATTTCATTGTTATGGGATTTTTTCAAATATTGTCAGGATATTCGTAGCCCGGGAATATTTATCTTTCTTTTCAAAGAAAAAAATAAACATAATTAACAATCGATCTGAACCGAAAAAGTTTTACATGAGTTGTTTACTTGCAGTCTATCAATAACATGTAAGTTAATCAAATTTACATTTAAAGTGGTGTAAACCATTTCAATAACATGATTATTTATTAAGTAATAAAAAATAAAAATAAAACTACACTAGTATCACGGTGTCTGGACTAAATCTATCAATTCCTGGAATGGGGGATGCATTTTACAGAGTAAAAACTATTATTATTACTAAAGACAAAATTTAGATTTGGAACTGCTCGGTTATTTAAAAAAAAACTTAAATAAGTAGTCAGAATGATGTTTTTTAATTATTTCATTATACACTATATGCATCAGATATCTAAACTAAATAATATTCGCTCAAACACTAACACAGTTTTTGAAATTTATTTACGTTGTTTAATTTAAAGCTTTTGTTATTGGGGAGTTGAGGCCGGCTTGCAATCATGCCCGAAGATTTTTTTTTAGAGTGAATACCGCACAAGAGTCCCAACTGCTTCCAACCATCTAGAGCCAGTGAGACTATAGCCTCCCCAATTGAGGTATGTTGTGAGACTGAAGGTAATGAGGAGGGAAGGTGAAGGTTGGGAAGTACCAAGCTATTCAGATCTGGTCACCCAACAAACCTAAGCCATTTCCAGGAACGTTTAAATTCTGAATGATGGTCTTTCACCAGGGCGATACTTATTGTGTCTACCACTCCGGAACGTGCCGCAAATATAATCCTGCGGATTAGGTTACGCCGCTGAACGCAATTGTAAGGTCGTTTTGGGGAAATACGCTTAAATCATTATTTTCGTTCGGATGTTGAAAAAAGGTGTTTGAATCATCAGTATGATGACCCTATAAACCTTACACGATGATGTTTATCAGCGGGTGATTAAAAAAAATGAATTCTGAACATTTGTTGGGGTACCAGGGTGAAACAAACTTTAAAAAACTGTAGGTACCACGTAGCAATGTATTTTTGTATCCTTAGAGTATATACAGTGGTATCAGGTAGTGTAGTCAGTTTTTGATGATTTTTACCTGACTCGACGGACCTGGGCCTAAGACCAAGGCTAGAGTAATTATACATTCATTCGTATCACATATCGACATAATGTTTTTTTTTTATTCGTAAAACCACTTTTTCACAGTATTGATATCAACAAAAATATAGCATCTAACCTAAAAAACCGTTTAGTTGTGTCAAGTTTAGTGGCATAGTAAAAAATGTGGGCGGAGTCCCGCGGTGACCCAGGAGCCCAAGATCATTGTGACATTACGTAGAAGCGGAGTATTATATTTGTTTTCTCTTTCTCTCTCATGGTGAAAACGTAAAAACCCGGAGAAAGCGATTTATCGCAAGTTTGTATCGGTTGGGTAAAAATAATTGGCTCTCTCTGCATATATTGTTTCTCCAAGCTCGTATCAAATCAATGTTATAGCATGGTCTTACGTCGTACTGGTCCAACTATATAATACGTCTCAATGTATAACACATAAGGGACTGAAGAAAGTCACATCTTTTTAAAATTGATATGAAGGTTTCTTTTACAGAACATCAATTGCTGAAGTTTGCTAGACCACTTTTATGACACAATATACTTCGTCTCAGTTCAATACTTGGGCAAGTCGAAAGGAATTTCACCCAATACCATATTTTCTTATAGGTTTTTAATTAAATAGGCGATTTAAATAGTACATATTCATAAAAAGCATTTACTTTGTGGCTTGCCATATTTATAAATAAAGTGGTTATAAACAAAGTGTATGTGTTCTATTTATAGATTTAAATAGTATTAAGGATACAGGCGTTGTACTTTGAACACAACAGTACATCATATTTATCATTTTAAAGAATATTAAATGATTAATAAATACAGACAATCTTAAAATAAAACATAAAAAACACATGAGGGTACCCGGGTACTCTTTCAATCATCAGAAGTTGTTAATCATACTTATTTATTTTCCGCTAACATACCACCCTCTACATATCCAACGGTTATGTTCAATTGTTCATTTTTTTATATTGTGGTTAGATATACTGGAACTTTAAAAAAATCTATATTGAAAACCGAAGAGGGTACCCGGGTACCCTTTCAGTCACTTAAAGGTTAAACGTGTATCTCGTGTATCTCGGTAACACGACTGCGGGGCAAATGCAAACGTACTACTCTCGTATAATAATGTAATGATCAGATCAGATCTCTCATTCGACTGTCTCAAAGGGTAACGTTGCTGTTTGATTCTGGTACGTGTGCTGTTTTATTACCTATATCGTAGTATGGGCTGTGTAGGGCGCCAACAACAGCCGACTGAATAAATGATGCAAGGAAAGATGCGCGCTGGAGTATTATAGTGACGTTGGGTAGATGAAATTTTAGTAACGAGTATAAAATATTCCGTGAATAGACGACTTTACTAAAATGATATAATTCGCAATCGCAAGAAACGTACTTTAAATATTAATGGACGCTTTTGTAAAAATAAAAGTTTTACTTAACCTTACCGTTATGTTGAAAAAAACCTCCTTTCAATCCTAAGATGACACGCCAGGGTTACCGGCTCTTGGATTTTTAGTTTGCCAGAGTTCCTATATTGAAAAAAGCGTCATGATTGATGATGTTGTTGAAGCCGGAAACGATATTTGTTTTTTTTTCAAAATTTCAATTTTTACAAGATTTTTCAGCACGCCACCAGTGAATTACCAAAACTTAAAAATCTTGAAAACCTTAACGCAATTTTTATGTATATATATTTTTTTATTAAAATCATTTTCGGCTAGAACAATTTCAATAATAATAACAGTGAACTTATTTAGTGCAGTTTTGTGATATTTCACCGCAAGTGCGCTTTTTAATAATGTTGATATTCTTCAATGACGTCGTATTATTCAATATTAGCACTCTATCACACTAAAGAGTCACGAGCCGCCATTGGATTCCTGTTATGGTTACATGTGTAAATACATTTTGTAAGAATAGCGTAAAAATGCTTGTGAACTTACGGAGATATTAAAAGATTACTGTTAGGTAACGTAAAATTTCATCTTGGGTACGGGAGGGTTAAATTGTTTATTTTTTATGTTTAATGTTTGGTGAGTGAATAATATCAAGTAGGTATATATAAATTAATTAAATTAAACCCACAGGTGCATATAACACATCACTACATAACCCGTCTCCCAGAAGGTAATACAACTACCTGAAGGTATATTTTAATATTATTGTAAAGCCGCCCCTGTCAGCAATTAAACAAAATCATAACTCACTGTTCCATTTAATAAAGACATAATAAGCGTCCGTTTCGGACATATAGCATATATGATAAATCATAGATTTTCTTGAAATTATACCAGTCGGAAGATGCCCGTTATATAGTGAAACCGGTCTGGTTTTAATTTTAAAATATCGAAACAAAGTTTAAAATTTGGTATCACCAAATCGTTTGAATGAAGTTTCATCACGAATTGACAGTTTCAAAATTAGAAATAATAGGCGGATATTTATTACAAACTTCTTTTGCGTTTTCCTTCACTTTGATATTTACAAAGTTACGATTTTCATAAAGATTATCTTTCCTTTCTAATTATTGTCATAGCAATTAACGACCTTATTTTATGTCACTTTTTGACTGATGGATAACACATCAAGCGTCCCTTTAACGTGTTTATACAAAAAGGGAATCTCACATTCCGAAGACGGTGGCTCAATTAAACTGATGATTTATTGAAAATTATTTCTTGGTGTAATGAAATCCCCGTTTTTTGAATTGTCGCCATCTTCTAATACATTTTTATGCGTAAAAAAATCTAATATATTCAGTTCAATTTTGGTAACAGTCTCTCCATTTACGTCTCTCTGCGAATGAAAACGAGCCCCGATAAAGCTAGCAATCCTGCTTTTTACACTTTTTCAACTGCTCAATATATTTTTTAACACAATCGAATATTTGAAGGCAATCATCGAGGCTTATTGTCGACACGTCACATAAATAAGCGGCGCGCATTGTATGGGGACCAAACAATGGGATCGCTACCCAACTACCCGCACAGCCTCTCTGCCGATGCGAGATGCTAAATCTGTGAGACTGACTAAATAAGAAATTAAAAAATTACCTTAAGAATTTTTTTTGTAAGGAACAACCAACATCGATTCTGAATATGTAAGTAAGATTCAATCAATAATTGTTCAAATAACAAATATGACTAAACACTCCGGATGGAGTATGACGTCACAAGAACCGTCTGAGGCGTAATCGAAAATGAAGATCTACTTAGCCGACATCGACTATTGCAAATGGGTGACTTTTCGAAAGCACTCGTATATTGCACTTTCCTTTAGAAAAACTTAGCAGAAGAAAACGTCGGAATTCACCTCTTCGTAATTTGCTGGAATAGTAGGAGTGCAGTTCCGCAAAGTTGTTCCCGAATGCAGTCTGCAGGTAAAAAATTGCCCCAAAGACTGCCAACATCCGATAGGATAAGGCACAAGATGAAGAAGATATTGCACCCTGGTCAAAGACCCTACTTTCAGGCCCATTGACTATTTCTCTTGCATAAAAGAATAATGAAGGGCAGTTAACTTGACTTGCTTTATTAACATGTCAAGACGATTGAACAGATCTGCATTACTAATACTTTTACCTTCTGCAATGTGGAAATAATTTGTTCTGAACAAAACTCCGCAAGATACATATTTTAATATTTTTTAACCTCTGGAATGCCGGATTCTCGCAAGTTACAATTTCAGTCGTATCTTCCTGACGGTTATTTCGTAATAACTGACTTGTGTTTTACAAAATGTTGTTTTTGTCAAAAATGCTATCTTTTCGGATAATTTTTTTACGTATTTTTTAAATTTGTATGGTAATAGTATAAGTGGTCCTTCTGGAATAGCTACTTATATTCGAATAATCGGTGTTTTTCTCCCTCGTGTAATTAAAAAGAGTTTGATTAAGAACCATGAAGATTTTTTTATCGTTTTATTATATTTTCGTGTGGCTAAATAAAGAAACTTATAAATAAAATTGCATTATCCTGTAAATCCAAACAGTAATGTCACTTTAGAAATCGATTTTTTTCTGCCGTAATGACATAAGCAAACTTCAAATACTTATTACTCGACTCGAAGCAAACTTATCGCAATGCCAAATATCTCTATGGATTGATTATTTTGTTGACAAGCGATTACGGTTCATTTAAATATGTGAACAACAAGTTTTAAAGCAAAGATAATGATGAATACCCGGTGACTATTGGCACCTCCGGCACACTAGAGGTTAAAGTGTTTCAAGTGTTAGAGTAGAAAAAACCTCAGAGCAAGAATATAGTATATGGAGAGAGAGCGAAACATTTTTATTTAACCTACAAAAATCGATGATAAATCACTTTCACCAAGTTTTGAAATCGTAAACCACGAGAGAGAAAGAGATAAGACAAGTTCTCAAACAATAAAACTCCGTTTTTAGGTATGTAAGCATGTTTTTCGTCTCCCGCGTCTCCGGCGACTCCGCCCACTACGTTTTGTTATGCAACATAACAGGACAGAACTCAAAGGTTTTTTGGGTTATATCCTACACTTTTGTTGATAACAATACCATGATAAAGTGGTTATACAAATAAACAAAAACATTATGTCGACATATGCAATGAATGGATGTATATACCTGTACACTCTAGCCCTAGCTCTAGCCACGCCCCAGTCAAAATCATCAATACTGACTGCACTAGCGCTTCTTCCTGATATATGATTACTCTGAGGAAAAAACATTATGGTTATATGTCTCGAAACTGTGCCAAATAAATTAATACGTAGCTTTTCTAATTTAAGCTTCTTTCTAAACAATTTTGAGAAGCTCCGCTAAAATTGTCTGGCCTCGCCAATGGTCCCGGTTCGCATAAATAACAGGTGGGTTTTGCTTTTCATTTGTCTATAGGGCCAGCTCTGGCGGAGAGCAATAGAACCCTTTTCCTATTTAATTCCCTGTGTCTTCCAGAGAGAGAGATATAGTCGTTTGACTGCCAACTCTAGGGACCATTGCTACAAAATTCTAGGAAGGCTGCGAAAGTCACTATGGGAGGTTAACTGAAAGGAAAGTTACTAACTTGGCGTAATGTGAAGACTGTGTATTGTACAGCATACTCAAATACAAATATTTAGTGAATGAGTTTCTAAGAATTAGTAAATCTGTAAGATGGTCCATTGAACGTAGGAATTGAAGCACCAGAATAAAATTTAACTACTCTAACCTTTATTGAACTGATTCGTTCATTCAAACGCTATAAAATAATTCGTTCACTATGAATAGATTCATTTTGGCTTTCAACTAATGCATAGAAAGTTGAAAATTCTCCTCTACAACGGCGACAGAAATTGACGTTGTATGAACGGTTGGTTGTGAGTGTAATCAAGAACAGATTTATTTAAATCTGTTTTGACTTCAATATATTTAAAATACTTGAAAAAACAGTTTGTACTCGAATCATATTTATCTATTATTATTGTGTTGGATCTTGCAATTAAGCCGTGCTATTTTTCATATTATAATTATTTGGAATGCAGACCACCCTGATACGGCCTTATACCTATTTTGGAGGTCGTAAAATTCAATATTTTGCTAAAAAATTTAATTAAATAAATCGTTTGAATCGGAGGGATTCATTAGACATAATATTGATTTGTATTGATCACAACGACTTAGATTATACATTACAGATACACTAGCCCGATATATTTTCTAAATGAGTAAAATGATTCTTTTACCCAAAATAAGATTTTAATGTATTTTTTGATCTTACGGCCGAGAAGGTTCCGTTATATTAACATATTAGTATTATTATACCAAATATGTATGATCACTATATAGCATAAGTATATTGCTAACACCAGAGGTAGCAACTTGCATATTCCATTAACACCTACCGCTGAGAGCTTGCAAGTTTTGTTGTAATTCACCATAAAGTCATTCCGACGGCCTCCGTGGTTGAGTGGTAAGACGCTCGACTATGAATCCAGAGGTCGTGGGTTCAAACCCGGCATGCGCAAAAAAAAAGTATTTATTTGATGTGTGATATTTGATAACACGTGATCTGACTGTTGATTTGTCGAGTGATCGCCCTTTAAAAAAATCCGATACACAACTTAAGATGTTGAACTTTTGTGTCAACAACCTTGCCTGTACATCCAACCTTTCCACCATTCAAAATGAATAAGTAGATAATCCTTGCCTTCAGGGCTCGAGTACAATGTTAAAACAATTCAATTGACGTTAGCTTCTCAATGTAGTCTACATACCATCTTAGATCATATGACGCACGCCTCGAATACTTCAATATCATTTTACTTAAAACTAGAAGCAAATAATTGATTAAATATGTTTACATAAAATAAATTACGGTCATCTCGATACTACAGTATGTCTTAAATTAATTAACCTATTGAAATAAATGTACTAAATTCTAATTGTTACAGACGCCATAGCACATTCCACCTGAGTACATTCAGAAATACTGTTGCCTACTTTTGCCCTCTGTCTTAAATGTGTCGACTATATAATATGAAAGAGTGTACTAATCTAGACATTTTTATCGATTTTGTCCTGCTTTGCTTAAAAATCACTTTTGTCTCTCTTTGTGTATTTTGATTTTATTTGTATTGTTTATCATTCATTGGGTTTTTGTAATTTTATATTTGAGTCGTACAGTTATTTTATACGATAAGTCCACTTGAATTACAGTGGACCAATCGTATATAGGAACTATACGATTCATTTGATGTATACTTTGTATTTGTAATTAGTTTTACAATTATACACTAACTGAGTTTTTGCAACTGAATTGTTCTTGCGAACAATTTAACATCTGTTAAACCCCAGTATAAATACATAATAAAATTCAAAATAACATTGGATCGTTCATCTTACTATTTTGAACACACTTTTGATTTAATTTTCCATTGACCGAAGATTATCAACAATAAGACCTTAAACCTTTAATTGTTATCATTAGGTGATTATAAAAAAACGGATTTTGGATACTTATGTTCTCATATAAGCATTGTACAACTATTTAATGACTTTGAATTATGATAAAATAACATTGATGATACGAAATCAAACATCGTTAATCCCACTCATTAATGGATGTTAATAATAATTGGATTTGTGTTCACCCACGTGGTTTCTGAACAATGTACACCGACAATAATAATAATAGATGGCCATAATTTAATTAATTATCCAGTATTGCCAGAACTTTTCGAAGTATTCCCTTTGAAACGTGCTTTATATCGGAAATAATTTACTGCATGATTGACTTTGTTCACAGTGCCCAAAATTTTCAACAAGGTATTTCGCTCGCAGTCTGTTAGCTTACACATTTATTTGATAATTGTCTAGTTTTTTTGAGTGTGTGCCGATACATGTAAAAAATTTCATAAAAAAAAATTGATGTGATCATGTTAGCCAATAATTTAAAATTTCTACGAAACAAAAGTATAAACATACAATCATCCGTCAATTCGAATAATTCACAACCTAAAAAAATATTTAACAAGATTAAATATTAAGATTCATGAATATTACTATTTAGATTTTCTCATATACAAAATAAGTATTTCAATAAGTAATTTCCGTCAACATTTTTATTTATTTTTCTACGAAATTTGCCTTACTAAGTGTTTTTTTTTATAACCATTTTTTATCTAGTTTCAACGGTGTCAACATCAGCGCATTTTTTTTAAATTCTGTATAATATATTGAACACATCAGCTTTAGAAGAAAAAAATAATAAATATTTTATCGTCAATGTGATTAAATACAATATTTTTTGGTATTTTTTTGGGAAATCGATTAAATTTTCTTTGTCTCAAAAACAAAACTTAATCACCCCTAAGGTGATAGGCAAAAATAATATTACCTAAGAGAACCAAACCGAATAGAAAATGTGTTTTTGTACAAATGATTTTTATACATTGCTCTAATTTTCCCATTGCCCAATGTACCAATCAGTATTCATCCTTCCATGGAGTTATAAGATAATGCGAGTCTCTAGTATTGAACGACTTCAACTTCGTTAAATATCACAGTATTCCGAGTGGTAGATACTCTAAGTATCGCCCTGGTGAAAGACCACCATTCAGAATCAAAACGTTGCTTAAAGAGGTTTCAGCCGTGTTTGGTGACCAGATCTGAATAGCCAAGTACTTTCCAACCTTCCTCTTCTCATCTCCTTCCCCTTCCACTATCATCAGCCTCACAGCATACCCCAACTGGGAATGCCATAGTCTAACTGTCTCTAGACGGTTGGGACCAGTTGGGACTCTTGTGCGATATCTATAAAAAAATATATAAAAAATGTTGGTACCCACAACAATGCCAAAGTTCAAGGAATAAAAATTCTGTTCTGAGCTAAAAAGAATAGAGTTTTTTTAGTGGAGTTTTTGTGGTTTTTTTTTGCACATAGACAGGAAGTAATAATATAACAACGCTAACGAACCATAATGACATTTCCCGTCAGCGATAGAGGACGAACTTCTGTTGTACCAACTTTTGACCCTTGTCATGTTTTTGTTTCACCTGATCGTGGAACTTATTCCTGGGGCATCGCTGACTTTTATTTAATTCACTTTCGACACTGTAAAATCTTTTTTTTCTTTCTGATACTTCTTTCGTCCCGGTACAAATTTCTCTTACAAACATCTTCTGAAAAATGTAACTAACTTACCATCACGCCAGGTGGGTAGGAAGAAAGGACAGACCGCCATACAACTCTGTCTTGGCACACACTCCTTGCTTTGTTCACATTCATACATCGTTTCATACATACTCTTCTGTTATTCTGGCTCTTCACATGACCCGATTCAAGTATTTGATTCACTCGATCGTGCCATGTCTTCCTCGGACGTTCCTGACGTCTTGTTCGATTCACTTTCGCATCATATATTCTTTTCATCCTCCTTTCTTCGTTCATTCGCTCCACATGCCCAAACCATATAAGCTTCCCTTTCTTGATTCTATTCATTACGCTTAATGGCCTTGCATTCTTCCCGGACAACCACATTTCTAACACGGTCATACATGGTACAAAATGTAAAATATGTTATTTTCTCGATTGAAAAAATCTTACGAAAGGCGAAGCAAAATCCTGCGCACATCCTCGATCCATGTTCACATTCACTTGTGGAATCCAGTAAGTCACTGTGCGGACCCGCCCCCACTACCCGGAGTCGTTAAGAATTTACTTTGTACAGGATCAGTAATAATGATAGCCCCACAAGAGGGTGGAAGCAGTCGGGGGCGGCCTGGGCACTCGGCAGCAACGTACGACCGATACATTACGTTGATAGCGACCGTCTGACTTGTTGTTTCTTCATTGACGAACAAGGGCTTGTTTCAAGCGGTAGACATTTTAATCCTTATGTGACTGAAGAAAATTACACCTTTTAAAAAATGACATGAAGGTTTCTTTTGCAGTATATCATTTCCTGAAGTTGGCCGGACCACTTTTATGACGTAATATATTTCGACCCAGTTCAATACTTGGGGAAGTGGATAAGAATTTCACCCAGTACCATCTTTTCTTGGGGTTTTTAATTAAATAGGTGATTAAAAAATTATATTGAGGATACAGGTGATGTACTTTGAACACAACAGTACATCGTATTTATCATTTAAAATAAGATAAAATTATTAATAAATACGGACAAGCTTAAATAATATCAATATGTAAAACACATGAAGGTGCCCGAGTACTTTCTCAGTCATCAGAAGTTGTAATTTATACTTATTCGTTTTCCGCTAACATACCACCCTCCACATATCCAACGGTTATGTTCAATTGTTCATTTTTACTATTCTATAGAAGTCAGGAAGTTTCAGCCGGTTAGACTTATTGAAACATTAAAAAAAATCTATGTTGAAAACCAAAGAGAGTACCCGGGTACCCTTTCAGTCACGTAGAGGTTAAGACATCGTTAATATCTCACAGGCCATGTATAACGTGAATTTGAGTTTGAGACTCAAGCTTTCATTGTTAATTAAGGTATTAAAAATGTGATTAAATACATCCGCAACCGCCGTACAACACGAAAAAAATGTTTTTTGGTAATCATTTAAAGAAAAACAGACTTTCATACAATAAATTATCTGTTAAACTAACTTTTATATATTTTGTATTAACTTTTTGTTTCTTACACATTTTTTTACATTACCTACCTCACTAGGTTATTAAAATCTGTTCTGAGGTAGGTAACAGTGATTGCATGTAAATATAGATCACGTATAAGCAAAACTTATGTACATATATTATAAATATCTGAATATACAGGTATATATACGGATATACGGATTTAAGGTTTTTTTTGTTTAAGTTCTAAGATACATTATAAACACGTGTATGAATACATAAATTGCATTTTCTTAAGTCAAAAACAATAGGAGTAAAAACAATTAAGTAAATGGTAGATTTTTAACAAAAAATAATATATATATATACTGCTTAAATATACATAAAAATGGTATCCAATGAAATATAGATACACGTGGGAGAGTAGGTGACAAATGCAAAATTCATATTCTAAAATTATTCCTCTTTGTAAGCCTTGCCATCGTCATGAGATCTTTGTACAAAAAAGTACGGTTATCTTTAGGCCCATTGAGTACAAAATAGTAAGAATATTTTTTTGTAGTTGGTAGGAATTTAAGAACAACCATATCGGTAGGTACATAAAAACGATACAGCAGTTAACAGCTTAAATACTAATATTCACGAATCAAAATACTTCAACGAATTTAATAATGATAAACATATAATATAATTGCGGTGGTCGATTTTCAGAACGGGTAGATTCTAACTTACGTATTTCTCAGAACAGCCGATGTATCGTTAGTGAGAAGGAATTTTGTCTATAATCTTAGTATTACAGTTCAGATCTTTTTTTGTAAATTATAGTCCGCCTCTCGACTAAGAATCCGAATACAAGGTCGCGGGTTCAAACCCGGCGTGCGAAAATAATTTTTTTGTAACGAATATGTGTCATAACATATTAATTCACATAAAATAACAAATAGTAAATTCTCGCAGGTTCCAGAGAGATGGATATTCTAAGTATCGGCCTGGTGAAAGACCACCATTCAGAATTGAAACATTATTTTTATTTTTATAGTGAATACCCCACAAGGGTCCCAACTGCTCCCAATCGTCTAGAGCCAGTGAGACTATGGCATTCTCAATTGGGGTACGTTGTGAGTCTGAAGGTAGTGTGCAGGGGAAGGAGATGGGAAAGAGGAAGTTTGGGAAGTACCTGGCAGTCTTGTGCGGTATTGACTATAAAAAAATAAATAATGTTTTGTTCGAGTTTCTTATATCCACGAGTTACGAATGGCGTCAAATTTGGATGCTAGGTTATTATTTGCATTATTATTTTCCTGCTGAAAACCGAAAACAGAGATAGCAATCAATTCATTACCAGGGTACAATAATTACGAGAAAAAAACACATTAACATGATCGCATATGTACAATTCCATTTATACCTGCGTTACACAAATTCTTATTTTACTTCAATTTATCCGTGATAATTTATTATGGACCAAAAGATCAGGCATTGACTTCGTTCTCAAGTCAATGGACTCCAATGCATTGCCTTACACCGGCAATTAACACATACAAACCATTGCACCTGGTTTGTTTTGTCGTTAAGCAATATGAAGCTTGTAATTAACCAACGAATGGATGGTTTACCTATTCAATCTTTGCAGACTATCAATCGGTAATTACTTAATAATTATTATTAATAAATTAAAACACAATTCGTGAAGTATTCATCTGCTTGAATCTGTTAGAATTTTAACTGCACTTTTTATGATATACCTGCAGTTAACGTCTGGTAAGAATAATTGGTTGCCTCTTGACTGATAATAAGGAAGTGATTATTTGGTTTTGTTTGTTATCGGCTCGGTGCAAAACTCGTTTGATGAAAGACACGATTATTGAATGACCGGTTACTAGCTGAGTGGATCGTCGGATTTCTACCTGGGCGTCGTGAGTTCAATTTCTCTGCTAGATAAGTCCTCCGTCATTGCACAAGCAACATCTTCCACTTATTAGGATGGCAGTAGGAGTTTTTCAAATATTGTCAGATTATTATTATTATTATTAACCCAGGAATGTTTACCTTTCTTTAAAAAAAAATGTGTTGAATTGGTGACTAACTAACTAACAAACTAACCATCACGCCGTTTCTCCGCAGGGGTAGGCAGAGAGGACGGACCGCCATATAACTCTGTCTTGGCACACACTCTTTGCTTCATTTACATTTATACATCGTCTCATACATACTCTTCTGTTATTCTGACTCTTCACATGACCCGATTCAAGTATTTGATATACTTGATCGTGCCATGTCTTTCTCGGGCATCCTCGACTTCTTCTTCCATTCACTTTCGCATCATATATTCTTTTTACACTCCTTTCTTCGTTCATTCGCTCTACATGCCCAAACCTATTCATTACGCTCACATCAGCCTTGCATTCTTTCCGAATATCCAAATTTTTAACACGATCATACATGGTTTTACCGCACATACGTCTCAAAGATCTCATTTCCAAAGCATTCAGCCTACTTGCATCCTTTCTCTGCCAGTTCCATGCCTCACTGCCATACATCAGGGTTGGTGTAAGCACTCCATTGTGGGCTGCTAGCTTCGCTTCTTTGGACAATTTCTTATTTGCACCAACAGCGTTCAGTCATCCATCAATGGAGTTTCCTGCATTCACCCTTCTTTCAATATCCTTATCAGCCTTTCCGTCTCTTGTAAACATACTTCCTAAATACAAAAACTCATCCACTTGCTCCAAGTATTCATCATTCACGACTATATTGCACGTTGTTCTCGTACTTTCCTTTCAAACACTGACTGAATTGGTGACCACCGTAGTATACCAAGTAGATCCTTGCCTCTGAGTCCAGAGTTCGAAGGTTCAAAACAGAATTATTTAAGCTTTTTTTTCATTTCACATTTTTGTTTTCACTTTACTACGTAACGGAAAATATTTTGTAAAGTAGGTACATCAAAAAAACAAGCATTCAAAATCGATTTCGATATATTTTTAGTATCAGACCTGAATAGCCACATACAATACAACCTTTATCTTACCCTTCTCCTTCCCCTCTGTCACATGTTGAAATAATCGCGTAGTACTTAATGTTTCAAAGACCCAATCAAGTCTGATTACGACCAAAAGAGATCATTATGACAATTTAGTCTCCTTCAACGGAAGCAATAGTCCCAACAAGCCTTCCATTGTTATGCTTGGGGTAACCTTGTGTAAGTGACCAGCTGAGGCACAGGGGCTCCATCGAAGTTAGAGTAAAGTTAACCTCTCAGAAGTTGGGCGTACTGTACAGGGCCCGCAGATACTTCAATAGTACACAACTGCTGACCTTGTACAAATCGCATGTGGGCCCCACTTTTGAATTTGGCAACCACCTCTGGTCTAGAGCCCCCAAATACCGGAAAAAACTCTTGACTCTGACTGATAGATTCTCGTATCTTGGCAAACGGATTGCAATCTTTGGACCACAAACGTCAGGTGAGAATGCTGTCCTTGTTCTACCGGTATTTCAATGGAAGATGCTCTGCGAAACTTGCGTCATTGATCTTTTTCGCACCGGTGCATAGTCGGGAAACTCGCCAAACGCGCGCCCAAAGTCCGTACATGAGAAGGGGTCGCTTTTACGACTCGTTCCCATGTTCAACAGCTCGGTTGTGGAATGATTTACCGACCTCTGTAATTCCTCCCTCTTTCAACATAGACCTTTTCATGATCATGGTTCACTGCTTCCTTTCCTCAGAAAGACCCTCCGCACAGCATCACAGAAATTATTTACCTCAAGGCCTCACACTGTCGTTAAATTAGAAATGCTAGGGTCTCTTAGACTTAGTTGTCACTTACGAAGATTTGCAGCTTATTTGAAATGAAAAATATTAATCGATAATAATAATAATAAATGGATAACTTTTACAGCGCCGTTTTTGTGGGAAAATCACCTCAAGGGCGATATATTAAGATAAAACCTATCTTATCCCTCTTGGTTATCTAGTTACCACTAACTGACCTACCACATCGGCGATTCGACTACGCAACCAATGACGATGTCTGATGAAATCAGTGATGAATTTAACGACCATCATCACGGCTTACCCCCGAGGAAATACCAAGTGGTGTTATAAACATGTTACAAAACGGAGTTGGTACAACAAACTAGTGGCGTGCGGTTCTTGGTCATGCTATGAGATTCTTAATTCAACCTATATTATACAATAAGAGTATCAAAATTGAAAAACCATGGTGACGAGTGAACGCAATGAGTTATTATAATTCTTGGGAGCACAATAATGTAAAAATATAATAAAATGTTTTCTAAATTTCAAAAAGAAGGTACATGTCGATACGTCAAATCAAAAGCCAACTCGCAGTTATTTATGTATGATTGAAAGTGTGGTCGCTATTTTCCAATATAATGTTTTAACACAAGACTAAACTTTTTTTTTCTTTCTTTTAAAACGATTTAGGGGTATTTTATTCCAGAATCCTAATTTTAACATAAAAAGGGTGGAGATTTTGATGTTTTTGGAAAAATTAGAAAATAAAGATAGGTATATTGTCATGAATATTTAAAAGGTTTCAAAAATTACCTTGAGTACAATGGTTCAAGTACGCTGCGCATCGTGAAAAATAGCGCTAGTACGCAAAGCTATTCAAATATGTCAAGCGAAGAACGGCCTCCATGGTCGAGTGGTAAGACGCTCGACTACGAATCCAGAGGTCGCGGATTCAAACCCGGCGTGCGCCAATAACTTTTATTTAATTAATATGTGTCATAACACATTTAATTCATATAAAAATAATAACCTGGTGAAAGACCACCATTAAGAATCGAAACGTTGCTTGAAATGGCTTAAGCCGTGTTTGGTGACCAGATCTGAATAGCCAGGTACTTCCCAACCTTCCTCTTCCCGATCTCCTTCCCCTCCCCACTACTTTCAGCCTCACAACATACCCAATTTGGGGATGCCATAGTCTCACTGGCTCTAGACGGTTGGGAGCAGTTGAGACTCTTGTGCGGTATTCATATAAAAAAAAGGATTATATAGCCCAGGTTATTATGTGCCACAAAATAATGAATAAAAACTGAACCAAATACAACATACATATGAGGGGTAAATAATCAAAACTAACAAACTCCACCAAAATAACTGAAACTTAAAAAAAAAACGGTTTTTTCATCACTGCTTACAATTTATTCATTTTTCTCAATGTTGTTTTATTGACTGCAACATGAAAAGATTATTAATGCGGAACATATTGGTATTTAATGCTTTGAAAAGAGAAAATTGTTTTTTTTAGTTTGTTAGATTTGTTATCACTTTTCTACCAATGTTCTGAAATTTGTGAGTTTCGTTATTCAATTACAAGAATTTAGTGAGTTATGGAATAAATTATTGTAATATTTGGAATTAAAAACATAATTCAGGGCTAGAAAAAATACTGTTATTTGTATTTAAACATCAAAAATATTACAATTAAAGTCATCAGTAGACACAATTTCGAAAATAAGGATAATAATTTCGCGGCGGCCATGACAGATGACGTCATCATAATCGGCTCCTTTTGGCTGAACTGGAGAATGTAAGTTAATTTATCAGTAGGTAGGTTATGTGAAAAAGAAAATTTAAAAAATAAAAGGTTTTTTTAAATGATGGAACTTGTGAGTTTTGATTCTTTACCCCTCATATTGACATAGGCCCTAAGGGAATTATTTTCCTCGGGCCTTTTGGGTGGATTTAATATAACAATATAAATAAATTCACCTGAATAATGAATTCCATTATGTTATTTTTTTGCACGTGGAAATTAGATTATATGATCCGCACGCCGCTGAAAGACTCGTAAGTGTCTTCTTGTATTTTTTTAACACATAATTATCATTTATTTTATCACGCGATATTGATGATCATTGTATTCATCACAAATAATTTAATATGTTTATTATGAATCAGTTATTACCCATTGATCAACTTCTAAGAACACTAAGAAAATTATTGTGAAAAAACATTCCATAGATTTTTGAATTAATTTAGCATTAGAGTAGTGTTCTGGTTGCAAGCCGATTAATATAATGAAAACAATAAATATTCAATTTCGATTTGTAATCGAATAAATAATATCCATTCGAGGTAAAAACAGAATGTTGTCATAGATAGATAAATAAATAAATGCAGTGTTATGATTAAAACGCTATTTAAAACGTTTATTCCACTTGATTATTTATGATATTTCATGAGCATAATGAAACCAATCTAATAAAAAACCTACGGAAATATATCGTACAATCTTTGCAATGAAATTCCGCCATGATTTTATAGCATTAAATAAACTTTTTTTAAAATTGAATACCAATTTCATAATAATTGTTCACCTTAGTTATTTGTTAATTCAAACATCGACGTATTGACACAGTGATTTTTATTTTATTTTTATATTTAATTGTTTTTCTGCGAGGAACGCTACTTATAGAAAAATACATCATGACAACAATTCAACATTTTCTTCTCATATCTAAATAGTCGATGGAAATAAATATTAATATTTTCATTTTACTAGTGTCCTTTTGAAGTGTGCACACATTATTTATTATCATCGATTTTTTTATAGCGTTGTTACCTAGCCTAGAGTGAAAAGTTTTTTTTGACTGTCATTTTTTTCGATTTAGTTTAGAAAATGTTTCCTGTATTTTGCCACACTGAATGGTTTAAATTGCAACAATTAGTAGACACTATTTTTAACTTTGTGTATTTTCATCGAAACAAACACTTCGCAATATTTTCAACACTGTCGACACAATTCACCAAGATCCAAAAAAGTTCCGCATATTGATTTTTTTTAATCTGTGGAGCGTACTGAAAGATGCCATACGTAACACAAATATCACTTTTTATGCAATGTGTTCCTAATAGTCTATTTTGAAATAAACCACTATATGAAGGGCTTAAGGTTATTATGATCTTCTGACCTCAGAAAGTTTTTTTTTACTTTTAACTGTTCCAGATTTGGAGTCTTGCTGTATCATCGCAAGCAATTTATACGTTGAGAAATAAAAGTTTTTTAATTTATAATTTGTGTTAAATGAATGCGAATGGAAGTACAAACTTACTCGTGCAGCCGAATTGCGGTCACTGTAGATATTGGGGCAAAGAGCACAAAAAAGCAGTCCCTTCATTCGTTAGTGGCTCTTTTTTGGCCTGCACGTGCTTGTATATTTGTACTTAGCATTATTGGGTTGGTTTCATTCAAAGCATTTGTTTGGCAGATACGCATACATATTTTAGAGGATCAGAAACCTCTTTAATCCTCAGTGATATGCATGAACTTCTTTACGTTTGCTTAGACATAATCCACACTTAGATGTATTTCAATTTTCGTATTGCATATAATTATTTATTGGATGGAGCGTTGAGAGGCTTATGCCATGCGGAGCTATTTCTAATACAAAAGCCCTTTGAATATGTCTTCAAACAATAGACCTAGAGCTATTTGTGGAAATTTGATTGGAATTTGAATAACTCATGTAACTACCGAAACGTCTTGATACATAATACGTTTTGCTGGAAGTGTGGTATGATTTGATTTGATTTGATTTAAAAAATAACCAATAATAATTTACATAAAACCTTGCGACTTCTCTTTTTCTCTGTAGTAATGGAAAAGAATGCATCCAGAAGATCTTATCTATTCATTCTGGAAGATCTAGGTATTCACAATATGTAAAATATCACCTGTCTGCCTGGAAAGTATACTGAAATACTTTGAACTAGCGCCTGGAGAAGGTCATGGTCACTGGCAAAGTAGAAGGCAGGAGAAGCAGAGTGTCCACGGCTCTCCTTGCAGTACAAGACCGCAAGAAAACTAGGATCCTTGTTCACCGGGGCAATTGGAGTGTAAGTCATGATAATCAGCTACATGGCAACGACTCCCAAAGAAGAATATAATTTTAGACCTTACTTCGGGCACACAAAGACGTCTACAATACACTTCTATCAGTGTATCTCTCGGAGGAAGAATATATATGAAGAGAGAACTACATATTTTTACATAACCTGTACAAATTTACGATAAATCAGTTGATCCGGGTTTTTACGTCGAAAACTGTGAGAGAGAAAGACACAAGAGAAGTTCTCACATAATATAGCACCACCGTACGGTATGTAAGCATGTTTTCCGTCTCCCGCGTCTCCGGCAACTCCGCCCACTACGTCTTGTTATGCGACATACCAGGACATAACTCAACGGTTTTTTTAGGTTATATCCTATATTTTTGTTTATAACAATATGGTAAAAAAGTGGTCGTACAAATAAACAAAAACATTATGTCGACATGTGCCATGAATGGATGTATAAATACCTTAGCCCTGGTCCTAGCCACGCCCGAGTCAGGCAAAAATCATCAATACTGACCACAGAAGGGCTTCCTCCTGTATATTATTGATCCGAGGTGTATATCTTCAGTGACATCACATCCAGCTTTGTTGCTTATTCATTTCTCAATCTTAAGGATAACATTAAGGATAAGGTATCAACCCACAGGATGACTATAAGGTTACCAACGTACCTGTGTATTACCTCCCTACATAATTATTGTACCTTCTTTCGCTGGTATTACAAAGAGCAGGCCGCGGTCATGTGAATAAACTAGCGCCAGAAATGGAACCATTATTCTAATTGTATTGTGCGGTGCTGGAGTTGTTACGTCTTCATTTGGTGTATTATTTAAAATACTACTGAAATGGTAAACGGCAGAAGTGGATGGAAATTATGATTAAACTTTACAACCAACTCTTCAAGGGGTTCTAAAGAAATAACAAAATCAAATAGCTTTATTACTAAAACTGACAGTGTTTTCAAATAGTATTACGTACGTATATATGCATGTGGTTGTTATAATATTAGTGTTGAAACCCGTCCTAAGACGTGTGGTGTTGCTTGGTAAAAAAAAGCTTTCGAGCAACCCAGATTTACAGTGGGAATAAAATTATCTTGCGTTTTTTCCACACAAATAAGTTTTATAAATAAATAAAAATTTTAATAGAAAAATTGAATTTGTTTAAAACCACTTTATTATTAATATTATCGTCGACTGGTTTCAGAAAAATACCATAATAACAATTATTATAAAATTGCTCTGACGACGGAAGGGTGCTTCCGAAACTGGTCGACGAAATATTAATAATAAAGTGGTTTTAAACAAATTTTATCTGTTTTATTTATAAATATGGCAAGCCACCACGTTAACGCTTTTTAAATTATAATACAAAATATTATTAAATATCTATAAATTGGGAAATTAATAAAATAATAATAATTGTGAAATTTATTGATATGTGGTTTAAAACAATAACTAAAAGCATATAAATGATTGATAAATATGATCTAAAAATCGATTTAAAAATGCATGGTAGTTAATAACATTTAAAGAAAAATAATGCATTATAAGACATTACGAGTACACCAAGATAAACCGTCGTTCTGTTACACTAGCATACGCTTTGTGAAATATACCGTTCATTAAATTTTTCATTGCAGAATTGTTGTTTAGGTAATGTCATTTATTACCCGAATATCAACCTAAATAGCATTTTGATGGATATTAACAGTACTCTCCAATATCAATTCAAATTTGCCTATTGTGCCTAACTTGTGACAGATGTATGGCAGTGAGGCATGGAACTGGCAGAGGGAGGATGAAATCAGACTGAATGCTGTGGAAATGAGATCCTTGAGGCGTATATGCGGTAAAACCATGTATGACCGTGTTAAAAATGTGGATATCCGGAAAGAATGCAAGGCTGATGTAAGCGTAATGAAAAGAATTAAGAAATGGACGCTTAAATAGTTTGGGCATGTACAGCAAATGAACAAAGAAATGAGTGTGAAAAGAATATATTATGCGAAAGTGAATGGAAGAAGAAGCTCGAAGTAGACTTGGCTCGATCAAGTGAATCAAATACTTGAATTCGACCATGTGAAGAGTCAGAATAACAGAAGAGTATGTATGAGACGATGTATAAATGTAAATGAAGCAAGGAGTGTTTGCTAAGACAAAGTTGTATGGCGGTCCGTCCTCTCTGTCTACCCCTGCGGAGAAACGCCATGATGGTTAGTTAGTTAGTGACAGCACGACCACAAACGAATATTTTTACAATAGTCACCTGCTATAAATGATTTTATTATTTCTACCAACAATGTATTGTTAAGAAGCTCAGATATTAATAACGTAAGTACGAATAGTAATAAACATTGAGAAACAAGTAGGTTCACACCGCGATGTGCAAGGTGAGTGAGTACGTATGAATATTCCATGCTTTTTCCATTAATTTGAAGCCGCTACCGAAGCCATTTTGCATCCACTTATAATTCCGTTGTGCTAGTCAATTTAGTCGGCGTTTCTTCAAATTAACAATTCGAAATTAATTTGACGGTTCTCTTCAAATAACACACCTTGCAGCCTGTAATAGACACACGTGAATTCCATAATTAAGGAAAGACAGCATAAGTTCCGGTAAAATTAAGCAAAATACAGGATTTAACGACGACGTCAAGCCGTAAGAGTAAATTAAACTATTATATTCCCAGTCAGAGCCAAGATTTTAAATGGTATGTAGACTTGCGCGATTGAGATCTTCAGATTAAAAGTTTCTTGACTCGTAAACGCCCGTACTAGCCATTCGCAGCAAATGCTTAAAAAAACAATACGGTCTTATTTTGGGATTTAATGTCCCATACTAAGAAAATGCTAATTCCTTATTCAAACATCACTTTCGGGTAAATAAATTATCGAGCATAAAAACATGGAATGTTGCAAATTGTATTCGTAGTTTTAATGGGAAGACAGCTTACGGTGGGCAATTATTTTTTTATGAGAACTCAAAGGCCTTAATGCCTGTCGTATCGCAATGTGGCGAATCGAATCAGTAATTTCATTTACCGGGAATTAAAATACACGGACGAGAATAAGCAAGAACCGAGGAAATAAATCATGCCCAATGCGAAACTCTCAAACGGTATACAACCTAATAACTCAAAACATATTTTTGATTAATGAAACATTGATAATTAAAATCGAAACCCCGTTGAACTTATCATTCATAATAATTTATCCATCGATTTATTAACAAACTATTTCGATAACATCCAACTTTAAACCATCAAACTTATTTGATTGCGACTATCTATTTCTGTATTAAATAAAATATATTAACAGAACGTTGAATAATATTTTCAGTGACACGTGTCAAGTAGGCTGAAAATTAGTTGTAAAATATATTATTTAGATACATAAGATTAGGTACCTGAGAATTACCCAGCATTATTTCAAAAACCATAAAGGTTCTGTAATAGCTCTCAAGTTCAACGATCTCTTACACACCCTAAATAATATAATGCCTCAGTGTTTAGAACATGATCTATAATTTTTGAATAGAAGCTTGTTCTGAGTAAAGTAATTGTTATTTGTTACGTAACGTGAGGAAATGATATTACATTCTCTAGAATTAATCTCAATTACGAATTGGTAACTAAATAACGTTGATATAGAAAACAGTGCTTTCTTCAGTGGATAGGCAATCATCTAGAGTACGACGAGAAGGCGCTGTGGATACATGTGGAATTTTATTATTTTTCCCCGAATGTCGGGATTTTTTGAGGTTGGAAATAAAATTCTTCGTACCCACACGGCAATATTTTTGGTTTACCTACTAAACTTGAAAGAAATTATTTCGTTCAACTGACAACCGAAAATATTAATAAATTATGAAAATGGGAGGTATTTTAGGTAGCTGGACTACTTACGCGGGTAAGACATTTTGAACTTTTGATCAAAAGAGACATGGTCATTCTTTGAACCTCGGGAATTTCCGTGAAAATCTTACCTTGTCAGATAAAATACTCTTTTTGGGGCATCTCATCGCCATGTGACAGTTTAGTGGGGGGAGTTACCGTAGACAAGACCGAGAGGTAAGTTAGGAAGCCACCTCTGGTTTGTAACCCCTAAATTCCTTAAAATTATATCCGTCTCTGTGCGAAAGCTAGCGGCCCATTTGATGGATTCCATTATTTAAATAAACTGATAAAAGTACTTAGAACATATAACTCAGGTGAGAATGCTGTGTTTGTTCAATCAATGATCCAACAGTAGGTGCTCAAAATAATTGACGCCAGTGCGTGCCCAACGCTTGAACACAGCTAAGATTTTTCCGCTTGAAAACGAGTCGTTTTTACGATCCTTGTTCTCAACGACTAAGCTGAGAATATATGTTATAATTTGTGCATTTCCTCCCACCTACAATATGGGTGTCTCCATTAAATAATTCTCTTGAAAACAGCTCCCGCACAGCATACCCAAAGATGCAAATACAGAAACAACAATTTTACAAATATTTCTGTAGCATATACGTTTTTTTGTATATGATTCCAGTTCACTGGATACGCCTTTTTTTACTTTATTTTAATATTAGAATTTTAGTTTTTATAATTCTTTGAAATAACTTTATTTTTCATAATATCAGTACAGCTAAGTCACACCACGCTGTGTCCCGTTTATTTTCCATTCTGGATGTTAGTAAGAGCGTATTGAAATGTTTAAATTGTCCAGCGTATAGGCACACAACGAGAGGTTGTCTGAATGCACCGTTGGTAAAAGAGCGATTTATTGTTACCATGAAATAAACAAATACTTGTTAAAGTAGCTGCTTAGATCTTCTCGTCAGACAACCAAACAAAATTAAAACGTTGATTAATCAAGTAATTTATTTTTTTTACAAGTAGAACTATAGAACCCCCAATTAGAGTATGTTGTTAGTCTAAAAGTAGTGGTCAAGAGATAGAAATGGGGAACAATGGTTTTTGAAGTACCTGACTATTCAAATCTGGTCACCAAACACTACTTAAGCCATTTCAAACAATGTTTTCATTATTAATGGTGTTCTTTCACCAGGGCGATATTTAGTGTACCACTCTGTGACTTAGTGCAAATATATTATTTACAGTTTCATTTTAATCAAATATGAAATAACAGGTGGGTTATTCTTCAATATTGTTTTTTCCTCTCCAATTTCCGTATAGATATGTCTCATAGTTCACCAATCGGGCATTCCATAAAACCTTGGTGTAAGATTGCGGAACGCTAATGAGGTAATACTATATTACGATGTAATATCTAGTGTATACCATGAAAATGTGATACGGTTAAATAAAATCCCATGAAAATTTAATATCATGAAAATTTGACATCATAAAAATATTTCTATATCAAACTATCACAAAGTACATAAAATTAAAATAATACAGTACCACGTATTTGTAACCTATAAAAATATTAATACCGCATAAAATGATGTTATAACATCACGAAAAAGTCATAATTTAAATATAATATCATTAATCAAAGTTGAATAATAACTTTGTAAAAGACTACGATTTTTTATTTTATTTTTATGACCGACCGGTTTCGTTTAGCCTAAGCATAATTTATCTTTTCACTATTTTATCGTGTTCTCAGTTGACGTCTTGCCTTTTTCATTTCATATTATCTGTATCTTTCTCTCTGTTCCTCTGTTATTGTTTAAATTTTATTATTTTGTTTTCTCACCGTTCTCTTATTTATTTTTAAATTCTGGTACTGTATACAAATTTACCTGAAGAAAACAATTAATGTCATATTTTCGTAGAAAGCAATCACTTTGTGGTTTGACACATTCTATGAAAATGAAATAATAAATTTGTGTAAGACCACAGATTTTTTGTTATAATTTAAATGTTATTCTTTTGTTTTCTTACTATTCTCTTTTTTATTTTATTTTATATTGTGTTCTCCCTCTGTATGAATGAGTATATATAACCACACACTATGTATTTTTTGTTATGTTGTACCATAATGATGCTTAGGCTAAGCGAAACCGGTCGGTCATAAAAAATAAAATTAAATATGTGGTCTTGTACAAAGTTATTATTTCATTTTCATTATATATATCAAATTATAAAGTGATTCTAAAATATATGATATCATTACCTAATAATGTCAATTTTGAAAAATTGGTCCATGTTTTTAATCATCCGGTTACACTTTGCATTATGAACAAGTGCGTATCATCACTATCATCACCATCATCATCCTAATTGAGGACCCCTGCCTCTGGTCCAGCGGCCCAGCATCCCGGCAGACAGCGCGCCCGTTGATTGGCAGAGAGACGAGAGTACTGCCAGTCGTGTCGACCGCGGCCCGACCATTTTTCTTTCTGCCAACTCCTTTCCACGAGGGCCACGACTCCGGTGTTGTTTTTATTCGGTCGTTTTGTCCAACCAGATTTTTTAACAAACGCTTTTTATACAGTATTGCCTTTTCTTTTTTACGCGTTTATTTATTTCACTGCCACGAGAATTGGAATAACGATGCACGGTAACAAAAAACAGTGATTCGATAAGTAGGTGTCTTTAAGTGTATACCAAAGACAACAAAGTGAAGTGAAACAATCGTTGTTAATACTTAAGTTTAAAAATAAACCTACTTTTAATTATTATTTAAGTCAACCTTTCGCCTCCGTGGTCGAGTGGTAAAACGCTTGACTACGAATCCAGAGGTCGCGAATTCAAGCCTGCACAAATAAAATGTATTTAATTAATATGTGTTATGATTAAAATAAAATAATATGAGGAAAATAAAAAAGGCAGCAATCTGCAAAAACGGTTCTGTAGCATTGTCAACTTTTAAATGATTATTATAAAGAAACTGAGAATTTAGTGTATCATGTTAAAAATCGTTTCCAGCACCCAAAGTTTGAATTCTGAATTAGCGATTAGTTTGAATTCGGGCGATTCATATTGTAATTAAATATCATTTCTATTATTTCTAACCATCCCTTTATTTGGTCCATTTTTCGAAATCATTTATGTACCTCATGCAATTATTCAAATTTTTATATTATGCCTATTACTTTCTGGCTTGCGACCTTTGACCGTTGCGATATTGAAAGTATCACCTTCAAATATAACTAATTCTACAAAAACCTTTTTCAGACTTTGACTTGAATCTTCTTTTAAAATGTATTCTTGTCATTGCTTCAAATATTATGTTTGTGCTGTTCTTTATCTGTTCCTCTTTTTCCCATTGTGTATTTTGTATTTTTTTGTTATTATTTGACAATGGTTCGTTAGTTTAAAAAAATAATAAAGTACATTTCAAATTTGATATTTTGGTGGCAGTTAGTACTTTTAAAATTGATATTTACATGGTAGTTAGTACCTCTAAAATTGATATTAACGTTGTAGTTAGTACATCTAAAATTTAAAAAGGGGAAAACACAATATTGGCACTTCAAACAATCAATACGGGGGCTTACAATCACAAGGGCCCATCTTATATGCAAAACCTGTAGAGGTAGGCTCCTGTGATCTTTAGCCCTCGAACATATGTAGGTATATAATATATATTATATTATATTTCTACATAAGTATACCAGTATATTTAATTTATCTTACGTCTCCACTGCTAGTATCTTCATCACATTCTTTGGATTTCTAGTACTTAATAAAAACATTCAAAAATCACTACTAAACCCTGCATATGTGATTTATGTATTTAATAACGCCCCGCCCCGATGAGAGTTTACTGATTAAACAAACTTGAAGAAAGTGCATGAGTACATAGATTAATTACAAAAAAAAATATTCATTAAATAAATACAGTAAAAATTGAAACATTTTAAAAAAATGGTTAGTTAAAAATAAAAATAATAGTTCTTATACACTAGTGACAAATAAATATATCATTTAAATGTCTTTTAAATTTTGGCAAATTTACGTCAAGGATGTCAATATTTGAGGTGTATTCGTTTCCGAGTGTATGTGGGCAAGGAATGGGTACTTGCTTGTGGTAATTAGTTTGGAAATTATTGTTGCAAAGTTGTGTATATTTTTCTATATTAATTATATTATAGTTTTATTACGGTACTATCTATAAGAAACTTTAATGCAATCAAACGAATTTAAAGAAATAGTTGATAAAAACTGCCATTTTTACCTACTAGTCACTTTATCAGTTTTGGATACAAATCTAACTAACTAACCATCACGCCGTTTCCCCGCAGAGGTAGGCAGAGATGGCGGACCGTCACACAACTCTGTCAACTACAACTTGGCACACTCTTCTGTTATTCTGTGGCCCGACTCAAGTATTTGATTCACTTGATCGTGACATGACTTCCATTCGACGGTCTCCATAGTCGAGTGGTAAGACGCTCGACTATGAATCCAAAGGTCACGGGCTCAAACCCGGCGTGCGCCAATAACTTTTTTATTTAATTAATACGTGTCATAACATTAATTTCATATAAAAATAATAAAAAGTATATTTGCGGCACGTTCCAGAGTGGTAGATACTCTAAGTATCGCCTTGGTAAAATACTTAAATTGAAACGTTCCTTGAAATGACTTTAGCCGTGATTAGTGACCAGATCTGAATAGCCAGGTATTTCCCAACCTTCCTCTTCCCAATCTCCTTCTCCTCCTCAGTACCCTCAGCCTCACAACATGCCCTATTTGGGGATGCCATAGTCTCACTGGCTCTAGATGGTTGAGAGCAGTTGAGACTCTTGTGCGGTATTCATATTAAAAAATATATTAAAAAATCATTTTCGCGTCGAACATTATTTTCATAATCCTTTCTTCGTTCATTCGCTCTTCATGCCCAAACCATTATAGCGTCCCTGTCTTAATCCTACTCATAAAGCTTACATCATTCTTACATTCTTTACGGAGATCCACAGTCTTTATTCATCTCTAATTTACTACAGTAATACATTAAAACTATAGTAATTAATAACAATAGCAGCACATTCTCTAAAGCGCTAAGCGACAAAACGGTAAAATGTATTTTAAATTTTAAGCCACATTAAATTATAATTTGACTCCGTAAAATTATTAATACAACGCGTTAAGAATGAGCATATCAAATTTCTAGAATCTGTTCGCGAGAATCAAAAGAGTACAACGTGAAAAAAGTAACACACGTACATACGTCGACCAAGTAGGTGCTCGAAACATTCGTGTTGGTATCGCGCATATCTGATAGTATTAATACGCTAAGCCGTCTTCTATACATGTATCGTTAGATCGCCGTGTGGGGCGCTAATGTATCCAAAAACAATACTGGTAATTTTCGCTCATACGTAAAAAAAAGTTTGAAATGTATTTCCGATTAATCTACTTCACGATTTACTCACTATGTCCCTTTTGACGTGTGTATCAATACTAAACTAGTATAATATTAATACGCGAGTAGGTACCCTGCTACGAAGTTACCCATTTGTGTTGAAACGAAATTATCATCTTAGCTTAATACAGAAGCTCTTTAGTTAATTTAAAACCTGTTATTTATATCTCAAATAAGTATAGAGAACTACAGTATGTGTGTCACGATCGATCAGAGATAATGATATAACCGTCCGCTGCTGAAAGACTAGAGACTGGAGACCGGAGGCTGGAGTCGCTAGTACCTACTCGGCTCAGTGTCTGAACGTAGAAAGGTGGGTAACTAGCTACTGGAGTTTCTCAATCAATGGGACGCGTTACACTAACGCTGTGTAGCCGTACCGAGGAAACGTGAGGCTTCTTAAAATGTGGGACAATAACGAGTATTTAATATATTTTATATTTTCGTAGAAAGCATAGACAATTTAGAAACACTAGAAATAAATTAAGCCTTTAAAATTAATCATTATTAAATTCTTAATTATCAATTAAATTTGTCCAGTAGTCGGTATATTTCTCGCAAGCTCATAAAATTTCTCATTATTCTTTTATCACGTTCTCAGTTGACGTTTTGCGTCTTTCATTTCATATTATATGTATCTTGCTCTCTGTTCCTTTGTTATAATAATAATAATAATAATATTTGGACGATTTGTATAGCGCCGTTTTTGTGAAAAATCACCTCAAGGGCGCTGTACAGATCTTACTTTCTATCGTTATATATTAATTTCTAGTTTAAATAAGAAAATATACAGGAACATACTTACCTGGCAGGTCCCATCAGATAGACACAATTATGAACTTAAAATTATGATTATTATTTAATTATTATTATTATAATTTTTTTTTTCCGATTTAGGGCATGGGAGCGAAATTAAAAGAATGGACTTTATAATCTATATGTTATTATTTTGTTTCCTTACAGTTGTCTTATTTTATTTTATATTGTGTTCTCCCTCTGTACGTATGAGTATATTTAAGCACACACTAGGTATTTTCTGTTTAGTTTAATTTTGTACTCTGATAATGCTTATGCTAAACAAAACCGGTCGGTTACAATAACTAAAATAAAATATGTGTTTTGTACAAAGTTATTAACATCACATTCATCATTATTTTTTTAAATTTTGTTTTATTGGCTTTTGTGTTTTAAGCCGTGTTTGGTGATTAAATCTGAATAGTCAGGTACTCCCAACCTTCTTCTTCCTAATCTCCTTCCTTTCCCCACTACCTTCAGCCTCACAACATACCCCTATTGGGGATGCCATAGTCTCACTGAAGTAAGCAGGAGAAGTGCTATGCAATACATGCCATAATAAATAGTAATTGAAGCGTTTCAACCTCAAAACAGGAATCTTTTCCTAAGCTTGGTGGCTGACGAGAATACCACCATAAACGTATGAACCTTCTCCCTTCTATTGAAGTATATTTAAATACTTTGGCAGTATGAGAAAAGATTCATAAAATACACGTAGATATATAAATGCATACTTGAACCGTATTATTTTACTGGACCGTATTTTTTCCATTGCTATTTAATATTCGACACATTTTTTGTTGTTCTCTTTCCAGAGTGGTAGATACTCCAAATATCGCCCTCTCGGAAGATCACTATTTAAACTCGAAACGTTACTTAAAATGGCTTAAGCCATGTTTGGTGATCAGGTCTGAATAGCCGGGTACTTCCCAACCTTCCTTTTCTCCATTCCTTTTTACTCCCCACCACCTTCAGCCTCACAACATGCCCCAATTGGGGATGTGACAGTCTCACTACCTTCAGAAGTTTGAGAGCAGTTGGGACTCTTGTGCGGTATTCACAAAAAAAAAATGGAAAAATTGCCACTCTAAATCCAGCTCGATCGTGAGATCGACACGTAGAAACGTAAAGTACATAATCGAAAAGAGTTGAAGAAACTTCGGGAGGCTTTCATCCAGCGTTCAATGTACTGAGTGTTGAATACATACTATAAAAAGCTACCTACTAACTAACCTGTTTATAAAAAAATGAACACTTCTGAGAGTTCCTCGATAATCATCAATATTGTGGTTACAGATCAAACTCATGTTAATAATTAGAGGTTTAGAATGTGTACATCTTTTTTTTTTTTTTTGCAAATACCGCACAAGAGTGCCAACTGCTCTCTACCGTCTAGAGCCAGTGAGACTATGGCATCCCCATTTGGGGTATGTTGTGAGGGAAGGAGATGGGAAAGAGGAAGGTTAGAAATTACCTGGCTACTCAGCTCTAGTCACCTACTACAGTTAAAGCCATTTCAAGCAAGGTTTCGATTCTGAATGCTTGTCTTTCACCAGGGTGATACTTGTATTCATCCTTCTGGAACTTACCGTAAATATGCTTTATATTACTTTACATGAATTAAATGTGACCTCAAAGCAATAATATGCAAGAGGGAGCGCTGCTGTAGTCAGTTTTGATCCGGACTCGGCTGGACCTGGGCGTGGCTAGGACTAGGGTTAGGGTATTTATACATCCATTCATGGCACATGTCGACATAATGTTTTTGTTAATTCGTAAAACCACTTTTTCACAGTATTGTTATTTACAAAAATATAGTATATAACCTAAAAAACCGTTGAGTTATGTCCATTTATGTCGCATAACAAAATGTGTGGGCGGAGTCAACGGAGACGCGGGACACGAAAAACATTCTTACAATGCTTTAAAGCGGTGTGATAATTTTGGAAATTTTGTTGTCTCTTTCTTTCTCATGGTGTACGACGTGAATACCCGGAGAAAGTGATTTATCACAAATTTGTATGGGTTGGGTAACAAGAATTAGCTCTCTCTACATATATTGTTACTCCAAGGTTATGACACATTAATTAAAGCAAATTTCTTTTCGCCATCCGGGTTTGGACCCTCAACCTCTGGATTCTTAGTCGAGCGTCTTACTACTCAACCACGGAGGCCAAAAGTTGACACTATACAATTAAAAGTAGGTTTTTTTATACTTGAGTATTTACCACAATTTGACTTTCATTTATTACTTAATGATTTTTTTTACATCACTTTGTCATCTTTGGCATACACTTAAAGACACCTACTTATCGAAGCACATTAATAAATCATGTTTTTTTTTTACCGTCCATCGTTATTCATTCAATAATAAATATATCAAATTACAGACCTATTTTTCGTTTTCAGTTTCGTTTTATTTTTTTTGTTTCAACAAATGCATGCAGTGCAGAAGTGTCTCCATGATAACAATAACCTATTTTATGTAAAATAGATATTTCGAAGTTAACGAGAAGAATAATTTAAATTTTGTACTGGTTTCATTGAAAACATTTTTTTTCAATCTTTCGATAACAAAATTTAAAAATAAAAACAATTATTGAGTAAGTTTGTACAGTTTACGAATAAAATCAATGACAAAGTTAGAAATTTTAAGAAACCCTGGCACAGACTGTAATCGAGTTTGCGTCAGATTAAATCTCAGTTTCGAAATGCCTTTCATATTATCCATGCTTTTAAGTTAACTCCATTATAACGTGCAGGCAGTAGATTGATACCTGACAGTTATGCTAGCACCTCTAACACCTATCGTCTACGGCACTAGTGCCTAGCACCTAGATCCTAGCACCTAGTACCTTTCATTGGAGCTAACAGTTATTCTTGAGAAAACCTTGGAGTGACCTTTGTGAAATTGATTTCATGGGGTGGTTACAGTTTTAATTTATGTCGGATTACAAACTCATGTTCCACATGTAAGCTGTTAGTGTTCCGTTCATATCAAAGGTAGGACAATATCAATAAGATATCCAACCTCAGAACAACAATATACCAAGAAAGAGCGCTAGTGTAGTCAATATTGATGATGTTTGCCTGACTGGGGCGCGGCTAGGGCTAGGGCTAGGATATTTATACATCCATTCATAGCACATGCCGATATGTTGTTGTTTATTTGTATAACCACTTTTTCACGGTATTGTCATAAACAAAAATGTAGAATATAACCTAAAAACCCTTGAGTTCTGTCCTGTTATGTCGCATAACAAAACGTATCGGGTGGAGTCGTTAGAGACGCGGTAGACAGAGACCATGCTTACATACCTAAAAGCGGAGCTATATTGTGTGAGAACTTGTCTTATCTCTTTCTCTCTCACGGTTTACGACGTAAAAACCCAGAGAAAGTGATTTATCGTAAATTTGTATAGGTTGGGTAAAAATGTTTAGCTCTCTCTTCATATATATATTTTTGCTCTGAGTACCCAACCCTTCAAATCGAGCTTAGAAGAGATATGTTGTACTCCAGTTAATGTGCTCTCGGATATTCCTAAGTTTTTACAATACATCTTTTGCAGCATATATTATTTTTTGACAATAATAATGAGATACAGCTTTTTTACGCTCTTGACTGACATGTTCTCCTGGGCTAATCTAGGAAACTGGAAAAGATAAATTCAATAAATACGTTATATTCTTAAGGAAATACGAGACAATTATCATAAATACCTATAATAATATTTGGACATTTTTGTATCGCGCCGTTTTTGTGAAAAATCACCTCAAGGGCGCTGTACAGATCTTACTTTCTATCATTACATATTAATTCCTAGTTTAAATAAGAAAATATACAGGAACATACTTACCTGGCAGGTCCTATCAGATAGACACAATTATTAACTTAAAATTGTGATTATTATTTTATTTTTTTTCCGATTTAGGGCATAACAGCGAAGTTAAAAGAATGGACTTTCTGAATTCGTCACACAGTACAGGATTTGGTTAAAATTTGCATATCTAAAGGTGATTTGTCGAGAATATCTACGATCTCAATCTGTAAGTTGTAAATATTTATCAGGAATTATTTCATAATATAGTTGTTCGAAGTGATACTACTTACTAGGACTACTTTTATGTAGCAGAAGGTAATGATAAAGCAATTTGTATGATATTAGTAGCATTTTTTGCTGTTGTGAATATAGCACAAGAGTTTCAACTGCTCCCATACGTCTAAAGCCAGTGGGTCTATGGCACCCCCAATTGGGTAGTGGAACGGGGAAGGAGATGGGCAAAAGGAAGGTGGGAAAGTATCTGGCCCTACAGATCTAGTCACCAAATAAAGCTGAAGCCATTTCAAGCGGTGTTTCGATTCTGAATGGTAGTCTTTTACCAGGGCGATACAATGGGTATCCACCAGTCTGATAGTGTAAAGGTTTTAAACGGCGGAAATCATCTTGAGGACTTGATCTGAAAGGACGTTGGCTTAAAAAATATATTACAGCGAATACCGCCAAGAGTCCCAACTGCTCCCAACCGTCTTGAGCCAGTGAGACTATGGCATACTCAATTGGTGTATGTTGTGAGGCTGAATGTAGTGGGGAGGGAAAGGAGATAGGGAAGAGCAAGGTTGGAAAGTACCTCGCGATTCAGATCTGATCACAAAACACGGCTAAAACCATTTTCAAGCAACCTTTCGCGATGTAAATGGTGGTCTTTCACCAGGGCGATACGTGTTTGACAGATAAACCAATCAAGTCGTTGGCAACTGGCTCGTTCTGGCTACGACATATCTTTCTACCATTGAAGTTCAAAATACCTTTTCACTGAAAAATAACTCTCTACACGAAATGTGAAGTAATAATAATAATAGCAGTGAACTTATATAGCGCAGTTTTGTGACATTTCACCTCAAGTGCGCTTCATACTAAATTGATTAGCTAATAAGACTAACTAAAGATACAAATACTAATAAAATCATCTTAAAACGTCATGTTCCTATAAGGAAGTGTGTAACTTTCTATTTTATATCACAATGTCTGATAAAAAATGATCAGAAACATTTCAAAACATGGGTAATTCAATACACTCTGCTCCGCGTGCGGATAACCAGCAATACAAAAATGGAATTCTCGTGGCATAAAACATAATGCAAGATCATTTCGATTTGCCTAATTTACATGGAGGGAACGAGGCATTTATCTAAAGCCGGCCGTAATCTCCCGCTCGGTACGGCCAACAGCCTCTAATGGTATAAAAGATGGAAGAATGATTAGTTTCGTGATCTGCTCAGATCAAAAATGGATAGTCAGAGTTACTGCAGCTCTGGCTTAACACGATATATCCATTCGGAACGGGGCCGCAACAGGAATGGTACTCGTAATGCCCGTTTCAGTATTTCTGACTTCAAATTACCCAGTTAAAGTGTGGCAAAATTAAACTTCATTTTAAAACACATCAATTTATTTTAAATGAAATAATTACTTTGTATAGGACCACAGATTTTTATTTTATTTTTTTATGAACGACCGGTTTCGCTTTGACTAAACATCATCGGTGTACAAAATCGAACAAATAAATACAAAGTGTGCGGTTATATCGTATATACATACAGAGGGAGAACACAATATAAAATAAAATAAGGGAACAGTGAGAAAACAATAATATTAGGTTTAAATTATAACAAAGGAACAAAGAGAAAGAGACCGATAATATGACATAAAAAATATAAATATATTTATTTATTTATTTATAAATTAACGGAATAAAGTCCAATTACAAAAAATACATATAAAACACGAAATGGAAAAAAGAGCAACAGAGAAGGAATAGCATATACATAATAATAAATGTAGCGATGACAAAAATAAGGCAAAATAAACATAAGAGAGAACATTCAAGCCATGGTCTAGTCAAAGAGTCGTAAAGAATGACGAAAACCATTTAGACTGCTACCAAAAATTTCAAGACCACGGCTTGAGTTAACAAGTCTTGACATTCTGGACATAGGAGAATTATACCCATAATTAGTCTAAATCAGAAGAGTCTGCAGGAAACGACTTATGAATTTTAATGATGCAAGAAATTTGCGCCTAAACAGAGCTCTCTGCCTATCCCTTAATGGAAATATAGTAATTTAGATTAATCAACCACTTCACAATCATATTCTTTTATTTTTTTATTGTGAATACCGCACAAGAGTCACAACTGCTGCAAACCGTCTGGAGCCAGTGGGACTATGGCATCCCCAATCGGGGTATGTTGTGAGGCTGAAGTTAGTGGGTAGGAAAGGGGTGAGGAAGAAGAAGGTTAGGAACTTAGAGTATATAGAGTGGTATCAATCCAAGGCAGTGTAGTCAGTTTTTGATGATTTTTACCTGACTCGGCGGACCTGGGCGTGGCTAAGACCAAGGCTAGGGTATTAATACATCCATTCATTTTACATATTGACATAATGTTCTTTTTTATTCGTAAAGCCACTTTTTCACAGTATTGATATCAAGAAAAATATAGCATCTAACCTAAAAAACCGTTTAGTTGTGTCAAATTTAGTGGCATAATAAAAAATGAGGGCGGAGTCTGTCGGTGACCCAGGAGCCCAAGATCATTGTGACAGTACGTAAAAGCAGAGTATTATATTTGTTGTCTCTTTCTCTCTCATGGTGTACGACTTAAAAACCCGGAGAAAGTGATTTATCGCCAGTTTGTATCGGTTGTGTAAAAATAATTAGCTCTCTCTCCATACATTATTTCTCCAAGGTTAGGAAGTACCTGGCTATTCAAACCTGGTTGCCAAACATGGCTTAAGCCATTCATGCAACATTTCGATTCTGAATGGTGGTATTTCATCAGGGCGATACTTAGAGTATCTACCACTCTGGGTACATACATTTAGCATGGAAGCAAAAACAACTAAATAGATAACTCGTAGTATAATCTCATTTAAAACATAATGTACATCTCTTGATCATTTTATTTTCTGTCTTTGTACCAGGCATAACAAAATGAGACCAAAACCAACCTATTTGTATAAATTTATTTTATACCTACATTCCAAAGATTATGAATACCAATATGTTTTCCTCAAATTAAACAAGATTTTTCAGCTCATATTATTTACACATAAACACAATATTTTTTTTTAAAAGTACAAATAACAATTATCAACTCAGAAAACATACTACAGGACCGTTACAAATTTCCTGTCAGTATTAAAATCAATAGAAAAGTAGGTACAATAAATTCAATTTCATTCTGTTAATCATTTTCGAATAAACTGACTGATTAACAACGCATTGTGGGGCTCAATAATTTTAACAAAATTAATTATCTTTTTGAATTGGAAATCCTCATTTGGTTGTGTACTTGTGTGGGCTCGTATTGTACACATCAATTAATGGATTTGCAAAAACCACGATAATATTGTTTCAGTACATGGATGTTTTACGTCGATGCGAATTTTCTATGTGCGGCAGTGAGGAATGGAACTGGCAGAGGAAGGATGAAAGTACACTGAATGCTGTAAAAATGAAATCCCTTAGGCGTATGTGTGATAAAACCATGTTGGCCGTATTAAAAATGAAATAATAAATCCGGAAAAAATGCAAAGCTGATGTAAGCGTAATGAATAGAATTAAGAAAGCGTTGCTTTGATGGTTTGGGCATGTAAAGCAAATAAACGAAGAAAGGAGTGTGAAAAGAATATATTACAAGAACATGAATGAAAGCAGAAGTCGGAGACGCCCGCGGAAGTATTTGATTTACTTGATCGTGCCATGTCAAGAGTAAAAATAACAGAAGAGTATGTATAAAACGATGTATAAATGTGAATGAAGCAAGGTTTGTGTGCCAAGACAGAGTTGAATGCTGGTATATCTTCTCTGCCTGAAGAGAAATGGCGTGATGGTTAGTTTTTTTAATATTAGGTATTGAAAGAAAACATATGGTAAAATGAATATGCTCTATAAATTCACTAAGCTATCGTGATCTTCCAATGGATATCTAATATAGTTATTTCAATAAATTTTGTTTACGTTTTACTTTTGCAAAAATAATTTATTTGGTAGCTAGGTTGCATCAAATATTTTTAATCATTAGTCACTAGCTATCTAATGATTTCCTTTTTCGTTTATTTTGATAAATGTATTTTTTAAACCAATTTGAAAAAAACATAATGACCAATATCTCATTTTTTAATATTCCCTTACACAATAATAAGCAATTATTTTTAAAAAATATTAATAAGGTGTTTCTTTTGATAAACAGATAGCTTCTACTGACAAAGTTCGTTCCTTGATTACTAGCTTTGCTCTTTTGTGTGACATAAGGTACTTACTCATTATTTGTGTGTTTTCGCAACATTTTTTATTTTGTAAAATTGGTAAAAAGTAATATTTTTATGAGGTTTGCACAAACAATGACACACACCAGTGCACATTTAAAATAAGTTTAACACCTTTAAGAGAAATTTAAAAAAATATCGTAGTAATTCAATAAGCAAGCAAAATCATCAATTTTCTATCGGGTGCCTTTTTAATGCCTTAATTAACTAACAGAAACTTACTGTTTAGTACTTATTACATCACAAAACAAAGTTATTTATTTTGTTTCACAGATTCAATTTTGCCTCGGGCATCATCTTAGTCAGCTGCTAGAGAAGTTTTCTTTAACGCAATTTTATGTTTATAGCATTACCTAAGTGTTTAAATAAGCGTCAACTCCTTCTCAAGAATAGCACAGACTGTTTGTGCTAATTTAATATATGTCTCAATTGCTTAAGCCTTAACATACAGTTTATACACGAACGTGCATTTTTTTGTAAATTGTAAGATGATTTTGAATTTTTTTTATTAAAATATACTCACATGTTTCAATAGCCTATACCCAATAAGATAGATACAATGGGTACTTATTGATACAACAATATGCGTAGAACCAGGTGTGGTTCGTTTTATAGTTCACTCGTCCACTAAACCACTAAAATTAAACAATATTTTTCACTGCATCATATTCATACAAATATAATTTTTAATATAATTAAACCCTTAGAGTATACAAGAGGTAGCCCAAGCCAAAGCCAGTGAAGTCAGTTTTGGACTTGTTTTTGATGATTTTAACATGACTCGGCGCAAATGGGCGTGGCTAAGACTAAGGCTACGGTATTTATACATCCATTCATATCACATATCGACATAATGTTTTTGTGTATTCGTATAGCCACTTTTTCACAGTATTTTTATCAACAAAAATATAGCATCTAACCTAAAAAACCGTTTAGTTGTGTCAAGTTTAGTGGCAAAATAAAAAATGTGGGCGGAGTCCCGCAGTTAACCAGCGAAAATAACCAGCTTAAGAACATTACGACAATATATAGAAGCCGTCCAAGAAATTTGTTGTCTCTTTCTCTCTCATAGTGTACGATGTAAAAACACGGAAACAGTGATTTATTACAATTTCGGATGGGTTGGGTAAAACAAATTAGCTATCCCTCCATATATTGTTCCTTCATGATTAAACCCAATATTTTAAAGAAAAATTACAAACAACAATTACTTACCCATCGGAAAACAATGAATGGCTGAATGGACCAAGCTATCGAGGTAGGAACAAATCCGTGCAGGTTAAAAATTGCACGGTTTGGATTGTCATTTTGTATGGAACCGAGCGAAATTCGCCAAACGGTGAAGATCACAAATGGTACCGAAAAAGTGGTGAATTACGTGCAATGCGCGGATAAGATCAGCATCAGAATCATCCGAGTTGTGCGAAGGGCTCGAGTGAAGTAGTTTTTACTAAGGGTTCTAACGGGATAGTAACAGCGAACAGGATTTGCAATTTTTTCGTGCGACATTACTTTCATATGCTCATCCTCTGACCTTTTCTTTTGGTACGTTTCGTGTTGTTCACTAATGTTCAGATACCTGTGCCGCAAAGTAAAAAAACATAAATATTATCCGTTTTAAATAATGCATTATTCTCTGATTGCTATTTTTGTTTATAATTGACTGTCGCGAATCTAAAAGAGGGACATGTATAATTAAATAAATAAGGTATACATATTTATTGATTTGCTGCTCGGTGAACCAGCTAATATTTATCCACTGACCGCCCCCGCGCAAAACTGTTTCTACCTAAGGATGCTTATTTCATTGAAATTCAGAAAATATTTTTATTCAATAAGTCATCAAACCGCACCATCAAAATAAATGTCCAATTTTTTTTCACAGAAAGCAATCGTTTTGACATATTTAATGAAATAATAGCCTAAGCGTCATCATCATTTTGTCTTTTTTAATTCACATTATCTGTCTCTTTCTCTCTGTTCCTTTGTTATAATTTAAATACTATTATTTTATATTCACTGTTCTTTTATTTTATTTTTTTATTATGTTCTCCCTCTGTATGTATATATTACCGCACACTTTAAAATTTTTGTTTAGTTTAATTTTGTACCTTGATAATGCTTAGGCTAAGTGAAACCGGTCTTTCATGAAAATCAAAATAAAATGTTTGGTCTTATACAAAGTAATTTTTTCATTTGATTAAATGTGTTTAACTTTCAAAACTAAGAAACGTAGATTCGCCCACCCGGACCTTTTATAAGACTTCAATTTCTGAGTATTCCTTGGTCTCTTTTGCGAGCAAATGAAAAAAAACTTCTTAACAAAAAATAAACTAAAAGGCGCAAAAAAAACCTTAAAACCCTTTTCATTAAAACAAACGCTTTCAAATTAACCATCCCGAACGCAGTTCAAAGCGTTCTTAACTTTTATACGGCTTGACATCTCCCTTCTCGGTAGTTTCTTCAACGAGGCTCCCTAAAAATTCCACCGTGAAACTTTTTCCAAGAGTTTAACTTCCGCAGGACAAACGGACGTCGCTAATTAGTTTTAACCCGCCGAAGTTTTACCGTAAGTTTAAAAAATTGGCTCCGACCAGAGTTAGTTTCCGGCAAGTGTACCCCGACTCTTTCAGAGACCCCAATGCATTTCATATGAATTTATATCACCGATGAGTTTGAATGAGAAAATGAACAATCTCAAAGTATGATGCCTTGCGGATGATGTAGTGCAGATTGCTGACAGTATGGAAGATCTACAGTTTCTCGTGTCTAGGTGAATGAATAAACCAAATATGTATGCAGAATGAGTTTATGATGAATGTTAGTAAGTCCTTTTCGTGTTTGAAAGAGAGAGTCCGTGAACAGCGTGCAATATAATTGTAAACTAGGAGTACATAGAGTGGTACCTATCCAAGGCAGTGTAGTGAGTTTTTGATGATTTTTGCCGGACTCGGCAGACCTGGGCGTGGCTAGGACCAGGGCTAGGGTATTTATACATCCATCCATAGCTTATGTCGACATGTTGTTTTTGTTTATTCGTATAACCACTTTTTCACAGTATTGTAATCAACAAAAATATTGCATATAACCTAAGAAACGTTTAGTTGTGTACAGTTAAGTCGCTTAGTAAAACATGTGGGCGGAGTCACCGGAGACGCGAGAGACCAAGATCATCCTAATAGTACATAAAAGCGGTATGTTTTTTTGTTCTCTCTTTCTCTCTCATGGTGTACGACGTAAAAAGTGATTTATCGCAAGTTTGTATAGGTTAGGTAAAAAGAATTGGCTCTCTCTCTCTCCATACATTGTTACTCTTATGTTGTAAATGATGAATACGTGGAGCAGTGGATGAGTTTGTGTATTTAGGAAGTATGTTCTAGAGAGACGGAAAGGCTGATAAGCATATTTAAAGAAGAGTGAATGCAGGAAACTCCATTAATGAACGCTGTCGGCGCAAATAAGAAATTGTCAAAAGAAGCAAAACTAGCAGTTCACAATGGAGTACTTATACCAACCCTGATGTATGGCAGTGAGACATGGAACTGGCAGAGGAAGGATGAAAGATGACTGAATGCTTTGGAAATTATATCCTTTGGCATATTTACGGTAAAATCATGAAGGTGTTAAAAATGTGGATATCCGGACAGAATGCAAAGCTGATGTAAGCGTAATGAATATATTTTAATGGTTTGGGCACGTAGAGCGAATGGACGAAGAAAATAGTGTGAAAAATAAGACGCGAAAGTAGATGGAAGAAGAATTCGGGGACCGCCGAGAAAGACATGGCGCGATCAAGTTAATCAATTAATTAAGTCGGGCCATGTCAAGAGTCAGAATAACAAAAGAATATGTGTGAAACGATGTATTAATGTGAACGAAGCAAGGAGTGTGTGCCGATATAAAGTTGTATGGCGGTCCGTCCTCTCTGCCTACTCTTGTGGCATGATGGTTCGTTATTAAGTTAGTTTTAATACCGATGTATTGATAAATAGTTATTATTATAATTATTATATTTTTTGTGTGAAGTAAGAAGGAAACAGATCGCTTTCGCCAATCAAAACTTAAAGATAAAAGAAATGTTACCAATAAAACCTCGCTTAACAACACAATATCGCATAATAAACGTGCCAACCAGTTTCGGTACACCTGTGCCTTTTTTTCAATTTTGATCTATCACCCCGATGATACTGAGAGTATCTACTACTTTGTAACGTGTCGCAAATATATAATATATTATTTTATATTCATTATATGAATTAATTAAACTCAATTTATTTGTGCACGCTGGAATTTCAGCTCGTGAGCTCTAGATTCGTAGCCCTAGGTTAAGATCCCTAACCGCTCAACCACAGAAGTCGTCAGGGCTGATGTAAAAAGTTGGTATTTTCGAATAAATTGTTTATTTAATAATCGTTCGATGGTCTCCGGGGTCGATCGGTTAAGACGCTTGGCTACGAATCCAGAGATCGCGAGTTCAAATCCCGGCATGCGCAAAAAAATAAAATGTTGAATATTCTTTTATTTTACATTTAGTTCATATACAATAATAAATAGTACCTATATTTGAAGCACGTTCCAGCGTGGAACTTTAACTATCATCATGGTAAAAGACCGCCATTGAAAAAAAACCTGATGGCATACAGAATAAAGATAAAATTTTGCTTAAGCGTACATCTTCTGGGGCTTGGAGTAACAATATATGGAGAGAGAGCTAATTAATTTTCTCTAACTTATACAAATCTGGGATAAATCACTTTCTCCGGTTTTTTACGTCGTACACCATGAGAAAGAAATAGACATCAAAATTTTTCAAATTATCACACATATTTATAATAAATACATATTTAGGAAATCTTTGTTTTGTATTATACATGAAGAGACATGTACCAACTCAATTCTTACAACATGATCATATAAACGACTATCGTAGTGTTATGTTATGAACGTTTGTCTTGAATCTAATTATAATTCATTTTTTTTTTTGACTTACTAATAATATATGAACTTGTATACTAATTGATATTACTGATGTATTTTAAATGGTTTTTTCAAGCTATTTAAATTAATTAATTAATATAATTTGATGGTTTCCGGCAGCGCATTATAACATTTCATCCCTTTATTAAATTAGCTGTTTTGTGTATTGGTTTTATTATTTTTTGGTAGTCTAATTTTTTTGCATGCCCTTGTATTATTTCTGTGAATATCCACGTTGTAAATAAGTTTGTCAGAAAAAAAATTTGGTTATAAGTTGTTCTACATTCGTTGTTCACTAAGAAACAGATTATTATGGAAGTCTTCTACTGACGTCTTCGTCTTTGAGTCAGAAAGTTGCTGGTTCGGTTTCCATCGCAGCGAAAAGTTTTTGCCAACGTAGAAAAGTAATTTAATTATTCAGTATAGTCGGCAATAAATATTTTACAACTGTTTATATTTATTTATTTATTTACGCCAGTTAAAAACTTTTTACACAAATATTACCATTTTTTTAAACAACAACATACTCATAAACAGTGAAAAAAATCTTGTACAAGAAAGAAAAAATAGTATTGAATAACAGGTACATCCAGAGTAAAATAGTTTCTACAATTAATTTAGGTCTATTAGATAAAAAAAAAACTGTACTAAGATATACCTATATTGTAATAATGACGTACTTAATAAACTCGTATCAACAACATCGGAGTATTTGTTTCCCAGATGTTGAATTCGTCGCATAGGAGTGTAATATTAAAATTGTCACAATGTATGGTAGGTCTTGTAACTGTCCTGCCAGGAATATGAAATACAATTAAATATAATAATTCAGCGCTGTCAATCATTGGATTTATAACTTTATATAAGCAATTAAATCGGTAATTATTCTTCGTTCAGATAATTTAAATGCACACTGCAGCACTTCGGATTTTCACTTATGTTCCAGAGTAACCTTTCCGCTATACAATACAACATTATTGCACTGAATTCTGTGGTCTGGTGAAAAGCTTTGATACCCACATAAACACTGTCGGCAATCCGTCTGATACAAAGTTGTGATTATTATGATTGTATGAATCCCATACATACGTGTCGGCAGTTTTACGATTCTCCTTGCAAATCCTGCCTCCCTCCCTGGTGGTCGAAGCGAATCAAGATCTTATCAATCTCTATTAAAGGATTTTATCCTTGGCAGTAAATCGTCGATTATCATCAGATTATGCGTAGGCCTGGTTTTATGAAATACTAAAAGTACTAGTGATTAAAAATAATATGATAATCTTATATAACATCATTTGTTATCTGTTCGTAGGTCGGTTTGTGTTGAGTTCGTTGGTGATACTCTTTAGTCTCTAGTTTTATTTTAGTTATTTGTACATTAAAGTTTATAAAATAACTAGTTATATTTTCGTAGAAAACAATCGCTTTGTGGTTTGACATATTTAAAGAAATTATATTCATTATATTCTTAATAATCAAGTAAATTTGTCAGTAGTCCAATTTCAGGTGAATTTCCTGTAAACTCATAAAAATTATCATTTTTCCTTCTCAGTTGACGTGTTGTCTCTTTCAATTCATATTATCTGTCTCTTTCTCTATGTTACTTTGTTATAATTTAAATGTTTTTCTATTATTTTCTCATTGTTTCTTTATTTTATTTTTTAATTTGTTCTTCCTCTCTATGTATTCATAACCACACACTTTTTGTTGTTTATTTTAACCGTGTACCCTGATGATGCTTAGGCTAAACGAAACCGGTCGTTCATAAAAAATAAAATTATATCCGTGGTCTCACACAGGGTTATTTTTTTTTATTTCTATTTTTATTTTTTTAATCGGTGTAATTTTAGTGGTTTCCGGCAGCGATTATAACATTTCATCCCCTCATAAAGTTGACTGTTTGTGTATTGGATTTATTCTTTTCTAGTAGTTTGATTTCTGTGCATGTTCTTATATTATATCTGTGAATATCCACGTTGTAAATAATTTTATCAAAAATATATTATTCATCAGCATCATTATAATAGAATATGTTTTTAAGCGCCGTTTTTTGTTTGAAACCACATCAAAGTCGCCAAGTTTTTTTTTTTTCTTTTTTGTTGACTTATCCAGAAGCTGTAGATAAATTATTTGTCAGTGGCTCTGAAAGACGAATCACCTGTAGAAAATGAATTAAAGGTAAGGTTAAATCTTCATCAAAAACTAACTTTGCCTTTAAAAATGTAACCGACGGCATAATTAAGTAGTGTTTTTATTTTCTGTTGTATTATATTCCTTGATATTAAATAACAAAAACAGGTTTATTTTAAAGCTTAACGCTTTTTCGTGTTGGTAAATATAGAAACGAATTTTTACGAATTTTTAAATATTTTTGTGTGAATATTAAAATAATGTCTTAATTTAAAATCGGTACATCCTTTAAAAAAAACTTAATTGTAGTTATATTATTATTCTTCTTATCCTATAATTGACAGCTAGATGTAAAATGTGGCTTATTCCCTTTCGCCTTGCGGTTCGAGAATTGCCGAGTGGCCCTTTTGACAAGTGAGACTTTTTTTAGGAGCTATCCGGCTTGGCTCTTTTCCTAAAACGTGTTTTCAGAATGCCTTAAAAGCAACTTCTCTCTGCTAAAATATATCTGTCTCGTTTTGATTGATCACTGGAAATGTAATAAATCAATAAATTTGGCGTAAATCCCTTTTGCCTTTTCACAGTCGATATGGTACGGGACCTACCCAGCATCTCTGATATTAAACATACGTGAAAGAATTAGGGAGTAGGCTCATAGATTATACTTATTTACTTGCTTATGTCTATCAGTAGAGTGGTATAAGTTCACATCTATCCCATATCAAGATATATCACATTTTCTGCTTCTTTACACAAATTTAGAATCAATATCAAAAACAGAACAGAAAAACAGAAACAGACAGTCCTTAATCAAATTGAAGCTGAAATATTCTAGACAACAGATGCTACATATCTACAAACTTATCTGTACAGACGACCGAAAGAGGAAGTAACGAACGAGGGATCGAAAAAATGTGCACTATTTGCTTTCAATTATGTAAACTGTAAAACTGTACTGTAAAGTCGAAATTTTATTCATATGACTCAAAAGGATGTAAAATTACAGAAAAGTCCCTTTATTTTAAGACCTTCGTAGCCGAACGGTTAAGATCATCTAGCTTTAGCCGTGTTTAGTGACCATATCTGAATATCTAGGTATTTTCAAACCTTTCACTTCTCCATCTCCTTCCCCTTCAAACTATCTTCAAGTTGACAAAATACCCCGATTTGGGATGCAATAGTCCCACTGGTTCCGGGAAATTGTAACTCTTGTTCGGTATTCACATAAAAAAGTATTACCACTATATTATTTTGATATTCATGTCGTATTTGTACAATGTTTTGATTTTTCCAGTAAAAAGAAGTCGTGCAAATAGGAATCTGTTACAATCTCTGAGCAAGAATATATATGGAGAGAGAGCTAAATATATTTTACCCTACCTATACAAATTTATGATAAATCCCTTTCTCTGGGTTTTTACGTCGTGAATCGTGAGAGAGGAAGAGACAAGACAAGTTGTCACATAATGTTGCACCACTTTTCGGTATGTAAACATTTTTTCCGTCTCCCGCGTCTCAGGCGACTCCGCCCACAACGTTTTGTTATGCAACAACACTCAACGATTTTTTTAGGTTATATCCTATATTTTTGTTGAAAACAATACTGTGAAAAGGTGGTTATACAAATAAACGAAACATTATGTCCACATTTGCTATGAATGGATGCGAAAGGTGTGTCCATGAAAATACTAGCCACGCCCGAGTCAGGAAAAAATCAACAATCCTGAGTACACAAGCTATCCCTCCTCGTATATTATTGCTCTAAAGTTACAATACACTGCACACCACTGGTATCTGTGAGGAAAGAAGAAATAAATTCTTAACTTTTTGACTTTTCCATCAAATTAAATCTTTCACAAAAAGTTATGAGAAAGTCATCTACAATATACATCAACTTAATTTCAAAATTCCGTTTCACAATGTCATAATGGCCGTAATGCTGGTAATGAAGATGCCATTACGGTGGTTATGGAGCTCAACATTATGATTGTAAATCAGACTTGGATGGCATCACGTCTCCTACTCACGAATTACCCCATTTGCTACCGAAGGCTGCACGAGCTGAGGACGAGACGTGAGACCGCTGCGAAGCGTCGAGAAAATCTTATGGAACTCTGCCGCACATAATCACATTATTAAAAATTGTTTTTTTATGGTTCAAGACCCAATCAGAGCAACCGGCTTGCCTTTGTGGGATTGTGTGGAATTGAGATTAAGAGAGTTAAATTTGTATGAAATATTATAAAGTATTTAGCTACGCATCTCTAACTGAGACAAATAAGATGAAAAAGACTACATAAATAGTTCACGGGTCTTTTTATTCCTAATAATTTATTTATTTTTTAACTCTTTGTTTCTTATATTATTTTTTTACATTACCTACCTCACTAGGTCATTAAAACCTGTTCTGAGGTAGGTGACAGTGAGTACAAGTAGAATAATATAAAAAAATGATTATAATTGTTACAAAATGCTAGATGATACAACTAATACTGACCGTAAAACTCTCTTGATACCAAATAAGATACATTGACAGTAGGTAAAGTTGCAAGGCACTAAATCCTATAATTAATAACAGTGGATACGATACAAATATACATACATTTTACATCGTAACAATCCTACAATTGTTCATAGAGAACTCATTACATTTTATACCTAAAGAAAAACAAAAAAATGCTAATTTTAAAGTACTATATAAAAATAGTGGACTTATTATAGAATAATAATAATAATTAGTTGGGATTTAGATATAATTTTAGCAGGATACGATAAAATGGTAAGGGTTATAAAGGAAATGGATAGTAGGCTTGGAATAAGAATATACATGGCCTGTTCAAAATAAAGGTGAATTTCGAATTTTCGCGGGCTGTTTACATTCGATTATCGATTTATTTTTATTTTTATGTTGGTACACATATGTTTATCACATGTTAGCATTATCAGCCATTTTGGATTAGTGGTTTGTTTTTGACAACTGGAAAGGTTAGTCACGTTTTTGTGTTATTCGATTTTTTACTTTTGAAAAAAATGGATCAAAGAATAAAATCTATGGTTTGTTTTTCTACAACTCCAGGACGCTCATCGTCATCAACATCTTTTCGGCCTTCTGTAAAGCGCGTGTACCAATTATAAACACTTTTTTCAAAGTAAAAAATCGAAGAACACACAAAAACGTGACTAACCTTTCCAGTTGTCAAAAACAAACCACTAATCCAAAATGGCTGATAATGCTAACATGTGATAAACATATGTGTACCAACATAACAAAAAAAAATCGAAAATCGAATGTACACAGCCCGCAAAAAATTAAAAATTCACCTTTTCTTTTGAAAAGGCCTCGTATATGGAGAGAGAGCTAAATATTTATACCCAACCAATACAAATTTGCGATAAATCACATTCTCCGGGTTTTTACGTCGTATACCATGGGAGAGAAAGAGATAAGAAAAGTCGTCACATAAAATTGCAGCACTTATAAGTATGTAAGGATGCTCTTCGTCCGCGCCTGCTTCACATCATCGAGTCGCATAACTTTCATTTACGGATTTTGTGGTTATTTCTTATATTTTTGTTGATTAAAAAACTTGGTCATATAAATAAATCAACCATGATGGTGATATGTGCTATGCCTGAATATTCAAATAAAACCAAACAAAGTTTATAAAACACAACTTTTCAGAGGTATTTTAACAGTTTTAAATATGTTTGACCGAATTTTAGATTTTTCACATCTTTAATGATATAAAGACATGAAATCAACAAAAAGCTTTCATCATTATTTGGGCAAGCCTTCTGTTTGAGTTTTGTGTGATATTTTGACTTTATAAATCATTTTAATAATGTATTGATATTGTTTTGTTTGATGTGTTCAAATGTGTTTATTAAAAATTTCCGAATTCCATGTGGGCGGTATCTAATAGGATATCCAACATTATTTAATATATCTTTGTCTCTTTCTATCGAGTCAGTATAAAGTCAACCGTCGCGACTACACTGTTTCGCAAAGGTACCTATCCATGTCCTCCAAGGTAAGTAGGTATATCACGTATTTTAAGTTTATTACAATAATAATAATAAGTATTTATTCCGGTATGTGGGGAAGTTAGTGCAGTCCCATATAAAGTATAAAACAAATCAAAGACAAACGCAACACAAAAAATAAGTAATAATCATAATAAAATGAATCTAGCTAGACCACATGTGATAATAGAAAGTCCAATAATATAATTTCGCTTAAAACACGAAATAAAATGTGTAACAAACTATTGGCCACTGTCTTTCCTTCTTTATTTATTCCCCTAGTCTTATATAGTTCCCTGTCTGTCCAATATCCTAATCTTACGAACCATAGATGGTAATAATAACATCGCATTTATATAGCGCAGTTTTGTGATACGCCATTATCTCCGGTAGGGTTGAACCTTATTAAATTTTTAGCATTGCTTCATGCGTAATTAAATCTCAAAACTCAATCTACGCCCTGCGTTCTAAAAATGCTATAAAATACAATCACGAGGAAAAAGATTGGGTTTTTTATTAGCGAACGTAGTTCACTGAACTTCTGTTGATTTATAATATTATATTCTCCGTACTAACCGCACTTTATCCAAATGAAAAAATTCGGCGTATTATTTTTATCGTAAGGCGATTCTTAGAAAAAATACAATTCAGCCACGAATATGAGTAAGTACTTTACAAACATAATTTTTTAATGAGATTCCCGAATCACTGTTTGAATACTGTGATATTTTTATGAGATGTATGTTCGGTTTTTTAAAGATGTGATTTGATATCAACCTCTTAAGTAAATATATATATATATATATATATATATATATATATATATATATATATATATATATATATATATATATATATATATATTCTTGCATTTTATATACTATATTTATATACTTGCATTTTGACGGCCTCTATGGTCGAGTGGTAAGACACTCGACTACGACTCCAAAGGTCGCGGGTTCAAAGCCGGCGTGCGCCAAAAACTTTTATTAAATTAACATGCGTCATAACACATTTAAATTATGTAAAAATAATAAAAAGTATATTTGCGGCACGTTCCAGAATGGTAGATACCCTAAGTATCGCCCTGGTGAAAGACCACCATTCAGAATCGAAACGTTGCTTGAAATGACTTTAGCCGTATTTCGTGACTAGATCTGAATAGCCAGGTACTTCTCAACCTTCCTCTTCTCCATCTCTTTCATCTCCCCACTACCTTCAGCCTCACAACATACCCCGTTTGGGGTTGCCATCGACCCACTGGCTCCAGACGGTTGAGAGCAGTTGAGACTCTTGTGCGGTATTCACGTAAAAATTTTTTTTTTTTTTTAATTTACATCATAACTTTTTTAAACTCGTGCTTTTATCATGTCACATTCTTTTCGTTTATTTTATTCCTTTATTTAACTAAAATATACTATGGGTAAAAGCCTTTCAGGCGTTATTAAGATAAAATAAATAAACATATAAAATAAACAAAATCTTTCTTTTGAAAGAAATCTATTTACTCGTGTATATAATTTTAGAATAAATATTTAAAAAAAAATTTTTTTTAAAGAAGGACAAACATTCTCTGGTTAACAATAACCTGACAATATTTGAAAACCTCCTACTACCATCATAATAAGCGAAAAATATTGCTTGTGCAATAATGATGGAGCACTTAGCCAGCATAGGAATTGAACCCACGACGCCCGGGTGGGAATCTGACGCGTTTTTCCACTAAGCTACCGACGGGTCAAATTATTTCAAAATTTTCCCTACTAAAATTTTTCATGCTAGTGAATGCATATTTGATGCTTGGTTTTAAGGGTTTAGGTCAATTAGTGTCAATTTTGTGTCAAATATTTTAAATAACTATCTAATCATAAATAGCGTACCCAAAAACACAAATCTCAAACTAATTTTAATTTTAATTTCGACACTAGATCTCCCTTTTTTTAATTATGTTTTACCCCAGAAATAATAAAAGATTTTTTTTATTTAACCTGTTAAACAGAGCACCAACGATTTTTTTCATTATACATTAATTTATAATACAATTCACATTACATAATACTTTTTATATTTGTTATGATTTGTGATATAATCTGTATTTCTTAATACCCACTGTCCAGAATGTCGAGACTTGTTGACTCAAGCCATGGTCTCGAAATTTTTGATAGCTGTCGAAATGATTTTTTCATTCTTTACGACTACCAAAACTTTGATTTACTTTGGCTTTGACTTGAATGTTCTTTCTAATGTATAGTTGGTTCTATTTTTTTCATTGCTTTGTTATAATTTCTTAATATTTCCTTGTTGCTCTTTTTTCCTATTTCGTGTTACGTATTTTTTTGTTATTGGACAATAGTCCGTTAGTTTATAAAAACATAAATAATATGTACATCGACAAGCTAGCAGCGTAGGTCAAAATTATGCAAGTTGTCACACTTCAATCAGTCCACTGTGGTGGGCTGCAATAATCTGTCAATTTCGTGTCTCCCTGCGTCCCAGATCATTTTTTATGGATGATTTGGACGTATTGATGTTTGTGAGTTTGTTTGTAAGAGAGTGAGCATCTATTGCACTGATTTATACGGAAGTGGGTGAAATTTCTCTGTCCAAATGTGGTGTTTGTTTTTGCTTATTGTGCCTTTGTTTGAAAGATCGTGTGATAGTGTTTGATGTGTGGGTTGGTAATTCCAATGTTTTGTTTTTGTGAATGTAAATTAGTATGGTTTTGAAATAGACTTATATGATATGATTAGTCGCTGGAAAGGCAAAGGGGTTAAAGCGACACTTTGGTCAAAAATGAGTTAAATATGGAGTTTTAATCAGTTTTTTTTCTGCGTCGATGTTCTGACCCTCGTTTACTTCTAAAGACTTTTGTGGCCTTTCAGCCATCTAAAATATATTAATCATTTGGGAAAATGCTTGCCTCAAACGACACAAGCTTGGGACTTTTTTCAGCTTTTTGTCGCTTCAGGCATCTCAGTGAGAGCATTGAGTTACCTGAGCTAATTCTTATTTTTAAATTCCAACCAGGTACTGAAGACTTATGAATTTTATTGTAAAACAAACAAAAAACTTTAAAGTGCTCTGGTGTAAACTTCCTCAAATAGTGTTTCAGCATTTTTGCCTTTCCGGCAACGACATGTAGATTATTACATATTTGATCCGAACAAATTCTGACTGGGACTTTGGATGAAATTTTTATGAAGGCTATTTGTGTTATAATTAAAAGATTTTATTTTGGACATTTGTACTGCCGCATCTTTTTTATTCTATATTCTAATTATGATTGATTTTATTCATGGAATCCACAGGTGCATAGCCACGAAGGTAGTCTTTCAAAGATAGACCCTTCAATCTCAGATCTTGTGATTCTAAACTCGACAAACACAGAAACGTGAGCTCATCAATAAGGCGCGCGTTCACTTCAATGAATGGCGTGATTCTCCGTTAAGAAATAATGAATAGAGGTATCTGGCGACTGGAAGTGAATACGTAATGATATTTTTTTTATTATTAACCGATTATGGAAGTGCGCAATAGAGATCTGATACCAACCTTCCTTTTCGGTTATGAATTGTGAATCTAGTGTGTATAGCAGAGAAAATGACGAAAGTAGGCTGAATGTAGCTAAAGTTCAAAAACTTTTATCCGCTCAGGGAGTATTTCTCCTCGCGCGGACTCCGATTAAATAATACTGTTTTTTTAGTTGTATTTATTTTATATTAGATACTTTGTACATTCAAGTTTCCAAGTAGCTAATTATTTCATTTTCTTTTTGACTTTATAATATTTTAACTTATATACTACTTATTATTTTGATTTATATGCATTTTAAATAATTTTTACAGGCAATTTTGAATTTATTGATAGGCATAATTTTAATGGTTTCCGGCAGAGCATTATAAGATTTCATCCCTTTATATAGTGAGCTATTTTGTGTGTTTGCTTTATTTTTTTCTGGTAGTCTAATTTCTTTGCATGCCCTTGTATTAAACTTGTGAATATCAACATTGTAGATAATTTTGTAAGAAAAATATTTTGGTAACAAGTTGTTCTTAATTTTATGTATAAACACCAATGTGTTCAATGTCAGCATCTGTTTTACTGTTAGCCAATTTAGTTCCTCTGACATTTTAGTTACTTTTGAGTATCTATTTCGCCTAAGTATAATTCTCATTGCTCTATTTTGGAGAATTTGAAACTTTGAAATTTGAAATATTGTGAGAATTCGAGTGCCTCTAAAATTTCTTGAAACCCAGCATTTTCAATGAAGTGCCACAGGTCATTTCGATATGAGCATGGAATGTTAGCCTACTATCAAATATGATCCCAAGATCTTTCATAGTGGAGACACGTTTTAAACTTCGGTCGTTCATAGTATGCCGGTAAAATCAAGTATGATACGTCCTAGTGAAAGACAAAATGAAATATTTAGAAATATTGAACTCAATCTGCATGCTTAAAAATATTTTGCATAATAGAACGAACAGTTCTAGTTTCCACCATTTCTTGTGAGGAAATTTGCTTTGATATGCAAGAAGATGTATAACGAGCCCAACAGAATTTCGCTCCAAACTCTCATATCCTTAAATTCATTAAAAAAATCTCAACATAATCTGTCTATCGACGAATCACCTTTAGATTTACAAATTTTAACCCAATCCTGTACTGTACGACAAATTCAGAAAGTCCATTTTTTTAATTTCGCTCCCATGCCCCAAAACGGTTTTTTTATTTTTTAAATCATAATTATAAATTTAAGTTAATAACTGTGTATCTGATAGGACCTACCAGGTAAGTATGTCCCTATATATTTTCTTATTTAAACGAGGAATTAATATGTAATAATAGAGAATAAGATCTGTACAGCGCCATTGAGGTGATTTTTCACAAAAACGGCGCTGTACAAATCATCCAAATATTAATATTATTTGTGTTTTGGATTACGAGAACGTTTCCGAAGCAAATTATGCTCATAAACCGAAGTTTCACCGTACTAAACGTGGGCGAGTAAATACATTTTAATAAAATAACTAATTTCTAATTATTCATAAAAGCAATTAATTACGCTTGTATTGTGTACAGTCTGAGGTAATTTGAAATTACGCTTAACTTGTAGGTAATAAAAAAGATGTCGATAACATCTTTGAAAGACCATTATATTATTTATTGTTGTATTTTATATTGTAAAATAAATTATTAAATTACTTGCATTAAAAGACGATGATTTTGTTTCATACGTAACATTTATTTGTATGCTATTACTATTTTATTCAACACAATAATTTAATCAATACCACTACAACGTAATGTAAGTGATTTGTTCGTACAGAGAATAATTATTAACAAGAACCTCCGTGGCCATACGGTAAAGATCCTTAGCTCTAGATTCAGAGACTGCGAGACGAAACCCGGCGTGGGCAAATGAAATGTAATTATGCGTTCGATTTAATTATATGTTTTATGTCACATATAATCAGACAAAATAATAAAAAGCATATTTACCGCATTTCTCAGAGTGGTAAATACACTATTGCCGTGATGAAAGATCAGTGTTCAGGGAAGAAAAGTATTTTTTAACATATTATTTTTTAATACTTAATACCACACGAGTGTCCTAACTCCTCCCAAGCCTCTGAATCCAGTTGAATTATGGCATCCCCATTTGGCGTATGCTGTGAGGCTGAAGGTAGTAGGGAGGGGAAGGAGATGGAGAAGAGGAAGGCTCAGAAGTAACTGATCACCAACCGCGGCTAAAGCCATTTCAAGCAACGTTTCGATTCTGAATAGCGGTCTTTCACCAGGGTGATACTTAGAGTATCAACCACTTGAATTAATTTTAGCCGAGTTTAGTACCGAGTTAAATCGTAAGCGTCCGTTTTGTTCCTAACCATTCTCTAATCCATCTCCTTTCCCTCCCCAATTGTAGATGCCATAATCCCTCTTGCTTCAGGCAGTCGATACACTTACTTGCGTGGTACTCACGTAAATAATTAAAATTAATCGCTACAACTTTTGATATTTTTTTCGTCATCAACATGAACATTTCCTTAATTAGCGTGATTCCTTATTCGATGTAAACACAATAAAATATAATAAAAATCTTGATGCAATTATAGAAGGTTATTATTAATTTATTAGAACTGATCACGCTTTTTAAACATGAAAAAACAATTGTTCTCTGGCCCCACTATATTCTTTATATTTATTCCTTATATTTCGTGCCCATTCCCTTGGCGATGTTGAATTTAATTTTCTAAAGGAGAAAACTCTCTAAAGGTGAGCTCCAGCGTCATGAAATTTTAACGGCCGTTTGTCTTAAACGACTTTTATCTCGCAACGTAATTTTCTTCGTAGACTGTGGATCATTTAAATATCCATTTCATTTTCAAGACAATACCACAAATGTTTTGTCCCGTATTTTTCTAGTTCATAAAGTTATGTGAAGGATTTCGATAAAACAATGTTTTGAAACTCGAGTATGTCCAGGAACTTAATAACTGGTTTAAATTTTTTATATAAGCTACAATTCTGGGTCATTTTAATAATACCATTTTTAAAAACTTTATTCCACTATTTTCAATGATATTTTAATGGAGTTCCACCACGAATTAACTGTTTAAAAATTAGACTATTCTGGATATTTTTTGTGTCTTTAGTATGTTTTTCGTGTGGCAAATACATAAATAAATATTTTTCAAAGCATATCACGATTGATAAACGAATAAGTATATGTATTAAAGGCAAACATTCCTGGGTTACGAATAACCAGAAAATATTTGAAAAACTCCTACCACCCAGTTTAAGCTTTCGACTTTTTAGTGTGCTACTAGAGTGCTAATATTGAAAAAAACGTCATAATTTATGTTGTTGTAGCCGAAAACAATTTATTTTTTTCAAAAAACTTTTTTTTCAAAATTGTTAATAACCTACCAAAGCTGAAAAATCTTCAAACAAAAAAAAATTGGGTCAAAATTTTAACGTCGTAAACTTTTCAATTTCAGCACTCTAGCACGCTAAAAACTCACCTGAAAACAAACCTGCTACCACTTGCCTGTTCGATGATGAAGGACTTAGCCAGCAGATGAATTGAACACATAACGACCGGGTGGGAATCCGACGCGTTTGTCGACACAGCTACTCACCGGTCTGAATATGATTCAAAATATTGCATAGCAAAACAAAACGAAACATGATTCAAAGCACACCATATCACAAGAGATTATAAAACAATCGCAATAGTATGTTATGTGTTTAGAATCACGTAGGAAGCAACAGTTTTTTAGATTCAAGTAATTATAAATGACATTCACGTTCATAAATGCCTACGTGCAAAAGCAAACTGCTTATAATGCGCCATTACTTATTTACTAGATTACTTCGGACAATAATATGTTTAAAATAATGCAACGAAGCTACGAATGTGTTACCAGCTAATTATTAGTTCATTTCGAGTTGATGCATTTTTTTGGCGTATATGTATTTATTGTTCGAGTCGATACAATACTGGAGGCCATTACTTTTAGCACCAATCACTTACTAATTGTAACCAACTCAGCCGTATGATATATTTTTAGTTTTCTGTGTTAATCTTTTCATTAGTGTGTGGCATGATCATTTAAAGTCGTACTTTTGTTTGAAATAAACGTGGTTTATGTTCCCTCTTTTGATTTACGTATCTCTAATGTTCAGTAAAACATCACTTTCTTATGCTTTAATTAATCTTGTTAACTGTTCCTGATTTAAAATACCCCACTTCCTGCGTGTATGCATCTGCATGAAAGTTTTTTTTAATTTAAGGAGTCGTTTATATTTAACTATAAATAATTTTCTCTGTGAGTACGATAAGTAATCACAGTAGGAACTGATGTTAATTGAAATTATCAATTTTAAAAATAACATTTTCAAATCCCTACCTACACTTATAAAGTACCTACCTATATTGTATTTTAACATAAATTATTCTTTATTTGAAATGGGTAGAATAAAACAACTTATATTTTTGCTTGCCAAGTCAAGTTACATTCCGTATTTTTTTTAATAACTATCAATGTTATATCTAACGCACTTATTTAAGCTACAGTGTGCATACAATAAAAAATCACAGTTACTTTAAAGCTTTTTGTACCATAACACCATAATGAAAAATAGTAATGAATTGGTAGTACCTTACTATTTAAAGTTATTAATGAATATAGCTAAATCAGATATAGCGATTTCTTAAAATGTTTTCCTATCTAAAATAAAAATGAAAGTCCACGTTAAGAAATTCAGTTTCGCTTTAGTGAAAAAACATATGGAAGTAAAATAAATGTTTTTCGCCGGGCTTTGAACACCCGACCTATGGGTCTATAGTTTTAGCTCACACAGATCTGGTACGAAATTATCTAACACTGTGGTCATCACTTTAACGTTTGATATTGAAACTATTAGAAAAATTACTTATCGGCACTACATTAAAAATAATTAAAAATCTATTATCTGTTTTCGTGAATCGGTTTCGAAGTCTACCTCATTCATCCCTTCACGTTTTCTCGGAAGCTTTCCAAAGCTCAATGCTACAATGTTAAGCTTTGTCAGATCTGATTACATTCAGGCCCGACAGTTACAACAATCGTTTTTAAGTAGTACTTTCAAGGAACTCAATTTTACTTTTGATGAGAAACAAAATTGCTAAATCCAAATTTTATTTCGTCGCGATTTTCGAGAAACTTATCCAGGTAAAATTGTTTCATTTGGTAGGTACGTACTTTATTTCAGTCCTAAATATTATTTTGTTAATGTGTTATTCTTATTTATTGACTGAAATAAGTTTACGCTTATTCAATAGAATGATTTCGTAAAATAAAAATAGTAACGATGTGTTTACATGAATATATTTTTTAAAGTTTACCTATGAACATAATATTCCAGGAGAAATATTTCCATTTTCCGATTCAAACATTGCAAGTGCCTTTATTAATAGTAATAATGATCATAAAATAATTGAGTTTTAAATTAGAAACAACAGAAAAAAATATGGATTAAGTGATACGTTAGGTATCATCTTTTTAATAAAATAAAGTAATTAAGGTAAAAAATGTATTTTTACCGTAAACTATTTATCAATTTTTCTTTTTTAGTAGTTTTTTAAGAAACTGTCTTGATTTTTAATCAATAACAATTTACATACGAATATATTTTTTTAGTTTTGACGGACAAACCATTGAGAATAATAGTATTATTGAAACTGTGATAATAATGTAATAGTAATTGAGGCATTACACAATATTGAAGTAGCAACTCCTCTCATGACTTAAATATATTATTTTTATCATCAAACTTGTTTTATATTATAACTTTCTTAATATATTTCTTCTTCAAACGTTACAATTTTCAAATGTAAAATAATGAACAACCAACAAACCATGCAAATATAGCCATAACAAATTAAAGCATGAAATTTAAATATTATCAAATACATTAATTAAATATTAAACATAACTCTCCGGAAAGTGACTTGTGTTTCTGATTTGCTATTCCGTAAGTACCTAGTGATTTTATTTTATTAACAGAATAAGAATATGTTTTGAATTTCATTTTGAAGTGGACATAAAGCCTTAAATTAATATTTCATATCGCAGATCCGTAAGGTTTGCTGTAGGTAGATTTTATGCACTTGGAAATTAATGTAGAGCACTTTTATATAAAGAATCCGAGTCTCTTTGTTGAAGTCCCTTTTCATTATACCTACTTCTTTAAAAGAACAATGTTAAAGCCTCCATAATTTTTTTATTCCTTGAAGTAGCACTTGAAACTTGGTACAAAAAGACTACTAGATGGATTAAGTCTTCCTTGATATTTTTGTAGGGATACTGACTAAAAGGACAAAGTATAAAGTTATTAATAAAAATGAAATAATAACTTTGTAAAAGACGACAGATTTTATTTTATTTTTTTATGGCCGACTGGTTTCGCTTAGCCTAAGCATCATCAGGGTACACAAATAATTAATTAATTTTATATTTTAATCTGAAAATGGCACAAGACCTTGAAATGCCTAGAGCTAGTTGGGCTATGGCACCCCCAGTTGGGCTATTTTATGGACTGAAAGCAGCGAAAGGAGATGAGGAAGAGGATTGTCTGAAAGTATCTGGCTACTCAGATTTGGTCTTTTAACACGGCTTAAGCTACTTCAAATAACCACTCTGAAATGCCTAGTGGGAACATGTTAGTCAACATTGATTTAGTGGTCGTGCGGTAGCTGATTATTTCTGTTTTTGTTCTGTAAATAACAGGTTGATCGATTATTACTATAGATTTATGTGTTTCGACTTTAATAAATGGTTATTGGATTAACTATCAACATAACAATGCCACATAAATTAATAAAACAAGAGAAACTACACTAGCTAATGTTTCGTGGTTTAGTGAACCATGTTTTTTGTTGCTGACATTAAGGTTTTTTTTTGTTATACAATGAATTCCGCTGAGGTTTTTCAACTTTTCACCGTTTGCCTTTCAAACAATGTTTGAAATCTTAATTAGACTTACGCTGAACGAGACCATACAATATTTGTTGACCAGCAGATACGACATACTAAGTATGGCAACCCCATTCACTTAGGATATGTATTTATTTATTTAATTGTATCCACCCAAGTGGCCTTTACATATTAGCAATTACTGTCGCTTGTACGATGTTGTGCAAAAATGTACATTTAACAGAGATACAATCGTTAATGATTTGCTGCTTTCGAAAAGTAAGGATTGGGTAGTAAACATAAGTATTACTTACTTTGTATTTGTTTGATTACATAATATTAATATTCATTTCATATATATTTTCTTCTATCTACATTCTGTGCTGTTAAATACATCAGTCACTTCTGCGTACTAGTTACCAGCTACGCGCAATCTAAATACAGATATAACTATTAACTAATTCTCAATTTAACAATGTTTTGATTAATTTGTTATGAACACGACATTTTTGAAATGTGATTATTCTAACTCACTAACTAACTAATAATCATGCAGTTTTCCTGGAGGAGTATGTATATTATTCTCATTCGACCTGACTTAAGTATGCTCCTCCATTTCGATAGTTGATGATAATATATAGCGCTTTTACATTACATGAATCTTTGATGCACTGAAAAAATTATAGTCCTCAAAAACTATTCAACCAATAATTACGTAACCATGAGAAAAATGCAACAAAATATTTTTTGTTTTGCAAACTCTTCGATATGACTAATTTAAAAAAACAATTCCACACTTAATATGACTAGGTTCTACCCAGTACAATCTAGCTCCAAACTTCCAAAGATATTGTTCTTCACCAGCCAAATTTGCGTATGCCAACATACATAATGTAAAAAAGGAGAGAGAATTTTTTTTCAGTTAAAAAAGGTTTCTTTCCTTCTAATTCAATGCCCATATTTTTAGTCTTGCAAATTGAACGCGGGAACTGATAATTAATTATGGGGGTGACCAATATAAACTCTGTCCGAAAACTCATGATATAAGCAGGAAACAAGTGAATCTACATCACATTTTAAGCCAATTTTGTAGTATGAGTTTTAATTTATTTGAGCTTTCGTTTGTTAAGAAAATTGACTATAAGAAAATGGATTTTTCGTCAAATTCAAAATTTTCGTTCAACAGCTTGAACAGCATGATATAAAAAAAATCATTAAACTATTTTTTTATAAAAAAAATCACAAATCAAAAAAAAATAATTATTTGGATTCCAAGTGCTGCAAATGGTTTCATTTTTTGTTGTCCTTTTTGAGTTTTCGAACACCGTGTGATATCATAATTTATGCACATGGGTTCAAACCCAGAGTATGCAAATAACTTTTGTTTAATAAATATGTGTCGTAACACATTGCAACAGTCCCACTGGCTCCAGACGGTTGGGAATAAAAAAAATCAAAAATTTAATCAACGCATCGGACTAGTTTATTTTAAATATTCGTAAAAAGCATTTTCTTTGCGGCTTGCCATATTTATAAATAAAACAGATAAACTTTGTTTATAACCACTTTATTATTTAATATTATGTCTACCGGTTTCGGAAATACCCTTCCATCATCAGGACAATATTAAAATTGGTAAAATTGACATTTTCAATGTCCTGATGATGGAAGGGTACTTCCGAAACCAGTAGACATAATATTGAATAATAAAGTGGTTATGAACAAAGTTTATCTGTTTTATTTATAGTTAATTTTATTTCAATGTAAAGGTACATATATTTGACATAAATACAGTACAGCATTAAAAAAACATCTCCTTATAAGTAATAAAGATTTTCAGTGTTCACAAAACAAAACAAATAAAAGGAACACCATTTCAAGAGGCCTCTTGCGAAGTTGTTGTTTATTTTGAGTAAAAAGCTAGGATCAATATGAATACCACGGTCATACAATCACCTATCTGAGCATTATTATTTGACTCTGAAATGACCCGAGTCAATGAACGATATAGGTTCGACCGAAGCGGTGGAATGTCCCGTATATCTGTACAAAAAAATCTCGACAGAAGGTATCATTAAATTATTCATGAGTCTCGTATTCTGTATACTGAATAGTATATGGCGGTCCGGACATCCGCGCTGATTGATGTGCGGCCAGGGTTGCACACCGTAGGATATCCCGCGATTCCCGCTATTCCCTTTTTTCCCGCATTCCTATTATAATAAATTATGCAGGGATCAACACCGTGTTTGAGGAACAAACGGTTAAACGTGTTGCTTTGCTGCAGGGGATGGTTTAATAATATCTCATCGTGGCTACCAGATATGGAAATAAAAATTAAAGATTGAAATGAAATTTAAGCACACTTACAAAATTATTTGTTTTTGGATATTTGTCATAATCAATTTTTGTTTTATTTAAATTGTACATGTTATCTAAGATTTTTTTACAATTTTCTCAATACATACTTAAAAGCATATACGATGAAATATTTAAAGAACATATCGTCGCCGGAAAGGCGAGTGGGCTAAAGCAGCATTTGAGGAAGTTCACACCAGAGCACTTCAAAGTTTTTTTTTTAACAATAAATAAGGTCTCCACCGGTCGAGTGGTAAGACGCCCGACTACGAATGCAAAGGCCGCGGATTCAAACCCGACGTGCGCCAATATTTTTCATTTAATTAATATGTGTCATAACACATTTAATTTATACAAAATAATATAAAGCTTATTTTGCGGCACGTTCCAGAGTGGTACATACACTAAGTATCGCCCTGGTGAAAGACCACCATTCAGAGTCGAAACGTTGCATAAAAATGGCTTTAGCCGTGTTTGGTGACCAGATCTGATTAGCCAGGTGCTTCCCAACCTCCCTCTTCCCCATCTCCTTCCCCTCCTCACTACCTTCAGCCTCACAACATACCACCATTGGGGATGCCATAGCCTCACTGGCTCTAGACGGTTGGGAGCAGTTGAAACTCTTGTGCGGCATTCTACTGTAAAAAAAAGGATTTCATTTTTAGATTATTCCGAAATTATATTTTTAGCGTATTTTTTAGTCACATGCCAAATTGGTATTGTATTTCTTGAATAAACGAAAACGAAAAGAAATTGGCGTTCCATTTATTAAATTTGCTGACAGTTTTGTATCTACGTATGTTGTTTTTGATCTGGGACATTAATTAAAACAATAACATTACCGGCCCGTTTCTTAAACGCCCATGTACTATATTTAATATTTGTTAATAATTTTAATTTTCTGTTGGTTTCAGTTCATATAATTGTACCTGAAAAAAGTTTTGAGTAGAAATTATTTTTCAATCGATCTTGACGTTGGCAAGTCTCAATACGTTTTTTGTCGAACGATTCTAGTTGAAACTTAGAAATTTTTTTTTTTGTCGAACGATTCTAGTTGAAACTTAGAAATTTGTTTTTTATAAAAAAATATCCTGCGCGATAGACCCTGATCACATACTTATTTATTTATTTTTACTTTCAGTGAAAAAACAATATCGTCGCCAGAAAGCCAAAGGACTGAAGTGCAATTTAGGGAAGTTTACACCAGAGCACGTTTTTTATTTAATTTTACAGTAAAATTCATAGGTCTTCGGTACCATGTGGAATTTAATAAAAAGTTATTGCAGGTATCTCAATGCTCTCACGGAGTTACTTTAAGCCAAAAAAGCTAAGTTAAAGTCAAACGTTCTCCCAAATGGTAAATGTGTTTTATATGGCTGAATAGGGCCACAAAAGCCTTCAGAATCAAATGAGATACAGAGTATTTGATGCAGAAAAAAAAACTGATCAAAACTGTATATTCTCAACTCATTTTTGACCAAAGTGTCATTAAGGCCTTTTTGCCTTTCCAACGACGATATATCCTTTTTAAAATGTGTGGGATTCCACTGTCTTACATTTTGGTAATTGGGCCTTTTTTATCGTTATTTGGCCATATTTTGTTATATTTTACCTTTTTTGATAAGATGCGACAATAACATTATTTGGCGATATTTGATCCATTTTGATAGATTTTGCTTTATTTTACATTAATTGACACTTCTTATCATAATATGTGACTTAAACCGACATTCAAAGCAACAAATTATTTCATAAAAGTCATAGATTCAAACATTTACGGGTAACATAGTTGTCTAAACCGGTTTGGTTTAAACACATGAAACGGAAATCAACAAAAATGTGATGTATATATATTAAATAAATAGATTTTAAAGAAAACCGAAAACGTCAATTTGCATAAAACCTTTCGACTCGGCCCCAGATAGGCTAATGCAAGTGATTATTAGTTAAAAAAAGAATTTCGATAAAACTACGGAAAACGTTTAATCAAAATAAAATTTACCTAACTTAGAGCACACACGTCCACAATACAATGTGTGTGTATATGTTTTTTTGGATGAAAGGAATCATTAAAAAAAAACTGATTTTCTAAAATCTTCATAATTTATCTGTATGAGGAAAACATTAAAGATTTTACATTCAAATATATGGTAAGAAAACCACACGCATTAAATGCGATACATTACGGATATACTTTTAATGGTGCAATATCGTATCATTATTGAATCATTGTCTAAGTCAAAATAGGGCACGGCACGTGGAACTGAAACCAGCCTATTGATGTTTTCATCTGGATCCCCAATGACGACGCATTCCTCTAAAATCTAGCAAAACACTACGTATCATTTCCGAACATTTGGTAATCTCAAGGCCAAAAATCTAAACTCTGTGTACGATATTGATACAATTTCGTATCTTCAGAATACGAGACAGGTCGTAATTATTTAGTAGGCGAACGTCATCATTTTTTATTTATTTCCCAATGAATAGGTACTCCATAATACTATAATACACATGGCACTCCCGATAGGAATATGTTTTGATGCGGAAGGAAATAAGAAAGAATTGAAAGCGGTAAAATTTTCTCTGACTAGCCTAGCCCATTTTTTTTTTCGGGAGGTGGCGGGATCGCGCGACGACCTCTCCATCAGAATATTTACTGTGACTGAACAAAATGGCCGACAAACACGCGAGACCAAATAAAATTACCGTTATGATTTTCCCTACACATCAACTGCGCCAACTTCGAAACAAAAATTTCCCTCATCCTCAAGAGCCTTTGTAATCTTACATTCTGGATGACCTTCGTATATAGTAGTCTCCAACCCTAGACCGTGGATGATGTTTTTGATAATTCATATTCATCTATCTGGCAATTTAGTTTTTTGAAATTGTGACATCAAATTAACCAAATACAACTGTTTCTTTTTTCACTAGCTAATTACGTAACGTACCTAGTTTTGTTTTTTTTTATCGGAAACTTCAAAGATGATTTTTCGGTATGGAAACTACATTTAAACTGATAATGGGTGCGCTTAATTATAATATAGATTTTTATTTTCGTAAAAAATATTCACATCTCTATTACCACTAAATCTCTTTGTTGACAGAGGATAAGTTTACGAAGATATTTAAAAGACAGAAAATCTTATTATTTATAACTTTTTGCCTTCACATAATCATATGAATCTGCAAGTCTGCTTTTGATGAAGAAGCTCTGGCGTCCTGAAATTCACTAGGTTTTCAAAAAAAACTGGAATTACTAAGCCGAAGCAACTATTTTCGCAACGTTATTTCTACAGTAAGATGAATCGCTATGTTGCCAATTTCATAGTTTCCCATTAAATACTTTTAAATTTTCATTAGAAATGAAAAAAATGTAATAATATTTGAGATATGTTATGAGGATAAAAGAAGTAAGGAATGAGATGGGGAAGAGGAAGGTTAGGTTAGGATAGTTAGTCAAGTTTAAACGAAAACAAGTAACTCAAATTATCTTATCAATCAAAGTAATTTGAAGTGTAATTTCCGCGATGTTTCTGTATAATATCCACGATGTTTCTGTGTGATTTTCACGATGTTTCTGAAATTCGTCTTTCAGCAGGCCATCGACCGGATTCAGTCATTCACTCTGACTGCGCGTATTGTAAACCGTGTCCTATCAGATGTGTTAAATACGCGACGTCTATAATAAAATGACCACGCCGCGCCGCCCGCGCCCGAGTTGCGGTAGGTCGCGGGCCGCGGTTGACCTTGCAAGTTTTTTGCGTCGAACGGGCGGGCCATTGACACGGGCGAATCGCCTAGAGCGCTAAATAAACTTCTCGCGAATTATTTACTTTGTTTCTACGTTTTCTTTTTTTTGTGGAAACTTTGTGTGTTTTTTTTGTATCTGCTCGGCGAATGCAAATCCGAGTTGTGACTTAAATTTTGAGCAAGTATTTTTTTTTATTATTTCCAATTTGAAACATTCCGACAGTATTATAAAGTTCAGAAGAATTCAAACTAGTTTATGAATTTTAATTGAATTCAGTCTTGATATTTAATATCTGAGTTTTAGGCTTTTGATAAATCATTGAACATGGGAGATTAATGGAATATTACATCATTAAATTGCATTCCACGTGATGTGTTGTTTTTTTAGGTCTTCGCCTTATGAAGTTAATGGACAGTAGATACCAAACGTATTTTTGAGCTTTGCGACAGTTAAACCTGCCGCTCTCGACCAAAAAATAAATACGTAGATCCCTGCCTCAAGATTGAAACGAGGTTCTTCAACACGATATTAGCAAATTTTCAAAGCTTTTTTACTACATGCGTTGTATTTAGTAAAAAAAGTTAAACACATGCAAATAAGGTTTTATTATAAACTAGCGAGTACCCGGCTTTTGTTTTTTCCGTCTGGTGCGTATATGAATAAATCAGATGGTTTTCCGACGCGCAACAAGCGGGTTCAATGTTTTTCGTATTGATGGTTTTAAAAATACCATTTTCTTTACTTTATTTTACTATTTTTTTTTTATTTAAGACCTGACAAGTTTCACCTAATGACGACATCTTCAGACTGGTACAATTTTGAGTAAATCTATGGCAAATACTATGAGGGTCCGGAATGGACGCTTATTGAGTATCATTGTGAACATCTGTGACTTTAGGGTTTTGTTTCATACATTTTTTAAAACATTATGGCAACATTTTTTGATGTTGGATTTCATTCAAACTGCTTTTTCAACCTTTCTGTCACTAGCGAAATCGGTTGAGTAATTTTACAAAAAATCTCATTCGCAAACAGACAACTGCCAAACAGATAAACATTAATTTGTACATAAGTATAGACATTCACTCAAAACAACACTCGGAACTTGGCTATTTCCAAGAAATTGTACTACTAGATGACTTTAGAAAGATGATAAAATATTTTTTTTCTGTCAATTTTCCAAAAACCATTGAATGCACATTTACAGTTATGCTGTTAAAAGTTTTGATTGGTGCAGAATCGTTAAAAAATTTTAAATTAAAAGCTTTCTAATGATATTATTTTTTTAATAAAAGAACTGCCAGAAACCGTCAAACAATATCAATTGCGGAAAGTAAAAAGTTAGGTACAATTATAAAACTTTTAAAGAAATACATTTAAAATATATTAAAGCAATTTACAATTAGATCGTATAACAAGATATATTCTTGAATTAATTAAAATTATATCATTCCTAAAATGTACTTGGCTTTTTAAATGTATAATGTTTATGTGATGTTATCTGACAACTATTTATTTATTTATTTACGCCCTAATTTTGGCTTTACACATTCAACATAATATTTATCAAGACAGTTTTGCGGCATTACACAGCAATGCAGTAATATAAAGTGTAAATAAAAAGCAAAATATAACTCAAAAAAAGAAAAAACAATAGCATAAAGAGAAGAGTTTAATAAAAAAAAACAATGGCAAAAAAGAAGTATGAGTCAGTATAATAATCATTGAATCAATAAACTTTGAAATCAGCGTTAAATCTAAAAAAAAAACTACTTTTTTACATATCTTCATAGGTATGCTTCGTAGGTACTTTTTGTATGCTTTGTAGGTAAATCGGAAAAAAAAATATATATATTTATATATATAAAAATCGTAATTGTAATTTTAAGTTAATAAGTGTGTTTATCTGATGGGACCTGCCAGTTAAGTATGTTCCTGTATATTTTCTCTTTAAACTAGGTATTAATATATAATATTAGAAAATAAGGTCTGTACAGCGCTCTTGATGTGATTTTTCACAAAAACGGCACCATACAAATCATCCAAATATTATTATTATTATAATTATGCAGTAAATAAAGAATAAATAGTAATTAATTTGACATAACAACGAATAAATAGATTCAAAGCAGGGCTACGAAATTTTATCTAATAGACTAATTTTACTTGTCGAAAAAATTATAATCACGAGATGCTCATAATTTGCTAGTCATTAGGTAAATACTCGTATGTAAAAAATATCAAGATTTTGAGAGTTAGTTCGCATCATTGTGAACTAAAAAATACACACTTATAAATATATGTATGAATTGATGTTTATTGCTTAAGCGATACATACAATGTAGCTTACAATGAGGCCAGCAAATCTTGATAGGCTACTGTTAATCGATTAGTTGAACTGTTTCGATCAAATAAACCCGTCCACTATGACCACGCTATATCCGGCCTAGTCATCTGGAATCAGCTTGTTTTGATTCTTGCTAACATGCAAAACTTAGCCGAGTTGAAACGGGTTTTAAAATCCAAATTGTTGAAAAATCATATAAAACGTACGTAAAAATAACATTGAAAGCCATATTTCTTTGAAACGTCCTTAACTTGCTTTATTTTCGGTTTTTCTCTTTACTCTTATCAGCGTATCCTTTTTATGCAATGTCTTATTTTTTTTCGTCATGAATGTATGAGTTATTACTATCTACTGAAAACCATATACTCGTACTTATTATCATAAAGCATCTTGTTTTTTCTTATGTTATTTGTAATATTCACAATCGTTATTGTTACTTTATAATTTTAAGTACCAACACGTTAACTGTCTTCAATATTATTTCTTGTTCTTTGCTTTAAAATATGTGTTCATATTTATTAATTTATACATACTTTACATCTGTGTTTTTTACACTCTTGATTTCAAGAATATATTTTTTTAATCACGTGATGTTCACATGGACTGTTATACTCGAATTTGAACATTTTTTTCATGATTTATGATAACGATCATGATTTTAAATATTTTTTTATTTGCAAACATATTTGTTTATATTATTTTCTGGTTGTCATATAAGGTTGGGTAATTTAGTGTAAAGCGTACTTGAGGTGTATTATCACAAAACTACCTTTTGTGAATTAATTTTAATTGTTGATATTACTAAGGTCATCCAAAAAGTAAGGTTACAAGGACTCCTGAGGCCGGGGGATTTTTTTCGTTTCGATGTTGGCGCACCTGGCGTGTAATAGGGATCCCAACGGTCAGTTTTTTTGGTTCCGCATGTCTGTCGGCCATTTTGTTCAGTCTCGGTAAATTCTTCCGATGGAGAGGTCTTCGCGTGCTCCCGCCACCTCCCATCCGTGAGAGATTCGTTTTTTTATAGTAATAACATACTTTCCGAATTTTTCTAAATGTACCTTACAGATGTATGTAAGATAACGTCCATCCATGTGATATTCAAATACACATGTTATGACATTGGATAGCAAATCAAATGCTAAATATTTATAATATAAATAACAATAATATAAACGATTATTTCTAGAACGACGTGACAGAAAGATGTAATAATGTAATTAAAAAAAGCTTTTAATTCAAAATCATATAATTCGTGATATATTTATCTTATCTAGCGACAGTCACAAGAGTATTAGTTACTTTCTGATGACGTTAAGTAAACATGAATCATTCACTATCATGTTTTATGGTAATGATTCAATATAATTTACGTACGATATATTTTTTAAACTATTGCAATGATTTTCATTCAAGCAAGCGCATAAATAAACACATTTTCAGGTGCATAAATAATTTAATCAAATAAAATCTGGGGAATTAAAGTCGAAATGCATACAATAATGTTTATTTGCATTTGATAAATGAATGTCCAAGCTCTTATTTTATATAATGATCACTATAATAGACATTGCCAGCTGCCATATGGGAGTGGAAAATCAATGTTTTTCCATCTGTTATTATCGATTTCACAAAAGGTTTTATTTACAACGACAGATAAATGCACATCTCAAAAGTGGAGAACAGAAGTTTATTGTCAAGCTGATTTTTTATAAATTTGAATACCGCACAAGAGTTTCAACTACTCGTAACCGTCTGGAGCCAGTGAGACAATTGAGATATGTTGTCAGACTAAAGTAAATGGGGATGGGGAAGAGGAAGGTGGGGAGTATTTGGCTATTAATACCGTCAAAAAGTCCCAACTGTTCTTAACCGTCTAAAACCAGTGAGACTATGGCAGCCCAAATTGGGGTATTTTTTGAGGTTGAAAGAAGTAAAGAGAGAAAGAAGATGGGAAACAGGAAGGTTTAAAAGCACCTGGCTATTCAGATCTAATACGGCTAAAGCCATTACAAGCATTTTTTCAATTTTGAATGGTGGTCTTTTACCAGGACTTTACTGAGAGTATTTTCCACTCTGGAACGTGCCCGCGAATTAAATAAATATTTTTTTAATGAACTAATCGTGAAATAACACAAATTAATTTTGACTTGAACCCGCGACCTCTGAATTCGCAATGAAGGATCTTAGCCTCTCGACCACGGAGGCCGCCAAGTATATGATGGTGTTAATACCGATAGTTTATTTGCAAGAAAAATTAAAAAACTGATTATTTTAATGGCCTTTTCGGATCATTTGCATAAAAGCCAAAAATAATAAGCCTTTTCTACCGATTTGGTCAGTTTTCTAGAAACAAAGAGATTAAAAACGACCCATTCTGAATAAAATCGATGCGAAAATAAATTATTATTCAAAATAAACGCACGCGTAATGAATAACTACAATTTTTTTCTTGCTTTGCTTTCTTAGCACTTATTGTCACTTAGACTTATCGTTTTGTAGTCGATTTGTAACTGTCGGTAAAATAAATTTATTTTTTCTATGTTTTCGTGTCCAGTGTATTATTTTGTTAGGAAACTACGCAGCTGCAAGGATTAACGATTAATTAAAACAAGTGTAACATTGGCGCGCAGATAATTATTTATATCAAATCGGATCGCATTTTATCTCACTGACGACTTTGTGAAACTGACATTTTAAACAGATGACAGGTTGGACATAGCACGTGAAATGGTATATATACGGTCATTAGCCGAGTGGACAAACGCGTCGGATTTCCACCCGGGCGTCGTGCGTTCAATTCCTCTGCTGGCTAAGTCCTCCGTCATTGCACAAGCAACATCTTCCGCTTATTATGATGGCAGCAGGAGATTTTCAAATATTGTCAGGTTATTCGGTGACTCGGGAAAATTTGTTTTTTTGTGAAAAAACATTTTATACTTTAGACGTACAGGGAAAATCAAGTACAGGCAAAAACATGAAATAGGTAAAATAATCTAAACTACCACTTAGTTTATCTTTCTGTAGCAGTGAAATCTGTTGATTTTTGACCATTTACTCTTATATGTTTTTTAGTGTTAAATATTTTATTATATTATTTTTAAATATCTTTCATTGTACTTTTTATCTTTGAAAAATGTCCTTCACAACACAAAAGATTTTGTAGCAATATCTTGTAATAAATTAAAAACATGTACAGTAAATTTTTAAAAATATATATATATATTGAAATATAAAATAATAATATTTTTTGTACGTAAAACAGGGCTGTTTTTGCAACAACCGCCGCCAGTTGCAACAAAACTCTTTTCATAATACACGTGAAGGTAACCGGCCTAATAAAGGCATGTTAAAATGTTCACCGGTTGACGTGATGTACTTATCATTTATAAAGTACATACAACGTCAACGTCGTAATCACGATCATCGGTGTAACAACCTTCGGAAAGTCCTGGCTATCGCGAGAAATGCCTCTACTCCTGGCGGGCTCCCGCTGTCTTCAGTTCTTATGTCCAAGGAAGGGGTTTTCGCCTTTACACAATCCATACACCCATGTTTTTTTAAGTAAGTCCCAATTGCTCCCAACCGTCTAGAGTCAGTGGGGCTATGGCATCTCCAATCGGAGTATATTGTGAGGCTCAAGGGAGGGGAGTAGATGGGGAAGAGGAACGTAGGGAAGTACATAACTATTCAGACCTGGTCACTAAACACACCTTTAACCATTTCAAGCAACGTTGCAATAATTCAGTTGTATGGTGGTTTTTGTGGCAATAATGTGTGTTTATGTTTGTAATGTTATTATTGAAAATTTAAAAAAAAAAAAATTACAGTGAATACCGCAAAAAGGTCTCAACTGTTCTCAACCGTCTACAGCCAGTGAGAGTATGGCATTCCCAGTTGGGGTATGTCGTGAGGCTGAAGATAGTGGTCGAGGGGAATAGATAGAAAAGAGGAAGATTGGAAAGTACATGGCTATTCAGATCTGATCAGCAAACATGGCTAGAGCCATTTCAAGCAAAATTTAATTTCTGAATGGTGTTATTTTACCAAAGTTAATACTTAGAGTATCTGGCAAACAGAAAGGTGCCGCAAATAAACCATTTATTATTTTATTTTTAATTGAATGTGTTATGACCCATATTAATCAAAAACAAAACTTATTTACGCAGGCCGGGTTTGAACCCGCAAACTCTGGATTCGTAGTCGAGCGTCTTACCACTCGACCAGGAAAACCTTTAAATAAATGTAATGTCACACCTCACAACATTCTTTCAATCTGCAAGCTTATTATGAAAAACTCTCTGTCGTGGTCTGGCTATAAAAAGTATGCATTGTTAAAAGGATAAACGATTTCAAACGCATAACCGGTAAGTGTCAGTTCACTGAATCTCAAATAGCAAGAAATGCATTTTTATTTTATTGCAGCTTTGAAAAATAGGACATAAGTGTTAATAAATAAATAGTCAATTTAACTGCTCTTGACATCATTGATATCGAAGCTATTTAAATAACAGTGAAAAAACTAGTTTATTCTTTGTTTTATCAATGGGTTATAAAATATAATCGATTGTTAGAATTCATACGAATCGACGTTGTATGAAATATTCATGCTACAAGTTTTAAAGCAATGGTAGATGATAGAAGGAGTCGTAAACGTCCCAGAGCAACATGATTTTTTTTTTAATTTTCGTGTAAAGCAATCACTTTTTTGACATGTTTAATAAATATAAAATAATAACATTGTATGAGACCACAGATCTTATTATTTTTTTTATGAATTATTATTATAATTATTTATTATTTATTTATTTTCTGTATGTATACAAACATATTCGAGTATAAACACACACTATGTACTTTGTTGTTAAATTTAATTTCGTACCCTGATGATGCTTACGCTAACTAAAAAAGATCGGCCATAAAAAAATAAAATAAAATCTATGGTCTTATACAAAGTTATTATATGATTTTCATTAAACATTTATTTTATTTTCAATTAATGAAGAGAAAAAAAACACGCTGAATTTGTTGAAAGTTTGAATAAAACACAAATAGAATACATTATAAATGTAAGTAAAGCAAGTAGCCTGTTTTATTGAAATACGTAAAATATGAAAAACCTTATTTTTGTAAAAGATTTATGTAAGGAAATCGGTTTCGACTTCAATAAATTTGGTGTATTAGTATCAGCTGATGCTATAACGATCATTTAAAAAATACTGCACCTTAAATTATCCTCATTGACGTTAAATTCACACATATGCCAACAAGAATAGAAAACAACCATAAAGCTCCGAATTAACGTTGGTATTACCGCGTTGGGTCCCTGAATACGGATATAATCATTGAAAAAGCTGTTTTAAAAAGGTTTTGGGTCAAGTGAAATACAATACGACCAATACAGCGAAAATCTTACCTGCGCCGTTAACAAAATTAAGGTACAAAACAAAACAAAATAATAATATGTTTTCTGACTCAAAATATGATAATGAGTTCACCAACCTAAAGTTACTAACGTTATTTATTAATCTTCCCTGGAAAAATCTTCACTCAAAACAACCGACGCCATTTTTTTAATATGTTGTTTTCAAGAAAAAAAAATCACAGAGGACTCAACAAAAAATATTTGTCTGAAAAAATGTGGGTACTTTACATTATTGAATCTACTTTTCGAAAACCTTTTTTTACAGTTAATACCACACAAGAGTCCTCACTGCTCCCAACCGTTAGAGCCAGTGAGACTATGGCATCCCCAATTGGGGTATGTGGTGAGCTTGAAGGTATTAGCGAGGGGAAGGAGATGGGGAAAATGAAGGTTGGGAAGTACCTGGCTATTCAGATCAAGTCGCCAAACACGGCTAAAGCCACTTCAAGCAACGTTTCAATTCTGAATGGTGGTCTTGCACCAAAGCGATCCATCGATCTATCAAGAGTATCTACCACTCGGGAACGTGCCGTAAATATACTTTTAATTGTGTTATGACACATATTAATCAAATGAAAATTATTTGCGCACGCCGGGTTCAAACTTGCGATCTCTTGATTTGCTGTCGAGCGTGTTACCACTCGACTACAGAGGCCGTACATATACAGAGTAATAATCATTTTGGAATTATGCGATGAATCAATAGTGATGATGCCTTTTTTTATAGTCCTATCACACAGGACAGAGAAATGTGAGACAAATAGTGAAATATTCAATGTTCATCTCACTCTGGTTAAACATGCAAATAAGATAACTACCATATTTATTATATATTGTTAGAAGTGTGTTAATGAAAAACTTTGCACTTCTCTGGACGAAGATGAAAAAATCTTCCTCATAAAGTCAATTTATCTTCAATCATGTTTATGGTTCATCTCACTGTACTACAGTTAATGCCAAATTTTACATATCTCGTGTGTATTTAAATACATAAAATATTCAATATTCTTCTTGTTGTGTTATCATAGGACTCAATTTTCATTCAATTCAGAGGATTTCATGTAAATATTCTAATTTAAATATTCTCCATTTATTTGTTTATATTTTATTGTACAAAAACAGACCCAAAGCAAACATAAAGGAGTTCAAAATAAATAAACAAACAAAATAAAGAAGTGCTTAATATTTTCAGTAATAAACAAATTACCTGTTAAATAACAAATAACCTGTCAGAGCAAGCTTAGTGCTGGAGTGTGCCATCAGTATTTTTTTTAACTTTACAAATTGTATTATGCAAAGCAAACCCAAAGCGAACGTAAGGTGTTAAAAATATACAAACAAACGCAAATTTTAACGAAGTCGGGAAAGAAAAAAAATACCGTAAATAATAACCAATTTTCTTAGAGAATAACAAATTACCTCTTGAATATCAAAAAATTATTGAATATAAAAAATAAAAAAAAATAGGACATGACTGTCTTTGATAATATGACGCACGCCTTGAAACTTCAACATTAATTCACTTAAAACTAAATAACTGATTTAATAAGTTTACATTAAATAATTAATCTCGATACTACAGTATGTCTTAGCAGTATTGAAATAAATATACCTAATAATTATTAGTATAGTACATTCCACCTGAGTAAATTTAGAAATAATATTGTCTACTTTAGCCCGCTGTCTTAAATGCGTCGACCATATAATAAGATAGAGTGAACAAATGCAGACATTTGCGTCGATAATTGGAAAATTTCAGAAAAAAAGTCCTGATTTTGCTTAAAAATAGGTAACAGTATATTATGTATCACTTTTATCTCTCTTTGTGTGTATTTATTTTATTTATATTATTTGGCATTGATTGAGTTTTTGTTATTTCATATTTGATGTACACGTTGTTATTTTTTTACAATTGTACACTTACTGAGTTATTGTAACTGGATTATTCTCGGGTAAGTGAGAACATTTGTTAAAACTCAGCATAAATAAATTTAAACAAATAACTTATTAAACCACGCTCTGGGCTTGAGTATGCCACCAATAAATAGTGATGTACTAATAAATATATCCATGAGCCAAGCACGGTCCGAAGAATTACTGTTCGAGTGGAGGTAAAAAAGGAGCAAGCAGTCATAGAATGAGGCGTTTGCATAAGGCGAAGGAGCAAGGAGCAAGGAGCAAGAAGCAGCCGAGGCATTAAAACAACAAAACACCTGAACATGTGAACACAGGTAGAGTTTCTTGCACTCAGACCAACAATGAGAGCGGTCGACCAACTTTAGCCTATACACTGTACAGTGCAGTCGGTGGGCAATGAACTACGGACGATGTGTTTTATTTTACATCCGGGCGAAACAGCTGTCCCACTTTGTAATAAAATAACAGAGTAGGACAACAGAGCTGGTTCGTTGCTTGTGTTTTGTGAGCTCGTTTTTGAAGTGGTTAAAATAATTAGTTACATACGAGTATGTACATGCGGCAGAGTTTATTTTTGATTTCCCATTATTTCTCAATATTTGAGAAATAATGGGAATTGGAACTCTATAAATTGATTTTTTCACATTGTTTTTTGATTTGTTCCTTTTTTATACAGAAAGAAATACATTCCCGAATTGCGAATAACCTTACTTTATTTTAGCAACTCCTACTGCCATCATAATAAGTTGAAAATATTACTTGTGCAATGGTAGAGGACTTATCTAGCAGAGAAATTGAAGCCATAACGCCTGGGTGGGAATCCGACGCGTTTGTCCACTCAGCTACTAACCGGTCAAAGAAGCATGATATGAAAACGAAAATCCTCCTGAAATGAATAATGTTGCAATATGAAGAAAGAATGATAAAATCAATAGAAATAAAATAATTTCCAGACACATTTAAATAAAATCTCAATGGCTTGCATATTTTACTATGGTAGGACCCTTAATTAATAATTTTTTTTTTTTTTACTCACACCTTCTGAGGAAACAAAGTAAGGTTGTTTAACTGACGAACGTCTACTCTGAACATCTACAGATTCACAGAATCTCAATTAGCGAATTATGTAACTGCCTGTTATCCGATCTGATTTTCACGATTACGCAATAATGCACAATTTTTAATTCTTTTAATTCTGCTGGAAAAACATTTAAACAATAAATTGTTTTACATGCTGATTTTTTTAAAATTTTGTGATGGACATAAGATAATGCTGCATTCTTTACAGTTATTTTATCAAGTATATGCCTTACAAAGGACTTTGTCGTGTGTATAAATTTTGCCCTCGGTATCGTTTGTGTTTCTTTTTACAGGAAAACTTTTTCTTTGGCGGAAAGAAGACATTATAATGCCTTTTTTCTTTTTGTTTATGTTTCTCGTTCTTTTCAGCTTCAAGTTTTGAGAATGTGCATAATACTCGTATGTTTTAACTATTATCGCCTTTATAAGTTGGTCGATTTATAAAAGACGTGTCAAATTTGAAGCATTTTTGCATGGGAGGCGTCGAAAGAAAGAGATAAAAGTACACAAAAAACTTGTTCGATTTTTTATTTGGGACGCCTAAAGGAGGAAGAACTGACTTATCTCGCGAGTAGTAATACGTAAGTATAAACGATTCTTTTCTTTTGAACGAATTTTCGTAATACTAAACTTTAATGACACACCGTTGAAAATTCGTTCATGAATCGAAACCTAAGATTTGAATTATCGTTCACAGTAAATAATAACGATCATTTTTTTTTCATGTTTATTCAATAAAATGTATTGTGTGGTGTTAAGATGAGAATATATCAATTTGAATGGTAGATACTCTAAGTATTGCCCTGGTAAAAGACCACCATTCAGAATCGAAACGTTACTTGAAATGGCTTTAGCCATGTTTGGTGACCAGATCTGAATAGCCGGGTACTTCCCAACCTTCCCCTTCCTCATTTCCTTCCCTTTCTTGGTATATTCAGCCCTACAGCATTCTCATATTGGGGGTGCCATGGTCTCACTGTCTAGGTTAGGAGTAGTTGAGACTCCCGTGCAGTATTCACGTAAAAAAAGATTATATCTGTGAATTTTAATTCATCGACTTACGGTAAATAAATCAAGTTGTGTTGATATTATTAACGATATTTTTTTTTGTATTCTAATCGATGTACTGAACTTCACTTCACTTCAACTATGGAGAATTTAAGCCACAATGTGACGCTTAAAGTGGAATTAAGTACCTTAATGTAATATTTGATTAGTACAAACCCTTACATCTAGGAAAAAAGTTGAGAAAGGGATGCGATTGTTTTTTTTCTTCGTAAATATCATTTAAATATGTTGTAAAACTTCTCTTTTGCTCTCCGTCTAGCATTTGATACTAAGTTAATAATGGCCGGTGTTAAATCCTGCAGTTGGCATTTAGACAATAGTAGGTACGTGGTTTTATACATTTAAGAAAAACTTCGTGAAACCACCATTAAAAATCCGGAAGAATAATATCAATAAATATGCATTGGCAATATCCTCCACCAGTTCTATTTGCGTCCACGCAGATTCACAAAAGGGGAATGGCGCTATGGTCGCTGCGAAAGCTCAAAAGCTCCAGATAACCCCGCACCTGTCCGAATGACATGTCCTAGGGTGATTCACCCATATCGTGATGTCTAGACTGGCCCAAACAATCAATACCACCCACCCCCTCCCAACCTCCACCCACTACACCGAGTTGAGATGTCAACCCCCTGAGAGTTCCTGGAGACCAGTTATAATTGTATGGATTCGAGATAACAACCATTATACAGCAATTTGTTTAGCAGCGTTTAGCGACTTCGATTAAAAATCTCAGATTTTGAAGGACCTTTAGGCAGTATGCACATGGAGATACTCAAAACAAACTGAACTAGTTTGTGATTAAAATTACTAGCTGGTTACTAATTCTTTAGTGACGCAGCTCCTCACACGCGGGCTACTCAGAAGTGATCCCAATCGGTAGTTTTCTGTGTGATGTGCAAGGTAGTGAAGTTATATTAAACGGGGTATTTTTCTACTTCTACTAATTTTATATTCACCTGTTAATCGTTCATTTTCGCGAATAAATATTAAAATATTATGAAATGAAATATATACAATCAAATTAAAAATTAAATACAACACAAATATAAACCTCAGAGTAACATTATATGGAGAGAGAGAGAGCTAGCTATTTTTACCCAACCATACAAACTTGGGACACATCATTTTCTCCGGATTTTTACGTCGTACACCATGAGAAAGAGAGAGACAACAAAATTTCCCAAATTATCACACCGCTTTAAAGTATTGTAAAAGTGTTATTTGTATCCCTCGTCTCCGTTGACCACATGTTTTGATATTCGACATAAATTGACATAACTCAACGGTTTTTTAGGTTATACGCTATATTTTTGTTTATAACAATACTAGAATATTGGACTACTGGACAAATTAAAATAATATCCGTTGTCTTTTACAAAGTTATTTTTTCATTTCTCCAAATATGTCAAACTACAAAGTGATTTGCTTTCTACGAAAATATATTTTTTAATGTAACTACTATAAATTACTATTTTTAGCGTATATCTTAAGGAAAACATATTTTTTCTCCTGGTACAAGATTCTTCAAACAATAATTCATTTTGAAAACAGAATATTTTTAACGAAGGTACTTGTAAGTTGGCAATATTTTCTTATGTTCAATATTTTGCATACACAAATACGCGCTGCACTCCAAACTTAAAAGAAAACATATTGGTACGAACCTGATGTAAATTTCAACTGATATATTCAAAAAACACACATATTCACTTATTGCGGCAGCTAATTATGTTCCCACGTCTGAAAAAAAAATCGAATAAACGGAAGCCTTGGAAGTTAAAATGTGGCTAATGCTACCTTACTGAAATATTGAAACGATAAATATTAATTACCTAATTATACTCTACTGAAAAATACGAGTATTCAATAATATAAAAAAATAATCACTTCGCAAATTTATTATTAATGGCTACCGCAACTTTAAATAAATCATCGAGAAATGTCGCTTTCCGGCAACAAGACAGCCTCCGTGGTCGGGTGGTAAGACGCTCGGCTACGAATCCAGATGTCGCGGGTTCAAACCCGCCATGCGCAAATTAATTGTATAGAATTAATGTGTGTCATAACATATTTACTTCATATAAAAATAATAACAAGTATATTTGCGGCACGTTCCAGAGTGGTAGATACTCTAAGTATCGCCCTGGTGAAAGACCACCATTCAGAATCGAAACGTTGCTTGAAATGGCTTAAGCCGTGTTTGGTGACCAGATCTGAATAGCCAGGTACTTCCCAACTTTCCTCTTCCCGATCTCCTTCCCCTCCCCACTACCTTCAGCCTCACAATATACCCAATTTGGGGATGCCATAGTCTCACTGGCTCTAGACGGTTGGGAGCAGTTGAGACTCTTGTGCGGTATTCATGTAAAAAAAAAAAAAAAAACCAAGAGTTGGCCATGATTAGTTTAATTCAATTCCGGTTGCGGTTTTGAGGATCTATTAATATTGTCTTAACCATCCAATGGCATCATGATGGGTGTGGAATTACAGAATCTCATCGAAACATTTTTTTTAAGTTTTAATTAACACGTGTTTTTTAATTACGATTAATATTGATTGAAAAAAATAATACCTCGCTGGATTTTCTCTTCATGATAACCGAAATCAAATAAACACCTTTTAATTAATTTAGAAATGTAACATTATTTATTTTCATACATTGTGTTGACATTCTGTTCAAATATGTCACAAGTAAATTAATATTTGCATTCGGTCTAATCTAAAATACGCAGACGAGTAGTACCCACCTTGATTATTTTTATTTACATTTCGTATAAATAAACAAGAGAAAATACCGATTTGGTTTTGATTGTCAAGATAATATACTATGGGAATATCGAAAGAGTTCTAGAAGGTGTCAAATAAGAATAAACAATAAATATTTAAATTTTTGTTTTCAGCTACCTAAAACGAACATACCAACTTCTGTAGAGAAAAGCAGATGTAAAGAAAACTGACAGTATCTTTATTATTTGTCTGTACAAAAAATATTTATTTTCGACTATCTAATCTAATCTCAGAATACACACTGAAAATATTCGAGGCCACTTGCATATATGATTCCAAAAATGAACCGTCAATGGTTTTAAATGAACACATTGATTTTATTCCTAAAATTCGGAAAAATTAGATCAATAATGATCACATTTTCAGAAATGTTATAGATACAGTAACATTCACAATTATTAACAGCTGTTTAAGTGAAACCACTTCTAAGGCATTGGACTATTCTTTCGGAAAACGAAACAGCTGTCACCCGTGAAAATAATTGTCCAAGAAAACTTTTCTATTAAAAAATCTTTTTTTATAATAATATAAATCATTTTTTATATAATATTTGTATAAATAATGAAAAACTTAAAAAATCAATAAAGATGAAAATGCATAAATTTTACATCAAGATGTATAATGAGCCCAACAGAATTTCGGTCCAATCTGAAAACTTACCTTTTCAGACTCCCATATCCTTAAATTCATTAAAATAATCTCAACATAATCTGTCTCTCGACGAACACCTTTAGATATACAAATTTTAACCAAATCTTGTACTGTACGACAAATTCAGAAAAGTACATTTTTTAATTTCCCTTCCATGCCCTAAATCGGAAAAAATAGTAATAATAATAATAGTAATAAAATAAAATGTAAAAAATATATATATCATAATTATAATAAGTTAATAAGTGTGTCTATCTGATAAGACCTGCCAGGTAAGTATGTTCCCGTCTATTTTTCTTATTTAAACTGGGAATTAACATCTAATAGTAGAAAATAAGATCTGTACAGCGCCCTTGAGGTGATTTTTCACAAAAACGGCGCTATACAAAATCATTCAAATATTATTATTATTGATCCTGTTAGACAATTCTAACTCAGTTTTCATAATGCGTAAGTATTTCACTTACAATAATGTAAAATTACATTTTTATTAAAACAATTTTCATTGCAAGATAAATACATTGATTTTTAAAAGTAGACTTCCTTATAATCAACTCTAAAATAACAGTTATGTACTAAGTGTGTGATAAATACACACTACTTAAAAGATGTGTATTGTAAATAATGGTACGCAAGCCTACTTCTCTCCAGAGTAGAAGATTCACTCATCATTTAGTATCACCCTGGTGAATCATTTTTTTATTTATTTACTTAACTTAGAACCTTTTTTTTTGCACCGACCTCGAGTAGTCAAGTTCTTTCTTATCATCCAATTTCTCTTCACCATACCCTCTCCATCTAACTAAGCTTCATGACATTGGAACTCTATTGAATGGTGTCACGTAATCGTAAAAAACAAACATTTTTTATTTTAAATAATTTATATTGGACATTACGTTTCAAATCTTTGTCAATTTTACCTACACCTGTCTTGTACAAGATATATATTATTTTTAATGTAAATACTGCACAAGAGTCTCAACTACTGGAGCCATTGGTACTATAGCATACCCACCTGATCATCAAACACGACTGAGACCATTTCAAGCAACTTTTATTTGCTGAATGGTGATCCAAAGTAGACGTAATTCAGGGCGATACTAAATTTACAATAGTCATTTCTCGTATTCGAAATACGTCTGTTCATCTGTGTAACATCGCCAGTTCAACGTTCCGTTCGATCAATCGTCGAACTCTTGTATGGAATGAATAAATAATAAATTATTTGTTCTTGCTCAATTACCATCGTGTTTCAAACCATTTCACTAGCCATACAAGTATAATATTATTGCCAGAGAAATGTGTTGACTTATTTGCATTTCCTCAGAAACACATTATTTCAACATAACAATTAGCAAATAATAAAATTATTATTAATATATTGTTATGTTAATACGTGTCTTTCTTCAACACAAATAAATAATGGTTGAATGCACTCGTGAGGGCGATGGCATGTTGTTTCAGCACGGCTTAAGCTCTTTCGGATTAAAATGGTTTTGAAATTATTTTGATTATGTATAAAAACTGATAAACGGAAAGAAATATTTAATATACGTATTTATTAAAATGGTTTGGATTTAATGTCGAAGAAATTTTACCAATCGAAGAGAGTGTTGGCAGTTTGAGGAAACGAATTGGGCTTGAAGACGTTATTAATCATGGTCACAGCTGGCAATAATCTTAAGTGTGCAACGTTCAAATTCGTGTTTTCAAAAGAAAGTGTTTTTGCGTGGTTTTTCAGCTTGGTAATTTTGTGTTCAGCTATTTTTTTTATTTAGGAAATAAACAGTCATTATAAATTTTAAAGTGTAATCATAGTAAAATGAACATATTCTAGACCAATTAAGTTTCATTAAATGATTCAAAGTACATACCGACATAATATTACAGATTATAAAAAATAAAATAAAAAAACAAGATGTTTTTCGTGTTATTAATATTAGAAAAATGAGTTAACATTATTAGGTTAGGTTTATGCATATATACTATTAATATTAAATACAATAGATAACAGTAGAATTTTACACCATTTATAGTATCATTTCAGTTAGTTTCATTTTATATAGACTGATTCCACACATGACCGTATTATAAATGTGGATGTACGGAAAGAATGCAAGGCTGATATGAGCGTAATGGATAGGATCAAGAAAGGGACGCTTAGATGGTTTGGGCATGTAGAGCGAATGAACGAAGAAAGGAGTGTGAAAAGAATATATGATGCAAAAGTGAATGGAAAAAGAAGTCGAGGACGCCCGAGAAAGACATGGCACGATCAAGTAAATCAAATACTTGAATCGGGTCATGTGAAGAGTCAGAATAACAGAAGAGTATGTATGAGACGATGTATGAATGTAAATGAAGCAAGAACTGTGTGCCAAGACAGAGTTGTATGGCGGTCCGTCCTCTCTGCCTACCCCTGCGGGGAAACGGCGTAATGGTTAGTTAGTTTTTTTAGTTAGATTCCACACATGACCATAAACTACCGATTTGCTTTATAAATTATTTTCATCTGCCAGCATGAATGCGGGTGTTTTGATTTTCATTTTTTTTAATGTGACTATCGCACAAGAGTCCCAACTGCTCTCGACCGTCTGGGGCAAGTGGGACTACGGCAATCCTAATCGGTGTACGAGTATGTTGTGAGGTTGAAGGTAGTGGGTAGAGAGCAATTCTGAGCATATCTGGTCACGAAACACGGCTAGAGCCATTTCAAGGATCGTTTCAATTCCGAATGGTGGTCTTTCACCAGGGCGATACAAAGAGTATCTGCCTGATGCTTTGCTTTTGATGATAAGAGAAGCAATTCCTGTCACATTAAACTTTTTCGAGATTTGACTCCAAGTGAAATGTTTTGACTCCAACAGTTGAGACGCAAAAACTTTTTTGCGCAGTTGGGGGTGTCGTTTCTGTAGACATATTATATTTTAACGGTATAAACGTTTTTATATATATCCAATGTTTTTGACCTCTGAAAGAACGAAATGCTTTGGAGGGCGATTATGGTACCACGATAAACAAGATTTGGGGCAGTATAGCGGTTTTGTGAAGTGGAAATAACAGTTATTTATGTAAAATCAATTTAATTTCCAAAGGGATTAGGTTCGCGAAAATATAACACGTATTCTTGGCCCAACGGTAAACTGATTTTTGTACGAGGGCAAGCACAGTAATTATTGCATGTTAAAGTTTTTTGTTTGATTGGTTCTTCGCTTTATGGGATTACTTTTATATTATTATTACAATTAAAAGGGTGCGAGTAAGCATTCTTTTTATCTCTTTCGTGTTATTTATCTCATTTGAATCGTCTGGCCTTTTCACCTGAAACAGGAAGAAAAAATAAAGTAGATCTTAATAAAAAAATGATGATTAAAAGTATTATTCTTAAACATTTATTTTTTTTATATTAACTCTACGCAGGAGGCTCTAAGGGAAAATAATTTTTCTTCAGGGCCTATGTCATCTTTGGGAATGCTGTGTGGAGGATATTTTTGAAGAAAGGAAAGAGTGAACATGGGTCTTGAAAAGGCCCATGTTGTAGGAACGAGGAAACACAGATGCTGGAAAATCATTCCATAGCCGAATTGTTGAACACAAGAACGAGTTGTAATAGCGACCCGTTCTAATGTGTCGATTATCAACCTTGTACAAATGTTGAGCGCGTGTTTGATAAGTTTCCGGTTGTGCACTGGTTCCGAAGAGATCAATGATGCAAGTTGTTCAGAGCATCTTCCATTGAAATAGCGGTAGAACAAGGACTTTTTGATTCACTTTATCGTGCCATGTCTTCCTCGGCCGTCCCTGACATCTTCTATCATTCAATTTCGCGTCTTGTATTCTTCTTACACTATTTTCTTCGTTCATTCTCTCTACTTGCCCAAACCATCTCAGCGTTCCTTTCTTAATCCTATTCATTACGTTTAATTCAGCCTTGCATTCTTTGCGGATATCTACATTTTCAACATGGTCAAACATGGTTTTACCACACACGCACCTCAAGGATCTCATTTCTACACCATTCAGTCTTCTACTTTCATCATTTTTCTGCCAGTTCCATGCTTCGCTGCATTATACCAGGGTTGGTATGAGCACTTCATTGTAGACTGTTAGCTCCGCTTCCTTGGATAATTTTGCATTTGCACCAACAGCGTTCAGTCCTCTATTAATGGATTTGCATTCACCTGCACCTTCAAGAAAGTGTAAGGAAATAAATCAAAAAAATAAAAGTTTAACGTAAATCTTTCAGCATGCAAGGATGTCAGTATCAAATAATATACACGATATACGTCATACCCAGTACACATATATATTAACTTGGATGGATTGCACATAAAGGGGGAAAAGTTTGAATGTCTGAGAAAGATTCAGCTCTGAATGAAAAGTAATTTGTTTGATGAATACACCTGGAGCCAGGATGAGTGTCCTCGAACCTGAAACCCGTAATGTTAATACGGGATCTCGGCGGAAACTAAATCCCAAATGGAACCGACCGGGAGAGGAGCTCAGCCGATACAAACAGGATCGGGACACAGCATTCAGTCTGTAGTGCGTTGTTGTACTGCGCTGCTGACGTTATTGCTATTATTAATTTCAATATTGTTAAAACAAAAAAAACCGTTTATTAACGCCCGTTAAAGGCTTTTACACAAATATTTACATTTTCAAAAACAGTACTCATAAACAGTGCAGAAAATATTGTACAAGAGAGAAAAAAAGTATTCAATTACAGATTCATCAGAGCTAAATAGTTTAATCAAATAACTCTACAATTTAAAACTGTAGAATGGTATGCCTATATTGCGGTATTGACGTACTAAATACAGGTAAATATAGCGATGTAACCGCTCTGTACGAACTACTACAAAGAACTGCTTCATTTTTCGGCAGTTAACACTTCACACATTTCTCAATGTGCGAATGCTTCAATTGTAGTACAATAAAATTGCTCTTCTGACAAATCGCCGTACTTTTTTTTAGTGTGAAGTTCGTGAGGCAATGTATGAACTGTGAATTGCACAAACGAAAGATGTAGCAGTCACTCGAGTTCCTAGTTTCTACACTACACGCTACCTACCTACTACGGTGCGAATTGAGCGATTGAACTGTTAGTTCACCGAAGCAAAGGGTTTATCTGAAAGAACTTTTAGTTCGTGACGCGTTCACAAAGCTTTGAAGTTTTTCCCATCGCTCATCAATAACATCGGAATATTTATTTCTTAGATGTTAAATTCGTCGCATAGGAGCGTAAAATTCTGAGGCTGAAGTAGAATTGTCACAATAATATGGTGGGTACTATCTTGTAACTGACCTGCCAGGAACATAAGATGCAATTAAATATAACACTTCAGAGGGGGAATACATGGAATTAATAATTTTAAGCAAACACGTTAAATCGAAAGAAAATCTACGTTCAGACAATTTTATTAAATTTGATGTATACAGTAAGTTTTTTTTATAATAATTAATGTTCGAATAAAATTTAAAAAAACTAAAAATTAAAATGGAGTTCTTCAAAATAAACTTCAAAACCATAAATACAGTAAGTAATCGTAATTTAAGCATTATATTGGTTTCCGATTCTAAAATTTACGTATCTTAAGAGTTTATGTCAGATTCTTTCAATCGTGTTTGAATGAACATAATAATTTGGTGACCAAACTGTGGAATTATACTCAATATGACTTACATATCCTTACAATTGAAATATACATTGTTTTGATAGTATTAATATTATTTAAGTCACTAGATCACTAGATTATTATAAAATCATCAAAAAGGAGACAAAATTTTAAAATATTAACCTTGACAGATAAGCAGAGAGAACAGACTGCTTAACAACTCTGTCTTGGTATACATTTATTGCTTCATTCACATTCATACATCGTATCATACATACTCCTCTGTTATTCTGACTCTAATTAACCTATTACGACCCCCTAAACTAGAAATGTGCCCGCATTAAATGAAAGCAATGGTGATCTGCATTCTGTATTTATGTATCATATCGACTCTGTTTAAGTCAAATATGTTATTCAACATTTTATGCTAGCAAACTAAGGCCTAGCGGTTTTATTTTTAAGTAAATCCCGCACAAGAGACTCAAGAGGAAGTGAAACTATGGTAGCCCCAAATTGTGGTATGTTGTGTGGTTAGAAGTAGTGGGGAAGGGAATGAAGTGTGGAAGACGAAAGTCTGGAAGTACCTGGCTATTCATATCTCGTCTTCAAAGACGAAAACCATTTCAAGCTACGTTTCGATTCTCGGTGGTGGTCTTTCACCAGGGTGATACTTGGAGTATCTAACACTCTGGAATGTATCGCAAATAAACAATATATTTTTATGTATTAATCAAATGGGTTATGACACATATTTATCAAATAAAATGAATTTGCGCACGCCAGGCTTGAACCCGCGACCTCTGGATTCGTTATACCTCTCGACTACGGAGGCCGTCAAATATATATATATATATTTTTTTTTTTAAAGTAATACGAGTACAATCATTCCCGGGTTACAAATAACCTGACAATATTTGAAAAACTCCTACTGCCATCATAAAAAGCGGAAGATGTTGCTTGTGCAATGATGGAGGACTTAGCCAGCAGAGGAATTGAACGCACGACGCCCGGGTGGGAATCCGACGCGTTCTCCACTCAGCTACCGACCTGTCAAACCTATAGGTACCTATGTATTAATTTAGTAAAAAAAAGCTTTTTAGTTTAATTTAAACGCCGTTCAAAAGTCTCGACTGTTCGAAGCCAGTAGAGCTACGGCATTGCCGATTAGGGATATATAAATGTATGCGCATAAAAGAACTAAAACCTTTTTCAAAATATAAATGGCACTAACTGGCCCTGAACGCCGTGGGGTCTTCCAGCATGTAGTTCCGCCGCTGCCTGCCAAGCCGTTGACTCCAGCTTGTGAAAGGGATCAGGACACGTGTGTTTATATTAATGATATTTTTTATGCTGGAGGATGATTCACATTTCAGGTAGGTGGAGAAAGACTGTATTGGTAACATCACTGAATGTCTGCTTTTTAATGCATGCCGGAGTTCAAAGCACTGATTGCAACGCGCAATTGAATGTTGATGACGCGGCGGCTTGCCTCCGTCGGTGCAGCGACCATTTACGCTGCGACGGAAGGAACTCGCGTGGTCGAGTGGTAAGACGATCGACTACGAATCCAGAGATCGCGGTTCAAACCAGACGTGATTTTTTTTTCATTCTTAATTCATAAAAAATATTATAAACTCGTTGTATATTTACGACACGTTCCAGAGTGGTACATGCTTCAAGTATCGCCCTGGTAAAAGGCCACCATCCAGAATTGAAACGATTGCTTGGAGAGGTTTTAGCCGTGTTTGGCGACCAGATCTGAATTAAATTTTTAATTTTTTTTTAAAAGTAAGACAAACATTCCCGCTTACGAATAACCTGACAATATTTGTAAAACTCCTACTGCCATCATAAAAAGCGGATGATTTTGCTTGTGCAATGATGGAGGACTTAGCCAGCAGAGGAATTGAACGCACGACGCCCGGGTGGGAATCCGACGTGTTCTCCACTCAGCTACCGACCGGTCTGCCTGGTAAATAGCCTGGTACTTCCTAACCTTCCTCTTCCTCTTCCCCATCTCATTCCCCTCCCCACTACCGTTAACCTCACAACATACCATAATTGGGAGTACCATAGTCCCATTGGGCAGTTGAGACTCTTGGACGGTATTCACTATAGAAATAAAAAAATAAACTTTAAATTTCCCAGTGACTGCTCTAAACCGCCAAACTATCTATACCTGTTGTTATGAAGCACGATAAATTCGATCCAGTGCGATTTTGAATTTTCGCGCTAGTTAAAAATCTATTTATTATGGTGTAATGTTTTGTCTATTTGCCCCCCTGAAAATCCAAAAAGTGGGGGCGAAACGACCAACAGAGCCCAGGCTGAAACGGCCAGGAAGATTATTCAACGTTCGACCGCGAAACAGAGTGAATATTAGAGTTTTTATAGTAGACGCCGAATAGTGCAGTTAACGTTTTTAGAGGCAATACAGTATTTACCGCCTATGGTGAAATAACAAATTGAATCAAATATTGCGATGGATAATCCGAGTCGCTACGATCCCCGGCAGCCGCCATCGAGGAGCGAATTAGCGGAACTTCTCGGCCATATTTACCGACTGCAGCTAACCGGGAGGGCATTTAAAAAGGTAAGTGAATACTTGGGACTCACGAACTCGTAATTTTATATTTTGTGCCTGTGTAAAAGAGGTGGACATTTACCGTGCCTTAACACTGGCGCTTTCCAACGTAAGGGCTTGGTTTTGAGAGTCTTCTTTTTCTTGATGTAAACATATACCTGTAAACTGTTTATTGAATATAAGCTGTAATTTTGTATTTCTTTCCAAAAATCAGTGTTTACGTGGTGAAAAATAACGTGGTTGATTCTCATCGTCGATTGCGCAATATTAAGAAATAAATAGACACGTGGTATATTCGTATTGTTTGTTACGCAATAGTATAAAAATAAAGAGAAACGTGGTAGATTCGTATTGTAAGTTGTGCCATAATTTCAAAAGTAGATACGTTACTGAGACAATGCGCCTGGTTGCACTAAACCAAGTCAACGAGACATACCTTCGAAACACGTTTCATATAGCTATCTCTTCCGCACACACATATTCTTTGAATGGCTATCCTTTACATACGCGGGTGAAACATTTGGTGGTGCTACATTTTCGTAAGACTTTGTATGAATATGACGTGTCTTGTATTTTATGTCTGTACATAAGTTACGCCATAATTTCAAAAAAAGACACGAGGTTGATTTTGCGTCGTGATTGCGCAATCCTTTGAATAGACATTTGAAATATCTGTAGTGGAAGAGGAGGGGAATTGTTCCGTTTATACGAGGCACTTGCAGTGAATCTCTTTTTTTCCATTTCGTGTTGTGTTTTTTTTATAATTGGACTATGATAGTCCGTTAGTTTACAAATACATCTCATCAGAGCAGAGCAGTATTTCGACAAAATATTTATCACAAAATTGTTGTCAGGGTTTTTGTTTTTTGTTCTTAAACTTCAAGAAACCCTTTCGTGCCAAATAATTATACTCGTGTTTTGAAACGATATTCACCCATCCCGGTTTCTTTAATGTACCGTTTTAAATTCCCCACATACAATAATATCAATCCCCCAAATACAATAATATTTAAACTGAATTTATCTGTGGCTAAATTAAATTTATTTACGATTATGGAAGCCTGAAAACGATTTCAGAACAGCATAATAGTCAGCAAAGACTCCTTGACTCTACTACAAATGAGGAAAAATAAGAATAAGTTTACAAATACCATCGGATTCATTTAGTTAATACACGAATAATTAGATAATCGAGTCGGGGTATGTAAAAGGCCTAAATAGTAAATGAATATTAAGAGACCATTTTTCGATTTGATACGCCGTGGGTAAAATACGTACTTGGTCAATGATAACGGGTCGTCTTCTCTACATACCCTCGTGGCGAAACCACCGATGGTTAGTTAATTTAATCGATTATTTTTGCATAAAACTTTGACGATAAAAGTAGTGGGTTCGATTAGACCATTGGTGTATATTATCTTCAACTGTAGAAAATTATATTTTATAAATTTATATAGCGCAGTTTTGTGAAGGATTATCTCAACGGCGCTTAACAACAATAGCAATTTATAGATTAAATTTTGTATTTGTGAAAATGATCATTAGACTATCGCTAATGGATGAAAGTACCTTATTTCCAGTTTGGTTCGAAATTAAATGTTTAGTTTGATATTTTTGGGAACGTAAGCTTATCATTATGAATGGCGCTTTAAAAAAAATATATTCCCCAACGTATAGATTTCAGTTCGTGGGATGGAAATTAGTAATGGAACTAATACGAACAATTACCTACATAATTAGTGGTCAAAGCAAAGTTTATTTTTTAGTTCGATACCCAATAAACAGATAGCCAGATACTCGAATACATCTCCTTCGAGACAAGGTGACAAAGGAAGTAAGTTTTCCATAAACCAGTTATTAAAATGAGTTATCTCCTATAAAAAAGTTATTGAATTGAGTTGTTTTCTATAAATAAGTTGATGCATTAAGTTTTTCGTAAACTGACTATTAAATTTAAGTTGTCCCCTGTGAATGGGCCATTTAATTGAGTTTCCCATAACCAGTTTTTAATTAAAGCTGTTTCCTATAAATAAGTTAGTGAATCAAGTTTTTCATTAACTAGTTGCTAATTTGAGGTGTCTGCTGTAAAATAAGTTATTGGATTAACAAATCTATCCATAAACAAATCGAAAATTAAGTTGTCTCCTGTAAGTAGGTGAGAGTGGATTGAGTTTTCACCGAACTGCCTTTTAATTTGAGTTGTCTTCTATAAATAGGTTGTTGGATTGAGTTACCCACAAACCAGTTGTTTGGGTTGAGTTTTTTCAAGTCAATAAGCTAACAATTTAAGTTTCCCCTAGTATAATCGTTAGTTTAAACTTCTTATGGCTGTGTGACCTGTGTCGAGGCAGTAATTGCTGGCAACTAGTAATTGTCAATTGAGTTAGTGAAATAATTATTGTACCTCTAGAATATAAGTTGATAATATGAAAAAAATCCGTTCTACCAACTGAAGCTAAACGGGTGGGCATTCAAAAAGGTAAATGAATCCTTGGGACTCACGAACTCATAATTTTATATTTTGTGCCTGTTTAAAAGAGGTGGACATTTACCGTGCCATAACACTGTTCTGAACAATTATAATGTATTATTTAAAAAAAAACGCTACGTTTTGTCCACCAGCGAGGGAAGTAGGTAATTTAAATAACAACTTCTCGGCCAGTTTCAGCTTTAGCTCGAATTGTGTCAAGGATAACGATCACGTAGTTATGGTTGTCTGCTGATTACAAATTGATCAAAAACTAAAACGGACCGAGAATCGGTGACAAACGAGGACCCATCATATTTCAAACCAAAATGGCGCTGATCGTCGTTTTGATCTTCATCAAATGTGATAGTTTGAAACACCTCTAACTAATCAAAAAAAAAAAAAATTTTTTTAAAGTAAGTCAAACATTCTCGGGTTACGAATAACCTGACAATATTTGAAAAACTCCCACTGCCATCATAATAAACGGAAGATGTTGCTTGTGCTATGATGGAGGACTTAGCCAGCAGAGGAATTAAACGCACGACGTCCGGGTGGGAATCCGACGTGTTTGTCCACTCAGCTACCGACTGGTCTGATATTATACGTCCGATATTATACATAAATTAATGTTGTCATTACTCACGATATCGGCGATGCCTAACCACCGTGAATAGACTGATCCGTTCAGAAGTTATTATTACAACATTGAATTTGTCACAAAAGGAAAAAACTCGATTAGAAAATCCTCGTATATAAGAATCATTATTAAAACAATTCTTTTGTTTACATTAACTCCACCCTCCGGAGTTAATGCTAAATTTTCCGCAAGGCCGACGTCATCTTTAAGATATACGCCGTTTCGCCGAAGGGGTAGACAGAGAGGACGGACCGCCAAACAACTCTGTATCGGCACACACTCCTTGCTTAATTCACATTCATACATCGTCTCATAAATACTCTTCTGTTATTCTGACTCTTCGCATGGCCCGACTTAAGTATTTGGTTCACTTGATCGTGCCATGTCTTCCTCGGGCGTTCCCGACTTCTTCTTGCATTCGTTTTCGTATATTCTGTTTGCACTCCTTTCTTCGTTCATTCGCTCCATCATTGCCCAAATCATCCGTCTCTTTCTTGATTCTATGCACAACTTTTTAACGCCCGTTAAAGGCTTTTACAAAAATATTGTCATTTAAAATTTTATTTATGAAACAAAAAACTCATAAGCAGTGCAAAAAATATTGTAAAAGAAAATGGAAAGGAATATTGAATAACAGGTACAAAAATATTGTATATGAATAGAACAAATAATATAAAATTAATAACAGGTTCAAAAATATAACAAAAGAAAATCAAAGAAAAATAAATAAATTGAATAACAGGGCCAGAGTTGAATAGTTTTAGCAATTAGTTTAGCTCTACCAGATGAAAAAAACTGTACTAAGCTATACTTATAGTGTGATATTGACGTATTACATATATCAATGACATCGAATTGTGTTACACTTACAGCAGCCTTGCAGAGCCAAAGCCTTTGCCTCCCTTCTTTCCGGATATCAACATTTTTAACACGGTCATATGTAGTTTTACCCCGCACGTTCGTCTCAGGGATTTCATTTCTATAACATTATGTCTACTTTCCTTTGTCTGCCAGTTCCATGCCTCATTGACATGCATCAGGGTTGTTATAAGTAATCCATTGTGAACTGCTAGCTATAGTTATTATAAAGGTGCAATAGTTTTATAATCATAAACTTGCATTAAATGGAATTCCACAACGAATTACCAGTGAGAAAATTTGTAAAAAATCACTGAAAATCAAATAGAATTTACAAACATCAATGATATTTGACACTAACTACGTAAATTCATACAGTGAAAATGCACTTATATTAAAAATAACATTGCGGCCAGTGCAACGCAGTGATTATGGTAATGAACGTCGGCGTAAATAAACACTAAGCCCTGGGAAAAACTAATGGATTTCAATTATTTGCAGGTCGAGGTTTAAAAAGCAAGGCCTGAAGGGAATCGATGAGTGTGCTTTTGACGCTTTTATTATGTCTGTAATGCCTAAAAACCTGACGAGCTTTGTTCATAATTTTGATGGTGGTTAAAATAATCTTTAAGGATTACGAAAGCAGACAAAAATGAAGGTTTTTTTATTATATTGGTAAAATATTATATATTCGGAATTATTTCATGTCTATCTCACTAGAAAATTCCTGTATCGATACAGATGTAGGTATAAGTTTAGTAGCATTTATACATAATATTATTCATACTTATACATAATAAGTGTGTGAGAATGTTCTCCGTACGCTCAAACTTCACATCATCGAGACGTATAACTTACGTCAACGGATTTTGAGGTTATTTCCTATATTTGTGTTGATTAAAAAACTGGCAGTAGTTATTCAAATAAATCAAACATGACAGTGATATGTGCTATGCGTGAATGTTCAAATAAGACCAAACAATGATTATAAAACATCACTTTTCAGAGGTATTTCAACAGTTTTAAATATATTTGACCGAGCTTTAGAATTTTCACATTTTTAATGATATATAGACATAAAATCAACAAAAAGCTTCCATCATTATTTAGGCAAGCCTTCTGGTATTAGTGTTTGTGTGATATGTTGACTTTATAAATCGTTTTAATGGGGTATTGATATTGTTTTGCTTAATAGGCTATCCAATTTCCTTTAGCATATCTTTTTCTCTTTCTATCGAGTCAGTATAAGTCAACAATACTGACTACACCGTTTCGCAAAGGTACCTCTACACGTATATTCTTACTACAAACTCGCTACGGTCTCGAGTATCTAGTGCTGCAGAGATCAAAGGGTAACCGCGATCAAATCCGCACCACTTTCGTCAAAGTGACGCGAGCGTACTTGCGAGCGTTGGCGAATGCACCAGTTAGGTACTGCCGGTTACCAGTGTGCGCAAATGCACTAGTCCTTGCACAAAATGTGTGTGCACTGGGGGTAATAAAACCTCAAGTGGTTTATTTACGACTCGCCGAGCTGCGATGCGAGTAGATTTCCAAGGTAAAACTAATCAAGTGCCAGATTTAATTTCTTTTTTTCTCGTCACTAATATCAAAGTCAATAATATTATTACTATAACGAATACATACAAGTTGTTGTATGTGATAATAAAGTTAAATTTAATTTACTGAAGGTCGGAGTTTCAATGACACGAAGAGATAATATATAATCGCCGGAAAGGCAAAAGGGCTGAAGCGCCATTTTGGGAAGTTTACACCAGAGAACCTTAAAGTTTTTTTTGTTTCACAATGAAATGCATAAGTTTAGTCTACCTGGTTGAATTTTGAAAAAAAAATTAAGCCACAAAAACTAACTAACTAATTACCTAACCATCATGCCGTTTCCCCGCAGGGTTAGGCAGAGAGGACGAACCGCCATACAACTTTGTCTTGACACACACTCCTTGCTTCATTTACATTCACACATCGTCTCATACATACTCTTCACATGACCCGATTCAAGTATTTGATTTACTTGATCGTGCCATGTCTTTCTCGGGCGTCATAGACTTATTCTTCCACATTTCTTCAGCCATAAAAAGCTTTCAAAAATCCCATGCTTATGTCGTTTGAGTCGAGCCTTCTCCCAAATGGTAAATATTCTTTAGAAGACGATGACTTGAGGTGAAATATTACAAAACTGCGCTATATAAGTTCACTGTTATTATTATTATTATGACTTGACGGCCTCTGTAGTTGAGTGGTAAGACACTCGACTACGAATCCAGAGATTGCGGGTTCAAACCCGGCGTGCGCCAATAACTTTTAGTTTTTTAAAAAGTGTCAAAACACATTTAATTCATGTAAAATAATATATAGTATATTCGCGGCACGTTCCAGAGTGGTAGATACTTTAAGTATCGCCCTGGTAAAAGAACACCATTCAGAATCGAAACGTTGCTTGAAATGGAATTAGCCGTGTTTGGTGACCAGATCCGAATAGCCAGGTACTTCCCAACCTTCCTGTTTCCCATCTCCTTCCTCTTCCCACAACCTTCAGCCTCACAACATACCCCGATTTAGGATGCCATAGTCCCACTGGCTCTAGACTGTTGGGAACAGTTGGGACTTTAATAATAATATTTTAATAATTTGAACAGCGCCGTTTTTGTGAAAAATCACCCCAAGGTCGCTGTACAAATCTTAATTTCTACTTAATATTGATTCCTAGTTTATATATATATATATATATATATATATTATATCATCGTGTGCGGTATTCACGTATAAAAAAATAAAAATTAGAATTTAGGGAACAGATAATTGATCTTGGCCGATCCGTTCAGTCAAGGAGTAATATTTACCAAATGAGTGTCGGTTATTTTTCGTGCATGCATCATCAGAACATCATCTCACGGAAATGCATCGTATATTGGCATTAAAAGATATCACCGGGTCAACCACAGTGTAAACGACCATTAAAACACGAGAACCTTTGATATATTGTTTTATTATTTCATTTGCCGTTCGGGATTAAAAGATTGTATCATCGGGTTTATTATTCGACTCAGCAGTTTGCTCATTACCACATACTGGTTTGTTCAGCCTGGATACGTCAACGTCTTTACAATGTTCGAGTTTAATTTACGTACATTATTTACCGACGAATAAAGGTCGGAAAAATCATGTGATCATGATTTTATTTATTTTGTTCAAGTTTTCAACGCCAGCCCTGAAAAATCCATTTATAAGAATAAATATGTTTTTCAATAATCATCATTCAAAGTATTACCTTCATACGTTCTATTAACGATCCTGCTTACTCAGACTCCATGGCAACTGTAATTAGTAGAAACTTGGCATAATTTTAAACCTTGAAGGGCTATATTAGTTACCTTGAACTAATATGTTTCGTTAAGTACCTAAATATTGGTACCTGTTCTGACTACATTTAACACAATTAGTTCAATTATCACGAATCAAGTGAACGAAGGTCAAAATAAGTAATTCCAACGCTAAGAATTGTGTTCTTCCTTCAATCTCCGCTTTCATTTTTCGAGATTAAGTCAAATCGTGGAATTATACGCAAATTAATAAATGCGTTTGATAATGCAATTTAATGCCCCATTAAACACGTGAAGGAGTATTGTGTGGCTTCGTAATATTGTAGTTTAATTTTCCGGGATCAAAAACCTGACGAGAAGAATAATTTAATCGTACGAATATCGTATAAATTCTAAGAATGTCTTACGAAAAATGTTGACGGTTAATTTGAGTTAAAATTTAATTTTAATGTTTTCCACAAACACAGCGCTAAGGCAATTCAATTTCTATACTATAGAGAGCGAGTTTAATGTACATAATATATTATGTCCAAGTGTAGATACATCATCTGGTATTATTCACTGAAAATATCTTGGATTTCATTTCGTGTTTTTTTACGATTTTTGTGATACGGATGAAAGAATTGAAAATAACCGTATTGCATTTTACTTTACCTTCATTTTCCACTCCTATCGGAGGTTGGACAGCATAATCGATGTCTGAAACCTTGTCTTTGTTGTGCTGCGGTCAGACCACTCTTAAAGATTCCTTGGTGAGGACACTGATGACTGTTTTTTTTTAATAGTGAATACCGCACAAGAGTCCCAACTGCTCCCAACTGTCTAGAGCCAGTGAGACTATGACATCCCCAATCGGAGTATGTTGTGTGGCTGAAGGTAGTGGGGAGAGGAAGGAGATGGGGAAGAGGAAGGTTGGAAAGTACCTGGTTATTCAGATCTGGTCACCAAATACGGCTGAAGCCATTTCAAGCAACGAAATGTGTTATGACTCATATAAATTAAATAAAAGTTATTTGCGCACGCCGGGTGAGAACCCGCGATCTTTGGATTCGGAGTCGAGCGTCTTATCACTCGACCATGGATGACCTTTGGTTTCTGCCAGCCTTATTATGCCGCATATTTTTCCTACATGGCTAGTATATTATAAATAATATGATGTCATATTTCGTTTGTTACCATTATATCTCCAAAGAACTGTGGTCTGTGCTTTTTTTATTTTGTTGAGTATTTCCTTGCCTTTTAAGTATTCCTGTCATGATCTTTAAGCTGGTTACTAGGCCTGTCAAGGGAATTCTCAGCACGCGACGATATAGCCATAGTTAAAAGGAGTCTAGTTTGCTAGTTTCTCTTCTTTCGCTTCAGACCGTGCTTCTAGGTTCTATTCCAAAGGTATAATCGAACAAAAAGTAGCATCTAATTATCCTGAGACGAGCCGCTCGAAGAATTGCTTTGTACAAAGTTTTATAAAATATTATTCTTATTTGAATCGGAAGGTTTTTAGAACACTATTTTTATTCCAAAGCATCTCTCAGCTTTTAAATGGATATAAAAAAAAAACAATTATCAAAAACAATTCAAGATAAACATTAATTTACAATTTGTAACATTTTGAAATATAAGTAAATTGAAATGTGTTTTTATTATTTATAATTTTGAAACTGTTAATTCGTGGTGGAACTCCATTTTAATGATTTTATTATTAACTTTATTCCACTATTTTTTTTTATTTAAGACATGATGGGTTTCATCTTATGACGATGATGTCCGTCATAAGGTGAAACCGGTCAGGTCTTAAATAAAAATAGTGGAATAAAGTTAAACATTTGGTATTATTAAAATCATTGAAATATTTTTATTTTATCCACAGTCCTTCTCACTAGGGAATCCTGTTCTGAGGCAAACTGTTGTCTTAATTTTTTTTCATGTTAACTCAGCCATATTTTAGATGTTGTTTTTTTTAATTTTTGTATCACCGTAATATTTCTAAGTCCGTTTAGGAGAGCGTTATATAATTTGGTAACATGGAATTTACGGTATTTTCTGGCCATAAGATGTATTTAATCTTGAAATGTAAATTGCATTTTAAGTTTTTGTCCTTGTAGTGTGTGTTGGTCAGTTAAGTACTTAGTTTTTCCTCCAAAATTGTGTAGAGCATTTTTTTAGTTTAGTTTTGTAATACTAGGAACATTTAAGTTTTTTAATATTTATTATAGGTATCTTTAGGATTATTTTTTTTTACTATACTTTTTTGTGCTTTCACGAGCCGCTTCGTGTATGTATTTGAGGCAGTTCCCCATACAATAATTTAATATTCTAAACCTGATTGGCAAAAAGCGTATAGTAGACTTTAATGTTAATAACTTATACACAACCTTAAAGTAACAATATATGGAGGGAGAGCTAATTATTTTTACCCAACCTATACAAACTTGCGATAAATTACTTTCTCCGGGTTTTCACATCATACAACATGAAAGAAAAAGAGACAACAAATATAATACACCGCTTTTATGTACTGTAACGGTGATCAAGGTCTCCTGGGTCACCGCGGGACTCCGCCCACATTTTTTTACTATGCCACTAAACTTGACACAACAAAATGTTTTGTTAGATTAAATCCTATATTTTTGTTGATAACAACACTGTGAAAAAGTGGTTATACAAATAAACAAAAACATTATATCGATATGTGCTATGAATGGATGTATAAATATCCTAGCCTTAGTCTTATCTCACGCCCAGGTCTGCCGAGTTCGCTAAAAATCATCAAAAACTGACTACACTGCCTTGGATAGGTACCATTCTATGCACTTTGAGTATACAACTCTCCTTAAAGTATTGTTAAATGACTCTCAACTATCCCAGCCCGTTCCCACAGTAACATTCAAATTTCGTATTTTTGGATTTAATTGATCAGTTGTTAAACTTCTTTTATTTTCTTCTTTGTACGCATTTTTGTCGTATCGTCATCCTAGAAGGAAATTAATGATCGCGCTGCAAGATAGGCAACAATAAACTTTTGAATAGAAATCGCTATTTATAAATTAGGTTAAATCTGTCGTACTGCAAAACGGTAACTTACTAAATGATTAACAACGATGCTGTTTGAAAAAAAATAAAAAACATTTCTTTTGATTTTAGAAACGCTTAAATACAAGAGCATTTCTTTTACTTTTAAAACAAGTATTTAGGTTCGTTTTTCAGCTCTACAAATGTGTCATTTATTAGCAAACATTGTTTGGCATGGCCAAAACTCGAGAACTACGTATTCGTAACTGTTTTCAGTCGACAAAAACAACAATAGATCCTATTACAAAATACGATGAACATAGCGCTCAGAAGAAGTGGCTTGTGAAAACGATACCCTCGTACTAAATACTGTTCACATTGTAACCGTGTTGGAAGGACCGTAGAGAGAAGGTCCAGTACACGAGTGGGCACTCTGCTCGTCGCATGACATCTCCGGCCGGCGGATAAAAAGCATAATATTGTTATTACACCTTTAATTCAATGTAGCCACATCTCTACACAAGTACCCATATAATGGTACTCAGGACACATTTGAGAGTTCAGCGAACTCTGGACGACATCTCGTTTTAATCGCCGTTTCAATTCTTAAGAGATCAGTGTATTTATAAGTTTAGATAGTGTTCCAGCCTCAGAGCAATAATATACCAGGAGGGATAGCTTCGCGAAACAGTGTAATCAGGATTGTTGATTTTTTCCTGACTCGAGTGTGGCTTTTTACATGCATTCATAGCATTAGTCGACATTAACTAACCATCACGCCGTTTCTCCGCAGGGGTAGGCAAATAGGACGGACCGCCATATGACTCTGTCTCGGCACACACTCCTTGCTTCATATATATTCATACATCGTCTCATACATACTCTTCTGTTATTCTGACTCTTCACATGACCCGATCCAAGTATTTGATTTACTTTATGTATTGATGTCTTTCTTGGGCGTCCTCAACTTCTTCTTCCATTCACTTTAGCATCATATATTCTTTTCACACTCCTTTCTTCGTTCATTCTCTCTACATGCCCAAACCATCAAAGCGTCCCTTTCTCAATCCTATGCATTACGCTCACACCAGCCTTGCATTATTTCCGGATAGTCTACATTTCAATTCGACATAAAGTTTTGTTTGTTTGTAAAACCATTTTTTCACAGTATTGTTATAAACAAAAAAATAGGATAAAACCTCAGAAACCGTTGAGGTATGTCGTATATCAAAAAGTAGTGGGCGGAGTCGCCGGAGACGTGGGAGACGGAAAACATGCTTGCATACCAAAAAGTGGTGCGATATTCTGTGACAACTTGTCTTATCTTTTTTTTCTCACGGTTTACGACGTTTGAGCCCGGAGAAAGTGATTTATCGTAAATTTATATAGGTTGGGTAAAAATATTAAGCTCTTTTTCTCTTTATATTCTTACTCCAAGGTTCCAGTTTACGATCTCGTAATATAAAATTTAAAGTTTCTCATTAATGCCAACTTACATAACTACCAAAAGGTTGTGAAACAAGTACACTTAATAGAAAAGTAAATTAAAAAAAACTGGACGCATAATGGGATGGAAAATGCATGAAGGGATTAGAATTATAACTATTATTTTGACGGCCTCCGTGGTCGAGTGGTAAGACACTCGACTATAAATCCAGACCTCACGGGCTCAAACCCAGCGTGCGCAAATACATTTTATCATATTAATATGTGTCATAACACATTTATTTAATATAAAATAATATATGGTATATTTGCGAAACCTTGAAATAACAATGTGTGTAGAGAGAGCTAATAATTTGTACAAAACCTATACAAACTTGCGATAAATCACTTTCTTCGGGTTTTTACGTCGTACACCATGAGAGAGAAAGAAACAACAAAAATAACACACCGTTTTTATGTGCTGTAAGGATGATCATGGTCTCCCGCGTTTCCGGGGACTCTGCCCACATGTTTTGATGTGTGTCTAAACTGGACACAATTAAACAGTTTTTTTAGGTTATATGCTATATTTTTGTTGATGTACGGAACGTGTCAGTTGATAACAACACTTTGAAAAAGTTGTTATACGAATAAACAAAAACATTGTGTCGACATGTGCTATGAATAGTTGTATGAATACCCTAGCCCTAGTCCTAGCCACGCCCAGGTCTGCCGAGTTCGGCAAAAATCATCAAAAACTGACCACACTGCCTTGGATAGGTACCACTCTGTGTACTCTAAGTGCGAAACGTTCCAGATTGGTAGATACTATCATTATCGCCCTGGTGAAAGACCACCATTCAGAATCGAAACGTTGCTTAAAATGGCCAGTCGTGTTTGGTGACCAGATCTGAAAATCCAACATACTTCACAACCTTCCTCTTAACGCATCTTGTTCCCCTCCCCACCAGCTTCAGCCTCACGACAAACCCCAATTGAGGATACCATAGTCTCACTGGCTCTAGAAGGTTGAGAGCAGTTGGGATTCTGTGATTTTTAATAAATTAATATTTTAACTAATTGATTAAACGCCCGTGAATAATATCAAATGTTTTTATTTATTTATATATTTTCGTCAAGAAGATGTTTACGCCATAGCTACTATTTTTTATGAGTGCTCCAAGATCTCTCAACAATTAATAACAAAATCAAGGTCGGGTTTACTTCGATATGATAACCTCTTCAACAAATTAACGTTTTAACGGAAAAAAAAACTTATTGTGGAAGAAACAGCACACTTGGATGACTATCTCGTCAATCCAGTGGGTTTTATGGTGGTCTTGGTTTGGGCACCATCGACTGACTAGATTTTTTCATCGGCTATACATAATTTTATACGAATTAATTGTGTTATGAGACATTTCTATTAAATAAAAGTTATTTGCACACGCCGGGCTTAAATCCGGGACCGTTGGATTCCCAATCGAGCGTCTTACCACTCGTGCTGACTCACCGTGTTATGATAAACAGATTCCGATTTCCAAAAACTTTCACTGTCCTCCAAGGAGTTTCGCGATATTTGTCTCCTTCGCAATACTTGGACAGCGCGAGCGTCATAAATGTCCGAGCTCTATAGCTCTTGCAGACAAAGAAGAAAGCGGTCGGTAATACAGTGTCCATTAGCCGTGAGCCGCGACAGAAGGAATTAGTCAATTCCGCTGCGTTTCTATTTACCGACGTCCTATTTCAATATGTGTGCATGTCGTTGAAACCCGAACTGAAAAACAACACTGTGAAACTTTCAATAACAGTAAAAGGATAAAATAATAAAAATTAATTTATAACTTTGTATAAGACCACAGATTTTATTTTAATTTTTCCGACCGACTGGTTTCGCTTAGCCTAAGCACCATTAGAGTACAAAATTAAACTAAACAAAAATGCAAAGTGTGCAGTTATATATATACATTATACAGAGGGAAAACAGAATATTAAATAAAATAAGAGAACAGTGAGAAAACAATAGAACAACATTTACATCATAACAAAGGATCAGAGACGGCCCTCATGGTCGAGTGGTAAGACGCTCGACTACGAATCAAGAGGTCGCGGATTCAAGCTCGGCGTAACGGATTTAATACATATTTAATAATGTATGTTATATTTGTAACGCGTTCGAGAGTGGTAGATACTCTTAGTATCGCCCTGGTGAAAGACCACCATTCAGAATCGAAACGTTGCTTGAAATGGCTTTAGCCGTGTTTGATGACCAGATCTGAAGAGCCAGGTGCTCCCAACCTTTCTCTTCCACATATCCTTCCCCATTCCACTACCATCAGCCTCACAACATACACCAATTGCGGATGCCGTAGACTCATTGGCTTTAGACGGTTGGGAGCAGTTGGGGCTCTTGTGTGAATGTCTATGTAAAAAAAATACTCAATTCTTCGTTAATTTCTGTTTTGCATAATAAATCAAACTAGACATATTTTAAGATTCCAACCGCCAAATTTATTCTGTTGGATGATGTTTGAAGTAATTATATCACCCTTACTCGTGATAGCTATTTTTCCTTCCGAAGACACTGTGAAATTTATCTTATTAAAACAGTCGTTTTCTAAATTAAAATAATTAAAACCATAAATTATGCATGCATTGGTACCCAAAAGAAATCAGTCAAAAATAACAATACAATTTAAAAACATACTTTTTAAGAAATTAAATACCGCGCACGAGTCCGAACTGCTCCCAACTGTCTGGAACTAGTGGGACCACGGTATTCTAAAGCAGGCATGTTGTAAATATGGAGATAGTGGGGAGGGGAAGGAAATTTTGGAGTACCTGACTATTCAGATCTGGTCACCAAACACGGCCAAAGCTATTTCAAGCAACGTTTTGATTCTGAACGGTAGTCTTTCACCAGGGCGATACTTAGAGTATCTACTACTCTGGAACGTGCCGCGAATATACCATTTATTATTTCTAATGAGTTAAATGTGTTATGACACATAGTAACCAAATTAAAGTTATTGGCGCACGCCGGGTTTGAACCCGCGACTTTTGGATTAGTAGTCGAGCGTCTTAACACTCGACCATGGAAGCCATCCGTCAAGGTCTAGTCGAGTCAATTCATATCGGTGTATCTAAACATACCATTTGTTAACATTTAATTTGCTGGTGGCAAAATCTGGACGGTTGGAATTGAAACAAACAGTAAAATATTTCTCACGGCGTTGTCTTACGCCGGTCAACTTTCATTTGGAGGCATCTTAAAAGTCATATATGAACTTTGAACGTGCGTCAAACATAGAAATCTGAATGTTTGAAACTTCTCCAAGCTGTTATTAATAGGTTCACCACATCTGTCGTATTCTTGGTTTACAAACTGTGAGTCCGCCTGAAGCTCACATTCTCACTCCAACCAATTATTCAGTGTGTGCACTGTACCTACCGATAACCATCATATACGACAGACAGAATAGAATAATCGTGAATCATTTTAAGCCACTGAGACCTAATTATATTTTTAACGTATTCCTTAATAACTAATAATCCAGTTCAACATTCCTTGCCGTAGACTCAGAAACAATGAATTTCTGTTCCTCAATCATCACTAAACCAATTATGGGTATAATTCTCCCATGTCCAGAATGTCAAGACTTGTTAACTCAAGCCACGGTCTTGAAATTTTTGGTAGCAGTCTAAATGATTTTTGTCATTCTTTACGACTCTACCAAAACTTTGACTAGATCATGGCTTGAATGTTCTCTCTTATGTTTATTTTGTCATATTTTTGTCATCGCTGCATTTATTATTATGTTTGTGCTATTCCTCCTCTGTTGCTTTTTTTCCATTTTGTGTTTTATTTGTCTTTTTGATAGTTGGACTTTAGTCCGTTAATTTGTAAATAAATAAACTAAATCTACATAAACCTCCTGATTTGTGTCATTAAATAAATGTGAGCATCGCGCATTCAATGCATATGCTGTTTTTAGACAGATTAGGTTACAAATAACCGTACTGCATCGCTTCTTACGTGGAATTGCATGAAAATTATGGCGAGAAAGGGGCAATTGAGAATTATAAAATAATATTAATAAAATTGGACAAAACTTTAAATAATTTCGTTAGAAAAGCGTAGGAAAGACTTTGATTTAATTTGCATTTTCAAAATTATTAATTGTATTATTGACTCACCTACTTTTTTGCAACTCATCTAGTTCAACATTCCTTGCCATAGACTTAGAAACAATACCATGATGTTTCTCAATCATCACTCTACTAATTATGGGTTTCATTCTCCACTGTTCAGAATGTCGAGATTCGTTAACTTAAGCCATGGTCTTGAAATTTTTGGTATCAGTATAAACGATTTTTGTCATTCTTTACGACTCTACCATAACCTTGACTCGACCTTGGCTTTTACTTAAATGTTATTTCTAATGTAGGTATATTTTTGTCATTGCTTCATTTAAATGTTTTGTATGTGCTGTTATTTCTGTTATACTGTTACTGTCACTTCTAAATGTCAATTTTAGGCCATTTTAAAAACGGGTAAATGCCAGTTGCAAAAAAATTGAGTTTTCAAATATTTAATATATTATGATCCCATATCATTTTTGGGTATACCTACATCTACTTATTCTAATACAAATGTGTTTACCAGGTCGCATTTTATTAAAAAGCTATCAGTGGGTTATGAGTTATAAGCTACGACATTCCAAACTTTTCTACAAAAAAAATATTTTTAATTTAAAAAATGTTGACCACGGGAATACATTGTTTGGTTCTGTGTAGGTTAATTACGTACCTTTAGAGTCTGTTTTTCTTGAAGCGTTGAGATAAAATTTCATAGAAATATGAGCTTTTAAATGAAAATAATGAAAAAACATGAATCAAGCGGAAAATCATAAAGTTTTATTTTTTGAAGAAGCGGTGAATTCTTAGGGGCATGTCGTCCATTCAAAATGTTTATATTTCAGCGTGGTAAAACGTTATTGAAAAACATTCAATGCTTAACATTTCATGACAACGTCAGAAATGGGTTTCGGGTAATTATCCTGTCATAATAACTTAAATGAAGAGAGCAATTGCAAATGGAAATAATACTGCCAACATTGCTTGGAGAAATTCAACATACTTATACATTATGATATAAACTAAATAAAAATCATTTAGACCACAAAAGGTTTTCCAAATAATTACTTGAAGCGACCTCGAAAGGCATAAAAACCTTAGTAATATTCTTTAGCTTTGCCCTTAAATTCATTTCTACGTTTTAAGTATGTTCAAAAACAGTACACAATATGATTTAAGGTTAAGTTAGGTGAGATTAAAATATGTAGGTATTGATAGCTTGAATAAAGTTATCATGGAGCAATCACCTTTTCCGGGGGAACGTAGTTGTCCTTAAACTGAAACAAATGTAAAAATATTGACACACATCTCGTGTTGGATTTCAAAGTCATAATTTGTAAGGTTCTTACCTTCATGTTTTTCACTTAAGTCCCTACCTACCCAACCATTTCGTCGTATTAAATCTCATATTTAACAACACCGTATTCGAAACAATTGACAATCGAACAAAAGATGTTCTTGTGAACTGTTTCTTTGTGCAGGAAGAATCAGGAACTTCAACGTCATCGGTAAGCGAATGGTTTCCTATTTTTCTTTTATTCCATAATTTGTTCCACAAGCTATAATTAGACATTCCATCACGTAGTATAGTTTATCATTTACAGGTCATTATTTTCCAAATTTATCTGAAGCTGGAAACACATTTGGTGTTTCATCACAGCTTCGGATCCAACATTTTGTATTGTATAGATGACTCTAAATTGAATTGAATTTATTTGAATTGAGAAGCCAGTGTAGAGCGTAAGATGGTATTTCTTTTCAGGACTAATTAATGCGTAAATTTATTACATTGTAAAACCCAAGCCAAAGGAAGAAAGCTCAAAATTACGGTTCTTAGCACTGCTTGGTAGTTTTTACACACTTTACAGAAGAGGAAATAACTAACAAGCGAAGGTTCTTTGTATAAATCCATCAAAATACACCGTACAGACACCACCTACTACAATCAATCTATATCTCTGTTGGTTTTATGTTTCATTAAATCCTAAGTGCGTTGTAAGTCGTGTGATAAAATGGTAAAGATAAATCGTGAGCAGGAAAACTGTTATAAAGAATATGAAATAGGATTGCCTATAGGGGTATAAAATAATATGACCCCGTATTACCAAGTGTTCAATTCATTAGAAAAATAGTAAATTACTAGGGTAAAACTTTATAGGACCTGAAATATTTTTTTAAACATAATTTCATTTCCTAGACAAACTTATTGGCAACAAGATCAAAGACCTCATTCGTATTGATGCATAACACTGAACAGGTACACGGATAGAAGTGAAATCTTTACGATTATGCCAATTTACATTTCAGAGTGGTAGATACTCTCGCCCAAGTATCGCCCTGGTGAACGACCACCATTCAGAATCGAAATGTGGCTTGAAATGGCTTTAGCCGTATTTGGTGATCGGATCTGAATAACCAGGTACTTCTCAACCTCCCCCTTAACACCTCACAACATAGCAACACGGCTCTAGAAGGGTGGGAGAAGTTAGGGCTCTTGCCACAGATAGACCGATGGAATTGTTTATTTCTTCAATTCGGAAATCGACAATGTTTGTTTGATTTGCACTTTCACCCGAAGTAAGTAAAAATCGACCTCACTTACAAGCATACCCATTATATCGGTTGAACTGTTGTGTCAGTGATGCCTAACAACTAAGTCTGTGTACTAAGAACGATAAAACAAACGAATTGGTCATAAATAGACTTGTTGTCGGGCGGAAGCCGGACCAGTTCATGACTAGGTGAGTACTAACGTGTTCATTGCTGCTTTAAGCACTCTATTAAATAAATTATTCCTAATTGGCAACTTATTTATTCCTTGGGAGGTATGCTTCAATGGAAGTTGCTGTACTGAGCGGTTAGAATTATTATATTTTTATTATCATATTTGATGCTTTACACGTAAGTGTATAATCAACATAAAAACATTATATTAAACATGAAATTACGTATTCACTTTTTTTTTCACCGCTTATTTTATTTTAATACTAGTTGTTGCCCAAATGTAATTTGGCTTGTCAAGAAAAAATGTAAGTTGCTTCAGTACACCCATTTCAAATATAGAATAATCTCTGCTAAAATACATTGTGGGTGGATACTTTTTTACGAAGGCGTTTACATGAAAAATTATATTTTTTTTAAATTTGATAATTCAATTTATAAAATTTTCCAAATTTGAAAATTTCACGATGAACAGTGTACATGGGATTCTTGTTTATAGTTACCTACCGGTTGTATTATTAAAACAAGCAATAAATACAAAATAATATAATTTAAATGTGAGATGATTTTAAATACAGAAAGGTAAAATAAGATTGAGACAGTTTGTACGAACAATGACGATTACACATATGAAAGGGTGATTGTTTTTTATGAAAAAATAAAAGGAAAAAATCTTTATTGCATTACGTATTATTTGTAAAACAAGATTAAATGATACATCAAAAGTGGAAAAAATAGGCAGAATGACACGTTTATTCATGTGATAGTAAATTTGGGTTATTTTGAAAGTATTTTCAGCAAAGAATGATATAATTGTTTCAAGAGCAACAATTATTATTTAGGTGCTTTTAAATAATATTTAATTACTTGCCTGATTTTAACCCCTAAATAAAACGCTTTAGCTCCATTGAGACGAACACATTTTTTTTCTGTTTATGCAACAGGTAAATGCATATTAGACACTTGATGCATCTGTTTCGCATTCTTAGTAGAAAGAAGTTGTTAATTAATTTAATTATTCGTTTAATTATTTTCCAAAACCAACATGCCTTCGTTCTTTTGAAACAAATATCGTCGATGGAAAAGCAAAAGGGCTTAAGCGACGCTTTGGTCAAAAATGAATTGAATATGCAGTTTAAATCAGATTTATTTTGCATCAAATACTTTGAATTTCGTTTGATTCCGAAGACTTTTGTGGCGCTTCAGCCATCTAAAATATATTTACCATTTGGAAAAATACTTGACGCAAGCGACACGAAATGAGTTTTTTAGGTTTTTGTCGTTTTAGGTAAAGCAGTGAGAGCATTAGGTAGTGAAGACTTAATAGGTTATATAAAAATTATTTAAAGTGCTATAGTGTTCACTCCGTAAAATGACGCTTCAGCCCTCTTGCCTTTCCGGCGACGAAAAATATACCATACTTTGTTCGATTAATAATAAATTCTTTAACAGTGTACGCTAACAACCAAAGAAATGTACCCAATAATAGTGTCAAATCAATCAGAGATTATATTCCGAATATTTAATATTTCCAGAGTGGTAGATACTCTAAGTATCGCCCTGGTGAAAGACCACCATTCAGAATCGAAACTTTGCTTGAAATGGCTTTAAGCCGTGTTTGGTAACCAGATCTGAATAGCCAAGTATTTCTAAACCTTCTTCTGAACACTACCTTGAGCCTCACAATATACCTCAATTGTCTCACTGGCTCTCTCAATGTGGTATTGTATTTTTTTTTAAATACTCTACCAGCGATACAACACTTTTTTTCTTATGTTGTAGTATGTCGCATTTCTTCCTATTTACTTACCACAGCTAAAAAAACTAAGCAATATTAGTTTATTTCAAACAAAACAGTTAATAATAATGGTCTCCATTTTTATTTAAAAATCTTAACCCTTATTGCTAAGCGCAGGTTATCCAAACGTAAATCTTATTAAGCAACATGAGATCCGCATTTACAGTAAACACATCAATTCCTTCATTTGTTTGGCCAACAATAAACTTATCACCAGTAAATAAATAAGTTATTATGTTTAGATAGAAACAATAAACCTCGCTCAATAAACCGATCACAAAACGGCCAAATTATTATTCGTTTGTGTGGTCTCCCTCGTATTTATAGAGTTTCAATTCGTCAAAGCTAACAACAACTGACATAATGGTTGGGTGCTTCTAACATTTTCTGATTTTGGTTTGCAGATAAAATGTTTTTTAATCTAATGTCTAAGAATGAGACATATAAAAAGATGTTTAGGATCCCTAAATAAGGTCACTATTCCTAAATTCAATAACCAAAAAAAGGTTCACAATTTCAATTAAGACACTTCGATTATTTTGCGGATATTTTATAAATCATTAAGTTATATCAATAATTGATCAAATCAATGTTTAAAAAACTCATTATTCTTTTATTACCTCCTCAGTTGACGTTCTGCCTCTTTCATTTCATATATTCTATCTTTTTCACTCTCTTGTTCCTTTGACAAAATTTAAACGTTATTATTTTGTTCTTATTGCTCTCTTATTTTATATCGTGTTCTCCCTCTGTATGTACGATTATACACTCGTATAACCACACACTCTGTATTTTTTTGTTAATTTTGTTCTCCGATGATGCTTAGGCTAAGCGAAACCGGCCAGTCATAAAAATTAAAATTAAATCTCTGGTCTTATACAAAGTTATTATTTCATTTTCATTTTAAAAAATCCGTTTACTCTGTTGATGTCATCGTATTTTTTTTCGTAAAAATACGATGACATCAACAATAATGTTTTCCTTTGGTACAATATTTTTAAGAACCTTTATGCAATATCATGTATTCTCTTCCCAAAAAAATTTTCAGATGAATTCTTAACTCAATTATCAAATTCTAACTGAAGCTTAGATTCTTCCCTGGTGAAAACATTATAATGTAACAAAAAGAAACAACGTCAAAAAATTGCCTATCTTTGAAAAAATATTTATGTCATATGATATTACGATTTGATCAACAAAAATAATCTTGCCATGGGCCAATGTAATTTCACGAAGTCACAGTAACAAGTGATAATCAATTCTTATGTTGTGTTCACCCTGACAATCTTTGAGGGGTGGATTTCTGCCATCGTTGTTGCTTAAGGGTGTAGGTATAAGGTACCTACATAGAAAAGGAAACTATATAGAAAGATAAAGCTTGCAGTCGAGGAAAAGAGAAAAGATTTTGAAAATAACAACTTTTTAACTTTATTAGTGATAACCACTTATTAGACAGTGATGGAAATGTTATACAATTATTGGCAGCCATCTCTGGCTTAACTCCTTCTTCTTACTCTTTCTGCGGTTCGTTTGATAGATTCTCCTATCTTAACGAACGTGTTGCAGTCTTTACATAGGTAAGTAAGTTCATATACGGTAAAAGCAAGGTACGACAGAAGTTGTACCTTGCGGGAATCCAGCATTACAGAGGTTAATACGATAAGCGTGTGTCGTACATGGTTTGATCAATCGCCGTGTGCGGCGCTAACGTCCGCAAAACATCTAGTTTTTTTTAACGGTACTACCAACATAGTTAAAGCTTCAACTCTTTCTTCGGATATTTATTTAACCTCATCTACGGGGTTAGATGTTGGCTGAGTGGCTTTATCCCTCGCGGGGGGTAGGTTGTCCCAGAGCAGTTTGAGACGAGAGTTCAAAGCGTTCAAAGTGTCGCTTATGGGTGGATTAATTAAGTCTGAACTGAACGCTGCGTCGGAGGGAAATTTGATGTGAGATTTTCCGGGCAAAAGAAAAACCCCGGAAAAAAGCAATTTCAATTACAGACAAAGGCACGGGTCTTTATGTTCGCAGGCGTATTCGACTTAACAGGTTTACGAAACGCCTAGGTTTTTTCAGTTTATCAGTTTGCAGATACTGAAATTATTTGCTGGAAATACGTTGAATTTTCAGGCGCACATTATCAGCGTAGCTTTTTAACATTGTAAAAATAACGCCCCATTGAATGTGCGCGACGTTTTATATTACACCTGAAATGGGATTGTTTCAGTTCAAAGTAAATATAAAAATCTAATCCCAAGAAGTGAATTCTGTTCTTAAGTACCTAATTAAATCAAAATAAAGTTTACAGTAAAAAAACTTATTTATAATTTTCTTCTTGTGTCAACCAGTTTAGCACATCTTCAGCTTATCCATGTCACTGAACATTCTTACCAATCTCCTATTGTATCCTGATTGCATCCCTTAATGTCTTTCTGTCTAGTAAATTATATCCTAACATCGCTTTCTAAAATTTATTTTAACATGTATCATTCCATAGACCACGTGTTTGGACTATGATACTTCAAGTTGGACCATGCCTATAATGAGGTATAAAACCAGATCTATTCTTTAAAACCACCCACTATCACTATTATATTAACATTCCTCTTCTCATCGCACTCTCGTGCAGTAGTAACCCATGTTAAGTTAAAGGTTTAATTATAATATTATATAAATTCTTCCGATAAAAAGTATTCAAGAGAAAGTGATTATATTTTATTCAACATCCCCAAACAAAAGCGCGCCTTATCCAAGCGGCATTCTGTCGGTCGCATCAGCAATCATTACAGCGGTGGATACTCTCAGTATCACCCTGGTAGAAGATTACAATTCTGAACAGGATCGTTGGATAAAATGGCTGTTGCCGTGTTGATTGGACAGATCTTAATAGTCAGATAGTACTCGGCCTTCTTATCTCACTCCGTTTAGCCTCACAAATGCCCTAATTGGGAATGCTATAGTCTCACTGGCTCTGAGCAGTTGAAACTTATTTTTTAATCTAAAACTGCTCCCAACCGTCCCCAATTGGGGTATATAGTGAGGATGAAGGTAGTGGGGAGGGGAAGTAGATGGGGAAGATGAAGGTTGGTAAATACTCTGTACTCAGATCTGGTTACCAAACACGGCTAAAGCCATTTCAAGTAACGTTTGATTCAAAATGATGGGTTTTTACTGAGGTGATACTTTTCTACCACTCTGGAACGTGCCGCAAATATACTATTTAGTATTTTTTAATATTAATTAAAAATGTTATGACACATATTGATAAAATGCCGTAGTCGAGAGTCTTACCACTCGACCACGGAGGCCGTCAAACCGTTGTTTTCGATCAAGCGCTTTCGATAAATGTTTTCGCGAAAATTGAAAATTAATTTTAATTTTCAAAACACATTGATATAGAAAAGGTATTATTAAATTTTAAGACTTTTGGTTTTGATGTTTTCTAAACGGGTTTCAATAAAAAAGAAAAAGATGAATTATCTTGTATTTAAAAATGAATAATATTTAATGAGGGCTTTTTTTCATGGTATGGGCACACGTGAGAGTAGGTAGGTACTATTTTACTTTCTCAAAACATCAGCATTTTCTTGTAAATTAAAGAGATCTCATCAAAAAGTAATAATCATACATATCGCTGTCGCATTTTTATTCGAATCATTAAAATTGTTCCTCCTACTAAATGCCAATACTTACGGAAAATTTTAACTTTCAGGACCTAACTCAATATCGATTGTGATCTTTATATCGCTTGTGCTGAGTTATGGCAGTAGAAGGCTATAGGAGCGGACAAAATAATATTAGGTTATATCGCTCGTAAAGTAATAAAACGAGCAACGCTAAAGGGAATTAAAATATTGGTTAGTTACACCCTTTCAAATTTCACGTCTTGGATAGTAATGATAATGGTGTACCTGACAATTACTTTACAACGTTTTTTAGGTATTATTTAAAAACATAAATATGTACTTTACCTCAGTCAAGTTAAATAACCTGCAGTGTTAGAACTTTTCGTAGTTATTTACATGCATAGGTTCAGAAAAAAGTTTTAGTCAAAGTTGTTTTTTTTTAATTAGTTAACCGTACAAAATCACAAGAAGTAACTTGAATTTCTCAGAAAAATGTTATATTTGTTTCAAAGATAGAATAATGTTTACCCAAATACATAATAATATGTTAGTATTTTATTAGGTAGGTAGGGATTTGAAATGATTTTTGTCCGAAAATGATAATTTCGATAAAAATCAGTGCAATTTTTTTAAAGTTTACATTCTGACGTATGTGCGTGCGTACTTACAATGGAAATTAATATATATATATATTTTAATACATGATTTACTTAGCTAGATAGTTTTTTTCTTTTTTTAGTGACTGTTTCGGCTTTTAATGCCATTATTAAACAGTTTGAACTGAAACTAGCAGAACTGAATAATAATAATATTAAATTTAATGCAACTGAATTATATTGAAAAAATAAATGGAGTTCTACAAATTGAACACAAAAACCATAGAGAAATCATTTATAGTTAATTTTATAAAAACTACCGATAAAATTGATATCACTGTTTTTATAAGTAGCACTTAATCAGTTATTATTTATAATGAATTAGTTTATTTTTATCTATGTCCTTAATACTTTTTTTTTCTACCTTTCAAACTAAAGATGCAACAACATAAAAACATTGGGTTTAATTGTTACAGCTTCCTTAAATCAGTTTCTTATTTTTAAAAACTGCTTACAAAAGGTATCTTAAGCATTTTTTTTAAAGTACCTATCTGCCTAAGTTATGTTACAATTAAATTTAAATGCACAAAAAAATGTTAAGAATTTGGCTACCTGTGGAGTTAAATTTGTAGATCTTTATCTAATTCTTGTTTTTTTCAAAATTTTCGTACAAAAAACAAAATTTCTTTTAATAATATTTGGTTGTTTTGTCAGATTTTTATGAAAAAAGGGTTTTGGTATAAGGCTGGGCTCATCTAGATAAGTATTTGTCATCATCATCTGAGGAAATTTTCATTGCACAGTGATAAGGCTACTTTTTTTGTTTGTGTAAAGTGCAAGAGTTCAACTGCCCAGAGCCGGTGGGACTGTCGCATTCTCATTCGGGCTATGTTGTAAGCCTAAAGAGAGTGGCAGGGGAAGAAGGTTAAAAAGAGGAAGGTTGGTTATTCAGAACTAATCAATAAATATGGCATTTCATCTTTGGTTTCACTGTTTTGATTCCTCCTGGTTTTTTAGTTTTATTTTAGTTATTTGTTCATTAAAGCTTACAAAATAACTCATTATAACTCATATACTTTTTGATATTCTTTAAAATATATTTTCTTTTTTAACTTCAACATTTTTTCTTATATTTCTTTAAAGCGTCATATGATTTTATTTTGTAATGTTTTTAAAATAAATAAATAATTTAATTGAATTTAATTGAAAATATTATACACAACTCATTATTATAACTTATATACTACTTTTTATTACACACTAATGGATTTTATATGGTTCTTACAAACAATTTTGAATTCATTAATCGGTGTTAGTTTAGTGGTTTCCGGCAGTGCATTAATAATATTTCATCCCTTTACAAAATTAAATGTTTTGCGTATGGGATTTATTCTTTCTTGGTAGTCCGATTTCCTTACAATCCTTGTAAATGAAATTAAAATATGTTGACTTACTAACTAACCATCACGCCGTTTCCCCGCGGTAGTAGGCAGAGAGGAAAGACCGCCATATAACTCTGTCTTGGCACACACTCCATGCTTCATTCACATTCATACATACTCTTCTGTTATTCGGACTCTTCACGTGACCCGATTCAAGTATTTGATTAACTTGATCGTGCCATGGCTTCTTCGGGCGTCCTCGACTTCTTCTTCTATTCACTTTCGCATCATATATACTTTTCACACTCCTTTCTTTGTTAATTCGCTCTACGTGCCTATTTTACTAGGTTATCACTAGGCATTTTACTAGGTAAGTAGGGATTTGAAACGATTCTTTTTAAGTTTGACATTTTTTAAGCAGAGCATATTGGGACGAAGGTTTTGTATTAGTAAATGAAAGTCAATATTTAAACTTTGTTTGCCTGTGTTGAATGTCTTCCTATCCTCAACTGTTACTTTAATTTAAACTTAGTTTAACTGGGTAGTTTGATATCGTAGGAACACAAATAACCTCCCTTTCAAAATATCAACACGTTCCTCGTTGCAACATTACATTGATTATTAATAACAAAAATCCGAACGTCGGCACAGCCATTCGCAGGATAAGAACATCGCGATTCCGAAAAGTCCATAAATCCTGGGGGAGGCAAGGTGGTTGGTTCAGTATAGAATGAGAGGAGCGAGAGAGGAAGGAGTGATGATGGGGAGAATAAAGGTCGTGATTGCGCCGCGGGCAGTTTGGCATCCTCTCCTGATACATACGTAGGGCACACGTGAACTTGGTTCAGATATATACCAATAATATTAGAAAAAAAAATGAAAAAAAACTTACTTTCCAACCTATCTTGCCTTCAAACTGTATGTTTTATCTTTTTAATTGACATGTTTATTCTTTTAATAATATTTTATAAAATTAGTACGTATAATTTATTATTGTATGTAGGTACTCGTGAACATAATATGTATTCGACAGTTTTGATAAAATACATAAAAGGAAAAAACTTCTAGCTTGAATTGGTTGTACATACGACTACTCACTGTTTCATTTTATGGCCTGCGTGGTTGAGTGGTAAGACGCTCGACTGCGAACCCAGATGTGGCGGGTTTGTGTTATAACACATTTGACCATTATATAATAAAAACATATAGTCTATTTGCGGCACTTTCATGACGCGTTTTTTGTTAGTAAACACTTCGGTACTAATTTTATGTCACAAAGAAATTTAAAAAAACTGCAGAAATCATAAATAAAAGATTAATATTGTCCAATTTTAATATTGTCCTGATGATGAAAGGGTACTTTCAAAACCGGTAGACGTGATATTAAATAATAAAGTGGTTATGAACAAAGTTTATGTGTTTTAATTATAAATATGGCAAGCCACAAAGTAAATGCTTTTTACGAATATATAAATAAAAGAATATTTATATTATAAAAAACGATAATTAGACATTATGGAGATTGGATTTTACAGGTGCCTACTCATTATTTAAAACAAATGCTCCTGTATTTTGACGTTTCCTAAAATAATATCCTATTCATGTAATACAAAAACAATGATCTTCCAATACTTGGTAAATTAGAAAAATGGATAATTCTATCTATGTTAGAAATTTTGTTCGGATAAAACTTTGCTTATGATTGTAAAGATAGATACCAAATCAACCTTTAAAATAACAAGGTTTCATCTGACACCGCACCGCTATGCGATAATAAACTCACAAACAGCTCTCTATAAAGCCCATTATCGCATGACTTTGCCGTGTCAGATGGAACCTTGTTTATTCTAAGGGCTCGAGATACCGGTTTTTTTTTTTTAAATTTTAATTAATTAATTTTGTTTTAACAAGAATTTTAATAGTTTTCAAGACCTATGTGATTGTGAAAAATGATGGTGAATGCATTGGTTTGGCATGGAAAAGTTGGTAAATGCGCTGATCTCGGAAAAAGTAGTGATCTTAAGTTCGAGTCTCGGTCACAACCTAATGTATTTACATTATCTGTCTTTTCCAATTTGATTGATAAGATTGTTCTTATTCTGTCAATAATCAATAATATGATGGCTATTGGTAGCGGGCTAAATTCGTAAAACAATTAAAACTGTTTGACTTTAGCCACTGTGCTCCTGAGCCGCCGTGCAACACCCACTCTATAAAGTATGATTAACCCGTGAAGACTTTTGAAAATCGATGGACGAAACAAAAACACAAGTCATTACATTTTATATGCTTCATAATGTATATTTTTAATTTCAGTTCCAAACCCATAAAAAACCGTGTATAATCCGCGGAATCACTTCGGCAATATTAAATTAATATTGGAAAGACGGCTTAATTTTTTAACTCTCTATTCCTTACCGAAATTAAATTCTCCCCACTTTATTCAGAGGCCGATTCGCGTTCAACATCACTGAGGGTCAGCTTCTACAATATTATTTGTTACAGGCGGTAAAAAATTATCATTATTTATTTATTTATTTAAAACTTAACGGACTAAAGTCCAATTACAAAAAAGACATGTAAAACACGAAATAGAAAAAAGAGTAACAGAGAAGGAATTGCACGTACATAATAATAAATGAAGCGATGACAAAAATAGAACAAAATAAACATAAGAGAGAACATTCAAGTCAAAGTTTTGGTAGAGTCGTAAAGAATGACAAAAATCATTTAGACTGCTACCAACAATTTCAAGATTGAATTGAAAAATAATAACAGAATAATAATCAATCCTCAAAAAAAAATTAAAATGGTTTCGTTTAGTAGGGAGAAATCGTTGAGAGATTCATCTCTAGCAAAAAATATGTAGATAATTGTTTTATGAGTAAATCCAAAAACGAATAATTCAAAATATTTTTTCTTATTTTCCCACTACCTTATTTTATCCGAGGTAAGCTATTTTGGGGAAATCTCAACCACGCAGATTTTACGGAACTACCATCGCACCAGTCACGTAAGTTTCAAGGCGATGGGGAGACGTTTCTTTTTTCTAATGTTATCATAAGAAACATTACTTATTTTAATTTCGAACACATTGGGATATTCATTTATATAATAAGTATTTCTAATACAAATATTTTTGTCATTGCTTCATTAAAATATTATGTATGTGCTATTCTTTCTCTGATACTCTTTTTTTCCTATTTCGTGTTGTTTTTTTTTTAATTGAACTATGGTCCGTTAGTATAAAAAAAAACAATCTAAATTTAACACACAGTTGCATACAAGATTTAAAAAAGCCTAGACGTTAGTTTTTATTTTTTTATTGTTTCTAAGAGTTTTTTTGTTTTCCAATTTCTCCAAACCGCCTAGAGTCAGTGAGGCTATTGCATTCCCAATTGGGGTATGTTATGAGGTTGAAAGTAGTGGGAAGGGGGAGGTAGGGAAGAGGAAGGTTGGAAAGTGCCTGGCTATTCGGATCTGATTGCCAAACACGGCTTAAGCTATTTTAAGCAACGTTTCGATTCTGAATTGTGTCTGAATCTTGAACGTGCCTCAAATATACTACATTTTTTTTTTTATTATTAATAAACTGTGAAAAAACACATAATAATTAAACAAATTTTCTTTGAGCACGTCGAGATGTGAACTCGCGACCTCTGGATTGGTAGTCGAGCGTCTTAACCCCTCGACCACGGAGGCCGTGAATCGGTAAGTGTTGTTGAGATTATAGACATACAAAATTATAATTCATGTTATTTTGGTTCTACCAAAAAGTCACAAGTCGAGTTCACCGGCCACCAATGGAAAAGAGGTACCGAGTTTTTAACATTGTACGCTGGGACGACTGCGTATATTATTTTTAAAACAATAACAAAATCGTTAGTGTCACGTTACGCCTCTGCTGTATTGACTTTCATAGTCCCACGTATGTGCATGATATGACATAAGTGCACAAGCCTGCACGCATGTCTTTCGCCAACCAGGGCCGATATTTTGCACTCGGCGCAGTAAATACTGATAGCACCATCCCTAAAAAACACAATTACTTCAAACTCAAACAGTTTTTTTTTTTATATTTCAAAGATATACTTATACATATTATCTTGTCTTGCATATCCATACGGTACCATAATTTGTATTTATTTTACAAATATATAATCTAATTTCTAATTTTCACATACGTAAAAAAGTTCTTAATTTTATTCCGATTTGGCTACTTCACGATTTACTCACTATGTCCCTTTTGACATGTGTATTAAGACTGCTAGTTTTTTTTAATATTATTTGGTTAGCCTTCGCTTTTAATTCAGAGCTCCTCAAAGGTTTTTAAAAATATAATAATAATAATAAAATTTCATTCCAGAAAGTCTACAGGAGTAGTGCAATGCAATACTCTTCATAATTTATAAAAATACAAAGTAATAATAATAATGATATGTATTTATGATAACTGATAAACTAATTGATGACACCTATAAAATCAAAATCAACCGACCAGTCGGTAGCTGAGTAAACAAACGCGTCGGATATCCACCCGGGCGTCGTGGGTTCACTTCCTCTGCTGGCTTAGTCCTCCATCATTGCACAAGAAATATTTTCCGCTTATTATGATGGCAGTATGAGTTTTTCAAATATCGTCAGGTTATTCGCAATCCGGGAATATTTGTCTTTCTTTAAAAAATATATATATAATATGTCATATTTTCTTTAAAAATGGTGACAACGACCACGTGGCGAAATATATCCAGAAACCAAAGTAACATAAAATTTTAAACTAAAAACATTACAAAATTGTTTTAATATTTGCATTAGGCACACAGCAGTAAGTTATTTTAAAGAAATTATAAAAATATCTGATTTGCAAAAATTTGCGTAACAAACGTAAAAATATGTCAATGATATATCGAGCTGCTCAGAGCAAAGAAGGAAATAATTATTTCCGATTATTGGATTGCGATATTAAGTATTATGTATGTGTCTCGTGTCGCATATTTTTTATTTCATTAATACGAATGAAAGAAAGTGAAAACTATATAAAAATCATCCATATTCTTGACATTCTTGTATTTTTGTTTTCTGTCGTACAGCACGAAACTAGAGACTAGACCCTCTAAGGCACTTAGGATAATAAGTTCACATTAGATATCGAGCTCTAAAGTACCTTCTTCGAGAGTTCATTATCGAATAACATTAAACATTACTGTGTTGGCGGAGCATTGCGGGCGGCTCACAACCGTGCAAAATCAATCCACCTGATTGGTCCTTTAATGTAATCAAATTAATTTTTACGTAAAGCACATTAAATAGATACATATAAAAATAAGCTCTAAGTCCGCTTCATGTTCATGCAAATCGCAAAAAAATGGTGTGAAGAATTCTTTTTTCCTTACACTTCACGTCAACTCGTGCTGCCGAGGAAGGCAAATAGAACATATATTAGAACGCCAAAAAAGCTGTCACTAAAAAAGCAGGAATTAATAAAAATAATAATAAATAAACAATAATTTTTATGATTAAATAGATTTTTTAAATATAATTATCCCATATTAGGCGCAGTGACATTACAAATTTATAAACACGTTGTAGAGCTCTCAAGGCGGTAAGCAAAGTATACGGTAATTACCGTACTTTTGACTAAGCGGATTTAGTATTAAATTGTCACGCATCGCTTGAGGTGGTGTATTAAATCTTAAAAAAATGCATAAATGAGTGCCAAAATGCTGTTTTTTTTTTACTTTTTTTTTAAGTGTTTCCATTAAACTGGAAAAACTAGTGAAAATCAAGGAATAGCGTTTCATTCTTATTATTTTATTTAAATTGATTATTTTCGCTATTTTCCGAAGACTTTAAGCGGCATTAGAGAGAGTGAGATGGTGAAGTAGTGGCACATAAGTATAAGAAAGACAACCTACTGGCAGTAGGTCGTCTTATCCGGCGTTTCCTATTCGTGGGTGAAGCGCCGCTTGGTCCTATATGTATTGACGACTTCCATGGTCGAGTGGTAAGACGCTCGACTACGAATCCAAAGGTCGCGGGTTCAAACCCGGCGTTCGCCAATAACCGTTATTTAATTAACATGTGTCATAACACATTTGGTCAATATAAAATAATATAAAGTATATTCGTAGCACGTTCTAGAGTGGTAGCTACGTAAGTATCGCCATGGTTAAAGACCACCATTCAGAATCGAAACTTTGCTTAGAAATGGCTTTAGACGTGTTTGGTGACCAGATCTGAATAGCCAGGTACTTTCCAACCTTTCTCTTCCCATCTCCTTCCCCTCCTCACTACCTTCAGCCTGACAACATACCCTGATTGGGGATGCCATAGTCTCACTGGCTCGGTGGTGTGCGGTATTCACTCTAAAAAATAATAATTAAAAATCGTCCATACACATATATTCTTTGAATGTCTCTTTTTGTCATTCATGACCTTAGACCAGTGGCCCCCAACCTTTTTGTCGCCGCAGACCGGTCAACGTTTGATAATTTTACCGCAGCCCGCTGTGGGAGGGGGAAAGGGGTGCGGGGGACGCATTGAATGTAGATTTTTTAAACTATTTTTACGCGGCCCATGGGTTGGGGACCACTGCCTTTTCATGACCATTTTTTTAAATTTACTAGGACCGTACGTGTGTGTGTTACTTGTAACGTTTTTTTATGAGAGCCAGTGAGGCTATGGCATTCCTAATTGGGGTATGTCGTGTGGCTGAAGGTAGTGAGGAGAGAAGAAGAAGGTTGGTAAGTACCTGGCTAATCAGATCTGGCCACCAAACACGGCTTAAGCCATTTCAAGCAACGTTTTGATTCTGAATGCTGGTTTTTCGCCAGGGCGACACTTGTGTATCTACCACTCTGGAACGTGCCGCAAATTATATCAATTGATTGATTATTATATTAATTAAAGAAATGCCAGGTTCGAACCCATGACGTCTGGATTTGCAGTCAAGCGTCTTATCACTCGATCACGGAAGGCCTGTCATTGATATCAAGGCCATTTTTTAATGAATCAGGGAATATTTGAAGTTAATTTAAAAAGGTCTTTATTTTCACGGAGTCCCTTTTTTGCGCTTAATTTATTTGCCCAGTATGGACGCGGGACAGATCCGGCGCTGTCCCCGACTTACTTCGTTACCGTGCGCTTTTACAGTCCATCAATTAAGTGCAGCAATGAATGTCCGGGGACGTTCGGGGCCCAAGCCTGCGCTAATAAAATAACGCTTTCCATGTCTCCGGGCGGCCAGTCAGCGGGGCGGACGTTACGCTCTCCTGATACGAAACACATGCTCCTCGCTGTCGACACACACTGCTAGGAATACGACTCGACCTTAGATATTTTCAACCGTTGGTCAGTAATTAATATTACAAATGCGAAGTTTCGGAACGTATGGGCATGAATTAAAGCAAGATATATTCCTGCATGCCCTCTGTTATAGAGACGGTATCACACGTTGTCGGTGGCAAAAAGCACTGCCTTCTCTACCGTACTTTCATAAGATATGAATTACAGTGTATTAAATAATATGGAAATCTAATAATTAATAATTTCTTCATCTTCAAAAATTACGCGCGAAGTTGAGCTAATCGCACCGCCGCAAGCGCCCCACTGACCGTCCTGCTATAACGTGTCAAAAGCAGTAACTACATATGCCCAAACGCCGCCAACGTCAGAGTAAATTTTTCGATGCTTACTAGACTACACAAAATATGTATGCTATGAGCTGTGTGCGTGTTCAAGTGGCTCGTTTGTGTTAGTGTCTAGGCTGTGCTTTTATAAACCAAATTCAATAGCAATCAGTGACATATGTGGGTACCTATCTCTAATATCAATCGCACTCAATATCAATTGAACACCTCATTCACTCGGCTGGATTTGAATCACAAAGCTATGCAGACGATCGTATAATTTTCAAGTTTTGCTCTCCGGATGAAAAGACATTCTAAAAAATGAGGTAGTTGACTTTATTGATACAGTTTCAAGTTGGATGTCTGTAAATAAACTCAAACTTAACCCGACCAAAACAGAATTTATCTGGATAGTTTCTCCCGGAAGGCAGGCCCTTCTTGACTCCAGTCCGATACAAATACAGGATACCGATATCATTCCTTCCAAATATATAAAATTTCTCGGTTTCATTATTGACAGTTGTATATCTCTTGAGTCGCAAATCTCAAAGGCTGTGAGTTCTGGATTTTTCCATCTAAGGCAGATTAAATCAATCAGAAGATGCCTTCCTTCTGATGCGGCTAAATCACTTATAAATTCCTTTGTCGTCTCACGTATGGACTATTGTAATAGTGTATATGCTGGCCTCCCTCAGAAACAACTCAACAGAATACAGTCCGTCTTCAATGCAGCGGCGAGAATGATATATAGTGAGTCCAAATATTGTCACATTACTCCACTTCTGAATCGCCTTCATTGGCTTCGATACCCTGAAAGAATAGAGTTTAAGATTTGCCTTACAATTTTTAAAGCACTGCAGCGAATGGCACCAGCCTATATATCGGAACTGTGTGTCCGACAAGCCTTAAATAGTAGACAACTTACTTTGAGGTCAGCAAACGTAGATACTGCTGTTCGATTAATTGAACCATCTCGATCAAATATACCTGTTTACTATGATCGCGCTTTTGGTGTATCTGGTCCAGTTATCTGGAATAAGCTTCCCACAAAACTTGCCAACACACAGAACCTAGCAGAGTTCAAACGAGTCTTAAAACCAAATTGTTTAAAAAAATCCCACATACAAAACGTAACTTATTAAAATTTAATTTCTTAGAAAACGTCCCTAATTTGCTTTTGTTTTGGTTTTCTCCTTTCTTCTATCATTATAACTCAATGTCCTCACTATCTACTGAAAACCATATACTCATTGTCATGAAATATTCATTTTCTTTTTGTTACTTGCTATATTTACACTGTTTGCATTTTTATAATCGTTTACTTATAAAACCTGAATATTAATGTTTTAAGTGCCAACATATTAACTGTCCTCAATCATATTTTCCTTTTCTTTGATTTGACAAATGTGTTTAAATGAATTCATATGTTTCATCTAAATTTTTATACCCTTAGCTCCTGGTAAATTGTTTTTTAATCTGTTGATGTACACATACACTGTTATACCCATATCTGAACCTTTTCTCTCGTGATTTATGATAACGATCATTATTTTAGATAGTTTTAATTTGTATACATATTATATATTATATATATACATATTATATTTTTGTTTTTAAGTTAGTTAATCTTATTAGCATAATTAATTTAGCATAAAGCGCACTTGAGGTGAAATATCACAAAACTGCGCTATATAAGTTCACTGTTATTATTATTATTATTAATCGATCAAATGTTTTCTTACTGCCTACCTTGACCAAAAACTCTATGCACGCCACTGCCTAGCATTGCTCATGAAATGATGCTACAACTAGGATGTATTGGATTTTGTCGAAAGAAGCGAAGCTAAACAGTCCACAATGGGGTACTTTTTCCTACCCTGATGTAGAGCAGTGAGGCATGGATCTGGCAGAACTAGGATGAAAGTAGACTGAATGCTGTAGAAATGATATCCCCGAGGTGTGAGTGCGTTAAAAACATGGATATCCGGAAAATAATGCAAGGCTAACGATAGCGCAATGAATAAGACTAAGAAAGAGACGCTTAGATGGTTTGGGCATGTAAAGTGGATGAATGAGTTAAGCAGTTTGAGAAGAATATTTGAGAAAGGGAATGAAAGAAGAAGTCGGAGATGTCCAATGAAGACATGACACGATCAAGAGAATCAAATACTCTAGTCGGGTCATGCCACAAATCAGAATAACAGATTAGTATGTATGAGCATTACATTTGAAGACCATCAAATTGACGATCAGCGCAATTATGATTTTTTTATTGGATCTTTCCACGTTAAATGCCGATTCTCGACCCGTTTCAGTTTTTGATAAAATTTAATTTAAATCAGACCTGAAAAACTATGGCAACTCTTATTTTTGAAATGCCTACATCAGTAAGTATCCTCTCACACATCATCTAATTGTAACTGAAGTTATGTAAAATGTTATAGTCTTACATAATATTATACGTTTAAAGTAAGATAAATAGAGACTCAGGAATGGAGCCAAATAAGAATGCTCTTATTGCTTAATTCGATTCACGTCACGTACCTAGTTTTATTTTCATTTAAAAACAACAGTAACTTTTTGATTATTCTCATCACAAAAAAAACAGTAAGCTATGTTGTTACATTGTGTCGAGTATGCAGGGAGTATATTATTGCATTACACATAGCTGTCCCGCTAAAATACGGCGCTGCTTTCATCCGTGTACCTTTTGACACACATTCATCGCTTAATTTATCCGAACAAAAAATGTGAAGCCATTAACAAGATTTAAATTTAATCCGTGGCATTTTTCCAAAATCCTCGAATACCTAACTCACGTTACGTTCGGAAGCTTTTGCTCTCGTGAAATCTGCCACAACGGGATATATTTAGTTTGTTATGTCCTGTTTTATTTAATTTATGGTATAGGAAACAGGTTAGCCAGTTAGTCAATTGAATTATTAACAATACTTTGCACAAGACGCTGGCGCCATCTTTCGACTTACTTAGTAAGCATTGTACAATAATTGAGTGTTTCAACTCGGATTCATGACAATAAAGGTCAGATATATAAATATTCGCCATGTGTGTAGGAATTTACTTCGGACACTCGTCTCAATGCCATCGGATTTCCGCTGTGGGTGCTTGATTTGTTTTATTTGAACCGAACATCTCCGAAGTTCTAATTTGAGAATGAAAGGTTATTCTGCCTCTGGAATATTGTAAGATTTAACTGGCGGGCGTGATGCTGATCATAACTCAGGATGCGATCAAATTTAATAAAAACCTCAAGTTGGCAATGTCGAAACTTGTCAAATCCCAACGTGAAGAGAATTTTAAGTTGGTACGAGCTCGATTGATTTATCGTGAAAAGACTTTGTGGTGAGGTTAGGTCGACAGTTGGTTAGGTGTTTACAGATCAAAAACAACTGCATACATATAACAATATCTACTTATGCATTTACTCCACGACACGCAAAATATTTAAAATTCGAAATAATAATAAAAGTTGTATTGATAAGGATATTGAAAGAAAGGTGAATGCAGGAAATCCATTAATGGAGGACTGAACGCTGTTGGCGCAAGTAAAAAAATATGTCTAAAGAAGCGAAGCTAGCAGTCAGATGCATAAAGCTGACAGAGTAAGGATGAAAGTAGACTGAATGCTGTAGAAATGATGAGGTGTATGTGCGGTAAAACCAATTATGACCGTGTCAAAAATGTGGATATCGGAAAAGAATGCAAGACTGATCAAAGCCAAAAAAATAGGATTAAGAAAAGAACGCTTAGATGGTTTGGGCATATAGAGCGGATGAACGAAAAGTGTAAGGAAAATATATGACACGATAGTGAATGGTAGAAGAAGTCGAAGACGCCCGATCAAGTGAATCAAATACTTTAGTCGGCCCATGTCAAGAGCCAGAATAACAGAGGAGTATGTATGAGACGATGTACGAATGTGAATGAAGCAATGAGCTTGTTCAAGACAGAGTTTTATGGTAGTCTATCCTCTCTGCCTTTCTATGCAGGGAGAGCGCGTGATAGCTATTTTGTTGGTAAATAATGTAATGGCCCACCCAGTTGCGCCCATGTGCAATTTTCCCCATGTCACTAACCATTCACACCAATGTCCTTTTGTATTTCTTAATTGCTTCCTTTAATGTATTTCTGTTTCTTAAATTGCATTGTAAAGATCAATTTCTAAAATTCTTTTGAACAAGCATTATCCCATAGAACACATGTTGGACTATGATATTTAAGTTGACCATTACTACGACTCTCTATTCTACCCTTAACCTATTTCATCTCTCCCATTCCTATTTAGATCAGGTACTTAAATATCTTCAGTTAAAGGTTTAATTATTATACTTTATAAATTCTTCCAATAAAAGTTATTCGAGTAAAGTGATTATATTTTTTTTTATTCTACACCCCCGAACAAAAGCGCGCCTTACCCAAGGAACATCTGTCGAGTTCATCAGCGAACATTACAATAATAACGAATTTGGTCGTTGGTGAATTTTCTAGTCCAAATATCCCTGTTAGAAAAATCACCTATCACGAAAAAGACTACTACCTATATTCATTCCAATCTGTTTGGTAAAAATAGGTTACTGTGTTATTGCTGGTAATACATTGTACGATGGTTGACTGTTGACAGTTGATACCGATACGTACGACAAAGAGACTGCTTAGCATATTGCAGTAAAGGGAGCCCAGGCAGTTAATTTCAATGACACGGTAATGAATGAAGAATCGAGGTGTGGTGGCTTTCATTTTTCAACAATTGAAACGAATCTAAGGAGCCGACACAACAATGGCGAACCTTCATTGTTGCTTGTGCCGTCGACTTTCAAATCAGTCTTCGCGTTAAATTATGCAGGATGTGTCTAATACAATCGATTACGTAATTAATTATGTTATTATCTTCACCGCCGCGATTGGAAGATTAATAATCATTCATTGTTTCGATTAATTATTCATCGTACGTTTTTCGGGGGAACCTGCACGTGCTTTTGACGTGGCGGTTCTAAAAAATTACCATTTCTGAAAATCAAAGCAGTCAACTATCAATAATATTATTTCCATTGAACGTTTTTTAAGGATTCCAACGAATTTAAACATTGGGGTTAATTGTCAATTTAGAAAAACGGAATAAAAAAGTTTTGATTTGGAAAATTACATATTTATTTTGCTTGACGCACTTTTGTGGTTAAATTTTTAAGTTAGTTTTGACATAACAAGTAATTGAATTTTCAATTTCTTTTTTCACAAAACGGTACATAAAATATTGGTTCTGACTAAGAACGCATTATACTCGTATTTTTTTTTCAGAGCTCGTCTAGAATTGCATCGAATTTGTTGTTGATTGACAAATTTCAAAATATTTTGTAAAGATTTCTTTGCGTACAAATTTAAAAAGTATGGTGTGACATGGTTTAAAAAGAAAACACAAAACAAAAATATGAATTTTAGTGTATTACGTGCATTATTTTCATCAAAAACTAGCTTTATCTTTAATTGTATTATTGACTCACCTTCTTTATTGCAACTCGTCCAGTTCAAAATTCTATTGCCGTTAATTAATGGTTGTTCCTCAATCATCACTCTACTAATTATGGGTATCATTCTCCACTATCCAGAATGTCGATACGTGTTAATTCAAGCCATGGTCTTGAAATTTTTGGTACCAGTCTAAATTTATTTTTTTCTCTTTACGACTCTTCCAAAACCTTGAATTAACCTTGGCTTTGACTTGAATGTTCTTTCTAATGTTTATATTTGTCCTTGTTTCATTGAAATATTAAATGTGTGGTGTTCTTTTTCTGTTACTCTTTTTTCCCATTTCGTGTTATGTATTTTTTTGTAATTGGACAATAATTGTCCGTTAGTATAAAAATAAATACACTTTTTTTTATTTGTAAAGGAAACTGTTATTCTTTACATCGGAATTAAGAATAAGCTTGAGGCCAATTCAGACAACTTATTTTGAAAATTTATGACATTAAGACCGATTGTAATTTCTACTTTTTATTTATGTTTCCTATTCGTTCTAACAACAAAAAGCTAACCACTAAATAAGTGTTATTGTATTGTATGTCTGTATGTGTTTGTGTCATCCGTCTTATCGCTAATTCATATATATATATAGCTAAAGGTACCATGAAAAAACGCTATTATAAAAACTTTGGATTTGTACAAAGCCATAATGTTTTGTGTCAACACTCAATTCTGAACATTTTTATGGAATTATTAACACTAATTACTGTCAAATAAAAACAAAATTGATAATTTTAAATATTTTATTTAATTTTAAGTTACCGAAAAAAACATTTATTTAATTGTTATCAACGTTTTCACCAAGTCTGAAATAATATGTAGACATAATGAGCAAATTATTGTAATTTTTATGTTCGACACAAAATTTAAAAGAGTCTTCAGTTGTCCAGGACTAGCATTGACAATATCCCAAATCGAAACCGTATTGAGCCTTAAACAAGAAAACAAACATACAATTAGCATTAGTATTTATATAAGTACATAATTAAACAATGTGATAAACTAAAATAACAAAGGTGTTAAATTGGGACAGGTGCGAACATATTATAAATACTTGACTTATTTCAATTCAATTTGATTAAAAAGATTTTTTTGCATATGCCCCAGCCGGTTTTTGAACCCGTAAAATCCAGGTCCATAGTCAGGGGGGTTGTATAGCTTCTTTTTTGATGTAACATTTTAGTATGTCGTCGCTGGAAAGGCAAAAGGGCTGAAGCGACACTTTGGTCAAAATTGAGTTAAATATGCATTTTTTTTATTCTGCGTCGAATGCTCTGTCTCTCGTTTGATTCTGAAGACTTTTGTGGCCCTTCAGCCATCTACAATACTATATATTAACCATTTGGTAGAAGGCTTTACTCCAGTGATACAAGTTTCGCACCTTTTTTTTGTCGCTGCAGGTAACTCAGTGAAAGCATTGAATTACCTGAGGTAACTTTTTTTTTTCAAAATCCAACCAGGTACTGAAGACTTATGAATTTTTATTGTGAAACAAAAAAAACTTCAAAGTGCTCTGATGTAAACTTTCCAAAATGGCGCTTCAGCCATTTTGCCTTTCCGGCGACGGTATGCAAGTACACTTCAAGAGAGTAAAATGCTGTGGTCAAAATATGATAAGTACAACAATTACATTTTTGGTAATTTAAGGCTTATAAATCGACAACGATTATTGTTCTGTTTGTTTGTTTGGTTTGGTGGATGATTTTTGAATAATACTGGAAAAGAGTCGGTTAAAATACCCACTAAAAAAAATCACAAAGGACTTGGATAAGTATATTGAGATTTTAATGATTTAAAATTTTTATAAAAGTCATTTTTGCACTCACAATATTTTGACCTAACAGGTATTTTCTGCCTACTGGGAGACGCTGGAAAAGGTGGAATAAGAAAGAAATGCCGGTGATAACTTCACTGTAACCTTTACCTCTTTCTCATAGACGAGACATGCGACAGAAAGAGAGAGAGAGAGAGAGATCAAAACTGAGCTCTCAGTGACAGAAAGATAGTATGAGATCTATTTTTAAGAACGAATTATGTGACACCTCCCAAGAGTTTCCCCTTGTGTACAGTGCTCAACCAGAGGAACTATATTGCAACCCGGTTGGGTAACTTTAAGGAAGAGGCTGTAGAAAAGGATTTAATATTGCAGATCTTGAAGAGGCCTAGGTTAAATGAGGGAGGAAAAAGGATTTTATTATTTAGAGCACTGAAGAGCACACCGATCAAAGTATGTTGTGTATCTGTGTGCCCAAATCAGCCAATTTCTTAATTTATTTTTAATAATGAATACTTCAGAGTCCAAACTGCTTCCAACCGTCTGGAGCCAGTGGGAATATGGAATCCCCAATCGGAATATGTTGTGAGACTAAAGGTATCGGGGAGGGGAAGGAGATGGGAAAAAGGAAGGTTGGAAATTCAGGTTCGGTCACCGAACACGGCTAAAGCCATTTCAAAGCAACGTTTCGATTCTGAATGGTGGTGTTTCACCAGGACGATACTTAAAGTACCTTCCACGCAGAAAGGTGTCGCAAATATACTATTATTTTATATTGACTAAAATGTGAAACTACACAAAATTTTCATAAGAAAAAATTTGCGCACGCCGGGATTTGAACCCGTGACCTCTAGGTTCGTAGCGGAGCCTCTTAACTACTCAACCAAGGAGGCTTTCAAAATAATAATAATTATTATTTTTGCTGAAATTGATTCAACATTTTATGCAGAATTTCTTCCTTGAACAGATAATCAAGAAAGAGATTTCTTTCCTATTGATATAGATCACACTTCTAGGGTTTTTATATTCAGCGATTTTGAACAGGATAGAAAAATCAAAAAATTGGCAAATCTGAAAAAAAAATTGAGGCCTATGTCCAATGTTGGACGCCGGAAGGATCGTAAAGCGGAAAAAAAAATCGAATGTTAAAATACTTACAACTTCTACTCTGTTTTTAGGTACGTAGCACACCAAAGGATTAGATGTGTCCTTGGCCTTATCGCACAACGAGGTGGGCCGGAAATATCGGCAGGAGTTGTGGCAGATGAGGGGGACAGCGGGGCAGCTGCAGGGGGGCAGCACCGGGCAGAAGGGGATGGGCGGGGGCTCGGGAACCACGGGGTGCTTGATCACCTTGGGGCTGCACGGGGGCTCGCAGCAGGGTAGGACGGGGTCCAGCCATCTGATCTGGTTCGTGTGACAAGGTGGCGGAGAGAGGGGTCTGGAAAACACAGTCAATTGTATCAGTCTAATAATTTAAATAACGAGAAATTGAACCGGCACACAACTTTGTCTTGGCTAACGCTCCTTGCTTTATTCACATTCATACATCGTCTCATACATACTCTTATGATATTTAGACTTTTGACCTAACTCGACTTAAGTATTTGATTTGTTTGTTGGTGCCGTGTCTTCCTCAGGCGTCCCTGACTTCTTCTACCATTCCTTCTATTTCCCAACTTATTTAATGGGATTCCAGAGATGCTGGCTTCAGGTATTTGTGACTCTTCGTAACATGTAACGGCCTCCATGGTCGAGTGGTAAGACGCTCGACTGCGAATCTGAAGGTCACGGGTTCAAACCCAGAGTGCGCCAATAACTTTCATTTAATCAATTTTTGTCCATTGTAATTCATGTAAAATTATAGAAAAAAAATTTTTTTTTTTTTTTTCTTGCTAAAATATAAAAAAATACATGGGTTTAGTTCATGTCTGTCTCACTAGGAGATTCCTGTATCGAGACAGACGTGGTAAAGTATATTTGCGGCACGTTCCAAAGTGGTAAAAGACCACCATTCAGAATCGAAACGTCGGTGACCAGATCTCAATCGGTGACCAGATCAGTTTTGGTGACCAGATCTGAATAGCCAAGTGTTTTTCAACCTTCTTCTTCACTATCTCCTTTCTCTCCCTTCTACCTTCAGCCTCGCAACATACCCCATTTTGGGGGTACCATAGTCTCACTGGCTCTAGACGGTTGGGAGCAGTTGGGACTCTTGTGCGGTATTTACAAACAAACAAAACCAAAACTCGATAGGGTGTGTGGCTTTACAATTGTATGTTTTCCCAAATAATAAAAATAAATAAACAAATCAACAAAAATAAATTGGCATTTCTACCTGCAAGGAGAAAAGCACGGTATCAGCGGAGGATAATTTTTAAGTGGAATTTCCGTCATCACTCTCTTCTTACAGTCTTCGGGCAGCCATCTCGGAGATCTGCATCTCGGGAGGACAGGTAGCGCCATCGGCTCCTCTACCCGCGGCTGCCTGAGACAACACTTGCAGCAGACGTTGGGGTGCATAGTGGGCCAGGTGGGGGGGCACTCGCACCTGGGGGACTGACAGGACCCGTAGCTCTTCCAGGTGGAGCGCGGAGGGGCGCATTGCGGAAGGCAGCGAACTTCCGGGGTCCTGGAGCAGTACTTGATCGGCCGGCAGTTCGGAGGACACTTGGCAGAACTCTTTTCCTGACATTTTGAGGGTTTTGTCGCTGGACATCGCGGTGGACGGGGTGAACATTTGTTTTCTGGGGGACACACGTCAGACCTTCCTCTTGAAACCATACTTACTTCGTTTTATTCTGTTCTTTTATTTTAAATTGCTCTAATTTTTTTTTTAGTTTTACAAATTAATTTTAATGCACTAAAATTTTGACATTATTCCTAAGCTGTTATTTTTTTGTGATATGTTTGCTTTCTTTTTTGTTTCAGGCTGATTCTTATTTTCAAATAAATTGTCAAAATTTTAAATTGAATTAAATTCTGACAGTTCTAAACGTTCGTATTCAAATTTTTCAGAATGTAAATTTTTCCGAGTGGGCTAACACCAAAAAAAAAATTAAATTAAAATACTCAAAAAAATATAAGAAGTCACAGTAAACATTTGACGCTAACACAATAATCTATCCCTTATAAATAATTATGTCAGTGATCATTTGTGGTTCGGAAGAAATAGCTCCGGGTAGAGAGGTCTGCCACAGAGAGTGGAAGCCTTTTCCAGTAAGAATAAGACCTCAGAAAGTGCCTCCGCCAGAGCCCGTGTTTAAGGACGAATGGCCCCCTTGCTGTTACGATTTCCCTTGCAAGGCGCACTGCTTCAAGGCGCCTGTCTGCAAACGTCCTTCGGGGAGGTACGATTGCTGTCCAGTGTTCCCAGGATGCTGTCCTCCCCCAGCGCTTAAGTGTCCTCACAATTATAAAAAAAGAGAACCGAGAGATCCTGAAAAGCCAAGTCAAGTGTCATCCGCAAAAGTGTGCTGGATTGAGAGACTGCAAAGTATGGGTGTAAGACCGATTTATAAATAACAAGAGAACACTGATAATCATCTTTATAAGAATAAATAACGAATCCTGAGGACACGGAAAATGAAAAGTAACTAAAAAACCAATAATTTGAACTGCATACTGTAGTTTACACCAACCTCTAGTATATCAATTGTCATGTTGGTGGCTGGTTGACTTTTCGATAGCTTCCTGGTACTTTTCTTCCAGAAACATTGTGTTTGTTAATATCTGAACTGAAATAACATCCACGCACAAATAAATCAATGTCACATCGAACCAAGAAGATCTTTCAAATAGTGTTTAACTTTTTTTACTTTCAGTTTCAATTTAATGAAATATTATGACTTCTTCGAAAATATTATAAAATAATTCATAAACATTTGTAAAACAATCATAAATATATTTTTATCTCCTAACCGTACACATTTATGAGTAATATTTGAAGCATTAAAAATTATTCAATTTATTCAGTATATTATTACGTTATAATGCTATTTCATTATGAATTCTTTTTAGTGATAAAATTAAATAGCATACAACTTAATTAAACTGTAATGAGAGTACCACCACGCGTCATACTTCTAGCAACAGTTTCATAATAAATCATTTTAATAGACAACCTCCACTTACATACTCGTATATTACAAATGCGTAGATCCGGAAAGAATAGTTGGCCGATGTAAGCGTAATGAGCAAGATTGAGCAATGGACGTTTAGATGGTTCGAACATGTGGAGCGGATGAATGGAGAAAGGGGAGGCAGGAAAATATGTGACGTGATAGTGAATGGCAAAAGAAGTTGGAGACGCCCAGGAAAGACTTATGCAATGTTATGATAATCAAATACTTGAATCAGGTCATGGTAAAGGTCAAAATAACAGAAGAACATGAATAAACGAGTTATGTTTTTTTTAAATAGTTTTTAGTTTTATTTATTTTATATTAGTTACTTTGTACATTCAAGTTAACAAGTAGCTAATTATTTCTTTTTATTTTTTGAATTTATAATTTTTTAACTTATATACTACGTTTTATTTTGATTTATATTATAGTTATTATAATATTTTAGTTAATACCGCACAAGAGTCCCAACTGTTCCCAACCGTCTTAAGCCAGCCAGTATGTGGCATCTCAAATTGGGGTATGTTGTGAGGGAAGTAGATGGGAAAAAAGAAAGTTGGAAAGTACCTGAATATTAAGATCTGATCACAAAACACAGCTTAAGCCATTTTAAGCAACGTTTCGATTTTGAATGGTGTTCTTTCACCAGAATGACAATTTGAATATCTACCACTCTGAACGTGCCGCAAACATACTATATATAATTTTATAGGAATCAAAATGTGTTATGAGACATATTTATTCCATAAAATTTATTTTTGGAACTTAATTTTGAACCCGCTAGCTCTGGATTCTAGTCAAGCGTCTTACCACTCGACCACGGAGTCCATCAACGTAAGTGAAGCAAGGAGAGTGTGCCAAGACAGAGTCGTTGAAGACGAGTTGTGTAGCAGTCCATCCTCTCTGTCCACCCCTGCTAGATTGGTTTTTATAACGGTTTTTTGACCTGTCGGTAGATGAGTGGACAAACGCGTCAGATTCCAACCTGGGCGTCGTGGGTTCAATTCCTCTGCTGGCTAAGTCCCCCATCATTGCACAAGCAACATATTCCGCTTATAATGATGGCAGTACGAGTTTTTCAAAGATTGTCAGGTTATTCATAACCCGGGAATGTTTGTATTTATTTTATTATATTTAGAAAAAAAGAACGGCTTGATGGTTAGTTAGTTGGACAAATTGAGATGAACATCGCAGATGACTTTGGTTCTGTTTTATTTGCTCCCTTCTCAGTGATGCACCTTTGGCTCCTTCACTTGTCACACGTTCTTATCCTAATTGGCTTTTAACGACCTATATTCATTTCCACACAGCCTATTTCAAAATCTGTTGCGCATCGCTCCGCCCGTCATGTTAAACGCACTTTATTAAAGCATTGACCTTTTGCAATAACAAGACGATAATGCCGGATAACCGAGCGCATTGAGATGCATTTGTGTCATATATTTGTGCAACGATCACTTACATACATTGGCTTTGTAAATATCAATTCATACCCTCGCCAATGATAAGTGCAGAGCGAGGCCTCTCACAAAAAAAACTGTTAATCTAACACTAAGTCGATTTTAACTGCTTGCTTAAGTGAAACCTTTTTGAGGAAGTGTCTTCAAATCACTATTGCTTGCTCATCTTTTGGAGCTTTTCGTTGTATATTTTACAAACAAAAGCACTTATCAACTCTCACAGTTTGTGCGAAAGGATTAAAGCGTTCTCTAGATCAATTTTTCAAGTGGTTTGTTGTATTAACAATTTTTTATGAAGTCGCGTCCGGCTTAATTTTTCTCTCGTCCTCTTTGGATGTGAACTTAAAACATCGCTAAAACTGGTCCCTGATTTAAATAAACCGGGTTGCAAAACAAATAATCGTAAATATCATAAATGGAGCGTAGACTCAATTTCTTTAGCGAGAAACGATCGGACCGCTTTTTAATAATGTTTATTTTATTATTACTCATTGTTTTCTTCGGGATGTATAAATCTTCCCAATTTCCGTAAAATAATAACTAGATATTAATTATTAAATACCTAAATGATTATGCACGTTCATTATTTTTTGTAGTATGAAGATTTTTTAACATATTTTAAAGTGATTAATTTTTTTATATTTTCGTAGATGAACGATATATGGACGACCTGCATGGTCGAGTGGTAAGACGCTCGACTACGAATCCAGAGGTCGCGGGTTCGAATCGTTTTCAAGTTTTGTTTAATTAATATGTGACATAACACATTTGATTGATATAAAATAAAATATAGTATATTTGCGGCACGTTCCAGAGTGGTAGATACTAAGTATCGCCTTGGTGAAAGACCACCATTCAGAATTGAAACGTTGCTTAAAATAGCTTTGGCCGTGTTTGGTGACCAGATCTGAATATCCAGGTACTTCCCAACCTTCCTCTTCCCCATTTCTTCCCTCTTCTCACTATCTTCAGCCTCACAACATACTCCTATTGGGGATGCCATAGTCCCACTCGCTCTAAGCGGTTGGGAGAAGTTGAGACTCAGGTGCGGTATTCACGTAAAAAAAAATACAAGTAGAAAGCAATCACTTTGTGGTTTGACATATTCAATGAAAATTAAATAAAAACTTTGGATAAGACTACAAATTTTATTTTGATAAGAAGTTTTAAGAGAAAGAGACAGACAAAATGAAATAAAAAAGGCAAAAGGTTAACTGAGAACGTGATAAAAGAATAATGAGAAATTTTATGAGTTTGCGGGAAATATACCTAATATTGGACTACTGAACACATTTAATTGATTATTAAGTGCTTCAAAATTATTTGATCTGTTGTCATGAATGTTTTTTATTGAGAATATGAGCACCTGTGCTTTTATTGAAGGTATGATATTTTCCAATTAAACGATTGGCGAATTAATTTATAGCAATGGAAAAAAATAAATTGAAAAAAGTGTGTCATAAACCTAAATTTAAATCTTGTTAATGTTTGTTTGTGTCTTTATTTGTCTGTTTGTTTATTTGTGCAATGTACGACCAAAGGGATTTAACATAACAGTTGTGCATAGTATGAACTAACAGTATTTTGATAACGATCACGATTTTAGATGGTTTTCATTTGCATACATATCTATTATATATTATTATCTCGTTGTTACATTAGGTTGGATAATTTAGTGTGAAGCGCAATTGAGGTGAACTATCACAAAACTGACCTAAATAAATGCACTGTCATTATTGTTATCAACAGTTATATAAAAATAACATAAGTAAGTATTTTAACAGGTAAAACAAGAGAGGCAAAAAATTATTAAAAAGTAGGAAACGATAGTTTGTTGTTTTAAATAAAAGTGAAAATGAGGGGAGATATGTAAAAAATAGGAGATAAATTTTAGGTTATATATATTTTTAAAATAGTAATTATGTCATTAGATCATAGATGTCTTATTTAAAGAGAATTAAAGCAATATATATAGACTGTATTTAGGTCAAAGGCGTTATTCCACATGTTTTGCATGTAAACATAGGCCTAGTGGTTTGAACCACTGTCACATTTTACAGTGTCGCAAATCGATGATTGGCGCCATTACAATTTTTTTACCGTTGCCACTTCAAATCGCCTTTCATCATCTTCAATCGCTCCCGTTAACCACCGATTCTCGGCCCGTTTTGGCATTTGATAAATTACGGTCACTTGTCAAGGATAACAGCATAACTGTCATGTAATTCACAAAGGCCTAAATTTCTTTGCAAAAAATGTGGAATAACGCCTTTGACCTTAACACAGTCGTTATGTACATGTTTTAAAATACACGATTGACTAAATAAATATACATGTTAGCAGACATCAATTTAACTGTTATTATTATTGTATATATATATATATATCTTATTGTAGAGTAATAGTGTTACCAGAATCATAGGTAGGTGGTACCTAACTATTTGGGAAACTTAAGTGGAAAAAAGGACAAATCAGAATCATTAAAACTAAATAGACTTAACGATACTATAAAAGTAAAGTACGAAATAAATAGTTGGTTCGAAAAAAAGGCTAACACTCCGTTTTTATACTTATTATAAAAAAGCATTTAGTTAAAGTAATTAATCAAATTTAATGCATAGATGTAAATAGGATATACATATAAAAATACCAGAGCAAAATGTAATCTGGGATTTTCGACGCAGTCGTCTAAGGAGAAATCTACAAAAGATAATACCCTGATATGAGCTTATTAATATAATAAGATATTTTACCAATAGATTCATGTAAATATACCTGCAATAAAATACACACAATGCAACCGAGACGGGAAAATCAAAGAGTCAATTCAAAATTAGCCAACTTTTGAAAACAAAACTGATTCATCCAACTCATCACTATGTAACCCGTTTCCTTGAAGGTAAAAAAACCACCCAAAGGTATATTTTTATGCAATTGTAGAGCTGCCCCTGTCAGCAATAAAACAAAATACTAATTCACAGATGCTCAATTTGATACAGACTCAATAAGCGTCCATTCCGGACATTTGAAGTATACATATACCATAGACTTACTTAAAGTTGTACCTGTCTGAAGATGTCCGTCATAAGGGGAAACCGGTCTGGTGTTAATAAAAAAATTGTGAAATAAAGTTAAAAATTAAATAATTGAATTGGAGTCCCACCACGAATCAAGTCTCAAAATTAGAAATTATAGGTGGTATCTACCTATTAGCTTGTAGGTATAAAATATGCTTCATAAAATGATATATATTTAATTCAAAAACAGTTTTTAGGTGCACCAAATTAATCTTATCCAAACAACCAATGTGTTCGAATTTCTATCGTTTTTCAACGAACCATTATATCTAAGCAGAGTACAGTTTTCGTTGAAGTGGAATTCACAGAAAGTTTATTTGGAAGGTAATCATTTTTTCGGCGATTTAATTTGAAAACGGGTAAGACCAAATCGTATTCTGTTTCGTCCAGGAAGTTGCCATTTAGAAGAGGCTTCTCGGAACACTTGCGCACTGTCCCTTTTAATAAATGAGTTTAGGGGAATTGTGTCCTGAATTTTGGTTATTAAAGATTTATCTTCCCGTGCGACGCCCTCGACTTGCCTGCTAGGGGGACCACTGGTTTAATAAATAGCACTTAGTTTAATAAATAACCACCTTCAGTTTGACATTAAAATGTAGAAATATAATTAGGTTCAACTTATTATCTTTGTAACCATGGCAACATCGATTTTGGAACAATTATAGTTTATGCAGACATGAAGTTATGTTTTACTCCCGAATTTATACGTTGAACAAGGAAAATGGCGTAACTTAATTGCTTTGTGCCGGGACCATACTGCATTAAAAAGTTACATCCTTTTACATTTGACCCATCATAGGGTTGCTACTTAAAGCAATTTAAATATACACAAAACAACGCATTCCCCAATTAAATAAAACTCCCAGTTGCGAACAAAAAAATAAATTTAGCAAAAGCAGTTTTCTCAACAATTTTATAAATCAGTGATTTATCTTTTCTATAAAATCTATCCTCGTGTGGGAGAAAATCTTTCTCATTGTATTTATGATGTTTAAGTAATTAACCTCTACTCTTATGAGTCTGTTTTTAATGTCGTTACTCGGTTGTACCCTTTTATTTTGTACTCCCTTTTTGAATTTGTATGTCTTTGTAAAAATACTATTCCTTTTAATATTGTCCTTATCGGAATGAGTTTTTTTTTTAACTTCTTGGGAATACCATACCAAAAAAGTGCCATTTTTTTTTTCCACAATTTAGTGGTCCTTTTACAAAGTCAAGAGATTAGAAGTAGAAATTGTATGGCCCCTTAAGCTCAACAATCAATGATCATGCTTGTAAGCGATCAAAAATTGAACAAAGCTGAAACGAGCCGAGAATCGGCGTTTAACGGGAACGGTTCAAATGTATAAAAATCAACATGGTGCTGATCTTCGATTTGATGCTCATAAAATAAGATAAACACTAAATTCAATTTGGTTAATTTTCAAATGTAGTTAATTTTCTAATTAAAATAAAATTTTCAATTTTAGTTAATTTTCAAAATTAGTTAATTTTCAAATTTAGTTAGTTTTCAAATTTAGTTAATTTTCAAATTTAATTAATTTTTAAATACACTTAATTTTAAAACTTAGTTTGAAACACCCCAAGCTTAGTGTGGAGGCCCATACCTTTAAATTTCCAGTAAGGTGAATTCGTTCGTAATGAATTTTGATAGTGCCTACAAATCGCAACATAAATCATGGTCAACCTACGTAGCAGTGGCGTAGCTGGGAGAGGAGGCTGTGTCAAGGAACAGTGAGATGGGTCAGACAACAGGCCGGAACGTGGAAAGGCTTTCGTTCTATCGGCCTGCAGAATTTACGTTCATTTATTAATGAACAGACTTTGGAAAAAGGCTGTTTGCGGTGAAACAAATCGTGGGCCATTAACCGATTTATCACAAATTTAATGTTTTACATTTCGGTCCATTTAATTAGTGTTTCTTTTTGATGTCCCTTATTGATTTATTTTTTAGAATTAGGCAGGTAAACGAACACTTATGTATTCATCAACTTTAAGAATAGTTCTTAAGCGCGATTTATCTTTTTCTCTATACACTTCAAGTTATAAGTGTGTTATCACAACCAACTTGCATACAAAAGAAGATAATTCATATCATTAAGTTCTTATCATTACGGATTACATTAACGCATATAGCTCTATAAAATTTTAAATTAATATCCAACTGCCGAAGTGTAACAACAATAGAAACTAACTTTATCTACTCCCCTCCTTCTTCCGTTTATCCCATATGTTCCCTCTCACCTCTTTCTTTCTCCACTATCTTTATTGAGTTACTAAAATAAAACTGAATATTGCCTCACTTTATTTACAATATTTATCATCAGCAGGGAAAAATTAATAATTGGCTTGTTTTTTTACTACACATATTGTGTATTAATTGTTAGTTTGCTGTTATTTTTTCCAAATTTACTTTATGCATGAATGATTTTTTTTTAAATTGAAGCTGTGAATGAAAACAATCAAATTTAAAAAAATATGTTTTGAATCCAGACAAGCGATTAAGTCGGTACCTACAAATAACATATTTTATAAAAACATTTGATTGATATTTAACTGTCAGATCTTTAGTTTTTAATCGCTGTGTTAGAAAAATTTTTGAGGGAAACAACTTGACATTAAAAAAATCTATGAAACAGTTTTTAACTTTATCTAACAAAACATCTGTTCGTTTCCTTGTAACAGACCCCTAAGGGATTTCTACTGCATAAAATTTCTTTAAGAATTTTTAATTTGAATAAAATAGACAGACAATAATTCGACAATATCCAAATATTGTGAAACTTTACAACAACTGGCCTGCTCCAGTCTCCCCATTCCATCCCGGTCCACAATCGTCTCGCGGGGATACATCTGTGAAAACTATTAATTTGACCGTTTCCGAATCACGTGGCTGTTTGTTTGGCAGAGACCCCTGGCTATTTATTCTCGGGGGGCGGACGGGGCGGGGGACGCCACTGGCCATTAAACTGCCAGATCGAAAACGGAAACGACAACGAATCTTTCGAAAGGACCTATCAACAGACATATTGGATTGCTTTGTGCATCCAAATGCCGTATTAATTAATCTTGAGAAGGTTGTGATCATTTTCTTGCTTTTTATATGCGTATACCTAATGGTTTTTCAATTTAACGGCATCCTTAGTGTATGGTAGTCTATATATTTGACTTTAGTCGGGATTTTTGTGAGCTCAATACTCGCTTAGTAAAAAAAAAATATATTGTGTTTTTTACTGATACATTCATTGAACCTTTATAAAAAAATGATTACCAACGAAACGAATGACGTTGGTTATGTTTTGCGACCAAATCTGAATAGCCAGGCACTTTCCTACCTTCTTCTGTTTTGTTTTCTTTTCTGCCCCACTTATTTCAGCCTAAAAAAAATAACTGCATGGAGATGCAAGTTCCACTAACTTTTTTTTTATTTTTCTGTAAAACCCAATCTTTAATTTTTTTTTTCCCTTTGAATTTGTCTACAAATTATCCGTTAAAAAAACTGCTACTTATGTGAGAAATAGTAGGGATGCAGGTAAATTCTCCGGTGAATTTTTATGATTTTTTTACGAATTTCTGTCTCTATCTGTATTTTCTCTTTAAATAAAAAGTTTTTTTAAATAATGAAATAAAAAAATAAAAATAAAAACCTGGGGCAGTGTTCAATGGACTATTTTTAAAATAAACAATGTTTAATGGATTTAAACCGCTGCAACATCGATTTGAAATGTATGTATCTCACCGCGTCAAATTCGTAAATCATTGTCTGACAGTTTTTCCAAAGCACTTACCACATTGCCACTGAGTCCGCCAATAATTAAAAAACCTTTTCTTGAAACGTTAATTAAACGGTACATTAAATTGATACAGTTTGGGCAGCTACATAAAAAAAAACCTAAGCGTGAAGTAAGGTGCTGTATACACCAAAAACTGAAATATTCAGGCACTTTGTTTTTTCCTAATAAAATTATGACTACCTTTCTACAGCTAACCTATTATCTTTGTTCTCTTCTCATAATATAAATGTGTTATTCGCACGAAGTAATATAACATTTAAGATTATGCGCGCATACAAAGTCACCTTGTTACAATACAATGAAGTGCAGCGTAAAGCTAAATAATTACTGTTAATGCATTGGTCTAGTATAAATAATTGGCAAGGAATGGCGATTTATATATAGGTAAGCTCGCGCCAACATGTCCCTAGGACAGGCTGGCCAAAAAATAACTACCCAATTCTTATTTATTTATTTTAATATTTTTTTAATTATTCTGCGCTGTAGCCAGGAATATCCTTGTCTCGATGCGTTGGGTTAAGGAAAGGTTGGGTTTTTGTTGAGAAATCAAGCTGACGAGTTAACACTATGTCAACTTTTTTCCATCTCTTGATAGATGATTTATGTTCTTACAAAAGGACCGGTTACAGTAGACTTTAATTGTTTTTTTTCGATTCGTGTGCCATCAAAGCCAAAGTAAAGTTAGCCTCTCAAAAGTTGGGCGTACTTTAAAGGGTTCTCGGATACTTAAATAGTAAACAATTGCTGACCTTGTACATATCACTAGTGCGCCCCACTGTTGAATTTGGCAAGAAACGGGCGGTCCGTTTGATAGATTCTCTTATATTAACAAACGGATTGCAATATTTGGGGCACATACGTCAGGTGGTAGTGCTATCCTTGTTCTACCGGGATTTTAATAGAAGATGCTTCTACTTGTGTCATTGATCCCTTTGGCACCGGTGCACAGCCGGGAAATTCGCTAAATGCGCGCCCAACTTTTGTACACGGTTGATATTCAATACATGAGAACGGGTCGCTTTTACGACTCGTTCTTATGTTCAAAAGCTAAGCTGTGGAATGTTTTGCCGGCCTCTGTGTTTCCTCTGAGCAGAACTGCTCGAATTTTGATAATTCGTCGTAAATCAGCCATTGTTTGTTGAAAAAAAACACGCCCTAAAAAGATTTAAATCCAAAGAAGAAAAAAATAAAACTCTCACTAGACAATTCGGTCACCGTTTAGAGATAACTCGATCACTTAAAATCTCAAGTAACATTGACCGTCGAAAACAGAAAATGGTGCTTGATTTAAAAATGTTACATAATTTCATGACCACCCCGTACGAATGAGTTAAAGCTGTACTAAACGATATAAAACAGATTTAAATTATCATCAGCTTGGGAATTGGATGGATAATCTCCTAGATATTTGGATTCGATCCAAAACTTATGATACGTCAATTAATTATTAGCAATATTAATAGGATAGATTATTACTCAAATAAATCTTTGAGCGGCTTACTGTGTTTATTCTATTTAAAGTCTTACTATAATTTGTGCGTAACACTCAAAGCTTTACTTTAATAATACTTATGAAAAAAACTTTTTTTATAATTTTGTCATAGTGAGTTCAGAGATGAATCATTGTCGATGATTTATTGTATAAATCATTTTTATATCTCATTCTAGAGATAGGTACCTACGCAAAATTGAGAAGACATGTGGTCGATTGGTCTGAAGCGCTGGGTTTTACTTGATCTTCCTCGCTAACAGTTATTTATTGGTCAACGCTATTTGCGACAGCTAAAAAGCATTTGATGGCCTCCGTGGTGGGGTGGTAAGACTCTCGACGCTAGTTCAAACCCGGCGTGCGCAAAATTCCATTCATATGTGTCATCACAGTTTTAATTCATGTACAATTATTAATTGTACACTTACGACACGTTCCAGAGTGGTAGATACTCTAAGTATCGCCCTGGTGAAAGACCACCATTCTCATCCAAAAAGCTGCATGAAATGGCTTTAGCCGATCTTGGTGACCATATCTGAATAGCTAGTGATTCCCGACCTTCCTCTTTCCTATCTCTTTCCTCTCCTCACTACTTTCAGCCTCACAAAATACCCCTATTAGGGATACCTTAGTCCCACTGGCTTCAGACGGTTGGGAGCAGTTGGGACTCTTGTGCGGTATTCACTCTAAACAAAGTATTTCTTAGTACGTTTTGTACTTTTAAGTTGTATTACTGTGGGTGATATAATAAATCCGTACGTTAGAATTATCAAGCTTTTTCTATCTGGTGGTCTTTATAACATAGCTATTTATCTATGTTCGATCTGAAGCTGGTAGTGTAGATACACATTTTGATAACTTAATCCCACTTTTTAGTTTTATTTTATTTATTTATTCTGGGAAAATTAACATTCATTAGTACATATACAATAATAAAAATAGTAAATCATGCCAATTACAAGTTTTTCTCTGCTGATGACAAATATTATAAATAAAGTGTGACAATGTATGTACAGTTATAATTTAGTAACTTAACTCTGGTGGGAGGAGAGGAAGGTGGAAGGGAACATGGGAATGGAATAAAGGAAGAACGACGGGATTAGATGGGAGGTTAGTTTTAATAATAGTTGATTTAAAGATATCGATGTGGTAAGAGTTAATGTTGAATGAATTAGTGGACCTGTAAATGAAAGAGTTTTGTTTAGAGTTTGTGTTACAATGAGGGAGGTGAAAATTACCTGGCTGTCTGCTGTTGCGATTAAGGACTTAGAATAGTAGAAGTTCCAAGAGATCAGGGCTATCAACTAAATTGCTAACAATTTTGAATAACACGACTGAATCCCCTATATTTCTTCGGCAAGTTAATGTTTGTAAGTTGAGAAAATGTGCAGAGTCCTTATTGCTAATATGAGATCGACTATAAACAATGTATGTAACAAACTATAAACATGTTTAAACTAAAGGGGTGTTTTACCGGTTTAGCTGAAGTGAACTGAAATTTAATTTTGATGACGGTACAGGCCTTCCCAATTTTAGAATATGTCATCGGTCATAAACTAACATACCCAAGCAAGAATACACTCAACACAATGCTATCACAAAATCGATTTACTTCGCGATATTACATTACACGTTTAAAAACAATTTGTATTGCTCTAAAAACATTTTAAATCGGGGGGATAATAATTAAACTTCACTTTTTCTTTAACCTTTCCGCACTTGAATATAAAAATCAAATGTACAATTCGTAGGGGGGTGACGTAGTTAACCCATTTGATCTTGCTTATTAAAGTATTTTCATGGCATAATCTTAGGTAGTTTTTTTTCGGTAATACTTTGAGAGAACTATACATATTCGTAATATTTCAGTGATCTTTGTCTGAGATATCACACAATTTTCGTTCGAGGATACATTGACGGCCTCCATGGTCGACTGGTTAAGATACTTGACTAAGAACTCAGAGGTCACGGATTCAAACCCAGCGTGCGCAAATTAATTTTATTTAATAAATATGTGTTACTTCACATTTAAAAAATAATATTGAGTATGTTTGTGGTACGTCCCACAGTGGTAGATACTCTAATTATCGCCTTGGTGAAAGATCACTATTCAGAATAGAAACGTTGTTTGAAATGCCTCTGGCCGTGTTTGGT